>CM053271.1:106901042-108101042 GCA_028583415.1 Protea cynaroides
GAATGCATGTTTCCTTCTGGCTATCTCCGTGCACACTACAGAGTGAGCGGGCACAATGTACAGACACTAGAGGTCTAGATACATCCTCTTGAAAAGAATCAAGCTCCATCATGTATTATCTATGTACATTTGGTAAATTTGCTCGGGTTTTAAATGTTCAAATCCATGGTTTTCACGATTAGCGGAATAGGCCCATCCAATCATTTCTACATGCTTTTCATTTTCTCAATCATGTTAAGAAAGGAAATCTGGATGCGATCTTGCACTTATTTGGATTAGATTGTCGAATCATTCTGCTTGCAAATGGGAGATCAATTGCGATACCGTTTTTTTTTTCCAAACCCTGACTTGAAAGTTCAAATCCGTTAAGAAGGAAGGAATTTCAAATCCAGTGTCATCTTGCGTCTAATTTAGGCTGAATTCATACATTGCTTAAATTGGATACGACATTGTTGCAAAACTCTGAGCAGTTCGCAAATCAAGAACATGGGTTTGACCCATATCACATTATGTTCGTCATGAGGGTGTTCCTCCAATTTGTTCTGCTACAATGTACAATCAAATGTTCAGCCGATTATATTTTTCCTAGCAAGTTAGCACCAAAGTTGATCAAGGACTGGGGGTAGAGATTGTCGTGTTTCCCAATTTTATCTATAGTTTTCACTAGGGCATCTTTCAATCTGGAATATAGCAATGACCTAGTGTGATGGGTTTCATGCGACCTATTGAATTTCCTCACTCTCATGAATGACTAGGAATCCCTGTGTTCGCGCTGAAGTTGCGATAGGTTTTTGACATCGAGTTGCAATTGATCAAATTTTATATCTAAATGAATGATTTGTGCTAATAGTGTTAGTGAGATCATCATGCTTCATGATTCATGCTAACAAGTGCAAGGTTCCCAACCTAAGGAAAATACAAAAAAAAAAAGGGGAAAAGAGAAGGCGACAAGGCAGCATCTGTTCTAATAATCTGAAAAATCATCTCAAGTCAGAGAAGTTTTTCCCAAAATGATCATTTATCAAATCTTCTACTTTTAGTCTGGTCAAGGCTTTGGTTTGACCCCTATGTCAGGTTCGACTATTTTCAGTCTGGTCAAGGCTTTGATTTGACCCCTTTGTCAAGTTCGACTACCTTCAGTCTGGTCAAGGCTTTGGTTTGACTCCTTTGTCAGGTTTGACTACCTTCAGCCGAACTACGCGGTGGCCTGATTCCTGGGAAAGATGCATCCCAGGATATGTAAGCAGTTTGGAGTAATCCAAGGTCGGTCCCAATGAGCTTCAGTGTCCACATCATAAATTTCTGAGTTTGGCCCCAAAGAACTTTTAATGTTTAAATCAGATATCAATGTTCTAGTCTCAGTCCCAAAGAGCTTTCAATATTAAAATTAAAATCTCCAAATTTGGTCTTAATGAGCTTTCGATGTTCAAATCTGAATCTACAAATTCAGCCTCAATGAGATATCAATGTTCTAGTCTCAGTCCCAAGGAGTTGTCAATGTTTAGAACTCATTCTTAATCTCATCTTAATTCTATTGGCCAATGAAAACCATTTCCATTTCTAGCAGTCCTTTCCAATCCATTCAAAGTATGCATGCTAACAGAGTCATTTGTTTTGATTGTACATGATTTGTGTGATGATTGCTAGTCCTGATGTTATTGTGAATGCCATGGCATATGCGTGAAAGATAAGTTGTTAGGTCTGATGATCTTATCACTTGAAAAATTCTGTCTCTCCAATATAAGAGGCAAAAAATGTGGTTCTTTTGTCTTTACCCTCAATTGATACAATCTCGGCTAAAGACGGGTATCTGTAAGCACCCCATTTTTGTCATTTCCAACTGAGTAAAGTCTTACTAAAGTGTAGACAACAAAGTGGGAGAGATGAGAGAAAAGTTTGGAAAGTACAGGGGAGGCGAGTGAAATTCTCTCAGGAGTGACAATCGATTAGTCTCGGCATGCTAGGTTTGGATTTTTAGCTGCGACTTCGACATTATTTTTTCGTGGGCCTCATAGCAAGGTCATGGGTTGCAACCTGCATGGATGTGTAAGTCTTGAAAATACCTTTGAAATGAGACTAGAATCGCTCAATTCCGATGTCAAACGAAGAAGTTCTGGCGATGTTTGTCCAGAAATAGGAATAAGGGCATTTTCTGAAAATTAATAATTATCTAAGGGGATTGCATGCAAATTATCGTAAGTTTAATTATTTAAACTTTATCTTCTCATATCTTGCTCATCCGACGTCCAAATGAGATGATTCCAGTGCCATTATTCTTTATTTTTGGTGCTCTACAAAGTAGACGTGGAGAATTTGAGGCAGAGGTCTCCGAGGCATCAAATGCAGAGTTGCGAGCCGAATTATCGTAAATTGGCATGTTTAAACTTCAGAAATTCATAAGTTGACCATTTTACATCCAAATAAGGTGATTCAAGCTCCAGTATTCCTCATTTTTAGTGCTCTACAAAGTGAACGTGAAAAATTTGGTGTAGAGATTGTTGAAAGATTCCATGCGGAATGACAACGGAAATGGCCTATGAAATGATAGAGAGAAAAACCAATCTTGGCCCAACCCAGCTCAACCCATATCAGTTTAACTTAGTCAATTCATGTCGGTCCAACCCAAACAAGTCAGTCCGACTCAGTCAACCTTGAACAGATCAACTCAGTCCAAACTAGTTCGGATCAAACCGGTTCAGTCCATGTGCATATACTTTATACATGTGTTATTATATTGCCATATATTATATAGTAATGTATATGTATATTATCATATATATTATTTATATATTATATATATACTTTGATGGAAATCTGAGAGGATGGCAAATAGAAAAGAAATGGGCTGATTTCTAAATAAAAAGAATTGAGAAAAGGAAAGGAGAGAATCGGCTATAAGGAAAGAGAAAGGGAAAGGGCTGGCTGGTTTAGGAGAGAGAGAAAGAGAGTCGGAGAGAGGGAGAAATAAAAATAGAAAAAAATAAAAAAAAGAAAATCCGATGAGAGAAAAGATTGAGTCGGTAGGAGAGTTTCTAAAAAAAAGGGTGAAAATAAAGAAAGAAATAAAAATAGAGAGAATCCGATAAGAGAGCGAGAGACTCGGCTAGCCATTTGGAAAGAAGAAAAAAAGGAAAAAAAGAGAAAAGGGTCGGTGGACTCTAAAGGAAAAGGAAAAGGTAAAAAGCAGGCGGTTTTGGCTGGGTCTAGAAAAAAAGGAAAGCAGCTCGGTAAAGTGGGAAGAAAAGAGAGAAATTGAAAAAAGAGGGAGAGCAAAAAAATCTGGAGAAAAAGAGATCTAACGAGAGGGAGAGCCAAAATCTGAAGAAGCAAAGAAGATCGAGAGAGAACGAGAGCAAAGCAAAGAAGACTGAGAGGCAGGGAGAGAAGAGAGTCAAAGAAAGAGCAATCGAGCTAAGGGAGAGGAAGAGAAGCAAGGAAAAGAAGAAGAAGAAGAAGAAGAAAGGAGGGTATTCGGGGAGAGATACAGAAACGAGAAAGGGAGAGAGCCATACCTGCTACTTACCGCCACCCTATAGAGGTACGCTCTCTGAAATTGATATGTTTTTTTTCCCTTTTATTTTGTTTTCTCTTGAAAACCTGGTTCACCATCTTCATACCTGTCACAACCATATACCACATCATTATCTTCTCCACTATCCAGCCATACCATAGTCATCAAAAGAAACTACCTGCTACCCACATGTTTAAAACCTCACCACACCACCTGTCCTCTCTACCTAGCACTCCCTCATGCACAAATCAGAACCATCAACATCCAACATCCTTTGCAAACTCTTCAACCACCTTTACAACTAAACCGTGACCCTTGATCTGGTTTGTTATATTTTATGATTACATGAGATTGAATATGGACCATCAGATTAAAAATTTTTCATGTGAATTAAATATGGACCTTTGATCCAGAATTTTGAAGTGATCATAATGGTTTTGATCTGGAATTTCTTTTATATGATGAAATATGTCATGAATGAGATTTGATAAAATTGAATTGATCCCATCGATTATGTAAATTTTGATGAAATTGAAATTGATTCGATCATATGTGAATTTTGATGAAATTGAAATTGATCCGATTGTGGAATTTGAATGAAATTGATCCCATCGTGTGGAAATTGTTGAAATTGATCCGATTGTGGAAATTGAATGAAATTGATCCCATAGTGTGAAAATTGATGAAATTGATCCGATTGTTAATTGAATGAAATTGATCCGATTGTGGAAATTGAAATTGATAGATCCCATATGTTTAGAATTTTGATGAAATTGATTGATCTCGTATGCTTGGAATGATATGAATAAAATTGGACCATTGATCTAGAATTTAGTGTGAATAAATTTTGGCCATTGATCTAGAATTTAATGTGAATAAAACATGGCCTTTGATTTTGGATTTTTAATGTGAATGAAATCTAGACAATTGATGATTGAATTCAATGTGATTAAAAATATAGCCATGTGATGTTGAATTTTTACATGATTAAATCTTGGCCATTGATTTTAGAATTTGATATGATTAAAATCTAACCATTGATCTAGAGTTTCTAATATGATTAATTGTGAGCCATTGGAAGATTGATTTTTATTTGGATCATGAGAGAATATTAATTGTGAGCCATTGGACATTTAATTTTGATTTGGATCTTATAATGAAATAAATCTAGTCATTGATCATGAGTGATATGAAATATATGCCAATAGATCTTGATCATAAGCATCTTATTGAAATCTGGATCATTAGATCTTGATCATGAACATCTGATTTGAATCATTGGATTGATCATGAGCGATATAAATGAATCTGGACCATCAAATTGTCTTGATGTAAGGAATTTGAATGGATAGATTATCATTTGGAGTATATGAACCGTTGGATCTTGAGTATGAATGATTTAAAAGAATTTGAATGGATAGATTATCATTTGGAATGATATGAGCCGTTGGATTACCTTTTGAGTGATTTAATTGAATTTGAATGGTTGGGCTGACCTTATGAATGTTTTAATTGAATATGAACCATCGATCAAATATGATCTTGATCACATTGATGATGATCGATTACATCAAATCTGAGTAGTCGATCAAATATGATCTTGGTCATGTTATTGATGATCGATGCTTGATCAATGCTTGCTGTCATATTGATTCATATGCTTCATTGTTATATTTGAGATATATGTTGTTACTTGCCTTACTTGAATGATTCTTTAATGTTGGCAATAACTTAATTTCTGCAACACCCTAGTCGAACTGCTATATCTGTACACTTAGAAGACATATTAGGTGTGGGGACGTGCATGTAGGCACCCACATTCACGGGAAGGGTAAGAATGAAAAATGATAAATCTTAATCAAGAGATATGAAACGTAGCCCAACAAATGTCAAATTAGGGTTCTAGGTCAAGGGTAGCTTTTAGGACGATCCCTACCCCTTTGCTCGTTTTCCTCTAGGATACAGAGAACTAGATAGGTGTGATGTGAATCAAACCATAGAGCATTTATGTTCTACACCCTGATCTTGAAAGAACGCATAAATGAATTGAATCCACATTCCGAACTACGCGGATCCTGATTTTTAGGGCAACACCCTAAGATACCTAAGCAGTTTAGAGAGATTACCAAACACGTGAATGTGGTTTTCATTGGCCAATAGAATTGAGATGAGATTAAGAATGAGTTCTAAAAATTGATAACTCCTTGGGACTTAGACTAGAACATTGATATCTCATTGAAACTAAATTTCTAGATTCAGATTTGAACATCGAAAGCTCATTGAGACCAAATTTGGAGATTTTAATTTGAATATTGAAAGCTCTTTGGGACTGAGCAAAGATATGATACTCTCAAGGAGCAAGGATCTCTCTAAACTGCCTTCATATCTTAGGGTTCTGCCCTAAGAATCAGGATCCGCGTAGTTCGAAATGAGAATTCAATTCATTTATGCGTTCTTTCAAGATCAGGGTATGGAACCTAAATGCTCTATGGTTCGATCACACCTATCTAGTTCTTTGTATCCTAGAGGAAAACGAGCAAAGGGGTAGGGATCGTCCTAAAATCTACCCTTGACCTAGAACCCTAATTTGACATTTGTTGGGCTAGGCTTCATATCTCTTGATTAAGATTTATCATTTTTCATTCTTACCCTTCCCGTGAATGTGGGTGCCTACATGCACGTCCCCACACTTAATATGTCTTCTAAGTGTACAGATATAACAGTTTGACTAGGGTGTTGTAGAAATTAAGTCATTGTCAACAATAAAGAATCATTCAAGTAAGGCAAGTAACAACATATATCTCAAATATAACAATGAAACATATGAATCAATATAACAGCAAGCATCGATAATCAACAATGTGACCAAGATCATATTTGATCGACTACTCATATTTGATGTAATCGATCATCATCAATGTGATCAAGATCATGTTTGATCGATGGTTCAAATTTAATTAAAACATTGATGAGGTCAACCTAACCGTTCAAATTCAATTAAATCACTCAAAAGGTAATTCAATGGCTCATATCACTCCAAATGATAATCTATCCATTCAAATTCTTCTAAATCATTCATAATCAAGATCCAACGGTTCATATTACTCCAAATGATGGTCCAGATTCATTTATATTACTCATGATCAATCCAATGATTCAAATCAGTTGCTCATGATCAAGATCTAATGGTCCAGATTCAAATAAGATGTTTATGATCAATATTTCATATTTCATATCACTCATGATCAATGGCTAGATTCATTTCATCATAAGATCCAAATCAAAATTAATGTCTAATGGCTTACAATTAATATTCTCTTATGATCCAAATAAAAATCAATCTTCCAATGGCTCACAATTAATCATATTAGAAACTCTAGATCAATGGCTAGATTTTAATCATATCAATTTCCAAGATCAATGACCAAGATTTAATCATGTAAAAATTCAACATCACATGGTCATATTTTTAATCACATTGAATTCAATCATCAATTGTCTAGATTTCATTCACATAAAAAATCCTAAATCAAAGGCCATGTTTTATTTACATTTAATTCTAGATCAATGGTTCAATTTTATTCATATCATTTCAAACATACGGGATCAATCAATTTCATCAAAATTCTAAACGTATGGGATCGATCGATTTCTATTTCTACAATCGGATCAATTTCATTCAAATTACAATCGGATCAATTTCATCAATTTCCAAACGATGGGATCAATTTCATTTAAATTCCACAATCGGATCAATTTCAATTTCATCAAAATTCACATATGATCGGATCAATTTCAATTTCATCAAAATTCACATAATCGATGGGTTCAATTCAATTTCATCAAATCTCATTCATGACATATTTCATCACATAAAAGAAATTCCAGATCAAAGCCATTATGATCACTTCAAAATTCTGGATCAAAGGTCCATATTTAATTCACATGAAAAATTTATAATCTGATGGTCCATATTCAATCTCATGTAATCATAAAATAGAACAAACCAGATCAAGGGCACGGTTTAGTTGTAAAGGTGGTTTCAAGAGTTTGCAAAGGATGTTGGGTGTTGATGGGTTTTGGTTTGTGCTTGAGGGAGTGCTAGGTAGAGAGGACAGGTGGTGTAGTGAGGTTTTGAACATGTGGGCAGCAGGTAGTTTCTTTTGATGACTACGGTATGGCTGGGTAGTGGAGAAGATAATGATGTGGTATATGGTTGTGACAAGTATGAGGATGGTGAACCAGGTTTTCAAGAGAAAATAAAATAAAGGGGAAAAGAAACATATCGATTTCAGAGAGCGTACCTCTGCAGGGTGGCGGTAAGTAGCAGGTATGGCTCTCTCCCTTTCTCGTTTCTGTATCTCTCCCCGAATACCCTCTTTTCTTCTTCTTTGTCTTTTCCTTGCTTCTCTTCCTCTCCATTAGCTCGGTTGCTCTTTCTCTAACTCTCTTCTCTCTCTGTCTCTCAATCTTCTTTGCTTCTTCAGATTTTGGCTCTCCCTCTCGTTAGATCTCTTTTTCTCTAGATTTTTTTTGCTCTCCCTCTTTTTTCAATTTCTCTCTTTTCTTCCCTCTTCACCGAGCTACTTTCCTTTTTTTTCTAGACCCAGCCAAAACTGCTGCTTCTTACCTTTTCCTTCTCCTTTAGAGTCCACCAATGCTTCTCCTCTCTTTTTTTTCCTTTTTTTCTTCTTTCCAAATGGTTGGATGAGTCTCTCCCTCTCTTATCGGATTCTCTCTATTTTTATTTCTTTCTTTATTTTCTCCCCTTTTTTTTAGAAACTCTCCTACCAACTCAATCTTTTCTCTCATTGGATTTTTTTTTTTTTTTCTATTTTTATTTCTCCCTCTCTCTACCGACTCTCTCTCTCTCTTAAACCAGTCAGCCCTTTCCCTTTCTCTTTCCTTATGGCTGTTTCTCTCCTTTCTTTTTCTCAATTCTTTTTATTTAGAAATCAGCCCATTTCTTTCCTATTTTCCATCATCTTAGATTTCCATCGAAGTATATATATAATATATAAATAATATATATGATAATATACATATACATTACTATATAATATATGACAATATAATAACACATGTATAAAGTATATGCACATGGGATTGAACCGGTTTGATCCAGACTAGTTTGGGCTGAGTTGATCTGTTGAAGGTTGACTGAGCCGAACTGACTTGTTTGGGTTGGACCGACATGAGTTGACTAGGTTAAACTGATATGGGTTGGGCCAAGATTGGTTTTTCTCTCTATAATTTCATATGTCATTTCTGCTGCCATTCCGCATGGAATCTTCCGACAGCCTCTACACCAAATTTTTCACGTTCACTTTGTAGAGCACTAAAAAGAGGAATATTAGAGCTTGAATCACCTTATTTGGATGTAAAATGGCCAACTTATGAATTTCTGAAGTTTAAACTGGTCAATTTACGATAATTCGGCTCGCAACTTTGCATGTGATGCTTCGGAGAGCTCTGCCTCAAATTTTCCACGTCTACTTTGTAGAGCATAAAGAATAAGGAATAATGGCATTGGAATCACCTCATTTGGACGTCGGATGAGCAAGATATGAGAAGATGAAGTTTAAATAATTAAACTTATGATAATTTGCATGCAGGCCCCTTGGATAATTATTAATTTTTAGAAAATGCCCTTATTCCTATTTCTGGACGAACATCGCCAGAACTTCTTCGTTTGACATCGGAATTGAGCGATTCTAATCTCATTTCAAAGGTATTTTCAAGACCTACACATCCATGCAGTTGCAACCCATGACCTTGCTGTGAGGCCCACGAAAAAACCATGTCGAAGTCGCAACTAAAAATCCAAACCTTGCATCAGGAACCACCAACTTGCCATATGATTTTACTTAGGCTTCTGTTCACTGGTGATCATCTCAGTTATTCTCAAAACACTATAGAGAGCATGTCGAGACTGATCGAATGTCACTCCTGAGAGAGTTTCACTCGCCTCTCCTGTACTTTCTAAACTTTTCTTTCATCTCTCCCATTTTGCTATCTACACTTCAGTAAGACTTTACTTAGTTGAAAATGACAAAAATGGGGTGCTTACAATATTCTAGTCTCACTTGTGGTCACCTCAAGCTTGCTGTCCAAGCATTTTCAAAGGTAAGTTTTAATTAATTTTTCTATTTTAGCACCATAGGAGTTTGGGAGATATCTTAGGGGGTTTGGGGGGTCAACTAAAAGGACCATTTCCATTCTTCATTTCTCAGATTAGGATCCCAAGCCCAGGTATTAATGGTTATTCCATCCATGATGGAATAGACAATTCATATGTAGAAATTCTAGTTTTGGTCTTTTGTTTTGCTATTGTCTTTTTACATAGGAACTGAAATGAACTTGTTCTTGGTGCTTGAAGGTTGATCATTCTTTTTACGTTTGATATTTTACTATAATCTGAGATGGGTCTTTGCCATACTTTAATGTGTGCACAAAGCTGATCCATTTTCATTTCATAAGATGGTTTGGTTTAATGATCTAAAACTGGTTTTGTTGTAGGCTTAAACCAGTTGATTTCTTTGCTTAATTTGGTCCAGTTTTGAACTTTCATACTTGGATTGGTTCATGTAGACCTAGGTTTATCAATCTTTTATGTGTTTGTTTGGTGTGGATTTAAGTGTATTTTATATGCTTATCATGTTGCTGTCCACATGAGGGTATTTTTTGGGGTTCATGTTTTTTGTGTATTGGGCGACGGAATCATTTTTATCTCCAACCTGGCCATTACCCAGTTTTGTGTATGGTCCCAAGCCAATCATCTCTCATGTTTGGGACTCGGTGTGCAGACTAATCATTTTCAAATCTTAGTTAACCTTTGCTGAGTGCAGGGAGCTGTGGTACGAGTACCTCTGTGACCTTTTTGAACTACATGGATCCTGATTCTCTAAGGAGATACGTAGGCAATTTGGGGAGACCCCAAACACAGAACCACACCTTAGCCTTGTGAGGTTTTATTTCAAAGTCGTGCTTACGAGTACGCACCCTTGCCTTGCGAGGCTCCATCTCGAAGTCGTGCTTGTGAGTACGCACCCTGGCCTTGCGAGGTTCCATCCCGAAGTCGTGCTTGCTAGTACACACCCTTGCTTTGCGAGGTTCCATCCCGAAGTCGTGCTTGCGAGTACGCACCCTGACTTGCGAGGCTCCATCCCTTTAGGGAACTACGTTTGGCTTGATTCTCTGAGATACGTAGATAGTGGGAAATACAGTCACTTTGCGTACGGTCACACGTGCTTCCTTTGTCAAGAGAGCATCTCACACATAACCACAATCCCTGTTTGAACTACGTTTGGCCTGATTCCCGCCGTATAGGGATACGTAGGCGGCTTGAGATAATTCTCAAGTTCGGTCATCCATTTGTTGTTTTTTTTTATATTTGTATATTTTTTAATTCTTTATTTTTTTATTCATGATTGTTTCATTCATTTATTCATTGATTCATTTATTGTCTATTGACTTATGTTTTATTTTTCGAACTTGTGTGGCGGCACCGTAAGTTAGTACAACTTAGAAACTTTGTCTAGGGTTCCCCGCTTGCCTACTTAGGCTGGTTTGAAAGACCTGAACATGTATAAGATTCAAGAATGTAGGAAATGATAGGATAGAAGGAGATCGGTCCATGATCGGGCGAGTTGGGTGCCTAACACCTTCCCAACTCGTAACTTAACGCTTACCCTTCTTTGGTAAGATCAGTAGTCAATCCATTGGGTCGCGAGTCATAACATCTTTCCAAGTGAGAGACAATTTATAAGTCTTATACCTCATCTAGGTGGCGACTCCAGTTTTTCCCCCATCCATTGGCATGGATGGACCAAGCAATAAGGCGAGAGCCTTTTGACCTGTTGGAGGATTGAATTTTCGTTGCCCTTACGGATCCATCTCAGCATTGCAATCCTCCTCAACATCTCCATCACCCAATGGATGTGGTTCCATCTCATAATTGGCCTCAGCAGCCAAACGTGGAAAATGGAAACTGCAACTGGTACGGTACAATTTTGGTATCACTATTTTGTCTTATATACTGTATTAAATACCGAATACAACATCGGTTGACACCCTTATTCCGGAGTCCAACCATGGGTCTTCTTAAGGAAAGACAGATCACAAAAACTTTTCGGTCATTGTTCATGCGATGTATATTTCCTCTCTCCTTCGACGGTCATTTTCTATCACACATCCACCCACTCTTTCTCTCCCATTTTAAAATTAGTCAAAATATGAACATGGTGCACTCAATCGATGACATTAATCAGTTCATTCCCTTCAGAAAATCGAATGTATTGATATCTTATATCCAAAGTTATTGGTCTTTGAGAATGACAAAAAAATACAGGTGCAAGTGTACTACATACTTGTAAGACCTCAATTTTGGCCTCTTTCTTACAGGGGCATTTTAGTCATTCTAGGGCTTTATAAAAAAGAAAAGAAAGAAACATTATGACAAAAAAAAAATATATAAATATGCAAAAAGAAAAAAATTACTGTTGCGGTTTATAGGTTTTCTTTTTGATAGTTTATTTTTATTTTTTTTTTTATTTTTTTTTTCTTTAGTTGATGGGCTTTGGCTTATAACGTTGGGTTTTAGTTAGTGGGTTTTTTAGTTGGTTATGTCTAATGGGTTTAGTTTAGGTTAGTGAGTCATTAAGAGTTTAGATGGGGATACCTAGGTAATTAGCTAGGGCATAAAACCTAACTAAAACCCTACACTAAAGGAGTGAAGTGGTCATTTGCATAGCAAGGGGAAAAGAGTAGAAGAGGGGACAGCAGCAAGGGTTCCGGCTGAGTAAAGAGAAGAAGAAATTGCAGAAAAACAGAGAGGGAGAAGAAGAAGAAGAGAAAAGCGAGAGAAGAGGACCATCGTCGCAGGCAAGTCCCATGTCCTTCTCCCATTCTATTTATTTTGTCAATTTCTTGCTGTTGGAATGAATGCTATGTGACATCCTTCCTTGTTTTGGTTGTTCCTCTCTCTCTCTCTCTAGGTTCTCATATGAGTATTGCTAGTCAATTTATAGAGATTCTACTTGCTTTTGTTTTTTTTTTTTTTTTTTTTTGGCCTATTACTCCCTGTAGAGAATGTTGTGATGATAGAGAGATTCTACTGAATCACATCATATGAGTATTGATGTGGGTTTCGGTAGTTTCTTTATTTTGTTGTTCACTTGAGATCATTAGAGATGGGGGGTCTTCTTTCTTTCTTTGTTTTTTTTTTCCTACAGATTGGATATTAGGTAATTAGGGGATGCTTGGTTTTCAGTAGGTCCGGCTTTCTCCCTCCTCCTTAGAGTTTAATTTGGTCTTAGGTTAGTCTTCTTCTATACCCGAGACTCAGTTATACTGTTAATTTCCAGCAAAAATGCCGCAAGGAATCAGACTAAAAACCAGACATTTATGGTTTAAACCAATCTGATACCATGAGGATTGTTGTTTTGGTTGATATACACAATGCAGGTCGTGAAAGTGTTAACCGACTTAAATCTGCTTTGGACAGGTTATCTCCACCAAAAGGAAAATACTACCTGTGGATCTTATAAGTTATAACCCACTCAAAGAATTTTAGTTTTCTAGGCTGCAATAGTATCCTTGAATAATGTCATTTGGTATCACATTCCTGGTACAGCACTTTGACTGTTATTTTTTAAATCTATCCATTTCTGTGAAAATTATAACTTATATTGTTCATTGGAATTTAGGGATTTCGTTATGGTCTGCTGTCTCTGCAAGACTGCAAATTTCTGCGGGGTTGTGTTGGCTGGGTTTTGGTAAGTTTACTTGTAAACCTTGGTCTTAAGTATGCTGTAGCTACTGGCATTGTTCTCTTCTTTCTTTCTACATTCATGTGGAGTTTCTTAGTTCATACTGCATATTCTTTGCTCAATCTATTTGGTAATAGTATCATGATGATATTGATGTCTTAAATCCTTGTTTAATCTAGTTAAATATTGTCACATGTTGCAGTTAATCAACACTATAGAGGATGTATGCACAAATCGGATCGACGATTTACCAGAGGATTGTAAGTTTTGTTTCTTTTTCATGTCAATCAACACATACTCTCTCTCTCTCTCTCTCTCTTATGTGTGTGTATGTGTGAGAATATGGATATGTCATTCTACCTCAACCCTGTAGTAGAAAAATAGTTTGCATTTGTAACTCAAAATGAAAACAACAAAAACTTTGAAGTAGAAACTGTTTTGTGTAACTCAAAAGGAAGAATAGCCAAATACTAAATTTTAGATTTCTTACATCCCATAAAATGATAAATTTAAACCTAATTTCCTCTCAAATACTTTTTCAAGTCTTAAGAGGTAGACATATGAAAATGGCCTTTTTCACTCCTCTCTCTCTCTCTCTCTCTCTCTCTCTCTCTCTCTTGGTAGAATTAAAATTTCATTCAAAAACAAAAGAAAACAATTATAGTGGTTTTTTTAAAACATCGCCTATAGGCTATGAAAAAGTTCACTTTCTGATAGCAACCTTCATTGCTCTTTGAGAAGACTAGGGTTTTTTCTCAAACCATGCAAAGAAGTTTGAATGAAACATATAAACTCTAAGAATGCACGTGTTCATCAATTGTGATGCTGATAACATTGTTCTAAAAGGAGAATGAAGGGAGAAGCAAGTGGGAGAGAGTGTATAAGAAATCAATGATATAGGAAGGATATTTGTCACACTCCAATTTCGATTGAACCAGAAGTGTGAGTGAACCGTCACTAAACCAACGGTTCACATTGGGATCTCAATAAGACCGTGTCTACTAACACAAACCATTGCACATAACCATAATCAAAATACGATTAAATACAGCGGAGGTCTTAATAATAATGAACTGAGTACTTCTATTGATAGATAAATAAATTTTCCAATTATTCAAAATACTAATACGTAAATAAATAGCTTTACATCGTTTATAAAATCCAACTGAAATAAAATAATCAAATCATTCATAACCTAGAGGTACACGCAGAAAAGGCACTCGTATAAAGCGTCATGCTCATCCTCCCCTGCTTGCACTTCCAAGGCAGCAACACCTCCATACACTGGAGCATCCATGTAGTCTTCGATAGTATATCCTGCATCAACATCTAAAAACATATATATATATACAAAGGTGAACTCACAAGTTAGCTCAGTAAGAAAATTAGATAATGCAACACACATCATCCATGAATAACATTCACATTATGGTTTGATTTTAAGTTTGCAATGTGCTATAGAAAGGATTGGTGGCCACCGCACTTCTATACACGAGTGTGTGTGAATTCTCCCAATGGATCAAACACCACTGTCGTCCCACATACACCCACCATGGAATAGAGATAGAGCTAAAGAGTCCGGATCACACACTGCCAACACTTCCCCTGATGCCCTATCCATACCAACACGTAAGCCCCTATTGGCGAGGGCTTGCAAACTGGGCTCACAACTAACTAATCCTATATGTCATCACAGTAGGTCCTATCGCAACACAGCTCCCTACGGCATAGAGACAGGGCTTGAGTCTAGTGGCCAGACCGGAGACCACAGTGCCACTTCCTCCCCCTGATACCCTACCCGCACCAAGCATGCTAAGACAAAAACGATACGAAAAGATGCTAGTGTGAAGAATGATCCCAGACCCCAGGCCCTTCCCATTCTACACACCAACGAAAACAATCACATGCCTAACAATCACATCCTAGCATAGCGAGTATGCATGAACAATATAATAACTGAAAGTAAAGATGACATGTGAGTATGCACAAACACCATTCCACAGAATCATAGTTATTAACAACGTTTTACTATTATTAAGTTATTAGGGTTTAGGTCCGATTCCCTTACCTGACGCTTGATTGCTAGCTTGCTCCGCGTCATAGAATCCAAACTCGCTATCACAAGGTCCTACACGATGGGATGAGACTAATGACGTATACAATACTTGAATTCTCAATGTAGGTTGGTTGAATTAGAATTAGTTTCTTAGGGTTCACGTTGGTCGAAAAACCAACTGGATCAAAATAGACCACTCACAGTGCATACTGGTCGCAGGTACCGGTCGCTGCACTATGGGGAAAGGTGCGACCGGTATGGTCGACCGGTCCCCCACAGACCAGCTCCCGAGAGCTACCGGTGGCAGTACCGGTCGCATAGGGTGTGACCGGTTACCGGTCAGTATGCCTCTGATACCGGTCGACCACCAATCTTGGTGTTCGCCTTCCGTCGGTCACCCATTATTGGTTCTAGGGTTTCTCCTATACATTCTAGCCCTGAGCACGAGTTAAAGTTGTTTCATGTTCCATTCAAGTCTTAGTTTCGGTGATCCTTAGCCTAGAATGCGAATCTAGGGTTTATCGACTGTATTAGGGTTTGACAGTACTTTAAGGGTTTTAGATCAATAACTCGCTTTGCATAGTATTGATCTATTCATGGTTAATCATCTATAATGCTTAACTTATAGAGAAACTCAAGCACTTACCGTTGGTTTGCAACTATGGTGTTTTTCGTCCAACGGCGGCTCCTCTCCCACCTTTCTTAGTTCATTCTCCTTCTTCGATCTCTTTCTCCTCTCTAGGGTTTGTGAGAAACAATCAAAGAGTTCTAAGGAGGTTTAAGGGTCCTTAAATAGACTAGGTTGGGGTTTAGGAAGTTTCCCTACGCTAGGAAAGTCCCTAGGCTCGAGATTTGGCAAGCGGGACTCACAGAGATCTGTTTCTGGATCTAACTAGTCTGCCCACGCAGACGTACCGGTCGATCGATACCATCGACCGGAACCATAAGACCGGTATGAAAAATATCATATTTTTAGGTCCGTTTTTGTACCTGGTTGTCATCCGCTCGTCCCTTCTGGCCCGGTGATGATTGAAAGACCTGTTACGACATGAATTAAAGGTTTAGATCAGGTTCATGAAGTGCAGGTTTTACAACTCCCCCACCCTTAAAAGAAAGAAATTTCGTCCCCGAAATTTGCATGTAGGTCTCACAATATTTATCTGGGTTTGAAGGATATTTGGTGAGGGGCCTTCTGAACCCATACACATGGTGATTAATGCCAGATTTTCCAAGTATGGTAGCATTTCCGAAGTTTGAATTGGATCTTCTCCCAATTGATAGATTCCCAACACTAGCTTTCTTAGATTTGGTGGGAATTCTTCCAATTTAGGTAGCTTCTTTAGTCTTCTTATTGATAGACATAGTTTCCATTGGCTATGGCAACAAGAAAGTGATGACCAGCCATAATCAGAGGAAACATTCGCGTAACATGTGAACTGCAAACGCAAGCATTGGAGGCGATCTAATCTGGATATCAAAAGTTTGTGTAATGAATTGCAATCATTAGAGCAGATATTATATAAAAGCAGCTTCCGAAGATTTCTCAATGTTTGTTTTGCCTGATAAGTAGCAAAATAAGTTAGCTGCTCTGAACTTATTTCTGCCATCACAACTCCGGGTTCAGCAGCTGTCTCAAGGATCTTAAAAATTTTAGCCCCCTCGTCACTGTCATCATTTTTACAATGGGGAAAATTGATATCCTTTTGAAATCAGACATGACACCCTCTGCAATCAGAGTATAAAACAGCATTACATGAATGAAAGCTTAAGAATTACATGACCAGACATATAGTACCTAGCAGATGGACTAAAGAAAACCAATAGTAACCAATCAATCTGGCAAATTTGTTCCATGTCATGAAAAGCAAAACCTAAAGTTCACAAAATCAACACACATGAACTACTTTTGCAGGGATTAGCAAAACTCAACTCCCAAACAAATGAAAGCAACACACATGCTTAGGCTCCCATGTTCTTATGACATTATCAACATTATAAGAACAATGTAGAGAAGAGTCTTTTCAAAAGTTTGAAACAGAAAGAGGTCACCTCTGGTTGTACAGTGGAACCATCTTGGCCACCATCCTTTTTGACCTCACAATAGGACCTCCATTATTTAACCTAAACGCAAGAAAGTGTATGTTATTAGTACCATATCATAAGAACCAGATAAGTTCCAATTACACCATAATCAAATTCTAAATCATTAATTACCTCTCCTTATAAAGAATATGGTTATTGTCCTAGGGACCATACCACCAAGATTGAAATCGTCTCCTGAGAGGTTGCTGCCATTCTCCGATCTACGACACCTAGATATTCTTTTATCCAACGTTTCACGAAATCCCACTGCAGGAGACACAGTCCTGAACGATAAGCATCATATCAAATGCCAATTTTGAATCTGAAAAGCAGACCAGAGAGAGAGAGAAGAGAGAGAGGGTAGACAGAGGAAGAAGAGAGAAACGAGAGAGAGAAGAGAGAGAGCGGCGGAGGAGAGGGTTTGGGTTCCAAATCGAGGCAGAGGAAGGAAGAAGAAAGTTGAGAGAGAGAGAGTGGCGGTACTCGAGAGGAGGTTGTAGAGGGCAGCGGAACTCGAAACTTGGCGGAGGGGAAAAAGAGTCGTTGGATTCTACCTGTTCGCTTCTCCTTTCAAGATGCCTTTACTCTGCATGCGTGTTTGTTTTAATAGTCTGTGATTGCATCTTCTCTGCAAAAAGCAGACCAGTGTTTGTTCGTTGTTCTGTTTCAAGGATCTGTTTCAAGGATCTGTTTCAAGAACGTTGAGATCCCCTCTACAACCCTAGCCTGCAAAGTCACATCAACCAGTTGAGATCCCCTCTGCAACTCAGTGAAACTTTCTTGGGCCTGCAACTACCGGTGAGATCTGTATTCAAATCGTCTCGTAAAGGTAAAAATTATGTATGATTTGTTGTGAATATGAGTTGCATTTCGGCTTTTCATGGTTAGAATATATATATATATATATATATATATATATATATATATATATATATATATATATATATATATTTTTTTTTTTTTTTTCCTTCTACTTAGATCGGCCTATTTTGCTTGCTTTGTGGTTCATAACCTGCATTTGTCATCTGTTCCAACTTGATCTACATTTCTTGTCTGCACTTCTCTTCCCTTCCTCTTCTTCTGCTTCTCCTTTTTGTTCTTCTTCTTCTTCTCTTCTTCTCTCTGCGTTCTCCTCTTTGAAGTGATGAAATTGTTCCATTTCTGCTTTCAACCGAACAATCGTAGCTGATTGTATTTATGTATGCTTAAAAGATCTCGCACTTACCTGAAGCTCCTCTGCTCCTGAATTCAAGAGCGTGAAGATCCTGAACCCCATATAACAATAACAAGAAAGTCCTTCATTAGTCCAACAGAAGACTAGAGGAAGAGAGAGAAACGATGTGATCGTATATGTTCATGCTGCTAATTGCAGTTGCATACCATTGTATATCTTTTTGTAAGTGGGAACTGTGAAGGTGGTGGGGCTCTCAGTAAACACCATTGGCGTGCCCATCACTGTAGCTTGATGTGGGAAGTGTCAATAGCTTTTAGGGATATTGGGGATCCCCCATTATTTGGGATATGCAGCCCACCTGTTTGTTTTTTGTTCTGTTTTCTAATACTTAAACCCCATTAGATATTCCTATTTAGCGTAGTTTCCTATGATCCTATCCCTTCATAAACAGCTCTCCCCTTTCTCTCTCTATGAAGCCCCCTAAATTCCCAGGTTGAGGGAGAAAGGATAATGGATGATGCCCTGATCTGCTTATACCACTTATATAGCTCACAATACATATAGTACCCTTCTTAGATATGGGCATTACTGTTACTAATACTATGTATGCCTTTATGCCATATACATTCTTGTTTGATTAGGCACCAAAAGTAACTGTCTTTATCTCAAAAAACCCATCTGCATTTTAATATACGATTCTTAAATACTCCTCTCTATCTCTCAACTTAGTTCATCTACACCCACTTATATTGTTCTTGTTGTCTCCATCTGTCTCTTGGTAGCTAGACATGTATAATTTTGAAATCAAGTGGTATGGGAAAACCCATTAGGATTCGAGCCTTTGGGACATCATGCCACTTGTCAAACTAACAGCACAATTAGCTAGCCACGTGGTTAGTATATATGCCACCTGCAAACAAATGTATGAGAGAGAGAGAGAGATTCTTTAGCTGTTAAATTACAAAGACAAGTATAATTGATAAAATACTTGTTGGTTTCTCCTCTTATCTCAGAATCCATTTTGAATATGAAGCGAGCAGCAAGTTCACCAAGCTTTGGTGGATTTAGTTGCAAATTTTTGTTTTGGGTAAAGATGATTGTCTTGAGCTTGTAGGATTACACCATTTGATCTGTTATTCTCTAGTTTACCATTGCTATGGATATTTTATTAAATATATATTTGTAATTTCGTAGTTTCATTTTACAAGATGGCTCCAAACTATAAAAAGTTTGGTGCTCCATGTGCCATACTTACAACACAAGGGAATAATATTGGCAGAAAATACTACTCTTGTCAACTTTGTCGCCAATTTTGTATGTGGGAGGAGCACTACAAGCTATGTATGTGCGGAGGAGGCCAATGCAATGTGAGAACGGCAACAACTGTGACAAACAAGGGACGACCATTTTGGTGTTGCCCACAGTCCACAGGAGTATGAATACAAAACCATCTTAATTATTTTTTATTTGAATGAAAATGGTCATAATATACAATGTTCTTAACATCTATGTGCTTTGCAGCGTGACAATCGTGGATGTGGGATGTTCGAATGGATAGAAGAGAGATGAGCGACCGTATCTAACCAAGAAACAGGGGAAAACTCTCAGGCTTCGGTAATAAATATGGCAACTGAGGAGATAGGTCAATCCTCATCCCTTCCAATGTCCAATATGGCTACTGCTCCACCTCCTCAACCAGAATATTTAAAAGGATATTTGAGGTGTAATTAGAGGTTATGGATATTGTACTGGGATGTTAGAAGAACTCCTTGATGCTGTCGATAAACTGGAGTTGAAGAAACCTTAAAAGAGAGTTGTGTCCTTTATCATATTCTCTTTTATTTAGCATTGGTTGTACAAAGGATATTTGAGATGTGTAATGAGAGGTTATGTACATCGTATTGGGATGTTAGAAGAACTCCTTGATGCTATTGAGAAACTGGAGTTGAAGAAACTTTAAAGAGAGTTGTGTCCTTCATCAGATTCGCTTTTATTTAGCATTGATTGTACACTTGGTTGTATTTTTGTATAATTAAATCATAGATGTGATATTTAATATAATCTGATTTCCATTAATTTTTTAAGAGGTTGCCTGTTTAGTTACAAGAAAATCTAAATGTCATGAGAGTTTATGTTCTTCCTTTTTATTTTTTTTAAGCTTGCAAGTTGCCATATGATAAGCACTGGGTAGAGGAGGGTGGGCATAAGTTATGAGGATCTCTAACGGTCAAACATTGTTATGGGTTAAAAGATGATCTTTATGTTATGTACATTGATAGTCCATGCTGTACAATTTCTGGATTAAATGAACTGGCAATTGAGAAATTGAAATTTTTATTAGACTCTATGAATGTGCTTTGTGGTTGGTTTAAGTTATTATTTGCAGGTTGGTTTAAGATTCATGAGAATTCTTAGTGAAAGTTTCATGTGGTTGGTTTGGATTTTGTATTGATGTAATGATCAAAACTATAGAGAAATGTTTTACTTTCAATGTTGAAGGTAAGGATTTATGATAATCTCTATGAACTGATTATGAGCATAGCGATTCTCATAATTTGAACAATCCCAATAACTGATTTGATCAACCTGAGTTCATCCAACCATATCAAACATGACAATTCTATAAGTTGGCAAACAACTTTATCTTCTCTTCTCGTACAGCTTTATCTTCTCTTCTCTTCCCAACAGCTTTATCTTCTCTTCTCTTCCCTCCTCTCTTTTACAGAAAATTTACATGATACATTATTTACGACATCTGTAACAGTGAAATGCTGGAAATTATAAAAACCTTGTCACTTCAAAAATTGAAGAATCAAAGTTCCAAAAACTGTATAGGAACCGGGAGAAGGATTCTGTAATATTACACTATAGAAAGTGTTTTGGGTTGGCTAATCAGTCTTCCTTCAAGGGACAGAAGCAAATAGGTGAGCTCAATCAGTCCTATGATGAAACGTAGTGAACCATTTTGGGGCGGTGCTGCTGCATGTCTTCTGTAACCGTATGAGATCATAAAGTCTCCGTTGGCTTTCTCAAAGTCAATGATGTTCCTGTGCTTCTTTCTGTAAGGATGTAAGCTGAATTTGGAGCAAATGCAGACTCTAAAGACCACTCCTTGTTTCTTCCTTAGAAGCCCACCAAAATTCTACAAGCTTGATAGCTCCAATTATGTGCTTGGCCTCTCATTAGTCAGGAGACTCATGAGTCATGACACCTCCACAGTAAGCTGGTCGTTCCCCAGTAGCTTCATCTTATGAAAAGAAAGGCACTAATTGGGAATGAATCCTAGTACATTGATCATTTGCAGACCTGAAGCTAAAGCTTTTGGCAGTTGAAAAATAAAATCATATAGACGACAAATCCATATAGGTTCTAAAAAACGAAGACATCCGCTGTACCATTCAATGTCCATTTGGGGGTGGGGGATCACACCATCCTTTCTTGGATCCAATATATGCTTTTAACATTCAATAAACTGACTTGCTGAATCCATATCTTCTTTTCCTCCTAAATCCACTACAGAGGTCTTTCATGACTGATGAATTCCTCCAGGGATGACACCTTCCATGAGAAATTCAGCCTAGAGAGAGTAAGCGAAGATGGATGAAAATGGAAAGAGCGAGATTTGGCTCTTTGGGAGGAAATTCAGTCTTCTTTCATCAAGATATCCTAACACTTGACGAACATTAGAAAAAAACTTCCAAACAAGAATACAACTGATGAAAACACATAAAACCGCAATGAGGCCTCAAGTCACCCAACCTCCACAAGGACGTGACCCACAAGCCGATCAGCACGTGTTAGAGTAGGATCCATAGTGATGCCAACCGCAATGAGGCCTCCCGGCACCGCAAACTGCTGCTCATTTTGCTCAGCATATAATGAAACATATTTTCTCGAAGTAGAAGTAAGGTGTTTTAATTAAAGAACTAGAATTGAGTGAAATGAAATATAGTCTAGACAATCTATTATTGTTGGCTCACATAGTATGAAGTGATTTATTGATCAAATGTGATTGTCTTGACCTCTTTTTATATTTCCTTTTTTTTTTTTTAATTATATATAAATTATTGTTATTGTACAAAAACTTCATATATGGTTAGTCTTCAAGATGTATCCATTCCATACCTTCGCCGTCTCCCAAAATATTCTGTTCATCATATGTGCATGATACCGATTTTGTAGCCATTTATGATTATCCACGCATCATAGTTTGGTTGGCATGAGGCAATTAAAAATGTGAAGTAGATGTTTGTGCTCTGTCCATGTATTTACTTGTTTGTTGTAATCTCCCAGGGGTATTGGTTTGAACATAGGGTCATACCAATGGTGTCTTGGTAATTTACCAATCCTATATAAGATTGTGGTTTTGAGAATGGTACTATATTTTGTAACATTATGTAAACTCTTATTATTTAATGAATGGATTGAGAGGGGGTAATACAATGTATGTGCATGTATATACATATATGTGTATTTTACCTTACATATAGTTTATGTATTATTTAAGTTGATTATCTTCATGAAATGGCTTGTTTATTTATTCATGTTGTTGGGTTAATGTAGGGATCCCACAAGAGGAGAAAAGGTAAGTATATGTGTGGTAATAAATTACTATGTTAAATTATAGGGCCCTAAATTATAATATAATATTATTATTATATTTTATATGATGAAATATCTTGAAAAACATCTATACTTGTTAACGGGGCTAAGTAGGCCACTTGATGAGACAGAAGGAGATTCACTGATTTTCTCTCTCTTCTGTTGTTCCTCCTTTCTCTCTCTCCACCTGATGACATTGCCTTTCTATCATCAGATGTTGTGCCACAACTGCTGACACTGCATGTCTCTCTCCTCTATAACACTAAACAAGTGTCACATCATATGTTATGCCACATCATCAGTGACCTTAGTAGGGTCCAATACCATTTTAGTGGGCCCTACATACATTCTTTCTCTTCCACTGAAGAAGTGTCCCAAACACAACCTTTGTCAATTGAGATTTTGTCAATTATCTAGAACAAGTTCAGACGGCGTTGCCAACAACGGCAACAATTCAACAACCTTGCCAAGGTTCCAACTGATGCTCTTAAAAGTAATAATTATGATTTTGACCCAATGCTATAGGCCTGTGGTATTTCGATTAATACTACTTTTACACAAGTTGAAAGTTGTGTTCTGCCTGCTCCGAAGTTAAAGTAGGGAATGGAAAGGACTTCTTTCCTCGAAATGGTCGGTGGAACTTTAACAACAAGAATCTGGTGGAACCGTCGACTATTGAACGCTTGGCTATTGTGAACTTCTCAGCCCATTGTGATGTCTGTAGACTTGTTTGAGTTCTTACCAAATGTGGAGAGATGAAAGGAATTCGCATTGATCCTCCTTTTGATGTATTTGAAGAGCGTCCACAATCAAGACGGGGTTCTCCCATCGCTCGAGTTGAGGAAGTGTTTGGTCAGATAAAGTCAAAGTTCCTAGGGGCACTCCAGTTTCTTCAGTGTCTTCTTCCGTAAAAGGAAGAATTTTGATATTTTAATGGTCCTTGGAATTAAGACTTGTTGGGGGTGCTTCTCTCCTTGCATTTCGTCGAACATGTGGGGAAACACCCATCTCTTTGTGTGAGGCCTGCGGGCATGGGTGTTGCTTGCTGGCTTGTGGGCCTGTTGCCTTGCGGGCATGGTGGCTTGTGGCTGGGCTGCTAGCCATTGCATGTTGTTATCTGATGCCATGGCCCTAGGCCAGGTGCCATGCGGCTGAGGCCAGGTGCCATGCGGCTGGGCTGGCTGCCATGATGGCATGCCACCTCAGTGGGTCATGGCTAAAACATTGCCAACGCCAACTGCTATGGCTTAAGTACTTAGAAGTCAGACCCTTCAGTTATGTACTAAAAATACGCATATTATGTGCGTATTAAATACCGTACCTTTTTTTCCCCGTATAATATGCATATTACATATCTTTCTGAACGATCAGGGAAAAAATAGCATACGGCAAAGCTCGCCGTATATATAGAGATGTAAACGGATCGGATTCGGCACAGATTGACAACTATCCGAATTCGAGTCCGTATCACCCTATTCGAATCCGTCTCTGCATTCAACGGATTCGGATGTTATAGATCAAAGGTGATGATGATCGGAAGGTACTAATCAAAGGTGGTGATGATCGAGTGGTATAGATCTATGGTGATGATGATCAGATGGTGTAGATCAAAGGTGGTGATGATTAGATGGTACAGATCAAAGGTGATGATGATCGGATGGTACAGATCAAATATGATGATGGCTGGATGGTGTAGATGAAAGGTGGTGATGATCGGATGGTACAAATCAATGGTGATGATGATCGGATGGTGCAGATCAAAAGTGATGATGATCGGATGGTACAAATCAATGGTGATGATGATCAGATGGTATAGATCAAAGGTGGTGATGATCGAATGGTGTAGATCAAAGGTGGTGATGATCAGATGGTATAGATCAATGGTGATGATGATCGATGGTATAGATCAAAGGTGGTGATGATCGAATGGTACAAATCAATGGTAATGACCCTCATAAATGAGTCCAGATACCTTTGTACATGTATCATATCGTATACTTTTGATACCTTAGCACGTGTTTCATGCGTATTGTATTATTATGTAGGTATGATAGTTTAATTAAATTTGACCCCATTGATTTTTGGATAGTTGTGAATAAATTTGGACCATTGATCTTGAATAAATTTGATTAAATTTGTCCCATCATGATCACCACCTTTGATCAATACCATCCGATCATTGCCACATTTGATCTGTCCTATCCGATCATCACCACCTTTGATCTGTACCATCCGATCATAACCACCTTTGATTTACACCATCCAATATATATATATATATATAAAACTTCGCCAATGGTGTTGGGGTCGAAGTGTCTTTTTACCTATTATGTCAATCTAAATAACGTTTGGTATTTTCAGGGGGTGTTAGTGATATTATCGCAAAAAAAAAGTGGGCGCGTGATATTAATCTATACTACAGGGGGTGTGGCTGAAATTTTTTCAAAATAAAATGTTATTTTGTAGCTACTATGCATAATACACTGTAGAATGAGAAATAAGTTTGACTTATTTAGAATAAAAATGTGTTTTTGTTTCTTAAAATTGTAAAATTTGCAAGCCATAATATCTTGTGATATCCTTATCTGATCGACATGAAATTTAGAAACCTTATTGTTTTTTCATAGCATTCACATCCAACAGATTTGATCGGAGGTTGGAAGGCTGAAAAAATACACTTAAGGTGGCCGAAATCAAAGAAAAGAGTTGAATTTCTTCAAGTTGCAGAATTTTTTAAACATTGATATTTTGTGATCCCCTTATCCGATCGACTTAAAATTTGAAAAATCTTATTTTTTTTTTTTATACAACAGAACAGATCAAAGGTTGGAAACCCAAAAAAATTGTTTTACAGTTGCCGTATTCTTGAAACAAAGCGGGACAAAGAAAGACAAGAGGATGAAGCTGATGTCATAAAAAAATTGGTTTTACAATTTTAACATCACTTAATACACATAGTCATTGAAATGTTACGCAGAAAAAGCAAAATTTCTTTTTTTGCCAAAAATCAAAAAGGTTTTTTATCTTAAAAAATATGAAAGACATTTATACTCTTCTTATTTAAAATTAAATTTTTTAAAAATTATTAGTTTCACCTTCTATTGAAAATAACAATAACTTTTCCCCTTTTTACCGCCCGTGAAGTGTAACCCTAACCAGTAGCAACTTGATCCATGATGGCTGTGACTACCTCTTTTGATTCCTTGAGCGATTTGACAATTATGTTCAGCTTCTCACGCTTAGTAGCCATGGAAGGCGATTCTTCAAGCATCCTTTCAATCCCGACTCCCGATAAACCCTTTGTCTTGTCCTCCCCCCTCCCCCCTCCCCCCTCTGTCTCTTTTATCTCCAAGTTCAAGCGTGAGGCCCAAATTGTGTGATGTGAACCAGGATAAACACTGTGAGATGCACAAACATTGAATTAAAAAGAGTTTGGAAGATTGGAATAAACATTGTGAGATTTAGTACGTGTGTTTCAGTCGCACACTAGAAGAAACCACAATCTCTCCTATTTCTGCAACTTCAACCACAACCTAGGTTGAAGCTCTCTGCAAACTCTGATCTCTAAGTGCTCTCTGCAAACTCTGATCTCTAAGTTCAAGCGGTAGGCCAATCTCTCTGGGAAAAATAAAAGAGCAGGGGGACTTAAAAGGATGAGGATTTTCTTCATTTGCAATCAAATCGAAAAATCAAGAACAAAATCAGAAATTGGAAACGATTCATCTGCAATCAAACCAAAGAATTAGGACAGAGAGAAGGAGAAGAAGATTAGAGGAGAGAGAGAGAGGAAGAAGAAGAGAAAGAGAGAGGTAAGCATCATTGACTCTTACCGATCATCCCTGCTACTACCTCCCTCACCATCTCACCACCTCACCACCTCTTGCACACCACCACCTTGAAAGCTGCAACACATCCCCCCTACCCCCTTGCGATCACCCTAACCCATTGTTACACTTATCAAAACCCAGTGTAACCCCCCTATGCCCCATCACCAAACCCCGAATAACCTCCCTACAACTCATCCCTACCCTGCAATCTACAACCCTGTTCAACCATCATCTCCATGCCCTCCTTCTCACCACCACTGTCTGCAACACCCATCAACATCATCGCAACCCTATTACCCACCTCCATCGACTCCCTCCGACATGCGCGACTCACACCCCCCGACTCACCCTGTTGGCTGTTGTTGCAGCTACCACCATTACTGTCGGCATCCATGATGCTACCCGACCTACACCACCCTCCTTCAACCTCATCCTCACCAACCGTAACCTGGTGATCACCCCTATCCTACAATAACCCCCCAACGACCATTACCAATAACCTGCCGCAAGCCATCCACTCAGCCATGCTCATCTCACCCCCCTAAACCCTGCGACACCACCACCCAGCCATGCTCATCTCACCCCCGCAAAGAGAGAGAATGAGAACCAATTTATGCAAAGAGAAGAAGATGTTGTCGGTTTCACAAAGAAGTTCGAGGGTTTTTTTTACTGTTAGTCAGATTTCATGATTTGGGGTTTGGGAAAAAAAAGAGTAAAAGATAAAATATTCTTTTACCATTACATTAAAGGTAGTATTATCTATGAAAAGTTCGATTTGATTTAATATCATCATCTAACGAGACTCTTTTAAAATGGGGTCTCTTTGATTAATTGTGTTAAAATTTTGAATGGTAGTTGATGATGTCAAAAACGTGTGGGTGATGGTTGATGTTTCAATACTTCTCGGTGGTTGGTGAAAATTATTCTAATTTAATTTTTTTTTCATATATAAGACCAAAAAATATACCAAACACTTACAAAAATAAAAACATATCAAAACAATAAAAAAAAATGATACAAAAAAAAACCTTGGTTAGAAAAACAAAAACGTATTTGTGACCACATATTTTAAAATATCTTGAAGCGTAAAAATATATAAAATTCAATCTGGAAAATTGATCGCCTCAGTACATCGTCTATCAAGGAGGTTTGGAATTAGGCAATAATCAAGGCGTATGATCGCCTCAGTACATCGTCTATCAAGGAGGTTTGGAATTAGGCAATAATCAAGGCGTATGAGTAATTTTTCCACAATGTTTTTTTATTGATTTCATGCTTTTTGAGAACACAGACTGTGAACGGTTAGCATTTGGCACACTCATTCTTTTTCTTTTTCTTCTTTTTTTTTTTGGGTAAAGCAGCACTTCTGGTTCAACTTTTGATAGAGGAAGAAAAAAAATTTGTTTCGAATGTCGGTTCATAAAGCAAAAGAACACTACTATGGAGGAATCATATCTGCAATTATTCAATGCTACCGTACACACTGCAACTGTTTGTCATTGTTCACCTGTTGATGGCCGTTTGCAGTCGCCCACCATCTGTTTTCTATCACCGGCCATCCATTGTCGACCACTTCCTTCAGTCGTCGATCGTCCCCACCTTCTGTTATCGCATGTTCATTCTAGATTGTCAGCTGGTCAGCTGATCAAGTTGTCAAACCTTAATTAAGTCAACCTTTCCATAAAGTCTTATATTACTGCTCCTGATCAGCTTCTATATAAAATTTCAACCACCAGTGAGATGCAGGAAGAATCAAAATGGCAATCAAACTATTGACCAGACAGCTTCTGAGTTTGCTTCTCCTCCCATGTATGTTGTCTCTTTCATTTGCTGCAAGGGGAACCCCTGATTTTCGAATTAAAGCTGTTAATCTTGGTGGCTGGCTCGTTACTGAAGGATGGATAAAACCCTCTCTGTTTGATGGAATTCCCAACAATGATTTACTGGTATTTATATTCACCTACTTACCAACTCATATCTCATCTTTCTTCAATTTGGTTTGAGTCTGTTTTCATTAATTTCAATCGTTTTAGGATGGAACCCAACTCCAATTCAAATCTATTAAGTTCGGAAAGTATCTCTCCGCAGAGAGTGGCGGAGGAACCATCATCGTTGCAAACCGCACAAGTGCTTCTGGCTGGGAAACCTTCAAAGTAAGATCTCATGAAATTGAATAAAATCCTCTCCTGTAAAGATGAATGTTTGTTAATTACTGAATCTGGATATCTTTCCTTTGGTTGTGGATTGGGTAGCTGTGGAGGATCAATGAAACAACATTTCAGTTCAGGGTATTTAACGAACAGTTCGTGGGTTTAGATGATGGAGGAAATGGGATTAACGTAGTGGCTGTTTCAAACATCTCTGGTACATCAGAAACCTTTCAGATTGTGAGGAATTCGGACCATTTAAATCGAGTTCGTATTAGAGCACCAAATGGGTTCTTCTTACAGGTAAATGTAAAAAACTAAAATCTGGGATGAAATGAGAATTAAGAATGCTGCTGCCTCTAAACAATTTTGTTCTGAAACTAAAACGAACAGGCGAAAACGGAGGAGTCGGTGACAGCTGATTGGGAAGGAGATGAGGGATGGAGAGACGATGATCCATCAGTTTTCGAGATGAATAGTGTAGGTGAGTTGCGGGGTGAATTCCAAATCACAAACGGTTACGGCCCAGACAAGGCCCCAGAAGTCATGAGGGTAAGCTCAATTCACATGAACTCTAGCTTCTGTTAAGCTTGTGTGATCCTCAAACCCTTGCATTTTCTGCCACGTGGATAAATAATTAAGTAATTTTGATAGTGAGTACTGAGGTTAATTGGAGGGTAAAAAAATATATATTTTGTTAAATTTATTAGTTTGTTATAAGGATGTTAAAGAAGATTTCAATGAGATTTTTATGTATCTCAGAAGCACTGGAGCACATATATACTCGAAGAAGATTTCAAATTCGTATCAGAGAATGGGTTAAATGCTGTAAGAATTCCAGTAGGTTGGTGGATAGCAAGTGATCCAAACCCACCCAAACCCTATGTGGGAGGTTCTTTGCAGGCCTTAGATAATGCTTTCTTGTGGGCCCAGTAAGTGCCCTACAAATCTACCATAATTTTCTTGAATTTTAGTCACCAAGTTCCTTTATTGATTCAGATTGCTAATTGCAGGAACTACAGTGTGAAGATTATAATTGATTTACACGCAGCACCAGGCTCCCAAAATGGTAATGAACACAGTTCATCCAGAGACGGATCTCAGGACTGGGGGAAGACAGATGAAAACATACAGGAAACAGTTGCAGTTATAGACTTCCTTACTGCTAGGTAGTTAACAGTTCAACTGGCATGTCTTTGTATTTCTTTGTATGTCTTATGTCTTGTATTCTTTGCAAGACGAAAGGATGAACGGCTGCAGTATTATTTTCCATTGATAGTGAAGCAGTTATCGTCTCATCTTGGGCGTTAACAAAAAATCTTATCAAACTGTGCCTTATTTGATTTTCTTTTTATTTATTTCGTTTTACTTTTCTACATCGTGATTGAGATTCGATTAATATTTCTGCATTCAATAGTTTAACATTATTCGTGAAAATCGAATTTTAATGGTGTGATGACTACTCTTTCACAATGTGTAGGTATGCCAAGAACTCAAGCTTGTATGCAGTAGAGCTCATTAACGAGCCAGTCGCACCAGGTGTGACTCTAGAGAACCTGCAGAAGTATTACAAAGCTGGATACGAAGCTGTAAGGAAGCACTCATCCAATGCCTATGTGGTGTTGTCCAACCGCTTGGGATCTTCTGATTCAAAGGAGCTCTTCTCTCTAGCCAATGGCCTTAGGGATTCAGTCATTGACGTCCATTATTACAATCTCTTCTCTGATACATTCAGTAACATGACTGTGCAACAGAATATCGACTTCATCTACACCAACAGATCAGCCCAACTGAACAACATCACCACCTCAAACGGTCCCCTCACATTTGTTGGTAAGTATATACTTTCTCTTATACGTTTTTCCCTATTTTTTTTTTTTTTGGACATGCAGGAGACAAATAAGGGAAAAAGAATTACAACTGCATGCGGTGTGTACTTCCCTCTCCCATCCTTCTTTTTTTTTTTCTTTTGTTGCCTCCAACTGACCTGCTACCATTCCCCCTTTTCCTGTTAACATGTAGATCCTCCTTCCATAGATTCATTATAAACCAGTCAGTTAAGCCGACTGACTGACACTCCTACCCTTGGATGAGTGTTAAAAGTTAAAGTTTGTCATAATTAACTAGAAGAAATCAATTTGGTTCCTCAAAATATTATTAACTAAAAGAGATTATTTGTTCATTTATAAAATTATTGAATATATTCACCCTAAAAAAGTATTGAATATAAGAGGGAAAACTCAAAATTATCACAATAAAATCTCCATTTACTGAATTGGGTTCTGTATGTTGACATTATTGACTGAGTTCATTATATATACAGGGGAATGGGTAGCTGAGTGGGAAGTGCAAGATGCATCGAAAGAGGATTATCAGAGGTTTGCAAAAGCTCAATTAGAGGTGTATGGGCAATCCTCATTTGGATGGGCCTATTGGACATTAAAGAATGTCAACAACCACTGGAGTATGGAGTGGATGATCCAGAATGGTTACATCAACCTCTAGTTTTTATATTATTATCTTTTTCTCTTGTCATTTTATCTCTCTTTGAAGTCATTGAAAGCTCTTCTTCATGCTTGAGAATCTCTACTTTTTGAATAAAAGAGATAATATCCGAGCTTATGAATAAAATTCGTTTTGTATTATTTAGCCGAATAAAACGGATGGATCAGATTGATGGATTAACAGTTGATCTATCGATAGTCAAGCATCATCACATGGATCGGATCGCTCCCTAAAAGATCTAGCGACATTCTGTCACGTCACGCCATCGGATTTACCTCAAAAAGGCACTGCAATATGAGCCCTTGGATTTTCAGATCACACCTTGAATATTGTCCAATCAAAATGAATATTGCCCCATTGTACCACTTGCGCGTGTAACACTGGATCATGTTTTTGATTCTATATAACGTTCAACATTTTGTATAATACTCAATCCAATCAGAATTCTCGCATAAGAATCTTCTACAACGTCAGCGCCACCTCGGGACACTCCTTTTAGATAGGTATCAGATTAGCATATATCTTAATCCTGATCGCTCAATCTTTGTAATAATTATTTCTTGAAATTATGAAGGAGCTTCGCTAGTTTTTGGAAATTGCACATAAGGATAAATATTATTTGTGTATTACAGCCGCAAACCCCTGTCAAACATTCAACTTCCCGAGAGCTTGATTAAAATCTAGTACAAACTAAATAGTTTGCTGGAAAATATGAGCTTGATTAAAATCCAGTAATAACTAATAATTTATGCTAATATAAATGGAACTAAATTAAAAACTTTATTAAATATATTCATCAATCTTATGTAATGGAAAATATGAGCTTGATTAAAATATATTTAATAAACACTAATCCTCAATTGAAATCTAGAAAAATGATGGTGTTAGTAGTGGGTGATGGGTGATGGGTGATGGGTGATGGGCGATGGGCGATGGACCCATCGGTGGATGTATCTACATTCAGTCTTATTATCTTCTTCATTTTCTTCTTCCCTTGCCTTCCTTTGAAGTCATTTAAAGCTCTTCTTCATGCTTTAGTCATTTTTAAATAAAAGAAATGATATCCCGGCTTATGAATAGAATTTTGTTGGTGGGAAGAAAAACTTGAAATTGGTTGCTTAATCTATACTTTCGGTGATGTTTTATGCACGTATAAAATGTGTTTCGTAGAAAAAAAAAAGGTTTTTTTTCCGTTTAATTCAAAAATTCGGATAATCGCGTGTTTCATATTATATGGCGTCTGTATGGTCTCAGACGCCATATAATGTGGATTTTCTATATTAAACGCTGTAAAAAACGTTAACCCGTGAGAGAGAGAGAAAGAAAGTGAACTTGCATTTTAATGGAGTACTTTGTTTCATTCGGACAATTTGGTTGGGATTTTTGATAGTAGTAAGGGAGGAGAAATGCAAACATTATTTCTAAGGATGTAAATGAATAACTGAAAATCCAAATTCGATTTGAATTCGCACCCGTTTAGGAGATTCCAAATCCGAACAATCAGATTCAGATGCGAATTCGGATAGAGGTTATCGAATTCGGATGTAGATGCAGATATCATTCAAACAAGGCAGATTATATCCGCTCCGATCCGTTTACATGGAGTATATATAACGTATCACAATAAATAATAACTTAAGGGTCTTATTGTGATAAACAATAAGTTAAAAGTTCTATAACTTAATAACTAATAAAACAACACTAATCTGTTTACTCTCAAAACCCTAGTTTTTCTTTTTTATGTTTTCTACTTTGTGAACCCCTAGTCCCCTTTTTGGTATGAACAGACGATCGAACTGCCCTAGTCTCGTTTTTGATATGAACAGACAGAGGGATGAAGAGGCGGAGAGAAGCGGAGGAGTGGTGGCACCGTGGCAAGAGGAGAGAAATAGATGAAGTTGCCAAATGAATTGGAAAGGATTTACCGGTGTGCTTATCTTTTTCACGATTGGTCTGATTTCTTCAACTACTTTCAGATCTGAAGGTTCATTGAAGTTTCTCTGAAAACTTCTTGCTAACTCACTGATTTGGGATAAATTTTCTTTCTTCTTGTCACTTTGAACTTCTTATTTGTATCGATCTGGTTTCATATCTGAGTTCTTGTCTGATTTGTGGTTTCAGTTCTGAGTTCCTGTCTGGTTTCAAATTTGAGTTCTTTGTCTGATTTGACTCTTCACTTAGGGTTTCTTTGTACCCTAGTTTTCTGGTTCTTGCTTACCTGGAAATTTCTCTATTTCTTTGTTCGTTACTTGCATTTCTCAGTTCGGTTATGAAATCGCATTGTTGTTAATCGCATTGTTTTGCAGTTCATCTTCGTTTCTGGTCAGAGATTTAATGTGCTTCACCTGAATCAATCTTCATATCTTAGTTTGTTCAAGGATAAGTTTTTTCTCTCGCTCTGTTGCATGTTGGATTTCCATTTTTATTTCCGGATTCGAATAGTATATTATCCGGAAATCCGATTACGCACTTGGATTCGATGTCAAATTGGTTTTTTACAAATCCGGCTGATTCCGGATCGAATTCGAATATCATAGTTGTGTGTCGGATTTGAATTCGGATAATGGTATATCTGATTCGAATTCGATCCGTTTACATCCTTAATCTGAATTCGATGTCAGATTGGTTTTTTTTTTTTTCCTTCTTTTTAAAGCCTTCTTTGACAGAAAATCCCAAATACATGTGTGTTGTATATAGTGAATATATATTTGTATTTTTTATTTTAGAAGTAATTGTTTTAAAATGTATTAAATGTGCATTGTATTAATTCCATAGGTGTTTTTTTTAGCCGAATATTGGTCTCCATATTGAAGTTTATTTTCATTTAATACCAGTACGTATCAAATTTTTGCCATACCCAAACTAACTATGATTTTGGCACAAATGACTCTAGTAGATATAAAGATCACCCCAAACTGTAAGAATCCTAAAATTTCAAAGGATTTCACTGGGAATTGATGAAGAAATCACATTTTGAAGGTTTGGGGAGGAGGAGATAACTTTAGTTAATGATTTAATATACTATTTGTAAATCATGTTATGTTGAGATAAAATACCTTTAAAATGTCTGTAAACTTCAAATTTCTTTTAGATGAAAAATAAAATAGAACTTAAGCTATGTTTTGATGCCAAAAAAAACATAATTGAGAAACATAATAATACAAGGGTAACAATGACACATTTATGAATTTACATATTAATCTCTCTCCTCCATTTCAAAAAATTTCTTTTCTATTCTTAACATCCATACATCTTTAGTACCCAGCCATGGTTTAAGGGACAAAAATCAGGACAAAATGGAACCCAGGCGATTTCGATCCAATTTGGACAGAATCAGCTAGGATTGACCAAATTATTCACTTTACTGGATTGGAGTGATCGGGCTAGGAATCAGCAAGGTCGACTAATCAAGCTGTTCAAGGAACTAGACAATTGCCCTTCTCCGATGATCCCATCAAAAGGAACCTCATTGAAATCATCAAAGTTGGATGTCCTAGACTCTTAGAGGTATTCGTTTTTCGCCCCAAATCTAAATGATATATCACAATGATCCTCCCCTTAGGCTCCTTCACTTTGACGTAAAATTTTATGTATCATTTTATAAGTTGTTATGAGAGAAAAACATCACCTAATGAAAATCTTATTTATAACACCTAAAATCATATAAGTCGACTAGACGTGATAAAGGGTTGCTCGGCCTTGCATGCTCGGAGTCACGGTTCTATTCAAATACATTTCCTAGGCAGAGGCACAATCCTATTAGGACACGATTCATGGTCGGAAGTATAATCCTACTGGATTACGTTTCCTGATCGGAGCCCATAGTCCTAAGGCGAATAGTTTACGGCATAGGAGTCTTCTCCTAGTATAGTACGTTGTCGATCATCACGGCCATACAACCATTCGTATGGTGACACATGTCACTCTTACTATTGACCGACTTAGCTTCCTTGGCTACATTCTCCCACTACTATTCGGAGTCTATGACCTAAGCGTCCCTCAGAGTGACACATGATAGTCTTATTGGCGATCTACTTCTCTGAGTCTCGATACTTCCATGCTTCTCAATCTCTATAAGAATAAGATGAATCTCAAAAGTAACACTCACTTGCAATCTCACTATTCACCCTGAATTCTTTCATACGCTCAAACTCTCTCAACGTTCCCCTCTTTCTCTAAACTGGAAATAACTTCTTGTTGTCTCTTGACTATTTACATTGGGAATTTGACTTAAGCATCGGAGTGTACCCAGGGCTTAGTCACCCAACTCCCTTGTTTAAAAAAAGATGAAGTTCATTTTCCCTTCCCTTGAGATCACTATATTTGACCTTTTAAAAACAAACATTGAAAAAAAAAAATTTACTCAATTTACTTAGAGACACTCTTGACAATTGATTTACTACACAATTGACAAAAGCTAAATAGACTACCTGAAACAATGTTTTATAACAGTATAATCCACACTGGACGTTAAAAAATAACGAAGAATTCAAACAAAACTTTAATTGCAATGTTAAAATTGAATAATATCCTGATATGAGAATTCAGACAATAATGGGGGGCCTTAATCATAATTCATTCATATGGGATTATTATTTTTCTATTTTACAAGCAGACTAAAACAGATACCGTGGTTACGGGTGGTTACGGCTGATTTTCAAGGTGATTCAGGTTGGGGAGATAATAATCCTTCTGTGCTGATGAAATGAAGATTATAACAACCTTGGGAGGTGAATTCCAATTGACAAATAGTTATGTTCCGGACAAAGCACCTCAAATTATGAGTGAGAAACCAGCTATCTTTTCCTAACAATAACTAAGACGACAACAATAAATCTGCATTATTTACTTCATAGTCTCAAAATAAATTTTGTACGAGCCAGTTAGCAACCTCTTCCTCTTTAATCTACAAATGATACATTAACCTTCCCAACTAATAAATCAAATAAACACATAAATGACAAATGATCTATGCATTTTAGGACCACTGGAAAAATTATATTCGGGAAGAAGATTTCAAGTTCATGTCTGAAAATGGTCTAAATGCAGTGTGGATTCCACTCGGATGGTGGATAGCAAGTGATCCACCACCCAAGCCTTTACATGGGCACGGTAAAAAGTTCTGTATATTGCTTTTACATGGGCACGGTGAGTAGCAATAAATCATACTAAGAAGCATGAAAACGTAAAACTTTCGAAGTAACAGTGGAAGTAAATTTGAAATGTCAAGAGAATAAAAACATAATTTTCTCAAGTTTGTGCAGGACATACGGTATGAAGATTATAGTTGATCTGCATGCAATCCGGCTTGCAGAACTGAAACGATCACAGTGGTATGAGATATGGATATTAGGAATGGGAAGAATCCAACATACCTGAGTGTGTTGCAGTCATAAACTTCTTAGCATCCAGGTTCAAGAAGTTGAACTTCCTTACAACATACAGCAACATAAAATTTTACATAGCCCTTCCAGTTAATACTCAGAAAATTCAGCATATATCTTCTTCTACTGATCTGCTAGTGTCAGACGGTGTCACCCATAAAAATGAGATGAAGAATGTTTGCACCTTTCATATTTGCTGAAACTACTTTATTCTTGGCTCCATCTCCACTCATCATTATTCAAGATGACTTATTTCAGTAATTTGATCAGGAGGCTAATATCAAACTGATTGAAGGTTCCTAACCATTCAATTATGGTTGATTTACAAGTATGCTAATGATTCAAGTCTTGCTGCAATGGAACTTATAACAAAATAGAAAAATAAGAGAAGAAGGAGAGAATTGATGTGTCTTACTCCTCTCTTTGTAACTTGTATTTATAGAAAATAGAAAACAACTATTAGATAGGATTTAGGCCTCTACAAATCAAAATCCTAATAAAAAACTAAATACAAAGTAAACTCAAAATAAAAAAAACAAACTAACAAGTCTAATTGGTAAAGGAAACTAATAAAGCAAACTAAATAAACTAATTAGGAGTCTATATACTAATAGGAGTCCAAGTCCTAGAAACTAGTACTAACTACTTTGACTAAGTCAAAGCAGTGTCCGGTTACAATTTTATTACGCTAACACCCCCCTCCTCAAACTGGAGCATGGGGGAATGTGAGAGCTTCGGCTTGAAACAATGTAACAGTAAAAGCAGCAGTTGTAATAATAGGAGCAGTCGCAATAGTAATGGCAGCAACAATAGTAGTAGGAGCACAGTGTAGGTCTCTGTGAACCAAGTAGTAGTTGCAGGACCGTATAGGTCACTGTGAACCAAGTAGTAGTAGTAGTACAGTATAGATCACCTTGAACCAAATAGTAGTAGCATCAAAGTATAAATCATTGTGAACTAAACCAACTATAATATTAAATAAAAAGACTAAGTCAAATATAATATTAAGAAATCCTAACTAATCTAACTAAACCTTCCAAAATAAAGGATTACAATGATTCCCCAAATTAAGGAAATTCCTCTAGAGGTTCTTATCCAAATATTGTGGATCCTGTGCTGCATTAGCTAAATAGGAAACAAAACAACCAGAGCACCACATAACAGTATAAGGCTCAATAGAGATGTGATCTGTCCATCCGAGAGTAGGCTAATTCATCAGCCAAACTATTAGTAGTAAACATCCTCCATTCTAAAGAAATACTTTTAGAAGCAAAAAGAAATCCAGCCACTGTAATAAGACGAGTCCTCCAAGTACCACACTCTCTTGAAACCATCAACATATTATTGAGGCAACATCGCCTTCAACTACCAAGTCATTCTATCCCTTTGAAGAATAAAATCTTTCAACCATCAGAGATTCAATAAGAGTCCAACCTGATTGAATCACCAGGATTACTCCTACCAAATGCCTAGGGAAGTCGAGGTGCAGCACAGCTGCACATGATGCTTAACCAGTCTAAACCATGAGACTTAAAATGGGCAGGTTCATTCATTAAATTAGTTTTGAAGTCAAAACAGAAAAAAGAGAAGCCTTTTCTAGAGGGTACAAATAAATTTTCAAAATATTAATTAAGAAACATCAAACTATAAGTGCAGATTCAACCTTCCATTCCACCTGAAATGAGAAAATTATGAACCTTATGAAACCTTAAAACAGTTCTGAAAATTATCTACTTGCTCTATAAAACATAAACCTCAGATGTAATAAGCACCATATGGATTCTCCACAATGTGGAAGAGTTAACTTGATCATAATCCTATACAGAGAAATGTCATGCAGTCCTCCATCCTGAAAAGTCTTACATTCACTGTCTAAACAATCGCTCCAGCAACTAATTATGTCCTATCCCTGTATGCGAATGGTTCATAATCTGCACTAGTATTTACAAGATTTAACCAAGACTAAAATGAAATCTCCTCAAGGAATTGACAAAAAAGGAACCAGTTATAATTTGTCGATAGATCCTAATTTTTACATTTACTACAGATCTGGTTAAAGTTGAAAGGAAAATTCAACATTTCTGCAGAAGTTGATGAAGTGATGGAGATTTTGTGCAATACCTGTAAAAGATTAGTTAGGTTTTGAATGATTCAAAATCCAGCAGAATCTAAATCCTGCAGAATCTCAAGATTCTTGAAACTTTGGCAATATGTGGAACAATAGAAATATTAGCATGGAATCATGTTCGAAAAAGACCAAGAAGCATAAGATCTGTTACTATCTTCTTCTTCCCCCTGGACTTTGGTGCTTTATAAGGAAGCTACATTAAAGATAGCACACCACATCATACATAATCCACAAATATATAACTAATTGAAAACCTACAATCTTCAGCAACAACTGAGACAGTGAGATCAATTGCAAGAAAGCCCACAATATTCTTTGCTCTGACACTGGTACCTTGGAAATCTTTCAATAAAATATCCAGCACTACCTTTCCATACCCTAACCAATTGCAAGGAGGATAGCATCCCATGCCATTAGCATGATCTGAGAAGAACTACTGTGCATAAATCAATTACTCCACAGACCCAGGCATCATCCAGGCAAACTCCGATAATGGGAGCTACAGAACAATGAACGACCAGCAGATTAGCAGATTTGTTTACAAGAACCAACATTGTAATAGATACATACACATAAATACAACATACTTTCAATTTATCCATAACTGCAAAGCCCACAAAGAAGCCAATTTTGAAGGAAATGAATGTTTCCCTGATATACTTCATCCAGAAACATAAAAACTGAAATAAAAGCACACAACAATGCTTTTACCTTTGAGGAGTTAACAGTTAATATTGACCGCTTGAATCATAAAGACAGAAAATAATTTACAGCCAATCACACTTCAGGACCAAAAGGACATACCATCATCTGGTTCTCTTTCTCTATCTTAGATCAAATTATAATCAACAAGTCACATGGAGAAGACATTGAGAAACGCAACATCACACAGGTAAGAAATCGTGAACAAATCATCATAAAGTCAATAAACTGGAACACTTTCATGGGTACAGTCCCACACAAATGCAACCATAACCAACAAAATTTTAGGAAAGCAATACCAGGAGAGACACCAACTACTAAGATCAATCAAAACTTGAAATACAAACGTTGAATTGTGAATAAATCTAAAAAGCCCCAACCCCACCTACCCACCCAAAAAAAAAAAAAATCCTTACAAGAGAGAAATCTTACGAAAGCGGACTCATGTAAAGGAGCTGCTCTGGATTGACTGTACAAGCGGGATCACACCAGCACCAATAACTGCCTACGGATTGTTAACTGACCATTCATTTTGAAACTAAAAGGATCTCTGGTTTCTTTGCTTTGCTAGGTGTATTTGCATTCGAAGCAACATTGGCAGCATCTGCCACCTTCGCTGCCAAGCGTGCCCTATTGTCAAGCTGAATGAGGCTACGTGTGGCCAAGATTGCCTGTGGGACCAGATCATGCGATGTCCTGGCGTACAAACACCTCACTGCCACCGAGGCCGCGTCCCTTATATCTTGAGAATTCAGGGGCGCCAAGAGGCAATGCCCGAGAATTCTCAACATCGGCTGCAAAAGCTCCCAAGGAAGCGGAATTCTTGACCCTCGGGAAACTCCAATTTCGTTAGAATCTTCTCCAATCCCCAACAGATTCATCTCTTCCACAGTAACCTGAATCTCGTCATTTTCCTCCTCTTCATACTCATCTGTAACCCTAACCATCGCAAAATTCTCATTCGCATAGCTATAATCTTCAGCATTGCTGTCAAGTTCGCTCTTGCAGGGGCAATTCTGCCCCGCCCACCCAGCGGCGAACTTACAGAAGTCGAGTTTGGACCAACTAGGCATCTGAGAGATCTGCTTGAAATAGCAATCAAGCGCGATGACGACAATAGTAGACCGTTTCGTCGACTTGACGGCGATCTGCGGTTCGAGAGGCGGACAAAGAACCCCGATGGAATGCTGAGATTGGACGGCGGCCCGATGGCCAGGCTGGCTCCGTGGTGCGTGGTACAGCGATGGTTGCGAGAGATCGGGAATTGAGATTAACATAGGTTTTCCGCCGCGGGTTTTGGTTTCGGAAGCGTAGAGCACTAAGAGAACAGCTTCGAAGCCTGATAAAGATGGAGTTGAGTTGTCGGAAGCCGTAGAGACAACGCGAGAGAGGTAGACTCCTGCGATGAGAGGAATAAAGGAGAGGACGACGAGGCGGAGGTCGGGATCAGAAGACTGGAAGGTCTCGTAGAGCCATTGACAGAGAGGATCTTCGCCGGAGCCGGAGGATAAGTCGGACAGAGATGAGGAGATGGCCATGTAGGCTTCAGAGGATCCAAGGAGAGATCTAGCAGGGCGGTCTGAGTCGGCGAGAGAGGAGAGGAATGTGAAGGAAGGGAGGATGGAAGATAGGGCTTGGATGCGTGATCGGGCCTTGGAGATGGCTTCCCACCATGACTGCATCGTATTAGGGTTTCCATTCTGGTGAGAATTCGAGTTTGGGTGGTCCGATGGGGAAGACGAGGGGGAACCGGCAGTCCGGCTCAGCTGGATCTCCATTGCTGATGCACCGCAGACCTTACAGTTGAGTGGACACCTCTCTCTCTCTCTCTCTCTCTCTCTCTCTTTCTGCGCGCCTCTTTCTCACGCAGCAGACAATTTGGTTGGTCGTTTAGGAGTAAATAAAAGCGAAAATATAAAAATCGAACTGTCAGGTCAAAGTGGCTTCGAGGCTTTTTGACTGTGAGATTAAAATCCGATTAACTTACTCCCCAAGAATAACCATAAATAATCTTCCCAAAAACTCGGCCTTCTTGACCAACTGAAGGTATGGATGGTATAACTGATCTCCCTTGAAATATAAGAAACACGACCATTTATATATACATTTCGAGATCAGAAATATTATGTTTCCTTAATAATCTGACAGATAGCTTTCCAAAGAAAAGATCGATTGCAGATGCATTTAACCAGTTCTTTTCAATCAAATTCTAACATAAAACCTTCTTCCAACGTTGTTTGAAGAGCCGATGGAACAACTACAACTTCATGAAAAACTGATGAACAAAAAAAATTTCTAAGAAACCTTCGAATCACAGGGGACTTCGAATCGTTTCTCTCCTTCCAAAGATGCCAAATAATAAAGGAAGGGCCGGACTAAGCCAAACGACATTTGTTTCTGTTTTGATTGAATATAGAATTCCATTGCACCATTCATTGATGAAACTTAAGATGAGACTTAAGATGAGGGGAGTCAAGTACCTTATGATTGAGAAATGATCCGAACCACACCACCTTAACAAGATGACAGAACAATATAATATGTTTTATAGACTCTAGCTGAGCTTCATATTTCCTACAGCCACCATCAAAGGGAATGCATCTATTAATTAAATCCTTGCCATAAACCACATTATGACTATTCGTTCTCCATAAAAAATTCTTTATTTTTAGAAGAGTAATGGAGGATCAAATCTTTTTTCAAATCTCAATAGGAACCGAATGGATTGGGATCTTCTGTAGTGAGGCTAAAGTGATAGTGAGGATCTTAACCACTCAAGTGCATCAGGATGTCCTCATTGGCCACTCAAAATACATCGAGATATGTCTCGATGCACTTTGAGTGGCTAGGATACTCACTGCCACTTTGACCTCACTACAAAGGATCTTTTTTCAAACCGAACCATGTATTAATCTTTAAAGAGGAAGCCAACTCAGTGTTCTTGTCGTCAAAATAATTAAAAATAAGATAATAAACCAATTTTACCAAATCTATTGACGTTCCAAATAAGTTTATCTTCTAAATGGCATATTGCGATTGAAATCTTCAGAATTTCCTTAATAATCTCTTTAGGAAAAATATCCTCCAAAATCTGAAGTTTCCATATCCTGCTTGATTGGTCAATTAAATCGAAAACCTATAATAAGTCACAATCATGGGTTTATAAGAAAGATATGATCCAAATAAAGAAGGGATCTAACAATCATCCCAAATTTGAATTTTACTCCCATTGCCCACTTGCCATACAAGCCCCTTGGAAAGAAAAAAAAAAAATCTCCCTTCAATGATACTCCTCTACGCCTAAGAAGGATTGATTCCTAATTTTGCCTGTAAAAAATATTCTCGAGGAAAATAAAAACTTTTGAAGAATAAAGCAAGGCCAGATTCTGAAAAAGGGGGTCTTTGATGCCAAGTCCACCTCTCTCTCTCTTTTGATATGCATAGTTTATTCCAAGCCAACCAGTGAATACCATTCTCCTTCCCATCATTCCAAAAAAATCCGCAGCATTTCTCCGGATGAAGTTGTGATGAGAGATGGGGAGTTTAAAATGTGAGCTAGCATAGTTTGATATTGAAAGAATCACTGACATAGTAAGAATCTCTTTGCCCGCTTTTGATAACAGATAACTCTTCTAATTTGTAATCTTCTTTGATAATCGATCTTGAATATTCTAAAAGCAATTTTTCTTAGAAATGCCAAATTCAAAAGGTAAACCCAAGTATTTAGACGGTCCATCTCTATAAGGTATTTTCAAAATCCTTGAAAACCATCTTTTAATTTAGTCTGAGTATTTGGACTAAATATGATCATTAATATTTTTCAAATTGATTTTTTGACCTGAAGCCTTACAATAAAGGTCCAGATAATCTTTGAGATGACTAATTTTATTCATATTTTTTTTTAGAAAACAGAAGACAATCATCTGCGAAAAGGAGATGAGTAACAGGAGTAGATCTATTCCTAATTTTGACTCCCGTTTAATTACCAATCTCCATAGCCTTCTGAAAAAAACCAAAAAGTGTTTGGGCACAAATATTAAATAAGGCTGGGTATAATAATGGATCTCCTTGCGAATTCCTCTATTAGAGATAAAGCTTCCCTTTTCCGCATCGTTCACCACAATAGTATAGAAGATAAAGGAGAAGCATTTCATAATTAGATTAACCCATTTATATCTAATTTTAAAGCTAAAAACTATTGCTCTCCTTTCTTTTCTTTCTGATGTAGTTAAAAGCCTCTTGGGCTATTAACACTTTATAGGATATGCTTCTATTAGGGATAAAGGCCAATTGGGTAGGAGATATAATTTTATCCAAAATTGTCTTAATTTTGCTGGCCAAAATCTTGGGTAAAATCCTACAACAAACTCCAATGAGACTGATAGGTCTGAACCGGTTAATCGTCTCCGATTGACTTACTTTTGGTATGAAGCAAATATAATTTTTATTTATTAAATCATGCAAAAGATCCCCATCAAAAAAGAAGTCTTGAACAAAAATAATAATGTTTTTTTTAGTTAACTCCCAAAACTTGTGAAAGAACAATGGTGGGAATCCGTAAGTACCAGGGCTCCTTAAAGGATCCATATTGGATAAGGCTTTCTTAATCTCAACCTCATTTGGAGGTTTTATTAGAAAATCATTATCCATAGCCGGATCAACATGGAATAGAATAGAGGATAAAGGCTCGGATTGGTATCTAAGTCAAATTTAATCATAAAACCTTATTGAAAAATCTACTAGAAATTTTTTTTTCTTCTCATAAATCATAAACAAGATAGACTATAATATCATCTTAATGTTAAAAACAACGAAAGTCGTTATATTTATACAAAAATGACAGTTGGTGGATGTGATAGGCCTTTTACAAAATAAGTGTTCTTTACAAAAGATACATTAATAACAAGAAGCAAAAAGAATGGCAAGGGGTGATAAAGAATCCCTGTAAGACCTGCATTCTATGAACTCGATCTAAACCTCTATTTCATGTAATAACGGGTCTTTCAATTATTATCGGACCAGACGGGACGTGTGGATGACAATCAGGTATGAAAACAGACCAAATGTATATAAATTTTCATACCGGTCTCATCATATCGGTCGACCGGTATGTCTGCCCAGGCAGACTAGTTAGATCCGAAAACGGATCTTTGTGAGTCCCGCTTGCCAAATTTCAATCCTAAAGACTTTCCTAACGTAAGAAAATTTTCTAAAACCTAATCTAGCCTATTTAAAGACCTCTAAACCTCCTTAAACCTCTTTGATTGATTCTCACAAACCCTAAAGAAGAGAAAGAGATTTGAAGAGGAGAAAGAGCTAAGAAAGGTGGAAGAGGAGCCGCCGTTGGACGAAGAACATCATAGTTGAGAACCAACGGTAAGTGCTTCAACTTCTCTCTAAGTTAAGCATTATGGATGACTGATCATGACTGATCAATACCATGCAAAGCTAGGTATTGATCAAAATCCCTAAATTCCTGTCAAACCCTAATTCAGTTGATAAACCCTAGATTTGAATTCTAAACTAAGATTTCTTAGAATGTAGGCTTTGAATGAAAGATAAAAATAATCCTAAAACGTTGCTCAAGCCTATAAGGCATAGAAGGAACCCTAAAAGCCATAATGAGTGACCGACAGGAGACGAACACCAAGTTGGTGGTTTTCCAGAGGTATATAGGTCAACCATACAGGTTGCACCATATGCGATCGGTACAGCGACCGGTACCTCTTGAGAGCTGGTCATGAAGGGACCGGTCGACCGTAAAGGTCGCACCATCCCTCACAGTGCCGCGACCGGTACCTGCGACCGGTATGCACTGTTTTGGGTATATTTTGACCCAATTGGTTTCCGATCAATGTAAAACCCTAAGAAACTAATTCTAATTAAACCCTAACATTGTGTAGGACCCTGTGATAGCAAGATTGGACATTGTGATGAGGAGCAAGTAAGCAATTGAGCATCAGGTAAAGGAATCAGACCCAAACCCTAATTAACTAATAACAATAAAACGTTATTAATAATTATTGTTCTATGGAGTGTTGCTTGTGCATATTCACATATCATCTTTACTTTCAGTTATTATATTGTTCATGCATACTCGCTATGCTAGGTTGTGATTGTTAGGCATGTGATTATTTTCGTTGGTGTGTGGAATAGAAAGGGTATGGGGTATGGGATCATTCCTCACACTAGCACCTTTTCGTATCGCTTCTGTCTTAGCATGCTTGGTACAAGTAGGGTATCAGGGGGAGGACGTGGCATTGTAGCCTCCGACTTGGCCACCAGACTTTAGCCCTATCTCTATATCGTAGAAAGCTATGTTGGGATAGGACCTACTGTGATGACATATAGGATTGATTAGTTGCGATCCCAGTTTGCAAGCCCTCTCTAATATGAGCTTACGTATTGGTATGGGTAGGGTATCAAGAGAAGTGTTGGCGGTGTGTGATCTGGACACTTTAGCTCTATCCCTATTCCATGGTGGATGCATATGGGATGACAGTAGTGTTTGATCTATTGGGTGAATTCACACACTCGTATATAGAGGTGCGGTGGTCGCCAATCCTTTCTATAGCACATTGTAAACTTAAAACCATACCATAATGTGAATGTTACTCATGCATGTTGCTTGTTGCATCGTCTGATTTTCTTACTGAGCTAAGTTGTGAGCTCACCTTTGTATATATACATGTTTTTAGATGTTGATGCAGGTTATACTGTGGAGGACTATGTGGATGCTCCAGTATATGGAGGTGTTATTGCTTTAGAAATGCAAGCAAGGGAGGACGAGCATGACGCTTCATGTGAGTGCCATTTCTGCGTGTACCTCTAGGATGGTTTTATTTTATTTTATTTTATTTTATTTCAATTGGATTCATAAATTGGTTAAAGATATTTTATTTATGTTTTGATGTGGGGAATAATTGGTTACTATGCTTACAATGTAGAACTCAGTTCATTTAATTTAAGACTTTCGCTGTATTTATTTATATTCTGATTATGGTTATGTGCAATGGTTTGTATAATTGGATACGGTCTTATTGAGATCCTGGTGTGAACCGTTGGTTTAGTGACGGTTCACTCGCACTTCTGATTTAGCCGAAATTGGGGTGTGACAATCCCACTTGGGCTTTCATCCTTATTCTTCTGTTTGTCTTTCAATCACATCATCTGCAAAACATTTAACAACTAAGAGTGAGCCAGGGCTCAGTGAAGAAAATTACTAACCTGGCAAAATATACATGCATTCATACCGCGCATGGCAATAATATAATTATCATAAATTTTAACCTATTTCACTTCTTCCATCTCTTAGCTTAGGCTGCTTTTATTTTCATTATTTTCTTTAGTCTTTACCTTTCTTTCATTTTCCTTCGTGGTCCTTTGCATTTTACATTCTGTTCCTTGGTTTGGTAATTTAGGCCCCGTTTGATAACACTCTAGCTCCCATGGAGCTACTTCTGATCCGTAGTCGTTTTCTACTTCTTCTCTAGAGTCAGGATTTTTGGAGGAGAATGTTATTTGATAACGCAGCTCTAAAATCAAAAGATTATGCTTCTAGAATGTTGTTTGGTGGTGGTGGTGTTGGTGGCCGTGGGGGGTGGTGGTAGTAGTGATGGTGGTGGCGGCGTTGGTGGTGGGTGGTGGCGGTGGCGGCAGTGGTGGCAGTGGTGGTAGGTGGTGGGTGGGTGGTGGTGGCGATGGTGGTGGTGGTGGCGGAAATGGTGGAAGGTGGTGGGTGGTGGTGGCCCCGATGGTGGAAGGTGGTGGGTGGTGGTGGCGTCAACGGTGGTAAGTGGTGGGTGGTGGCGGCGGTGGCGGCGGCGGTTGTGGGTGGTGGCTGGTGGTGGGGATGGTGGCGGTGGAGGGGTGGTGGTGATGACAGTCAGTAGTGGTAATAGCTCTGGAGTAAGAGAAGTAAATTTTTTTAGTTCCAATTTTTTAGTTCCTAAAGACATTTTTGGAGCAGTTCACTCCATGGGAGTCAAAACTTGAACCGTGTTTATCAATCGTCATTCTACTCCGGATTAGCTCCGGAGCTAAGAAGTAAGGAGCTGGAGTGTTATCAAACAGGGCCTTAGACTCATCAGTAGGCTGTGTTTTGTCCTTTACCTCATTACATTACTGTTCATTGATTTGGTATCAGACTCACCAATAGGCCATGTCTTGTCCTTTACCTCATTACAATACTATTTATTGATTTGGTATATTGACTCACCAGTAGACTGTGTCTTGTCCTTTACCTCATTACATTACTATTCATTGATTTGGTATCGGACTCACCAGTAAGCCGTGTCTTGTCCTTTACCTTATTACATTACTGTTCATTGATTTGGTACCTCGGACTCACCAGTAGGCCATATCTTATCCTGTACCTCATTACATTACTGTCCATTCATTTTTTTTTTTTTTTTTTTTTTTGTGTCTTTCAATTCTCTTCATTCCATTTCATTTCAGTTTATGTCATTATAATTTAGTTCAGCTCATTCAAAACAGTTTATGTTTGTCTTTCAATTCTATTCATTCCATTTCATTTTAGTTTATATAATTTAGTTCAGCTCATTCAAAACAGTTTATCTCATGGCATTCATTTCATAGTACTTCCTGAGTTCCTTCCTATTTCATTCTCTATTTCAGTATTGCAATAAGACATTTAAACAACCCATGAAACTGAACGACAGATCGCTTAAACATGCTTCCAACATTGCATCACTGGTTCCAAATCATAGTTCCTATGATCAGGTAACAAAACACAACCCATGATTTATATTAGCATAGACATACAATCTCTCATCACTATCATGCATTAATATCCTTTAAATATTTTTGCTACAACATTAAAATTTTCCTCACAAACCTCATAATCTTAGATATATCATTTCTATCATTTAGTCATCATACAACACTTCACCTAACTTAATCAATGTTGTCTGCATCCGCATACTTGAACTGCTTACCCCTTTCATATACCATTATAATTTACAGTAGTAATAGTACTTAGAAGCCTTTCATAAATTATCTAGACATGATTTCATCATAATAAGGGAAACTACAGCAAGAAATGAAATCACAATATCTCTTCATTCATGTATATTTTGCATGTCCAATGCATCTTTAAATCATAATAATTATACAAGAAATGCACTCTTAAACCATATCAATCTTGAAGCACACCGTCATTATCGTGCTCATACATTATTCAAAAAACTTGCAAAGATCTCTTGTATATCCCTTATAAAGTCCTTAAAACATTTCTTGGAGCAATGGGAAGAACCCACAAAAAATACAGCTCAAAAGCTGTCCTGGAAGGTGTGATCGATGAGTGTGGTCGATCAAAGTGATCTGTTTGACCGGACGAATTTCATTAACCGAACGATCACAAAAACCCCAAAATAGCCACTGTTTTGGGTTTGAGATGGGTTCTGGGATTTTGCCTTCAACCTCACTCACCCCTAACCTTTGAACAAGGTTCTAAAACTATTATAAAGGTTCATAATCCGATTTTACCATATAACAAAGTCTTGAACATGAAATGACATGATCAAAACACACTTAAATTATTCTCAGCTACATATGATTGAGCAATCTCCATTAAAAACCTTCGAAGGTCTGCAACCTCATGAAAACCCAATAAATCTAACATGCATTTACATTTATAGTAGGTATAGGAGTTGCTTACCTCTAAAGCAAGATGCTAATTCTCCAATGAAGCTTCAATCTAAACTTCAAAACTGGAAATCAAATTTGAAATTCTTTAAATCTAGGTTGACTCTTCTGTGATCATAGGTTGACTCTTCTATGCATTTGGTCTCACAAACATGTATTTCCCTTATCCATCCAGTCGCTTCACTAATGTTTCGTTTGTTTTGACATAAAATTTTAGGTGTAATATTTTGTGTAAATTTTTTTTAAAATTTATTTTCAATAGGTAAAAGAAATACGAAATTCCTTTTCCATTTCCTGTAGAGATCACTATATTATCTCTTAGAAATAAACATTGGAATTTTTTATTACAAATAAAATGTTACACGTAAAATTTTACGTCAAAACAAACGGATGTGAAAATGTGAATAGGTTATAGAGAAGGGTGGGTTGATTATTTACTCTTATGCCCATTCCTTCTTCAAACTTTTTGGTATGTATTACCCCTTAACTATAGATCAGATCCATCGGACGAGAAAGCTCAGCTCTTCTGTGATTTATTTATTTTCTTACATGTCATGGACTCAAATCTCCAACCCTTCAATTTTCAATGAAACCCACATCACCTATAAATACTGGGCTTATGACCAGGGCTGGGTAGGCCCAGCCCAAGACCTAATTTGTCATATGGAAGATATTAAAGGTAAAAAAAAATCCTCTCATGTTATCTCTCGTTCCTCTAGTTATGATCCAATTGGTTGGAGTTCTCCTATGTATATATTGATGTATTAATATGCATACAGGTGAACTTCAACCTATAGATCATGAATAGAAACCCTCCCATGACTGGAGATGATATGAACCCGATATTAAGACCTTAGAAGATGGTATTCCTAATTGGACAATATAAGGGACAAACCCCTTATATCCTTCCACAGTTCACACCCCCAATACTTCCACTGTTTCTCTTCCTTCATGTTATGTTGTTAGTTATTCTTTTTCTCATATTATTTGTTAACATAAAACAATTTCAATACGTTGCACGTCACAGAAAGTTAATTGGTAATTGATATTTGACCATTGACTACTGTAAATATTACTTGATTAATAGGTTTATATATATATATATATATATATATATATATATATATATATATATATATATACCAATTCGTTATGTATGGATGATGAAATTCCATTGATACAGAGTCAATTTCAATAGACTTATTGAACGTTCCATTGGCATGCATCCAACAGGAATTGAACCTACGATTTTGCCAATTATGAATTAGGCGCTTTAACCATTCAGCCATGGATGCTTAACAGGGATCATCGTACATCGTGAATAACCAAATTCCAATTGAAATGATATGAACCCGATATATATATAACTTAAAAATAACGATGCCAAAATTGAACCGGTACCGATATGAATTAGTGGTAAGACCAATAAGATAGGAACACGTAATTGATTCGATTAAAAAAATAACGAAAATTAATATAAAATCGACATTAACCTTAGTTTACATTTCACTTAGAAATTTTTTTTTTAGACATGGCTCGTCACGTGGCGTCCAGTTGGTCGAGTCATTGGGATGGTCAACATGTATACTGATGCAACCCAGCCCATACAAAGAACGACTGTAAGACACGAAACCAGTTCCATCCAAAATTTATTTTAAACAGGGCTCGTCTCCTGTTATTCAATCGATCTAATCGCCAAGATAGTCGGCATGTATGCTCATGCAGCCCAGATCCACATCCTATCCTCCGAAAGGTACCGGAGGAGAGGGGGTGGCCCCATTAGATGGCCGACACCTGGGGTTCGGATTCTATCCGAGCTGACAAAGCTGAGCCGACAAGGGGGAGTCAGCTCGAATGGAGGGCTCAGATTCACCTGAACCCTAGGTGTCGGCCATCTAATGGGGCTACCGCCTCTCCTCCCGAACCTCTAACCTTTGGGAGGAGAGGATTTGGATACCATGCAGCCCAGCCCATCCAATAGACTATTTGTACGACATGAAACCAAGTCTAAAAATTTGTTGGATTCACATCCTCTCTCGCCTGAGATTCGATAGGAGGGGTAGCGGCCCAGATAGATGGCTGACACCTGGCTCTCGGGTGAATTTGAACCCTCCTTTCGAGCCGACACCCCTGTCGGCTTAGCTTGTCGGCTCAGGTGTCGACTCGGATGAAGGGCTCAGATTTACTCGAAAATCAGGTGTTGACCATTCATCTGGCACCGTTTATCCTGCCAAATCTCAGGCGGGAGAGGATTTATACAAATTTGTTGGCAACAAAACAGGGTCATGAAAAGAATGTTGCATGTATACCAAACTGATACGACAGAAATAGCAATTGAGCCAAAAACCAAGTTCTAGCTCAAAAAATTACAGGTTCGGAAGATGAAAGCCTGTACACTACTGTGGAAGCAACACTGCAACAGAGAGAGAGAGAGAGAGAGAGAGAGAGAGAGTATAGTCTGATCGATTAAAAAAAGTCAAAACCCTCGTGGGATGCGCATGTAGTAGTTACTGGTTTCGGAAGAGAAAGAGAGAGAGATTGCCAGGCTTGCTTTGGGATCTCCGCTTTGAATACCAACCAACAACGTTCATGTTTCAACCCAAATTCCTATAAAGTCTACTCTGCTGCCGCCTCCTGTTTGCCCATAACAAGAGAGATAGTTTTTCCCCAGCATCACCACAATATTTGGATCGATTGGCTTTTTCTGTTCAGGCGATTTCACTTCCTAATCTGCCATGGAAGCAACTGCCTTCTCTAATTCCTTCTCATCTCCGCTTACGTCGCATTCGACTGTCTATCGGAGGACCCTCGATCGTGGCCTCTTAGCTCCTTCATCTGCCTTCTCTCAAAGAACGAACTCCTTGCCTCGAATCTCTGTTGCTAACCCCAGATCTCGTGTTTTGTCCGTTTCATCCAAGAACCGGAGTAACCTCATCACTCGCTGCTCCGCAAACGGTGCAGAGAATGAAGACACGGCGATGCCCATCGAAAAGAGTATGCTCTGTTCCTAAACTCTCTTTCATTCAATTTATTGCCTCTTCTTGTTTATACAATTCGGATGTTGGTATTTCTGAATTTTTTGGATTCATGAGCTTGTGGCAGGATATGCTGCATTTCCAACCGTCATGGATATCAACCAGATTCGCGAGATTTTGCCCCACAGGTCAGCCAACTTTCCTGTGATTTCACGGTTTTTCTTTTGGATTGCCACTTGCTGCAATCGGTTGTTTTGCTTTGGTATTTTAATATTGAGCATCAAACTCTCTCCTTCTAAAATTTCTCTAGACAGTTCGATTAATTACTGCATGTCTTGCGGTTGTGGTTCAGGTTTCCATTTCTTCTGGTAGATAGAGTGATCGAATACAATCCTGGGGTCTCAGCTGTCGCCATTAAGAACGTAACAATAAATGATAACTTCTTCCCTGGACATTTCCCCGAGAGGCCCATTATGCCCGGTGTTCTCATGATTGAGGTATTTCTCGTTCTTGCATCTTTTTATTTTTTGCCCCCTAAATGTGGAAACTGTATTCATTGTTAAACTTGATTTCTTTTTTTAATCTTAATTTCAAGGTCAATGTTAAACATGGTTTTGGTCTATCATACGGATAGCTGTATCTAGCCATGAGCGTAGTTATGAAATCTAAGCTTTTTATGTGCAGTGCATATGGCGCTTTTTGATGTTGTATTACAGTTTGATGGTGATGTGGCTCGGATTTCATGTTGCTCATATACAGTTCAGATGTGTATTTGCAATTTATATTGTTGGACATCTATCATTTTCTTAAAAGTTGATATGCCTTGGAAGAGAATTGTCTTGTAGAGCCGATTAGATTCATTTAAGGTCTACTTTCTACTGATCTCATGAACATGACATCATTGATTTCATTAAGCTATGATTTTGTAGGAGTCTTTAGGAGATCCTTTGAACCATTATTTATAGTTGTTGAGAAATTACTATTGTAAACATGAAGTGCATTGCTTGAGAAAAGTTGATTATTTTGGAGGTCTGCACACAACTTAACTAAGCCTTATCCCAATTAGATGGGGTTGGTTACACCATTCAGTTATTGAAAACCATACTTCTTGTCAACCCTAATCGATGCATGTCTTCTCTCAGCATTTTAGAGATCTGTGTGACGGTAAAAGATACCTCATTTCATTCAAGGAGAAGGTATAATGAGTGTGGTTTCCTTTCTGATTTGGAACTAAAAGAACTAAATGGAAAACTGTATCAATTTTCTGAGACTGAACTGTAGCCTCTCTCCTTTGTATCATGGGTTATTAATCTATAGCGTCTCCTATAGATTATTTTCAAAGCGTATAAAAAAAAAATTGTATTGATGCTCCCACGGAATGTGATCCTGAGTCGTACTTATCAAAAAAAGCTCTGTCACCCCTTTTGCATTTCTTGCGAGCGTCAATTGAGTAAGGGTGAACTAAAGTCTGACCATAGGCTTGTCCCACTAAACTTTATCTTGGAACACCCTTTTATTCCTTCTCTTCATGGACATAAACTATTGCACGAGAGGTCAGACACCATTGATGATAATCTCTTCGTCCAAACTGGATGGCAGGCCATGTTTTGAGCAAAATATGCCTCTTGGGGTTATTCACTTTGCATTATGTTAGCTATCTTGCTTCAGTTCCTTCCTTATGGTCTACTTCTTGTGTTTAGCCTAACATAGCTTTCTTTTCTTATAAATCCTTAATGGTAATCAAATCAAATCAATTATTTTGGAAGACATTGGATATCAGTTGCCTATTTAATGAGTCTGCTCTCAGGCACATCATGAGTGTATTCCTCCCCACACCAAATGTTCTGAAACTAAATTTTAATTTTAGCTCATTTTAACTCAGGTCCAATTGGTATTGGTTGGATTTTTATAGACCATGAAGGATGTATTATGTTGGTTTTCCTCCCTTGATCCTATTGGTGTATACGAGTCAATCTCAACAAATCTGAAGGTGGTTGTGAAGGCCTGGAAATTGCATCTTATTATGGATGGTTGGGTAATGATTGAGAGTGATTCTGCTCTGGACATCAAATGGTTGAGTTCTGGTTCAGGTGGTCAGTGGTCCTTGGAGATATCTGCATTTTATTTGGAAAGCTATGACCTTCAGCATATATTGGCTTTTCTCCTTTACTTTGAAGATGTGATTAATATGTGTTTTGGATGAGGAATTACCAAACCGGATGAGGAGAGACAGCTTTTCTCTCTAGGAATATCTGTCATTTGTCCATGAAAAGAAAAAATCTCCGTCTTCTTCATCAGGTTTACTTTAATGTGTCCCTGATTCCCAACTCCCTCCCTATCTTATTTCTTCCGTTTCTCTGTGAGGAGCTTCCATTTATTAGTAGCTCATTCTTCTCATCTGTGCATTTTCCTGTGTTAACCTTTACCAGTCATCAATGGTGCATCTACTAAAAGCTAACATCTTATAGCTCCCTCTCCAAACTAAGTAACAAAATGTTGTTCAAAGATGACTTCATCAGCACCAGAAATGGAGGTGAGGGAGCTGTAAATTCGAAAATAACTCGTTCCATTGAGTTCAAATATGAGGGACATAAATGCCCTTAAAATCCTTCAATACCAGTTCCAGGTCAAAAAAAGAAAGGGTCTATTTGATCTTTCCTCTATTCATGTGCCTTTCATATCATCTAGCAAACTACAAATCCTGTTATTCCCTCTGTTGGATGGTTATAGAGAGCTTAAAAATTTACTGCTTAATCGATTCAAGTCTCATAACTTATCAACTGGACAACAATTTGTTCTCTCATCTTTGTCTCTTGCAAGGATCTCAGAAATGTTATCTCCCATGAACTTTGGTGTGGACTCAACAATATTCCATGGTGATAAGTCCATCAGACGAGGAAGTATGACGTAAGAACTAGGGTTCTACAAGTTATTAGTCCTCAAAGAGTGAATCAGGCCCTAAATTAACCTAGAACTACACTTGATTTTAGAAGAGGGGGAGTAGTTTGCTTTTGGTTTTGGAAATTGTAAAGAGCAAAGAAATAAATTTAAGATCTAAGTAGAGGTAGGGGGTAGAGGCATTGGTGGTGAATGGTTGAAATAGGCTGGGGTTTAAATGAGTTTGGATTTTGTGAAGTTGTAGATGAAGTTGAAAGGCTGCAATGGGTTCTGATATGGTGGGACAGGACCTAGGATGTATTGGAACACAATTCGATGGTTAGGCTTTTGATGCTGGAAGAAAGGGATGAAAATTTGGGCTGAAGGAAGAACTTCTTTCATATTCATCGAATTCATGCAAGGGTGCAGGCCTATATATTCATCGAATTCATGCAAGGACCCACTACTTAATATGCAAGGCACTTATAGGAACTCTATAGCTACAAAATAACTCTCTTTAACCCACTAAAAGCTTAGACAACTCAAAAAGTTAATAAAGCCCTAGGCCTATATACCTAGTTACTATATTGCCACTGCTGCATGAAAATGACTTTGATTGGATGTAACTTCTAACCTACCAGACCTATAACAAAAACCTTTTAACTGCACGTGCTATTCTATAAACCCTACTTGACAGCATAGACAACAACTTCAAAAAGCACCCCGAGCGGGTTTCAGAAGCAGAAAACCCAAATCTGAGCTGCAGCATTGTCTTGTTCTCATCAAAGGAGGGTTAACTTTCTCTATTAGGATTTTTTTTTCCACCTTGATCTTGCTTCTATGGCCAAGCTGTCATTTGCTTTCTGGTGTGGAGCATCTTGATTTTCGAAAACATAGTTATCACGGTGACAAGGAGACCCAAGGCGTTGGAGGGTTACCAGACTTCTAGGCGTTGCCTTCATAACTATGATCCAAAAGAACCAAAGTCCTTCAGCAGTTGCCAGCAGATTGAAATGTTTAAATCCTATAATTTGAAGATTTCATATTTGCTTGTTCTTTGGTGGAGTGGTCCAAATGAAATTTGATCCTTTTGTTCCTCCAAAGGAACGTAGGCCTGGGCCTTCACAAGTTTCTTTAAATACAGGGTGCCATTGAATCCAGCTAAGGGAAATGAAGAAAGAAAGAAAGTTGGAAGTTCTAATTTGCGAAGGAATCCTGAGTGCACAGTGGAATGAGGTTATGCTTTGGGTTAGAAAAATGAGCTGGCTGAATTATGTCGGAAACTTTCCTTTAATTCTGTTTATTTTCTACATTATGTTTTTTGCCAAGGCTGTTTTAGTTATTTCAGAAAAATACAGTTGTAGTGGGGTTTCATTTAGAACTGAAAAAAATTGTCAAGTTAGGATAAATGAAAAGGGGAAATTGGGTTAGTTAATGGTTGTTCTTGATTTATTGTTTATTAATATTTTTCTTAAGTTGTGCTTCCTATTGGAAATCTTCAGCTGCTAATTTCCTACTGTTTATTACTGTGTTTCTCTTTTGGATGATGGGTGAGCTTCTTGTCAATAGGTATCTACTATTAAGTTATTCTTTTCATTGTTTTATTCCTTTTGCTGATTTTAGTTGCTGAACTCAATTGGGAGTAGTGTGGTTTGTGTGAGCAGAAATGTTCTATCTCATGCTTTAATCAAGTTTGTTTAAGGCTGTACATGACCTTTAATTTCAATTTACTTGTGTGCTATAAAATGACTTCCTGGATAAAATTTCCTTGTCTGTGAAAGCTTCACTGAAAACTTTTTTCTTCTGAGTCTCAATCAGTGCAGGCCCCTAGTCAGTATGAAGGCTTTTCTGCCTCTCGGCTTTTTTATACTCTTTTTGTAGAAATTCATCTGTGAATTTAGTGTTGCATAAAACCTTGTCCTGCTTGATTCTGGCGAAGCTTCTAGTCATTAGGCATTTAAGGTATTGTAAGAATACTACTTTGAAGGCTAACCACTACATAGGAGCGATGGCGAAGCCAAGCCGTATAAAGATGTGCAGCCCTTATAGAAATAGCAAACGACCTACTTATAGCCCAATTTTTCTTATCTTATTTGGGCACTACCGAACTCAATTGGTAATTGGTACTTAAGTAGTTAAGGCGAACAGCCCCCGTTGCAACTATGATAGAAAGCCGTTTGCTTGTTGCCAAACCAAGATGTTTGCCTTTCTTTTGAATCAAAGTAGGAAGAGCATTGTGTATCCTTATAGATAGGGCAAAAAAGAAAGGCCTTTCTTTTTTTATTTTTTGAATCAAAGTAGGTCGTGACTATTGTATTGTAGTCGGTTGGGGGGAGATACCGCTTCTACATTTTACGAAGCATAAAACCTCATCTTGCTTCTGGCAAAGCTTCTACTTTATTATGATGATAATTTTGATGAATTTATAGGGTAAATTTATGATGCCTAAAGTTAAGAGTGAACTTAAAGTGTTTTTTTTTTTTAATGTATAAGTCACTAGTAGACTACAATTTCACAAATTTTGGAGCTTTCATTGAATTTTTATGCCATCTTAAAGTAAACTGGTTTTCTGAAACTGATAAGGGCATAATAGCTGAGTTGGTTTTTTTTTTTTATTTTTTATTTTTTTATTGGCCTGATTTTGTCAATTTTAGTGAGATTTGTTGTTCAATCTATCATCCTGTTAAGTTCCAGCGAAAGCTACTTCTTGTTGAAGTGTACGAATCACTTTGACTATGATCCGACTAATTCAAGATCTTTCATTTCTTACAACTGGTGAACTTTTGTTTGTTTGGGATTCCTGTTGAACACTTTTGGGCCCAGCATCCTCGAGTGTCAAATTTGAGCTGATCTTACACTTCTCCAGTAACCCCACCTTTTCTTTTTTGTCCCTCCTTCAGGCAGTGGAAGAAGGCCTTAGCTTTTTTATAATTGTTGTGTGCTTTTTCTATTCAAAGGAAATGTATCACTGGAAACTTCCTCAAGCTTTGTCTAAACAGTTAAATATAATGAGGCTTCTTGCCTCCAAAAATTCCTTTTCTTAGAAATTTCTATTGTAGTTGTTCACAAGTTGCTGGGGTTTCCCTTTCAGACAAACCTTTCTTTTATTCCCCTATGCTGGCTAATAGGTGAGGGTTGAGTTGATATCTCTTGCTTATGAACTCAGGTGGTTTCATGAGGGGGTTCACTTACCAGTTGTAGAGCAGGAACATGTTACTGTAAATGGTTGGTAGCAGCATGCATTTGGGGGTCCATGGAAAATTGGAAATTGTCTCAACTTTTGAGGCAGGTCAACATTGGCTTCTTCCATGAGTCTCATTTGGGTGGAACCCAGTTATTCCATATGTGGGGCTGACTTTTTATGTGATTGTGGCAAATTTGTTTATAGCTCTTAGTATCATACATATTTTTCTATTTTTTTTACCATTGAAGTTCATTATATATATATATATATATATACCTGCTGTTCTCCCATTTATATATCTTTAGGCTTGAAGAATAGAGAGAAGCTTATGTGAACACATTATCCTATTCTCTCGCTATGCTTGAATCCTTGAAACATTTTGACATATTTACACATGAGACATTGCAACCTATCTTTCCCTTTTTGCACTCAATTAGAATACCTCTTTTGTTTTCCTTTTCAATGTAGAAATTGCTAAACATGACAGGTGTAGAGTGTTGAGAGCCAATCTCATGATGGTAGGAATTAGATCCTAGTTTAAAATCTTTTTGAAAGTCAATGGAAACTATATAATTTGTCAATCACATTTCTTGTGATTTAGTTAGTGGATTTGCAAATTATTCATGAATGGATGGATCTTTAAAAAGAAAAAAAAATCTCTTTTCTGTTGTTGTACCACATGTGCTGGTAGTCTTTGAGCTAGGCCCGTTAAATTGGTAACACTTGTGTTTTAAAGGAGCACACACACATAAGGGGGCAAAGCTGCTTATCAATGGGTTGGAGATAGCCTGGGGTTCATTGAGTATGATGTAGTGCCAGTAAGATGAAGAGGTGGGATAGTATTCATATGAAATTATTTCTACATGTTACAGCTTGATTGTCGGTGATTTGAGAAGAGAAAGAGCAAGCTTGAACTGTTGGAGTAGCTGGAGAGATGGCTTTGATCTTTGTTTTGGTTTGTGAGTATATATGCGTGTTTAACACTTTGGGCCCAGGCTAGGCCTGGTCATCAGAATGGGCCAATGTCAGCTGGGCTGCCCATAAATTTGCACTTGGGCTGGCCCTGCATACCGGGTTAATTTCAATGCCTGTATCAGGCCTTGGCCCAGCCCAGCCCAGCCCAGAGCAGGTTTCGTTCATTTCTAGTAGGAATATGAGAAAACACATCGCTGTCTGTCTGTCTGTCTTTCATGTCTACAGCAATATCTTAGGATAAAAATCAACGGCAACAACAACAGAAATAATAAATACACTATTGTAAATTGGAAAATAAAAAGGCCTCATTTTATCCGTAGGATTTGTCAACTTTTCTCTTTTATCCCTTTGAAAGAAACTTCCTGTAGTTTTCTTGCTGTAGACCGTGGGTTCCCGGGTAAATTCAGATTCTGAATTTTGACTTGTCCTATTCAAGAAGCTCTGTTTTGTGAGAAGCATTTTCTTGAGTTTCTAGTTAGAAACTTCTCACATCTACTCATAAACTTCATCTTAAATTTTTCAGATAAAATTTAAAATTACTCTTGAATGATGAGTAGCTAAATGCTTCAAATGTACCTAGCAATCTGGAAGAATTAGTATCATGTAAAGAAATGCTTTAGGAAATTGAACTAAGATCCATATCATATAACAGAGAGCAACTTATTATTCAAAGATCCATTTTTTGCTGTGCAACCTTCTATTGGAAAAAAGGTCCATTTTTGCTGCAACCATCTCTTGGCAACCAATGGTCCAGCTCTCTCTTTTAACGGTTGCAGGTTTCTGCTTGATGTTTGACCGGTGGGTGAATATTGGGAGACTGGTCCTGTTGGTGCCATAAGGCTACATCGCCTGTTTTTTTTGTTTCCATCCTATGAGTTGAAGATCCTCTCTCTGGATCTGGCTATGATGTAACAATTATTGAGTAAGATTTTTTCTGTGATAAGCCTTGCAAAACTCTCTCAGAACCAATCTCCACTGTTGGAATTTGTAGTGAAGCAGAATCTTTAAACTAGAGGGTATTGGAGGGAGGTACCATAAGTCCCTAACTAGAAGGTACAGATGTCAAAATGTTCGAACTTTAGACACCCAATTTTTTCAGCTTCTGATTTTTAGCTATGTATTTCATCCTCATTATTGCTTTTAGCTGCGTGTTATGCTCTAGTTTATCTTTTCTTGCCATGGAGCCCAACAGGAAAAAGAAAAAAGAAGCATTCATGAACTTTTGGTTTTGGGGCTTGTATTTTTAATTTGTTTTCCTGGAAAGTAATTAAGTAATTATGGATGTGGTGTCTATACAGGCAATGGCCCAGGTTGGAGGAATTGTGATGCTGCAACCTGAAGTGGGTGGCTCTCGTGAAAATTTCTTCTTTGCGGGAATTGACAAAGTAAGGTTCAGGAAGCCAGTGATTGCAGGTGACACCTTGGTCATGCGAATGAATCTTATTAAATTGCAGAAGCGCTTTGGAATAGCCAAAATGGAAGGGAAGGCATATGTTGGAGGGGAGGTAGTATGTGAGGGAGAGTTCTTGATGGCTACTGGTACTGGTGAATAGTGTACGATTCTTCTGTTCCTTTTGTTTTCCCCCTCAATCGAGATTCCTTTACAATGCAAATGTAGCGGCTACCATTGAAATTTATGTTTTTACCTCTCTTTTGCTAAGAATATTAGGATGGACAAGTGATAGCATGGATTTAATGTAGCTCCTCCAAGTTCACTTATAAGTAGATTATGCTTCTTAGCACTCTTTATGGTTGTTCATGTTCATTTAGACGAAGCTTGTTTTGGTGGTACCAACTGTAATTTGTAGAAATTCATGATTTCTACTTCTTGTGTGACAAAATAACATTGCTTTGAAGATTTCAGAAGCACCATGATCCATTCATGGGCGTTAAACCATTCAGTCCATGGTTCAAGTAATCAGTATCGAATCGGCCGATTCGCATAGGTTTCGGCCCTGATCGATCTCTGAACCTATTCCACTGGTTGTGTGACAAATGATTGTTGAGTTTTATGGCCTATTATACCTTTCCACCCTGGTGTAATTCTGTTGGAATCCATGGCAGAAGAGAACAAAAGAATGAAACCTTTTTGTTCAGGTATCTTATTCATATCATATCATAGACTTTTTGTTCATGTCTTCATTGGTAGGAAACATCAATTATGAAGGGGAGTATGTAGCCTTTACGCAGGCACCATGGGCTTTGTTTGATGTCTTCGGTCGGTGGGAAACATCAATTATTTAGGAGGAGAATTGGAAAGGAATCTCCTCCATTGTTGATGGTCCCTAAAAAATTTACGTCACCCTTTAAATCCACCTTTCTCCACTGAGTTGGGATCCAGTCCAGTGATGGCAGGATGAAGGGAAAATGCAGGAAAAGGAAATTCTCTTGGCTATTTTTTTACTGCAACGAAAATAGAAACGGATAACCAGATTTTCTCAAATTTAACAGTTTGGGATCCTTCGTTCTTTTCCCAATCCTCTTTCATATTTTGGTATTTTCTCTCTCCAAGACAATCAAATAGGCATTGCTTTAGCTCTATCTCAAAAATTGAGAATTACAAGTTGAATTCTAGGTATTAAGTTTTGATTGAATAAAAGTGTAGGAAAGATTCTAAGTTGATGGAGAAAGTTTTTCTGGCTGGAATCCCTTATATAAGTAAATGCTTTGTGATGTAACAAAATGACTAATGTGGCAGTGGTTAATTTAATGTTGGGACTTTTTATCTAATAAATTTCTTGAAAAAGATGTGACTTCAGGATATTTGGGTGGAGTGTGGACTGAAAATCCTAAATCATGAGAAGCATGGTTCAAGTAATCGGAATTGCAAAGAGTTTAAAATAGCTTGAATCTCATAAAAAAAAAAAAGGGTGTCTTAGGTGTACGAAGTTCCCGCTATTACAGGGTCTGAGGAGAATAGAATATACGTAGTTTTATCCTCACAATGTGGAGAGGTTCTTTCTGTGTTTTGAATCTAAGAACACTAAATTGCAATAAGACAACCTTACCATCACACCAAGGCTCGCCCTCATATGTGTAGTACAAATTGTCCAATTTCAATCCAAATCAAACCAACTGATCCAATTTCTAATTCCAATTGTGATGAGATTTTTCTTGGGTATTGTTGGAGCAAGACCTGTTTCAAGGATCTACTGTGTTTGGAAATTCATTAGAGTTTACTCAAATTACCACAAAGCGAGATTTGTGTGTCTGTCTGATCTTTATAGTGGGAATGTGCACATCTCTACATAATGGTTAAGGATGGATGCATTCACTGTTCATCCAACGGTTTTGTGTCACAGCCACTACCTCCAAAAAGTAACAGTGCATGACAACGAGATTGGTCGTTATGTTGTCTTCAGGACGATCTTTTCCCTTAACTTCATTGTATCTGTTTTCTCTCTCTTTATTTCATTGTTTATGAGTAGACATTGTTGTCGCTAAAATCTGCGCCTCGATCTTTCACTGTGGGTTCGACCTGCAGATGACATAAACAGTGCAAAGATGGGTCAGGCTTGTGTGCCCCGTGACATTTCCGATGCTAAAGTTAGGATATTAGGCCGCAGATAATCAGAGTTAAGCCTGATCTTTAGATATTGAGCGAGGTAGAAAAGTTATAGTAAATACTAGTCCGAGGGTGAGTAAAAAGGGTGTTGGAGCATGGGGGATAAGCTCCTTCAATATTGGCCTCCCTTGATTTCTAGCGGTTGAGGGTATTTATAGCCATAGTTATTGCTGACGTCATGTGGGGCTTTGGAGTATAATTATGCTTTTGCCCTTGCGAATATGGATAATGTTCCGTTTTTGTCCTTTTTCTTCTCTATTTTGCCCTTGTTGACGAGTCTTATCTTTGCTATTCACGTGTCAACTGGTTATTTGAGAGATGATCTTTTGAGCTTTGTTGACTAATCGTATGTCGCTTTACACATGTCGTGTATCCATTCGAGGGTTTATATTTACCTTTAACAGTTGCTTCCTTGCTCTTTTGGATCGATCTACATGATGCGAATGAGTAAGTAAAAAGAAATTTTTTTTGGATGGGGTGTCCCCCTCCCTTCAACCCTCTTTAGGCTAGCTTCCTCTGTTCTGCTGAAGGGCGAAGTCTTATCTAATTTTTAAAGTTAACACTAGCCATCGAGGCCATTTGCCTCTGCCTGTCTGAGGGGGATGGTCTGAACTGTTTTCTTTGAAGTTGATACTAGTCCTTGAGGCCATTTGCCTCAACTTGTCCGAGGGGGATGGTTTGGATGACTACTTGGACGTTGACACGAGCCCTTGAGGCCATTTGTCTCGGCCTGTTCAAAGTAGATGGTCTGAATTGCTGTCTTTGAAGTTGACACTAGCCCTTGAGGCCATTTGCCTCACCCTGTTAGAGGGGGATGGTCTTAATGACTGCTTTAATGTTGACACAACCCCTTGAGGCGCTTTGCCTTGGCCAGTATGAGGGAGATGGTCTGAAATGCTGAACTTTATGCTCCATTATTTCCCTTGGTTTGCTGATGTTGATGGCTTGACTGGTTTCTGTTGGCCAATGCACCTCAGCCCTTCCAATTTGAAGGTCAATTTGATTCGAACATGAAATTTGGAGAATCTTGCTTTTTATGCTTCCTTTGGTCCTTCCAAATAGATCTTGGTCAAGTATTTATCCGCTTTTATAATTAGTACAATCTCTTTCGTCCCCTGGTCAACTGAAATGGAATGTGAGGATAGGATTGCTTAGGTAGGCTTTTTTCCCTCGCCCCTTTGTAGTAGAATATAGGAGAGGCCTTTTTCGGGCCATGCTGCTTGTATCGCCAGAGTGAAAATTGAAGAAACACCCAAGTTGAAAGTCAGCTGCTTCTGCCTCAGTCGGACTTGTCGAGTGGTTCTTTGTTATAATTTATGCTCCGCTTACTCAAGCCGAATCTTCTATGGCTCAATTGTATAAGTTGATTTATTATGTCTGTTCATTCTGCTCGGCCCCCACCGAGCGAGCTTGCGTTGTCATTCAGTCGAATAATCCATGCCTGACCCTTGCTTGGTTAAAGTACGTTGGCACGGACACGGACCCATCCATGCCGAACCAAATGGGCTAAGAAGAACACCGCAATCGCCCTAATTCGATCTTTCTTGGCTACTCTTTTTTTTTTTCTTCTGAAAAATTTGACCGCTCGACCTGTCCGAACTGGAGTGGCCAAGCAGGACTCCTTAGTTGCTCCTGTTCTGTAAGTGCCACTCAAATTTTTTTTTTTTTTTTTTGAAAAATTCAGTTTGCTCAACCATTTCTAAAGAAAAGAAACGTCTTAGTCACCACAGATTTTTTTTTTTTTTTGAGATTCTGCTTATCCGAACAGGTTGGGCCAATCAGAACGGCTCGGTCAAACTTGCTCGGACTTGCCGTGCTGTTTTTGCTTTGCCTTTTTTTTTTTTTTGCTGTCTTATTAGACTTAGGCATCGAAGTAGCCCCAGAGTTTTCGAACCTACCCACACTGCTTGATTTGCTCCATCTTGACAAGTGTCTTCATTAGGAACCTTCGGGTTAGAATCAACGGTAACAGGAATAATCCCACATTGGTTAAGTTTGAAACCTTATATACCGTGTATACTTGAGACCCTTCCACTTTCAGTCTGAACTTTTGAGAAGAAACCTAACACCAACTACTTCCAAAGAGGTTCTAAGAAAAACCAAACTTAATTAACACCAACTACCGCCAAAGAGGATCCAAGAAGGGTTTGTCCGCTTAGATTTTAAGGAGATGGTGGACGCTAGCTAGTTTGTTTGCTGCCTTATACATAATTTGTGATGTCATATGGAAAATCTTTATCGAGAATAGTTGACCTGCATATGTGTTTATCCTCCATGGGATTCCATTAACGTTCTTATTCAACAGGTCCTACACTCCAAAGGAGGTCCCACATCACATCAACGTGATAAGATCTTCTGGAAAGTATACATATGTGTAGGTGTACTGAACTCATCATTATCTTTGTCGGGTGGTAAGTGAAAGGTTTCAGATTTATTTTGTGACCTTAAGTTAAAAGGTTTGGTGGTAACTGTCCAAACATATCAATCTATGGAAATACACATTGATATTTTATGAGAACTTTATTCAATTCTTTCCTTCCCCTCTCACTGTTATACTTCCATTTAATTTCTCTATTGTTTATTCTGCCACATGGACAAATGATGCATCTATTCCAATTGTTGGAAATAAAGAATATGACCTGGATTAGTCACATGTTGAATTTCAAGATCCAATTCAATTAAATACCCCTTTTTGTTTTGGCATACATCCCTATATGTCAGAGCATGTGTACTTAGTATCTAAATAGTACTATGCACTCTCTCAACTTTGAATGATTTATATTAAAAAAAAAAAAAACATAAAAAAGAATGACCTAGATTTGTGTTGTGATTTTTAGAAACATAAAATTCCGATGTTACATGGATAATTACCCTTAAAAAGAAATAAAGGAAATTAACCAAAATATACAATATTGATAGGTTCAACACCTAAAATATATAAAGGCAGAAAATAAATAAAAATATGAAATACAAGAAAATATGGACAGAGATATAGTATAATTAAAAATGAGGATGACCTAAAATATATATATATAAGCAGAAAATACATAAAAATATGCAATACAAGAAAATATGGACAGAGATATAGTATAATTAAAAATGAGGATGTCTTGTATTGCATAGCATGATCCTTAGTTTTCCATCAATTGCTATTTACCCTTTAAAGTTTTGTCATTAAAATTTTAAATTACCATATAGGTTCTATTTGATTGTAAGGAAAATCAAAGGAGAGAGAAGAGAAGGAAGTGAAATTTTCAAATTTCAAAAGGACACTTGTAATCAAAATGATTCATAACAAGACACAACTATCACATGACTATATATCGTAATTAATTCCATATAATTCCACATATGTTTATTAACTTTCGTTTTACTTTTGCATCCAAATTCCTTGCATTTGAAAAGTAAATTAAAAATTTCATCTAAAATGTATCATTATTAATATGATAAAAAAATTTAAGTAATTTATACGATTGTATTAGATAATGATTATAAGAACTTTTAGTAGTTTTATATTTAAAATTTTGAAAAATTTGACTTCCCTTCATTTTAGTTTCCATTGCAATCAAACAAAGCCATAATAAATATTGATGACATTTTCCCATCAAAAAGATCTATCCAAGACACAGCAAAGGGAATTAGGAAAAATTTGTTACAAGAGAAATTTCAGATTATAACTTAACACAGTTTTTATTTATTTATTTATTATTATTATTATTATTATTATTATTATTATTGATTACACAGTTTCGGAAACCTATATCATAATCTGTTCCTCTACTTATGTGACATGCTAGGACTCCCAAGCGAGTGTATCTCATCTCTAGCATTGGCTATGTGCCTCTACTTCAGTTTTTCCTCTTGAAAAGTAAAATTATAAAATGAGATGGCAAATCAAATCACATAAATCCTCTTCCACCGTAAATTCCAGTAGGTCAATAGGGAAATGGGAAGGATCTCTCTAAAGATTAATATGTAGTTCACAGAACCCAGATGGTTATTTTTCCCAAAATTTTAATAAGGCTGATGAAGACATCCAACTGGAGAAGCAAGTTGTGTATGTGTAGTCAATGTCAAGTCAGCTTGTAGGTGTTGGTCATGAAAATGATGACCAGGTTCAGGATTGCAACTGTACAAGAGATATAAGCTAAACAACCCTATGGGAGCTGGAGATGAAGACAAGTAGCTGCAGAAGATTAGATGCCATAGAAGTAACAGTGACCTTTCTCTATAGCCCATGAGTTTGTGTTTTTTTTTTTTTTTTGGGATGACTTTGAAGATTTCCTCACCGGTTGAAAACTTGAAATGACAACAGAACAGTGCTATTCCAGTTGAAAATCAGATGAGATTTTGGGAATCAAAAGTGAAGCAGTTTGAGATTCTCTAATAAGGAATTGATTAGGATTTGAAGCTGGTATTGTGTGGTGAAATATGTCACTTAGGGGTAAATATAAACCCTCCAATGGACATATAATACGTGTAAAGTGATATACGACTAGTCAACAAAGCTCAAAAGGTCATCTCTCAAATAATCAGTTGACACGTGAACAGTAAAGAGAAAACTCATCAACAAGGTTAAAATAGAGAAGAAAAAGAACAAAAACAGGGCATTATCCATATTCGCAAGGGCAAAAGCAGAATTATACTTCAAAACTCCACATGACATCAGCAATAACTATGGCTATAAATACCCCCAACCGCTAGAAGTCAAGGGAGGCCAATATTGAAGGAGCTTATCCCCCATGCTTTAACACCCTTTCTACTCACCCTCGGACTGGTATTTATTATAACCTTCCTACCCCGCTCAACATCTAAAGATCAGGCTTAACCCTGATTATCTACGGCCTAGTATCCTAATTTTAGCATCGGAGAGGTCATGGGGCACATAAGCCCGACCCCACCTTTGCCCTGTTTATGTCGTCTGCAGGTTGGACCCACAGTGGAAGACCGAAGCGCGGATTTTAACAGCAACAGATTGGCGCCCACAGAAAATTTTTGGTAAGACCTTCCGAGACTCGACTTCAACAACCGACATGACCCAACATCTAACCCAAAGCCAAGGCATAAACCTCCCCCCAAGACAATCGAAATTGGGAGAGGGTAGAGGAGAACTTCAACAATGGTCAGAACCATGTCCCTCCCCCTCCTCACCAAGAATCAATATTGGAAGACAACCACCGACGCGACTACATCACTCGCGTTGAACTAGAAGCTATGGTAGAAAGAGTGGACAACTTGACTCAGTTGTTGCAAAGTTTCCAAACTCTTCCTCATCCTCGTATAACTGAGCGCAAGGATGTTCCTCTACACTAGCCCGACCATGTCCCACGGGGAGATGAGCGTGGGCCCTAGGGACCAGTAAACCAACAGGCACCAGTCGATGTGGCCAGCAACAGAGATAGACAAGCCTCAATTCCCCCCAGAGATGAGCAAGCACCGTGAACTGGGGATGATTGAGATGTACTAGTAGGTCATCCGACAAGAGAAGTGTCCCCCATCATGCTACAAGAAGCGGAGGTTCTCACGTGGACCTCAGTACTTCCTCAAATCAAGGAAGCCACAGCCGAATGGGTTCCCCAACCCCTTCACCATGAATCTCGGAAAGAGATAGGTTGGGCCCCAAAGGACAAACCTGGAGCCTAATAGCGTCAACCCTCATACCAAGAGCGGGAAGACAGACCTCCAAGGGCTCTCTCGACAATGTGTAAGAAATACGCTGCGGCCAATGAGGCATTCCAGCTTAGCAGGGCAGAAGTCAGACCCTCGGAGAAAAGGAAGACCATTGTTCCCTACAAAGAGCCTGAAAGGGAGAGAGAGTGGAAGAAGGCGATGAAGAACCACGAAGGTTACATACGTCGAAAATAATCGACCCGTTCTCCTCGACAGGACCGAGCAGGATGGCTCGAGGCTGGTATATCGAACTTCAACCATACGTCGAAAATGAATCGACTCGTTCTCCTCGGCAATACCGAGCAAGATGGCCCAAGGTGGGTATATAGGACTTCAACCATACGTCAAAAATGAATCGACCTGTTCTCCTTGGAAAGACCGAGCAGGACGGCTCGAAGCAGGTATATCGGACTTCAAGCATACGTCGAAAGAGAATCGGCCCGTTCTCCTCGGCAAGACCGAGCAGGACGGCCCGAGGCGGGAATATCGAACTTTAAGCATACGTCGAAAATGAATCGACCCGCTCTCTTGGGCAAGACCGAGCAGGATAGCCCGATGCGGGTATATCAGACTTCAATCATGCGTCAAAAATGAATCGACTACTCATCTACTTTCCCTCGGACAAGCTGAGACGAATGGTCAAGGGGGGTGGAATTTGAAGACAAACTTCTCATCCACTTCCTCTCAGACAGGCCGAGACGAATGGCCAAGGAGGGTGGAATTTGAAAACAAAATACTCATCTACTTCCCCTCGAACAGGTCGAGACAAATGGCTAACGAGGGTGAAATTTGAAGATCAAAATACTCATTCACTTTCGCTCGGACAGGCTGAGATGAATGGCCAAGGAGGGTGAAATTTGAAGACAAACTTCTCATCTACTTTCCCTAGGATAGGCTGAGACAAATGGCCAAGGAGTACGGAATTTGAAGATCAAAATACTCATCCACTTCCCCTCGAATAGGCCAAGACGAATGGCCAAGGAGGGTGGAATTTGAAGACAAAATACTTGTCTACTTCCCCTCGAATAGGCCGAGACAAATGGCCAAGGAGGGTGAAATTTGAAGATCGAAATACCCATCCACTTCCCCTCAGACAGGCTAAGACGAATGGCCAAGGAGGGTGGAATTTGAAGACAAACTCTTCATCCACTTCCCCTCGGATAGACCAAGATGAATGGCCAAGCAGACTAGGTTCAACTTCAAGCTTTGACAGCTCAGAAAGACCAAGCCATCTTGCCCGAGCGAGATTGTTCAGACAAGCCCCTAGGCCAAGCCGAGAGACATGACTGACCTGAGGGTAAATTTAAGACAAGGCAAGGAGTAAGTCAAGCCAAATGGACCAACCAAGGCTGCTTGGACAAAACAATTCATCCATACCGAGCCAAATGGGCTGACCAAGAATGCTAGGACAAAATGGCTCATCCAAGCAGAGCCAAAAGGGTCGACCATGACTGCACGGACAAGCCCCTAGGCTAAGCCGAGACACATGGTCGACCCAAGGGTAAATTCAAGACAAGGAGCAAGCCGAGCCATATTCGTCGAGAAGGAACGCGAGAACCATTACCTTTGGATAGGCTTAGGCAAATGGCCGATGAGGGTGTAGTAACCTTCAAAATTTCTTCAGCTCACATAGACCGAGCTATATTGGTCGAGAAGGAACGTGAGGACCGTTCCCCTCAAATAGCCCGAGGCAAACGGTCAAGCTGACTCAAGAATACCTAGCAGACTCAAAATTGACAGACCCGACCCAAGAATACCAAGCCAACTCAAAAATGATCGAGCCAACCTAAAAATGACCAAACCTAGGGGAATGACCGACCCAAACAAATCTTCCACTTGATGTTTCTACTCAGAAAGGCCAAGGGAAATGGACGATGGCAAATATGTCTTCACTCAATATTCAACTCGGGCGTGTCAAACCATATTGGCCTCGAGGGGTCGCTCGACACATTCAGATCGAAAAGGTTGAAGGGAATGACAGATGAAAATTTATTTATTCTAAATAATCAACTCAGACGGACCGAGGTGAACTGACAGACCCAGGTGAAGTTGCAGATTGGGTTTTAAAAGATAAAGAGACAGAAACTAGTCAATGATAAATAGCAAGACTCGAGATGGAGAAATGAAATCAGGTCTGGGAGATGGCGACCATCGATAGAGATGAGAGAGTCATGGCCACAGCTTAGCAAATTTTGAAGAGGTGGGGGTGCCACAGGTGTAAGCAAGACTGAAGATTGGTTAGGAGCAACAAAGGTCATTCTTTGGTGAGACTCTAAGCCTGATACCCAACACCACCACTCTTCACAATAAGAGGATTCCCCTGATGAGGTAGCTAAGTATCTCTCAATTATTGACAAGATTCTATGATTGACTGAGGATCTGATGCTCACATCAAATAGTGAAATTATGCACCAAACTAAGAGCATTCTGCAGCTTGCAAAGTCGAGGCTAGAGGACAAGTTTCGTCACATCCTCATAAGGTTTTCACTGCTCAAGATTTGGTTCCAGAGACGAAATCAATGACGGGAAGTGACAGATTTTGGGAGATCGATGGGGAAAATAAGTACGTAGCAGAGGTAATAGTTTCAATAAAAAAAATGAAGGTACGGCAAGGCCAAACAGTTTTGACCGAGGTGTTCGGCTCAGCCCAAACTATTCAAACAGGTTGAGTGGTCGGATTTACAAAAAAAAAAAAAAAGAACAGTGGCGGCCGAGCCGTTAGGCTCAGTCCTATCTATTTGGACAAAAAATAACTCACTTTTGATTGATGATAAAAATAAAAAAATAAAAAAAAAGCTGACGTTGACTTTTTCAGAAAACAAAAGGCGCAACAAAGGGTCTGAGACTAATGGCAAAAAAAAATTAAATAAATAAATAAATAAATATATATATATATATAAGAAAAAAGCCAAAACGAAGTCGACAGTTCCGAACAGATTTGACTGGGCCGTTCTGCTGGAAAAAGATTGTCTCCAGTCCATCCAGCCATCCAGTCGTGGACGGACGGACTGCATTTAAAGGACTCGCCACTTCAATCGCTACATATGTATTGGTATGCGTGTCCTTTTAATCCAGTCCGCCCAGTCCACGACTGGACGACTGGACGGACTGGAGACGATCCAAGTCTCGTTTTGCTCGGCCCAAGCTGTTCCGTCGAGTGGGAGTTTGAAAAAAAAAAAGAAAAAAAAGAAAAGGGTGAAAACTATTTAGCTGATTTAAAAAATAAAAAATAAAAATTGTGTGACTACCGTCCTATTTAAATTGTTTGATTTCCATGTACGTCAACATTTCAATTCGGCTTATCTATAGCGAGAAGATACAGCTGTTGCTATTTAAAAAAAAGGATTAATTACACAGACACCTCCTCTACTGTAGTGAAAATACATAGAATTACCCTGCTTTTACAAAAGCTACACAGAATATCTTTTTAACAATCCTATCATACAATCTCACCCACACCGTTACTTTTAATTTATTGGCAGAAGGTCAAATTTTTTAGGTATTCTTGAGTCAGCTTGACCGTTTGCCTCGGGCTATTTGAGGGGAACGGTCCTCACGTTCCTTCTCGGCCAATATAGCTCGGTCTATGTGAGCTGAAGAAATTTTGAAGGTTACTACACCCTCGTCGGCCATTTGCCTAAGCCTATCCAAAGGTAATGGTTCTCGTGTTCCTTCTCGGCCAATATGGCTCGGCTTGCTCCTTGTCTTGAATTTACCCTTGGGTCGACCATGTGTCTCGGCTTAGCCTAGGGGCTTGTCCGTGCAGTCATGGTCGACCATTTTGGCTCTGCTTGGATGAGCCATTTTGTCCTAGCATTCTTGGTCAGCCCATTTGGCTCGGTATGGATGAATTGTTTTGTCCAAGCAGCCTTGGTTGGTCCATTTGGCTTGACTTACTCCTTGCCTTGTCTTAAATTTACCCTCAGGTCAGTCATGTCTCTCGGCTTGGCCTAGGGGCTTGTCTGAACAATCTCGCTCGGGCAAGATGGCTTGGTCTTTCTGAGCTGTCAAAGCTTGAAGTTGAACCTAGTCTGCTTGGCCATTCATCTTGGTCTATCCGAGGGGAAGTGGATGAAGAGTTTGTCTTCAAATTCCACCCTCCTTGGCCATTCGTCTTAGCCTGTCTGAAGGGAAGTGGATGGGTATTTCGATCTTCAAATTTCACCCTCCTTGGCCATTTGTCTCGGCCTATTCGAGGGGAAGTAGACAAGTATTTTGTCTTCAAATTCCACCCTCCTTAGCCATTCGTCTTGGCCTATTCGAGGGGAAGTGGATGAGTATTTTGATTTTCAAATTTCGCACTCCTTGGCCATTTGTCTCAGCCTATCCTAGGGAAAGTAGATGAGAAGTTTGTCTTCAAATTTCACCCTCCTTGGCCATTCATATCAGCCTGTCCGAGCGAAAGTGGATGAGTATTTTGATCTTCAAATTTCACCCTCATTAGCCATTTGTCTCGACCTGTTCGAGGGGAAGTAGAAGAGTATTTTGTTTTCAAATTCCACCCTCCTTGGCCATTCGTCTCGGCCTGTGTGAGAGGAAGTGGATGAGAAGTTTGTCTTCAAATTCCACCCCCCTTGACCATTCGTCTCAGCTTGTCCGAGGGAAAGTAGATGAGTAGTCGATTCATTTTTGACGCATGATTGAAGTCCGATATACCCGCATCGGGCCATCCTGCTCGGTCTTGCCCAAGAGAGCGGGTCGATTCATTTTCGACGTATGCTTAAAGTTCGATATTCCCGCCTCGGCCCGACCTGCTCGGTCTTGCCGAGGAGAACGGGCCGATTCATTTTCGACGTATGCTTGAAGTCCGATATACCTGCTTCGAGCCGTCCTGCTCGGTCTTTCCAAGGAGAACAGGTCGATTCATTTTCGACGTATGGTTGAAGTCCTATATACCCACCTTGGGCCATCTTGCTCGGTCTTGCCGAGGAGAACGAGTCGATTCATTGTCGACGTATGGTTGAAGTTCGATATACCAGCCTCGAGCCATCCTGCTCGGTCCTGTCGAGGAGAACGGGTCGATTATTTTTGACGTATGTAACCTTCGTGGTTCTTCATCGCCTTCTTCCACTCTCTCTCCCTTTCAGGCTCTTTGTAGGGAACAATGGTCTTCCTTTTCTCAGAGGCTCTGACTTCTGCCTTGCTAAGCTGGAATGCCTCATTGGCCGCGGCGTATTTCTTACACATTGTCGAGAGAGCCCTTGGAGGTCTGTCTTCCCGCTCTTGGTATGAGGGTTGACGCTATTAGGCTCCAGGTTTGTCCTTTGGGGCCCAACCTATCTCTTTTCGAGATTCGTGGTGAAGGGGTTGGGGAACCCATTCGGTTGTGGCTTCCTTGATTTGAGGAAGTACTGAGGTCCACGTGAAAGCCTCCGCTTCTTGTAGCATGATGGGGGACACTTCTCTTGTCGGATGACCTACTAGTACATCTCAATCATCCCCAGTTCATGATGCTTGCTCATCTCTGGGGGGAATTGAGGCTTGTCTATCTCTGTTGCTGGCCACATCGACTGGTGCCTGTTGGTTTACTGGTCCCTAGGGCCCACGCTCATCTCCCCGTGGGATATGGTCGGGCTAGTGTAGAGGAACATCCTTGCGCTCAGTTATACGAGGATGAGGAAGAGTTTGGAAACTTTGCAACAACTGAGTCAAGTTGTCCATTCTTTCTACCATAGCTTCTAGTTCAACGCGAGTGATGTAGTCGCGTCGGTGGTTGTCTTCCAATATTGATTCTTGGTGAGGAGGGGGAGGGACATGGTTCTGACCATTGTTGAAGTTCTCCTCTACCCTCTCCCAATTTCGATTGTCTTGGGGGGAGGTTTATGCCTTGGCTTTGGGTTAGTTGTTGGGTCATGTCGGTTGTTGAAGCCGAGTCTCGGAAGGTCTTACCAAAAATTTTCTATGGGCCCCACGGTGGGCGCCAATATGTTGCTGTTAAAATCCACGTTTCGGTCTTCCACTGTGGGTCCAACCTGCAGACGACATAAACAGGGCAAAGGTGGGGTCGGGCTTATGTGCCCCATGACCTCTCCGATGCTAAAGTTAGGATACTAGGCCGCAGATAATCAGGGTTAAGCCTGATCTTTAGATGTTGAGCGGGGTAGGAAGGTTATAATAAATACCAGTCCGAGGGTGAGTAGAAAGGGTGTTAAAGCATGGGGGATAAACTCCTTCAATATTGGCCTCCCTTGATTTCTAGCGGTTGGGGGTATTTATAGCCATAGTTATTGCTGTCGTCATGTGGAGTTTTGAAGTATAATTCTGCTTTTGCCCTTGCGAATATGGATAATGCCCTGCTTTGATAATGCCCTGCTTTTATCCTTGTTCTTCTCTATTTTAACCTTATTGATGAGTTTTCTCTTTGCTGTTCACGTGTCAATTGATTATTTGAGAGATGATCTTTTGAGCTTTGTTGACTAGTCGTATATCACTTTACACGTATTATATGTCCACTTGAGGGTTTATATTTACCCCTAACAGACATATTTCACCACACAGTACCAGCTTCAAATTGAATACCAGCTTCAAATCCTAATCAATTCCTTATTAGAGAATCTCAAACTGCTTCACTTTTGATTCCCAAAATCTCATCTGATTTTCAACTGGAATAGTACTGTTCTGTTGTCATTTCAAGTTTTCAACCGGTGAGGATATCTTCAAAGTCATTCCAAAAAAAAAAAAAAAAAAAAAAAAACACAAACTCATGGGCTATGGAGAAAGGTCACTGTTACTTCTATGGCATCTAATCTTCTGCAGCTACTTGTCTTCATCTCCAGCTCCCATAGGGTTGTTTAGCTTATATCTCTTGTACAGTTGCAATCCTGAACCTGGTCATCATTTTCATGACCAACACCTACAAGCTGACTTGACATTGACTATACATACACAACTTGCTTCTCCAGTTGGATGTCTTCATCAGCCTTATTAAAATTTTGGGAAAAATAACCATCTGGGTTCTGTGAACTACATATTAATCTTTAGAGAGATCCTTCCCATTTCCCTATTGACCTACTGGAATTTACGGTGGAAGAGAATTTATGTGATTTGATTTGCCTTCTCATTTTATAATTTTACTTTTCAAGAGGAAAAACTGAAGTAGAGGCACATAGCCAATGCTAGAGATGAGATACACTGGCTTGGGAGTCCTAGCATGTCACATAAGTAGAGGAACAGATTATGATATAGGTTTCCGAAACTGTGTAATCAATAATAATAATAATAATAATAATAATAAATAAATAAATAAATAAATAAATAAATAAATAAAAACTGTGTTAAGTTATAATCTGAAATTTCTCTTGTAACAAATTTTTCCTAATTCCCTTTGCTGTGTCTTGGATAGATCTTTTTGATGGAAAAATGTCATCAATATTTATTATGGCTTTGTTTGATTGCAATGGAAACTAAAATGAAGGGAAGTCGAATTTTTCAAAATTTTAAATATAAAATTACTAAAAATTCTTATAATCATTATCTAATACAATCGTATAAATTACTTAAATTTTTTTTATCATATTAATAATGATACATTTTAGATGAAATTTTTAATTTACTTTTCAAATGCAAGGAATTTGGATGCAAAAGTAAAATGAAAGTTAATAAACATATGTGGAATGATATGGAATTAATTACGTAGTCATGTGATAGCTGTGTCTTGTTATGAATCATTTTGATTACAAGTGTCCTTTTGAAATTTGAAAATTTCACTTCTCTTCTCTCTCCTTTGATTTCCCTTACAATCAAATAGAACCTATATGGTAATTTAAAATTTTAATTACAAAACTTTAAAGGGTAAATAGCAATTGATGGAAAACTAAGGATCATGCTATGCAATACAAGGCATCCTCATTTATAATTATACTATATCTCTGTCCATATTTTCTTGTATTGCATATTTTTATGTATTTTCTGCTTATATATATATTTTAGGTCATCCTCATTTTTAATTATACTATATCTCTGTCCATATTTTCTTGTATTTCATATTTTTATGTATTTTCTGCCTTTATATATTTTAGGTGTTGAACCTATCAATATTGTATATTTTGATTAATTTCCTTTATTTCTTTTTAAGGGTAATTATCCATGTAACAACGGAATTTTATGTTTCTAAAAATCACAACACAAATCTCGGTCATTCTTTTTTATGTTTTTTTTTTAATATAAATCATTCAAAGTTGAGAGAGTGCATAATACTATTTAGATACTAAATACACATGCTCTGACATATAGGGATGTATGCCAAAACAAAAAGGGGTATTTAATTGAATTGGATCTTGAAATTCAACATGTGACTAATCCAGGTCATATTCTTTATTTCCAACAATTGGAATAGATGCATCATTTGTCCATGTGGCAGAATAAACAATAGAGAAATTAAATGGAAGTATAACAGTGAGAGGGGAAAGAAAGAATTGAATAAAGTTCTCATAAAATATCAATGTGTATTTCCATAGATTGATATATCAATGTGTATTTCCATAGATTGATATGTTTGGACAGTCACCACCAAACCTTTTAACTTAAGGTCACAAAATAAATCTGAAACCTTTCACTTACCACCCGACAAAGATAATGATGAGTTCAGTACACCTACACATATGTATACTTTCCAGAAGATCTTATCACGTCGATGTGATGTGGGACCTCCTTTGGAGTGTAGGACCTGTTGAATAAGAACGTTAATGGAATCCCATGGAGGATAAACACATATACAGGTAAACTATTCTCGATAAAGATTTTCCATATGACATCACAAATTATGTATAAGGCAACAAACAAACTAGCTAGCGTCCACCATCTCCTTAAAATCTAAGCGGAAAAACCCTTCTTGGATCCTCTTTGGTGGTAGTTGGTGTTAATTAAGTTTGGTTTTTCTTAGAACCTCTTTGGAAGTAGTTGGTGTTAGGTTTCTTCTCAAGAGTTCAGACTGTAAGTGGAAGGGTCTCAAGTATACCCGGTATCTAAGGTTTCAGACTTAACCAATGTGGGATTATTCCTGTTACCGTTGATTCTAACCCGGAGGTTCCTAGTGAAGACACTTGTCAAGATGGAGCAAATCAAGCAGTGAGGGTAGATTCGAAAACTCTAGGGCTACTTCGATGCCTAAGTCAGAACCGGTAACAAGCAGTTGGAGCTCGATATCGTCAAAAGAGTCTATGAGTGTAAAATTGGGATCCAGTTACCTGGGTTCTGGGCTTTATTTATAGAGGCAGGGAGTAGCATAGATTTCAACACAATCAGCGTGGTTTCCGGTGATCTTATGCAAATCTCTAATCTCATGCTATCTGCCACGAACTGTCATGGCGATTTGGTGGTTTGAATATGGAAAGTTGAGATACCCACGATCCAATCCCTTAAAAAAATGGGGGTAGGAGAGCTTCTAAACCATCGGATGGTGATCTTGTGGTAGACATCCCATAGTTGCTTCCGATTTTTTAGCTCGAAGGTATCTTCGCTAGCTAGTACGTCGCTGTACCGAGAATCTTCTCTTATGGACGACAGTCCACAGTTATCCCCAAGATCATAGAGATAATCTTTCCACTTAACCTTCTCATGAGTTGGCATCTGGCTGCGAATTCACAGATAAGCACATGTGTCTCATCTAAATTTTAGTTCCGCACAGGACACGTGTCCTTTTTGATTGATTTTTCCATTATTTCCCTATCAATTCCCAACAGTTGGAGGTTTGAATAATTATTTGGCGGATTGGTTCATCCCATCTAATAATTGATCATTCGTAGTTCGTTAGAGGCTATTGTGAATACAGTAAGAAGGTCCTACTCTTCCACTATCTAGATGTAAAGGTAAACTGTATTTATAAGCAAGTGGAATTAGGAAATCATGAGAGATGGCCAGCTTTTGGCCAAAGGCAGAATAAAGGGGGGAAAATGACTAACAGTTTATCATAACATAACAATTACCAGGAAAGGTTGCAGGTTTCCAAGCCAAGTTGTTTTCATTCAACCTTTCCTCCTCACCAAACAATGAGTGGAACCAAACACAATAATTAGCTGAAGGTCCACCACTCTTCCGGCTTTCTCCCAATGATTCATCACATAGGAAAGGAAGGGACCGGAGAGTCTAGTCTGCTGTCTATACATAACTTCTCTGGTGAAAGTGGAACCCATGTTGACAATGATACAGTAATGTGAAAAAAATTTCCCACGCTGCCAGTGTTCTCTATATCATCTCACATTTTTAAACTTTTTTTTTTATAGTTATTTTCTTTGTCTCTTGGGTTGAAATCGTCACTAATTATTGGAGACTCCAATCGCCCATCCAGCAGTTACAGTTAGCTAGGCACACTTACTGATGTATTGATAGGCGCACCCAGTTAACTTCAATCGCTAGATTGGGAATTGGAGCCTCCAATAATTGAAGACGAATTGGATTCTTCCCTTTTATCATGTAGCTGATATATCTTGCATGATTGGGGTGGCGGGGAGATTCCCTCTCAGTGACAGACTTGATTGGGCATGAGTGCGTCCACATGACTGAGTAATTAAGGGTGTAAATTGGTTCAGTTTCAATTTAATCAGTTTGATTAGATTCGATTCAAGATATCAAACTCTAACCTGAAACAAGAACTGCAAATACTTAATTACAAGGGAGATTAGGGCATCATAAAGTTGTAAAATTGTTATTCCACTAATGGAATCTAGTGGTTATATATATATATATATATATATATATATATATATATATATATATATATATATATATATATATATATATATATATATATATTTGTCACTTTGAACTCATTGAAGGGATTTCTTGACTTGTTTTATGCTGAAACATGGTAGGTTTAGGGGCATCTAATCACATTGACCTGCCCATGTATGGTTGCTTATATAAGGATCCAACAGATAATCTATCTCTTGTAGTTAATAATTTAGATTGGAAATAATAATCAGTTTTTTCATTTGATCCATTTAGTTAGAATAATATAGAGTAGGTATGTTTTAGATTTTGGTCGCCTATCAAATTTCAAAATTTTCGTTTCCGACAAAACAATTTAATTTCAACTATTTTTCAGGAGTTCTATTTTACATATGGTCAACTCCAGTAAAGCTGAAACATATTAAGCAAAGACCCCTCTTCTTCAAAAAATAATTAGGGTTTGTCCTGATTTGAAGGCAGTACAAAAAGCCCTTCCTTTTTGGGCTGTAAAAAAAATTTTGAATTCTTAATTAAATATTTGTTTCTTTCTCCAATAAAACAATAAATTAAACATAAAATAATATTTTCTTTCAGTTTTTTAATATTTACCAAGTTCAGTTACTAGAATAAAGAGTAGCATATAGGCATTGTAATTAATATAAATATGGGATTGTTTGAATAATATTTCTATAGTTGTCCGTAGAATATGTCATTTTTTTAATTACCTATTGTCTTATTTCAAAAGCTATTTAGGTTAAAGTAAAATAAAATTGGATCCTGATTTATGTCACCTGCTAGGTGAGAAAATTGTTGTCACCGATTCTTTTCAATGCACAACTGTTGATCATTACGGAAACTACGATATACAGGATGGGTAGTTTTGGTATTCAAGGAGAGGGGGTTGTTAGATCTTGTAAGATGTTACGACTGACAATATCTTACTGTTCTAAACCCTTCGGCGACAACCTAGGTGACAACTAACTTTTCCCAATAAAAATTTCACAAAGTTTTTGAAAGTCACCATGAAGAGTTGCGATTGTCTCTCACAGTTTATGGAATAGACTGATGAATGACAAGAATTACTTTCATTAAAAAAATAATATAATATAATAAAAGGGTAAAAAATAATATTCCAAATTATTTAATACCATAAAAAATGTACAATGATAAAACATGAATAAATAATGTTCAATAGAAAATAGTCTAACGTAGAGAGAGAGAGAAATTGATAATGAACTATTTGTTTATTTAAGTTTCCAACAACCAATAATGCATAAGAACATCTAGATTTATTCCTAGAACATGAAACCAAATTCGTTACTTGAAAATTTATCTATATTATGTGATTATCTTACTCTCCATGAGATAATTATTGTTTTAAATTTCCTATTATATTAAAAAATGTGGATAAGTGACAACCACCAACCAATGAGATATTTTATTGCATAGCTAGCATAATGCACCCCGGCCCAAAGGATACAAATTAGACCACAAGCTCTATCCTTTAAGGTGGTTGTGCTGAAGATACCAACTTACCTAAGTTGTGTGTTTGACAATGCTGTTCTGATATTCTTTTAAACTAGTTTCTTTTTCCATAAGTAACATATAATATGGAATTATAATTTTTTTAATAAATAAGTCTTCCCCATAGAAAAAAAAAATGATCGTCAAATAAGAGTTTAGTAAACATTATAACTTAGAAGTGATGGGAGCAGGGATAAAGTTGCGCACATAAATGATAAACCTCTCCTCTGACTTTGTAGTGACAGGAATTGACTTTGTAGTGACAGGAATCTAATACACTAGGGGCTTGTCTGGTAACACTCTAACTCCGGCTCCCTGATTCTTGTTCTGAAGTCATTTTTGAGTTCCTACTCTTTCCCAGAGCTTATTGAGAGCAGGAGCCTGTTTGGTAACACTGCTCTGGAATCAATTTCAAAACTTATTAAGAGCAGGAGGTTGTTTGGTAAAAATGAATCTGGAATGGATTCCAGATCTGGTGGTAGTGGCAGTGGTGGTGGCGGTGGCAATGGTGGGTGGTGGTTGGTGGGTGGTGGATGGTGGTGGCAGCGGTGGTGGGTGGTGAGTGGTGGGCGGTGGTGGTGGTGTGGTGGTGGTGGTGGTGGTGGCGGTGCCTGCAGTGGCTACTGCGAGCCTGCAACGGTGGTGGTGGTGGGTGGTGACGGTGATAGTGGGTCGTGGGTGGTGGTGGCGACAGTGGTGGCGGTGGTGGTAGTGGGTGTTGGTGGTGGTGGTGGGTTGGTGGGTGGTGGTGGTGGTGATGGTGGTGGCGGCAGCGGTGGCAGCGGCTGTGGAGGTGGTGGTGGCGGAGGCTGCGATGGTGGTAGTGGTGGTGGCGGCTGCGACGGCTGCAGAGGTGGTGGTGGAGGAGGCGGCGGTGGTGGCGAAGGTGGTGGTGGCGGCAGTGGTGGTGGGTAGTGGGTGTGGATGGTGGGGGTGGTGGCGGTAGTGGGCTATGACTTCTAATTTTTTACTCTCTCTTTTGGCTGTGGCTCTGGAAAAGCAAGTATTTTTTACTTTCAAATTTTGGCTTTGAGAGTCATTTTTTGAACCGGTTGACTCTGTGATTCCCAAGTTGACACTGAGAGGGGAGGGGTGAATCAGTGACCACTAAAATTCTTTTCAACTATGTGAAGTCTGCCCAATAAAAAACATACTGCTGTCAAGAGCTGTCTGTTAATGCTTTGCTGCCTTGAGCTGACTGGGGTGATCATTCATACATTTGCCCTGTTAACATATTTCGTGTAACACACCATGCCACACACCTACAGGTATCCATACCAGAGGTTTGGCCTACCAAGTGTGTACACCCAGACCTGCAACCCACGCACTTCACATGCATAACAAAAATAGACACATCCACATGACACACTATGTAACGTGGTTCACCTATCACACACTGTGATGGCTACTCCACGGGGAAATACCCTAACCAGGGTTTCGTATTATACCCAATACGCTACTTTAATGCTGTGGTTGCACCTACAACCCAGATGCTACAACACCAACCACATTATCAGATGCAACTGAGTCCTAGGCAACAACCCCCACTCCAGTCAAGCCCCCAACTTGACAAGTTACAAAGTATTTATCAAATAGAGATTACAAATCCTTCCCATATGGCATTGGTATAAATAAATAGGGTCTGTGTGCGTGATTACCTTCCCAGCGTGATCACGGCATGTGTGGTGCTCACCAAATGGGCTTCTCAGGCTGTCTGAAGGTAGTAGGTGAGCATCTTCAACAATATGGGAGTTTAGCACTCTCCCAATGCCTCTCATACAATCTGAATCTCACCAAATCCTCACAACGTGCTCACACTACCTCTCTCATGATTTGTATGATCATTAAACTCAGAGAGAGGTGAGTAGAGATGATCTATACAAGAGAGCACCAAAACCTTTCTTCCTCACAAAACTGCACCTCACTCTCATCAAAACTTCGTTTTCTTGTTGCAGGTAGATGCATCTCGAAGAGATGAGTTCATGGGATTTTGAATCGCCTCAATCGGAGATCGGATGGCCGAGATATGGCCATCCAAAGTCCAGCCGTTAGGATTATAAGAAATGGAATCTTCAGAACAGCATTCGTGCACCCGCGACGCAATGTAGCCACGCCTCCGCTGACACAGCAGGTACGGTGTCGATTTCCTATTCGCTGAACTTGGAATCTTGCTTAATAACCGTCGGATGTGTCAGATAAAAGCGAGATTGAAGGTGGGCCTTACGATTGGCTTCATCATGTCAGGAGCAATCGAAAGCCTTTGTAGCCGCTGGATTAGCATCAAGCGCCGTAGCGTACCACACGAGTGCCACAGCAAAACATCGAGGCACATCCATTTGTCGCAACACACCATTATAAGGTGCTTCCGACCAATCCGAATGCTCGCAGGAGCATCTTGACGCGGATCCAGCAACACATAGGATCCCGCCTTTTCGAAGTCCGTCAGATCCGAATCTTGACGATGTGGCTTTTTTCTTGCCGCTGATTCCGAATCAAGCCTCTCTTAAAAGCACCAAAAAGCCCTTTTCTTTTGACTAAATGACTTTTGTAACCGGCCAGTATCACCTACAAGGAATTCCATTCCAATAGGGTGCTGAGGAGGTGTTTCTCTGTGGCATTGCGTCGAGCACCTTGTGCGCGCGGGCGGAAAGTGGACCTGCGGCATGCTGCAAGCTTGCGGTGGGTGTTGCTGGTTTGCGGGCAGTGCCATCTGGTGCTGCTTGCTGGCTGGTAGTTGTGTTGTGCTCCTGTGCGCACGGTTGGCTCTACTGCTGTGCGCATGGCATGCCATGGCATGGCTGCCTGTTGGCCTGCTGCCTGCTGTGCACCAACATGCTGTTGGGTGGCTTGCTGTGCGCGGCATGCAACTGCGGCATGGCCTGGTGCCGCGGCTGTGGCTGCTGACTTGGCTTGGGCTGGCTGCCTGGCCACCTCAAGTGGGACCCACCTGGCCCACATTATCTCTCTCCTCCTTTCTCTCTCTAATTTCTCTCTCCTCTTCCTCTCTCTTCTTTCTAGTTTTTATTCTCTCTCTTCTGATAGTCTCTCTCATCAACTGCTGTCAGTGCACCAACCCAGTCACCATGTTTGTCAGTGGGACTTCAGTGGGACCCACATACACTCTCTCTCCTCTTTCTTTCTTTACTTTGTCTTCTTTCATTGAACTGTAAGCACATAGGGCTGTGTACTGGCTTCCAAATAGGCTTCTAACTGTCCAACCATGTCTGCTGACTGTCTACTCTGTCTGCTAACTGGATACACTACCTGTTGACATTCTCTCTCCTCCATATCACTCTGCCAACTGTCTAGAGGTTGCCAAGGTTGCCAACAATGACAACACATACAAAACTGCTCTCAACTGCTCAACTTGGCCAATGTTCTAATAGACTCCATAGGAGCTAGAATCAACATGGTGTTACCAAACACTTTCTGGCTCCCAAATGGCATCTTGGGAGTCCAAATCAAAAACAGTGTGGGAGCAGAGTGTTACCAAACAGGCACTAGGTATGCCTCAGGTATATAGAAATGATTATTTTCATGGCCCATTATGTGAGAGAGAGAGAGAGAGAGAGAGAGAGAGAGATTTTTCACATGGCCAAACTGTCGAGAAGAGGAGAGGGTCTTACTGGGAATTAATCACATGTCAAGTTTGGAGTTTGATCTTTATTATGATATACAACAATACAGTTTTGTCATTGTTATTTTAATGGTTGAACTTTTTTTTTTTTTTTTTTTTTACTAAAGATCAGCAAGTGATGGAATTAAAAGAAATAAAAGTAAATAGCATACAAGAAGGACTATTTAGGACAGTAAAAACTCCACTTTCGGCATTGCCATCAATAGAGCCCTATCCCATAGTCAGAAGAAACTCAGAGAACAAATTAAAAATTAACCAAAATGGTATCTTGGACGTTCAAAAGCGTCCCAAACTACCTCTCTAGTCACTATGTTTGGGCCCAAATTCCAAGTCTAAAACTTCATCTCTATTGCTGCCCATTTCGCCAGAATATCAGCTGGTGTGTTCATTTCTCTTACACAATGCATAATCCTGATTTCAACTTGAGAGAGATCAGTTTTAAGTTTATTCCATTCTTGGGCTAGATACCAAGGGAGATCAGAATGTAAGACACCATGAATAATAAAACTTGAATCACATTCTATCCATAGCTTGTCATATCTTAACCGTAGTGCTTCCTGTATGCCCTTAACAACAACCGTTAATTCAGCTTCGTAATTAGTACCATTGTCCAAGTACTTTGCAAAAGCAAATAACACTTTACCTTGATTATTTTTTAACAATCCTTCAGCTCCTACATCTCCTGGGTTACCGAGATAGCATCCATCTACATTTAATTTTATCCATTCCATTGGATGCTTGAACCATAGAACCTGCTTAATGGTTATATGTTTCGGCGTTGCTGCACGTAACTTAAATTACTGCTGAATATGCAAGTCATTCACCGTTTTGATCGCCAGAGGCTTAATGTCTGATGCCTCTTTCAAATCCTTTCCGATTTGGAATAAGATTTTTTCCTTCGTGACTTTCAGGCCATCATAGCAAATTCTATTCTGAGCTTGCCAAATATTCTGCAGAATGATAAATAACAATATCATCCAGAGTGTATTAATAGATGCAATACACTTCTTTCCCTTCCACCAAGAGAAAAGAAGATCTGCTGATCTATACCCTTCCCACTTCATGTCAAAGAAAGACAAGATTGCATTCTAAATCCCAGCAGTAAAGGAACAGTCTATAAATAAGTGTTGTAATGTTTCTTCATTCTTTTTGCATAAGTAGCATCTAGATGTGATTGGTACCTGTTTTTTACGTACAATATCATCAGTAGGAAGCTTCTTCAAGCACCATCTCCACCCAAAAATCCAAGTCCTTGGCGTTAAGGCTTTATTCCAAACATCTACAGCCCAAGGAGGTTTCTGAATATTTTCCTGCAGTCCCTTATAACCTGAAGCAACTGAGTACTTCAGTGTTGAGGTAAGAGTCCATATTGGCTTGTCTTCAACTCCCTTAGTTAATGGTATTTCCAATACATCATCAATCAGACCTTGCATTCTTGAGCTTATCACCTGAGGAAACTCCCAACTCCCATTTCTGATATAGTGAGAGACCTTCTCCTTCAGACTTCTTGTCTCAGAAGGATGAAGACCAAGGAACTCTGCAGCTCAATACGTCCCTAGCCAATGATCCGACCAGAAGTTAATCTCCTTCCCATTCCCTACTAGCCATTTTACATGTCTCGCTGTCTAATCCCAAACAACCTTAAGACTCCAACATACTGTTGAAGTGTCATGCACCCTTTTGGGATAATCATTTTGCAAATACCTGCTTCTCATGAACCTTGCAAAAATATAGTTTCCAGTCATAATGTTCTAGGCCATTTTAGAGAGCATAGCCTTATTAACATCTCTTAGGTTTCTAATCCCCAACCCACCATATTTCTTCTCTTGACATAACAAGTTCCATTTAACTACCACTGATTTTTTTTGTTTGGGTCTCCACTCCAAATGAAGTTTCTCATCCATCTTTTTTGCTTGCATTAAAACACTAGCAGACCATTAAATAGATAGAAAATGAGTGTCTAAATGAGTTACATAGGACACTTTTAACTAGCTCAATCCTCCCAACCATAGAGAGCATTCTTTCATATCAAGCTGAAAATTTCCTCTTCAATTTGTCAAGCATGGGAAGAAGAGATTCTTTTGTAATCCTCCCACTAAAAACCTCTACTCCAAGATATTTAATAGGGAATTTCCCTTCTGAGAAACCCAGACAGTTCTGAATTCTATTTTTCCTTATTCTTGAAACCCTATAGTAAAAAGACACATTGTAAGAATTTTTAGATCTCCTTTGGGTTTTTCCCATGAACCCTAACGAATACACTACACAGATTTCTAGAATACCATGAGAATTAAAAAGAGATGATAAGACACATATCTCTTGTTGTAGATTGATTTTCGACCGTTTTGAATGCTTGGATCAGAGTCTTCCACAGCTTGTCGGGATCCCTTGACCTTCTCTTTGCGTATGGGAACAGGAGAAGAAAATACCCTAGCTGTGGAGACTCTAACCATTGGTATTTATAATACTACCTCCAACCCTGGACCAGTCCCACAGTGGACCAGGTTGGTCCATTTTTAATTATACTTAAATCGATCTATCTGTAACTAGACTCACACTGAACCAACTAACCTTATAATTAATTAAGTCCATAAAATATCTTACAATCTCCCACTTAGGTTATATTAATTATAAATTCACCATTGATCCAATGTGGCCATGGAATCTAATTACATCAAAACCATCATTTACTTTGATCCAGTCATCAAGCCCACCAATGTCGAACAACAGTGAAAAGTACTCCTATACATCTGGTGTATCCCCTTCTGTCAGTCACATACAGAGGTCTACTCAATGACATAAATCACTTTGAGATGAATACTTGAGTCATCTGATCGAATTATCATGATCCCGTTACCTTAAAATCCTTATAGGTCAACGCACTTTGATATTATTCAACTTCTATATGCAAATCACCTCCAATTTGGACTAATATCATACTTTGACTTACCGCCTTCTTTGGCTAAATACCGCCTTACAACTTTGACATGTCTTAAATAATTAAGAATACATACAAGCAATAAATGCTCATCAATAATCCTACCCACTAAACCACAGGCAGAACAGACAATCACAGATAAACCATCAATTATCAGATCTCCCACTAATCGAGCAGATCTGAATACTCCCAATGACTAAGATAATCTAAAGATTCTCCACTGACAACATCTTTTAATTCAACCATTCATAGAAAACTACCTTAACCTGTCTCTACATTGTCTTAGAGATCAACTATGACTGGTACAACTAGTCGAATCTATGATTGCACAGTCAGACATGAAAAACTATTCACCACATCACAGAACAAATACGATCAACATTGCATACAGTCATTTACCTTACACCATAATAGCATAATTTCTTTCCATTTAGTTAAAAAAGAAAATTTTACATTCCGATATTTCAAATAACATCATTATATTTTCAATATGGGAACAATATGTTAAGTCAAACAATAAACATAAAACAAATTAAAATCAAGAGCAGAAAAAACATTTGAATGTAAAAGAAACTTTATAATATTCAAGCCAACAGTCTTCAAGACCCTCTTACCCTAAATACCTAGGGAGTTCTAGAATTGTTATCATTTTCTAGCTATGCTTATCTCGCTTAACAATATTTGGTCAAACCACCTATCTTTGATCAATCTATCCATCTTTGAACAATTTACCTTGAAGTTACCTAATAATAACCTTATCACTGGCTCTATCTCTCTCATTTTGATAATGCAAGCCACTAGACCTGAATATGTTTTGTAGCAATAAATGAGATATCTAATATATCAATTACTGTAGTTTCATTGTCCTTGAGTTTTTCAGTGATAGCTAATAGTTTTCAAAAAATATTTTCTCACATTACTATTTTCAACATAACTGGTACTAGAGAGCTAGGTCAATAAACTATCTTTTGACCCCTTCTGAAACATTATTCTTATTCTTTGGATTTCTCTTAGATAATCCTTTAGTAATAATTCTCATCTTAATACTGCTACACATAACCTCAATAGTAGAATACCTCACAACTTATGCAAACTACTATGAAAGATACATCTAGGTCAAACGATCCTAGACTAGTCTCCAATGTTTTCATAACAAATCTTATCCTTTGTCCGAGGAAAAATATGGAAATGAAACTACCAAGCCATATGGCACATTCACTGAGACAGACATCTTAGGAGACGTAAACCATCATCATTATATGAGTCCAAACACAAATGATCTGCAATAGATAAATTACACAAGACTAATATAAATACATGTAATTTATATTTATATATACTTTATCCCGAATAGAAAAAGATAGATATCAAAAATATTCTTTGGGACGATCATACTTGGATGAACACATCAATGTATGAGTTTAAATACAGTATCAAACAACTGAAGACTCATACAAATACCCTTTACTTGCATTAATCATATAAACTATTTATGTAAATAAATATCATTTTTCAAGAGTTAACCAACTACACATTCTTCATTGGGATAAACATGCAGTTGTCTTCTCAATTTCTGTGCAATGATTGAGAAATAATAATAACTTTCGAAAATCCCACCACCTTTGGGTTAATGAGACCCCTAAAGTCAAAATCCTTTCAACTCATGTGCATGAACATACCTTTAACTTTGACAATACCACATTTGGGTTAACATTGTCTTTCTTAGCTGTTTTTCACACCATGGAGAATAGTGTATTAAAAATATATCTTTTATTGTATATGTAAATACATAAATTTAGGGTTTGAGGACCACCATTTTGGAACTAAGTGTACCACTTTAGTGGATTTCATCCAATCTTCACATGACACCTACAAACCTTAATTTGAACGAAACTTGACAATGCCACATTTTGGTGTACATCGTCCTTACAAAAGCATTTACAAATACATGAATTTTGAATTTGAAGACATCATGATAAAATTAGGTGTATCACTTTGGTGGGTTTCATTCAATTTCACAATGATATTCCCAAATCCTATTTTACAGTACCATGTGGGTCAATAAATAAAATCTCATGCACACATAACCTTCTACATGCATCTGGTACAAAAATAATTAACAAACAAATAGAAAACTACAAATCGAACTAATTTGGAGTACCTTTTAGTCAAAAATAAAATTTTTAAATCACCAAACTATGTCAAACTATATACCAAACTATAAGGCACGAAAATATGAACATAATGCAAAAAACAGTGTCAAAATTCGATGCTCCTAGCGCCCACAATAGCCGATCAAAGTTGGCACCTGCATTCTTGCATCTTGAACCGGTTCTGGACTGTTCAGCCTGGGTCGATTCAATCTGGTTGGGCTCGATTGTGGGCAGATCGAACCCACAAATTAAAACCATTTTTTTAATGTTTTGGTCCAGACCGAACCAAACGGTCTGCTCTTAAATCGAACCGCAAACCAGAGATTCAACTACCAGTCCAACCAACCCGCCCACTCAGGTTTTCGGGTCCACTTTTTCGGTCGTTGGGTCAGGTTTTTGGGTCATAATTCGGGTCAGGTCACACCATTGACCGGGTATTAGGGTCGCACGTGCTGAACCACCCCTGGGCGAACTAGTCTTGGTCCGAGCTTAGACTAGGCTTGATGATCCTTGGATCCGGGCTCGGTTCTAGATCGGCCCAGATCATTGTCCCGGGTTGACACTGAGTCAACCCGCTAGGGTTTACGGGTTGACTTGGTGACGTCAACCCTTCCTCTCCTTTTTTTTTTTTTTAAATTATCGTCGGTGCGTGGATCTCATGCGTTTTTTCAGGCTACGCGTGAGGGCGCGTCCCATCACTTTCGGCGATGAACCTTATGTCGCCGACTCCTTCTCTCCGAGTCCTACAATCCTATAAAATTTATTTTGTCTTTTACGGGTCCGAATTTTTTTTTCAAAAGTCTCAACCATAGATAGGTTCTTACAAAATTTTGAGAGAAAAAACCTCTCATTTTTCCAATCCATTCAGACATACAATCTTTACAATATTTTTTCATCGATCCTAGATCTTTGTGGGCGGTTCTGATACCACTGTAAGAATTTTTAGATCCCCTTTGGGTTTTTCCCATGAACTCTAACGAACACACCACACAGATTTCTAGAATACCATGGGAATTAAAAAGAGATGATAAGACACATACCTCTTGCTGTAGATTGATTTTCGATCATTTTCTTTGCTTTGAATGCTTGGAATACTAGGATCAGTGTCTTTCACAGCTTGTCAGGATCTCTTGACCTTCTCTCTGCGTATGATAACAGGAGAAGAAAATAACACTGTAATTGTGGGGACTCTAACCATTGGTATTTATAATACCACCCCCAACCCTGGACCAATCTCACAGTGGACCACGTTGGTCCATCTCTAATTATACTTAAACCGGTCTTCCTGTAATTAGACTCTCACTGAACCAACTAACATTATAATTAATTTAACCCATAAAATATCTTACAATAATATATCTACAAAATTTGAATAATTAAAGAGTTTCCATGACAAATATTTGGATAGTTTGAAAACATTCACCCTAAATTTTAATCCAAAATGTCCAAAGATATTCTTAATTGGATTTTCTTTTTCTCTTTTGGCCCAAATTAACCGGATGATCTTGACCTCATTGCTAATTGATTTCTTTTGATGATTTAAGAAGAATGCTTATAAGTGCTGCATTAGTCTAGTCTTGTAGATCTAAATTAGTATGGGGAAAGATTTTAGTGTAAGATAGGCATTGGACACAATATCAGTGGATGCTGAAATAGATCTTGTGTTGATATGGATAGATGTTATGTTGATATGGATCGGATATGAATCCAATAGATGATTGACCCATGACTAATTCCATTAAAACCAAAAAATACTAGAAAATTTGGTAGGGGTAGTGGCTGAAGTGCCAATAACATTTTTTGGATCACATTTACAATAATTTCTAGGTTTTTTTTTTCTGCAATAAATAAAGATAGATTTTTTTGTTGTCCAGCTGTGTTCTCCTGTGCCTTCTCACATAAATTGTAAAATGACCCATTTATTCCTCTTCTTGAATACTTGTGCCTACACTCCCATTGCCTCTTATGCTAACTTAGGAGCCATGCACGTTGCCTAACCAAGAACTTGCTCCTAAAGAAAAAAAAAAAAAACTCAAATTCTACAAAAGACTTCAGCACATTGGTTTCAAAATGTCTCTTGTCGTTGGAAGGATTCTAATCGGATTCTAATCGTGATCAAGCGGCTGGAGTTCACCTGATACACATACCAATACGTCATTATGCTTACTAGGTGAACTCCAATCATTTGATATAGCTGGAAAAACTGGACAACAGATTTTTCTTCTACATTAATGGCATAGAAATCGTCTCCTGCGGTTCTGCCGCCTGCCAAGGGCCGGATTTCAACCGGCCCACCCCCCAATGTATTGGCAGGTGACCAGACTGATCTCCAAACCCTTGGAACAGTCACAGGACCATCCTGCCATAGGAGACGATCTCCTTCCACATTAATGTCATACATCCCCATATTTGTTAGCCATTTATGTTATGTAGTTCTTAATTTTTTTATCTTTCGTTTTACCAGTTGCTCGACTCTAATTCTCACAATATTTGATTAAGTATAAGAGCATGAGGTCTATATAGATTCCCAAATTTAAACACCTACATTTATATTTCTTTCTTTTGTAATAAATCTATGAATCTTTTTCTTTCTTTTTTTTTTTTTTTTTTTCCTTCGCCTCTAGCAGATAAGGAAGTGAATGTCAATGGGAATTAATTTTGTTTATCATCTATATAAATAAAATTGACATATTTCTATTAAATATATTTAATTTTTTTTAAATGGGTACTAGCAAAAATCTATTCTAATCTAATTACAATAAAGAAGGTACAAAATAAAAATTCCTCCCCCTGACATGTTTATTTGCCTTAAGGACTCCACCCGTCTGTAGCGGATCCAAAACGTTACATGGAATGTAGCGTTCATTTGATGGATGCCAAGTGGACCTCCACACATCCGACGGCCTACATTAATTAAAAAAACCTAAAAACATGCTGATAAGTGAGGAGTATCAGAAAAACCCCAAACCGTTGGCATGCATAATAAAAAAATCCGCCTCTTCTTCCTCTGTTCTACCCTCTTCCTTCCTTCTCAATAGAAACTCTGCAGAAACCCTCTTCTGTGCATTTTTCTTCCTTCTGCACATTAGAGCTTCTGCACATTAGAGATATCTCAAGCCGTTTGGTTTGCAAGAATATTGTGTGATTATCAAATCATACCTGTTGATAACATGGGGCTTGTCAAAGAAGAAACTGTCTTGTTCCTTGTCTTTCTCTTCTATCAGGATCTTTTTATTGGATGAAAATCTAAATTCAATTCTTGCATTTTTTATATGAATCCTGCTCACCACCTCTCAAACCTGATAATAATTTTCATACTTTTTTTGGGTTTTGATGGGGAAATGAGATGAAATGGTGTTTTATCACTTCCAATGTCCCCCACTAAAACCAGTCAGACCCATTAAAGTTCAACATGAAAAAATTGATTTGCTTTATTTACCGAAAGTACACAAACATCAAAATCTCTAACCACAGAGCAGCTCCAGTATCAAAACATATCTCTGGATAGATTTTGAACCTTGATAGGAATCACAAGGGCTAAAATATTATTTCATTATTTCTTTCATCCATCCAGTTACAAATAAGGTGGGAATCTATAGGCATCAATGTGAGAAGGAAACTGAGATTATTTCGAGAGAGAAGAATTTAGGGTCATAATTTATGAAAATAATAATGGGATGTGGATATCAATGTAACTCTTGCAAACCAAATTCTGAAGAAGAAAAATGCACAGAAGAGGGTTTCCACATAGTTTCTATTGAGAAGAAGAAGAGGCGGGATTTCCGGTTTTGCACCCCAACGATTTGGGGTTTTTCGATACTTCTCGATTTATCAACATGTTATTGTGTTTTTTGATGTAGACCGTCGGATGTTTGATGTCTATTGAACAAATGCTACACTCCATATGGCGTTTTAGATAGGGATGTAAATGGATCGAATTCGAATTAGATACACTACTGTTCGAATCCGAATCCGTTCACCAACCACCCTATCCGAGTCAGATCTAAAATCCGACAGATGTATAAAAACTAAATCCGAATCCGAATTCAAAATTTAACCGGATATCCGGTTAAAATCCAATTCGAATCCGAAAAATGGAAATAGAATACAAATTGCAAGGAAAATGAGAGAAAACTCTAGTTTAAAACAAATATATAGTCTATCCTAAGAAAATAAGAGATGAAACCTTAAATGACTATAAAAACATTTAGGCTATATGCATCTTAACACTCTAAAAACCTAAGGTTATATGCATCTTAACACTAGGCTATAAGGAGCAAATATAATCATAGCTGTTTGACTGATATTATTCATGTATAATCATAGCTGTTTGACTGATATTATTCCTTCCCATGTCTATTCATGTATACTCGTTATGCTAAGATTTTGTTGTTAGGCATGTGATTGTTTTCGTTTGTGTGTAGAATAGAAAGGGTCAGGGGTCTTAGATCATTCCTTACACTAGCACATTTATGTATCGTCATTATCTTAGCATGCTTGGTACCAGTAGGGTATTAGGGGGAGGACGCGGTATTGGGGTTCAACTTGTTCGCCAGACTCAAGTCCTATCTTTATTCTGTAGGGAGCTGTGCTGAGATAGAGTCTTTGATATTGTGATGACATATAGGATTGGTTAGTGACCAATCCATTTGCAAGCCCTCGCCAATAGGGGTGTAGGTATTGGTACGATGTAGGGTATCAAGGGGAGGACGTGGTACTGTGGTTCAGCCTGATCGCCAGACTCTAGCTCTATCTCTATATCGAAGTGAGTGATGTGGGACGATAGTGGTATGTGATCCATTGACGTGCTTACACTCTAGTGCATGGTGGTGTAATGGCCGCCTATCCTTACCATAGCATTTTACAAGTTATACCAGATCATATATGAATGTTATTCATGCATGTTACTTGTTGCATTGTTTGATTTTCTTGCTCAGTTAAGTTGTGAACTTACCCTTGTGTATACACCATTTTTAGATGTGGATGCAGGTTATACTGTAGAAAACTTTGTTGCTACTACAGTTTCTGAGACCATTGCTGCTTTGGATGTATGATGGATTCATAATTTTATATATTTATTTTTCTTATATTTAATCTATTTAACATATTATATGTTTTATAGTATTCATTTGTGATGATTCTTTATATATAATACATTGGTAGAAAATATTGATAATTTATGTTTAAAATAAAAAAATTCTGATATTTTCAATAATGACCTTCTGAATTTCATGCATGTTTTTAATATATAGAAAGAATTCTAGAAATCAAACGTGATCCAAAAATCTGATCTGAAAAGCTGATTTGAATTCAAATCATAGAAGGAATATTACCACACATAGAAGATTTACTATTGAAAAGATTTGATTGATTGTCATAAATGTTGAAGAGAACATATACCTCTATAGAATATTATAAAGATTGACAGATTTAGAGGTGACATTTGGTTAATAATGGAATGATTCTCTATCTAATCCAGGCAAGAGGATTTTGTTTAATCTTTATTTTCATGTAATAAGGTTGTCAATTCTAGATATACTAGTTTTAATCTTCTCTACTCTAGCTATTTAAGCAATGTAAAGACTACGTAATAGAGGATCCAAGAATTGAGAACATAGTTTTATTTCTTTTGTCTTTCTTTTCTATCATGTCTAGCTAAGTTCTTTAGTCGATTCAAGGAGAATTCAATCCAGTTAGTAAAATTGTGAGACTCTGTTCTTAATTTTAATTATTTTTCTATTCAAATATCTGTGTTTCTTGATTTTTTTTTCAATTTAATGGTTGCATGATTCAGTTTATTAAGAGGTCTATTAATTGATTGAATTATGTGGTTTATTGTTAACCTGAATCTATAATCCGTATTGTTATGGTATTCAGAAAAATAGCAATTGAGCAGAACAATTATGATCCAAGTTTTTGTTACTTGCTTAAAGGAAACATAGAATAAATTAAATAATCTGACGCTTGTTAGATTGTTGTTTATCTTTAACTCCCTCCGAGAGTATAATGCTATCAGTAAATTCATGAGGATTGCTTAATATCAATTGGTTTATTGATAAGAATTAATTTGTATGTTGGACTCAAATTAATGAAATTAGGGAGGATAAGGATTGTCTGACTTTTTGATAATCCTTGGTTAAATATTTGAATAGAGAATAATATATATATGAGATCAGTGATCAATTTACAATCGTGACTAAATTTTCTTGAATCGACATCATCTTCCATTGAATTTTTGTTACTTAATTTTGTTGTCAATTAAATTACAAAAGAAAATCCCCATTTTTCTAGGTAAATAGATAATTTGATTAACTAGTCTCTGTGGATCGACTTTTACTTATCATTACTATTCATTATAGGTAGAGTAATTTATTTTTTATTGCGCTCGACACACATCAATGTGCGAGCAGGAGAGGACGAGGATGATGCATTATGCGAGTGTCCTTTCTGCGTATACCTCTAGGAGTTTTATTTATTTTCTTTTGGTTAGGTTATAACATTGTAATAGACTATAGTTTTTACGTTTTGAGTACAATGAATAATTTGGATATTTATTTATTTTATCATGTAGAATTCAGTTCATTTAATTAAATACTTTCACTGCATTTATTATATTCTAATTATGGTTAGTGTGCAATGGTTTGTGTGTCGACACGATCTTACTATCCTGGTGTGAACGGTTGGATTGATGACAGTTCACTCACACTTCTGGTTCAACTAGAATTGAAATGTGACACCTATTATATGAGGTTTTAGTAATAAAACTAGAAAATAAGCTACTTCACCACTTATACCCACCAATCATATATAATTCCTTTAAGAGAAATAAATTTTAAATAGAAAACTTATTTCTATAAAATTAAAAAATGCAAAAACCTTACAAATCATATCATTAAACATTAGATACCCTTGAAGTCGTATTTGTAACATTATATAACGGATTAATGGAAATTAATGAGTCATAATATATATATATATATATATATATATTGAAAGAAGATCCCTATATTATTATTTTTGTTATTTTCCTTTCTTTTAATCAATTAAAAAGTAGAAAATCAATGAAACTTATCTCTGAAAAAATCGGGACTTACATTGCTTCTTGATTCTATTTTCAAAGTCCACTTAATTCTGACGATTCCAATCTGATTGGAATTGGAATCAATAAAGACCAATCTTATGTTCGATTCCAAAATTTAAAACCTTTTATTCAGATGATGACATGAGATCCAATAAATCTATAAACTTTTTTTCCTTCCCTTCCATTGTACGATCAATAAGAAGGAAGAAATTGTCAATAAGAACTTTGTTTATCATTTAAAAAAAACTTTTCCTTCACTCTAGGAACATGACGATGAATGATTTGCCCCCTATATGTTGAATTTTGATGATATATGTTTACGCGCAACTATTGTGTGAACAAAAATTTGGCCCTATCATCATTAATCAATATGGATATATACAATAGATATATTTCAATTAAATATATTTAATTCTTTATTCAAAGCATTGACCAATTTTTATTTGTAAATTGGGTGCTAACTAATCTAATTAAACTAAAAAATATAGAAAATACAAATTCCTACCACTGATATATGTAAATTTTTAATACTAAATCTAGGTAAGAAAATTACTATGCAGTTTATACCTCCCAGTCATATAATAATTCATATAATAGAAATAAATTATAAATAGAAAACTTATTTCTGCAAATAAAAAAAATGCAAAAGCCGTACAGATTGTAGTATTAAACATCTTAGATATCCTTCGAGTCATATTTATAACATTATACAAGAAATTAATGGAAATATATATGTATCATACTTATTTGATTAAATGTATGAGATATTGAAATCGGAAGAACAGCCCTATACATAGAAGTAGCAAGCTAAAATTCCAAATCAATGGATTTTAATTAGTACATATGCCTACTTGTCAATGGGCCGGTCCGTGCTGGTTTGGATCCGAGTCAAATTAGTGTTGGACTTTATAGGTCCTAACAGAAACATGTCCATTAAGAGGTTCAGACTAGGTGGTTAACTAACTGGCTAGTCCGATTTTGGATTGTTATCTGGTAGATTTGGACTAGTTGGGGTTAAAAGTCAGATAGGAAACTCATCAAGGCCATCAAGAAGGCTGAAGTAGTGAAGTTAGAGTTTAATATTCGATCTAAATCAATTTGGTTCAGACCATTATCCCGTTCGTTTTCATCTATCTACTTTTCAAGTTAGCACAATCTAAACCGGGACCGATGAAATATATCATACCTCAATCGAAAACACATCCAGTAACAATTCGATCCATCCCCCCTCCCCCCCGGGAGAGATCACAGGTCACCAAAATCATTCGGCCGTACATGCCAAAACAAGGGCGAGAAATAGACGGAAAAGAAACATTAAATACGCAAAAAGAAATCGCAGAAGACGACAGTAACGTCACGTCCTTACATAAGACCGACCTTCTTTCCAACTATAAGATTAAAATATAATCATCATCAGATGGACGTTCTCATTTGAGAACTAATTTTAAACCGTTGGATTAGAATCAAACCAATATTTACACCAACGGTTGATCTGATGTCTCCATAGATTCCAATCTGTGTGGTTAGAAACTCGTTCACACGTAAGGTCGTCCTTTCTTTATGAATGAAACAGTAAGAGAATACAAAATTGGAATAAAAACAAAAGAGGAAACTGACGTGTAATCCTTTATTGAGGGTCTCAAAGGGACGGTCTAGATTCTCTTCTCCAGCTTCTAGCCTTCTGTTTATCATCCTCTCTCTCCCTCTCTACTCTCCACCTTCCTTTCTCTTCAGTCTCTCTCTCTCTGTCCCTCTTCCCCTCTGCAAGTCTTTCCTGATTTCATAAGAAAATATGTTGTTGGGGAAGAGACCTCGACGTCCATCGATGAGGAGGACGACAAGCCTGACGGAATTCACGCTGGATCTAAGCAGCATAGAAGGTGCTCCGGCGATTTCAGATGCAGCGGCAGGTCAAGAACCGCCGGCGATCAAAAGAAACCAACTGGGTGTTGGGCCAACAGATGGGTTCGATTACCGGCTCATGGCTACTGTTTCTCCAAGAACAACCGTTCGCAAGAATTTGAATGATTACGTTGCGACAGCCCACTTCTTAAGAGCTTGTAACCTCTGCAAACGTCGTCTCTGCCCTGGCCGTGATATCTATATGTACAGGTCAATATCCTAAACCCTTCTTCTTTTAGTCCTTTTAGAGATCTGAAGGTTTCTTTTGGTCTTTTTATTGAGTGGGACAAAAAAAGCCTATCAGTGCGCGAGGTTCTTGTTACTGCAGGGCCAGGGAGGGGCAGAATGTATGAAAAAAAATCTTTTGCTACACTCTAATGTAATAGAGGCGATCTTGAACATTCTTGATGCTCTCTCAATGCAAAAAAAAAAAAAGTCATCACAGTACAGGACGCTCCCGTTACTGCAGAGTCGTCTGCAGAATGTACGAAAAAAGATTTTCTGCTGTACTCTTATGTACCAGAGGTGATCTTGAGCATTTAAAGTGCATTGGGACACTATTCCCCATGCCCTCCCATCCCAATGCTTGAGACTGCTGCACAAAAGTGCAGCAGATGATCCCAGTCTTGTTGTACACAGTCTTACCTCCACAACATGGAGAAGCTGTTTTCATGTTTGAATTCATAACCATTAGATTGTAATATGACAATCTTATTACCGTCACACCAAGGTTCACATGGATCTCTAAGCATGTTTCATTATCATCGCCTTATGTTAGAGTAATAGTAATTTGAATGAGAGTGTAATGAAATTTGCAGGGGTGACAGTGCGTTCTGCAGTCTAGAGTGTCGGCAGCAGCAAATGAACAAAGATGAGAGAAAGGAGAAGTGTGGATTGGCATCAAAGAAGGATGCTCCGATGGCTGCCGGATCGGAATCTTCCCCTTCTAAAGGGGAGACGATGGCCGCTGCATAGCTCAATTTTCTATTGTCAACTCATAATTCATGAATACCAATGTGATGGATGATCTGTGATTCTGTTACCTTACTCTCTTTATATATAAATATAAAGAAAGAAAGAAATTAAGATTTGAAGCAAGGTAGGGTGCAGTACTGAAGTTAATTTTTCCTCAACATGCAACTGGGAAAAGTTTTGATAGTTGATCATCATCTAATGTGGTTCAGTACTCCAAGCTTTCTTAAACAATGAAAGAAACCCTGATGCCAGATGATGGTGTCTGTAATCTGAAATTTTTTACTTTCTTTCTGTTTGTTTTTATGTTTAAGTTCTCTCAGTTTTTTTATTGAAGAGAAACGCTATTTAATAATCTGAGGACTACCTCTCTTCCAAACCGTTGCCCTTGCTTGCATTTTAAGATGGAGGACAATTGTTGTAATTTCACATGAGAGATAAGAGATCACCAAAATTTGAATTTTTCTTTATTTACGTTGGAATATATTAACAAGGCGAAAAAGAGCCTTGTTCGATAGTGTGCATCTACATTGTTCAGACACAAGAGGAGTGAAATGACCATCTCGTCCCCCTTGAGCTCAGCTTCCATGTTAGAAGAAAGTTGCTTGACCTTCTCCTCTATCCAACAAAAACCAAAGTCTTTTTTCTTTTTCGGGTCCTACTCTAAGTTAGACTAGGGAACAAATACAAGAGAGGAAATTCGAATTCTGAGATCTCCAACCGCTTGCTTCAACAAGCAAGGGGCCAACCAACCATCCCACCAAGTGGATGTTTGCATTAAAAATCAATGTCTTGAAATGTTAATTCTACTCTAGTGATGACGAAGGCAACGAAGATGAACAACTTCATTTTGAGATTCTTTAGGTTTTCCCTATTAAACCTTCGATGATATGATTCTGCCTCTCAAATAGAAAAACACCAATGAGATAAAAAACAAAGAGAACAAAAAATCTACCAAATATCCACCATAGTATATGCAAGTAAACTGGAATGCTTTGAAGAAGCAAAGGCCGATGAGTGTGAAACCATGCAAGCGGAAAGACGTTGCATGATGGAAGTACGAGTTTCTACATGTGCAAAACTATATCTATATCTCATGATCAGGATTTTTCATCTACTAGATATATTAACAGTTCACAAATAGATATATTAACAGTTCACAAAAGGAACTCTTACAGCGTGAAAAGTTTGGTATATATCATGGTGAAAAGCTTGTGTTGTAAAGATACACATGTATATATGGTAGATTTGCGTCCTAGGGGAAGTTTACTGGGTCTCCTCCTCATAGGAGGGGACAACATGATTTATCACCAAAAGAGTGATGTCACCTATCACACAGTTAATTGGCTTTTCATTTTTGTATTTTTTTCTTTTTATAAAGTTAGAGGGGTGAGATAGCTAGGGTTTTCATTCATTTTTTTTTCTTAGTTTGAACTGAGAGGAAGGAAGGAGAAGGTGATCTCATGATACTGTTATTGGGATTGGAGTGACGATGTTCTCCCTATCAAGGGATGAAGGGAGGTGGTCCCTGGATTTGTCTGGTCGAGATTTTCCCCTTTTCCTCGTTTTCCATGTTTAAATTAGTATGTTCATTTATGGTTGGTTTGATTTATTTGTGTTAATGTTTTTGCATATTTGTGACATTGTGTTTTCCCATTTATTGTGGGTAAATCTATCTTTTCCCACAAATATATAGCTATGGAAGAAAGGATCAAGTCTGATACATCAACTGTCTACTCAATTTCATTGTACAAGCCCACAATCACTAGAAAAGATGAACCTTGGTATCAAAGCCAGAGCGTGGCAACTCAAGTATGACTCTGATGATGGAAAAAATCTCAAGAAAGATCTTGGTTCCCATGTATGCATCCTCATGGAGGGGGAGATTGTTGGAGTTCTTCGTGAATGCCATGATCTCACCTTAGATGTGGATAACTTGATGTGAAGGTTTATAAAAACTTGGCACCCTCTTCTTAATGGGCTAGTTTTTAAGGGAGAATTCTACTCAAATCTTTATAAGTTTTCACATGGAGCTATCCACTTTTGATGTTGGATAAATTGCATTGGCGTGGAATCCCAACAAAAATAAAAATGATTTCATAATTAGATGCAAAGCAAGAAGAGAGACCAAACTAGAAACCCTAGAAAATGGCTTGGAAGATTACAATATTAATTATTAAGACCATGTATGGTGAACTGAACTCTGTACTTTCATGACCTTGACTAGGGAAAATGATAATCACATACCCATGGTGATAGATCAATCGAGGATGAACAAAGAAAATGATAAATGTAACAAATTAGGCTTTCAAATTCAATGATAGGAGCAGTCATCCTAATCCACGCCCTATGACTAGTCCACAATATGTGGGATCCATCCCCCAAACTTTCTCACCACACTCCCCGCTATCCATATGAAGCCTTAGTTTTTTAGTGAATTCCATTGTGAATGTCCTCTGGTTTGGTCTCTACTATTCTTCCATGACTTGGATCACATTCTACTAGTATGAAAGAAACTCCCTAGGACTCTACAAAATGAAAAAATAAATAAATAAATAAATAACCATAAGTAAAGAAAAGAACAAAGCAAGTCATTCTGTTTGTTTTTATGACTTGCACATCTTGAAAATTTATATTTTTTGGGCCTCCGATAAGTCTCTTAGGCTATAATTGGATGTCAAGGAAAGAAGAGAAAAGAAAAGTAAAGAAAAGAAACATAAGATAAAAATAATGATGAAACATCAGTTTATGTGTCTATTTCTCTTTCTAAATGTAAAATTTTTTTTCTTAATGTTTGGATATCGAGAATAAAAGAAAACAAAATTTTTTTTAAAATGAAAGAGAGAAAGATAGACACATATATAAATTCATCAGTCTTTTCATTATTTTTTTTTTTATTATGTTTTTCTTTTTCCTCTCTTGACATCTAATGTATATTAGAAAAAAAATTATAAAACAAATTAAAATAATAATAAAACAATAATGAATAATTTAAAGGTAACGGGGGTGTGGTATATATGTTCATTAGGTTTAAATTAAGTGTTTATTTTTCAAGTTGATAAGGTTCATAGGATTTATATATCTATTATATTTAGTTTTATATATATTTTTAGGTACATGTTACCACTCGCCTATATTTTTTTTTTAAATTATTTCTATATCTTTCCCTTATTTAGAATTTTTTTTTTTGATTTCTTTGCATCCAAACTTAGCCTTAAGCCATTAGTCTGGATGATCAACATTTAAAACCCAACAGATTAATGGTCTTCAATTAAGAGAGGAATAACCCATAAAGTAGGTTGTTTGACAGGTACTCAAGGCTTCCTTTTCAATGATGGGGCCCCCATAGAGCTTAATTAACATTACAATCAAACTGATATGACTTTTGTACTTGGGAGTCTAACATAAATTTATGTGAAGTATTATGAGTTTTAGACATTCCTATTTCTTAACTATTTTTCTGCCTTATTAGTCTGATTCTTGACGCCTGGTGTCTCATCCCATATGTGGTCCCCTCGTTTGAATGGTCAGGACCCAAAAACAAACAAGGATATTCATCATTCCTGGTCGCCCACTCGTTGCCATGCATCCTAGTGGGGATCGGATTCTCTCATGCCATTGGAGGGATTTTAATCGTGATTCAATAATTGGAATTCACTTGTTATGCATATCGATACATCAGTATATGCATTGAATGAATTCCAACTATTGGATTATAGCTGGAAAGATTAGACAACAAGAAATGATCTTTTTCCGTTTTAACAACGTAAGAATCATCCATATATATCACAATTTTTTTTTTTTGGATAAATGTTGATATCACAACTTAAGACACCTCGTTGATCATGGCTTTAGTTCTAGATATCAGACATAATATCGACTATAGCCAAAACCAATTGGATATAGATCCGGATCTGATACGAAATCAGTGGTCAAAGAACATATGATTGACATTTAATAAAAAAGTATTAAAAATGGAGAGGTGTGAGTATAGGATAAGGATCATGTCTTTATCCAAATCAATACAAATTGATTGATCTAATACCAATTGCTAAAACAATGTCTGTAACACTATGACTTTATTATTCTTGTTTTTATTTTTACTTTTGATAATTTAATACAGTAATAAAATGAAAAGATTTTCTAATCGTAACCTCACAAGGTGTTACTTAAATGATTTGAAACCATATTTTTTTTTTGGCCCTTTTAATACTACATATTGTTGGTTTTATTTTATTTTAATTTTTTGTGTGAGGATAATCCTTGTTATTTTAATATTTATCGAAAACTGTGCCATTGACGATGACATAACGAATGGGTAGGTCCTTAATAGTCAAATCAAACAAATTAGTTATTGGTCCCTTACTGTTCAAAATATAAAAGTTGGGAGAGGATTTCTCTCACCATTGATTCCCACAATGCACGGATAGGCATGGAGGAATCGGTATCTTTAATGAGGACCCACAAAGTAAGGGGAAGAAAAAAAATGTGAATTACATGAGAGATTATGAAAAAGAAACCCTACAATTTTATAGATTGGGATCCTCCGTAGTGAGGATCCCACTTATTCAAAGTGGATTTGTGTGTATTCTTATACACTTTGAGTAGATTGGGAATCCTCACTATAGGGGTGACCTCACTATAGAGAATTTTTTTCTCAATTATATCTACATGTATCTTGATTTTTTGTAGTTCTAACCAATTATAACCCAATGATAAGTTTATAAATAACAAAAAGTATTGATTTAGTTTACTCAATCAATTTTGGTCGATCTTATTGGTCCAATTGAACTCACAAAACTAACCGGCATTAAGGTGTTTTTTTTTTTTCGAAACCGAGAACGAAACCGGTCCAATAAGGAATTTGGTCAATACGATTTCAATTTTTTTATTTCGTTCTGTCGGGCTGTTGGTTTGGCTTCCATTTGACAGCCCTGAAATGGAACTTAGGTTGCGTTTGATATGTATTCTTGGAAGGTATTTTTAGAAATGCATTATCAGAATGGAACATTGCATTTCTATTATAGAATGAAAATAGACTAAAGAGCGATGCATTCTATTCTAGGCTCAAAATGCAAAATGTGTTAAAGAATTAACATGATTCATAATGAGTCATGTTCTCTAACACATTCCATGATTCAAAGATATGAATGCATACAAGATACAACATTGTTTCATCATTTCATAATGTACTCTTCAGCTAGAATGCATTCCAATAATGTATACCAAATGTAGCCTTAAAGGAGGCAAAAATTTGGATAGAAGTTGAAGAATGCTTATCTCTTTAACATGATATAATTTTCAAGTTCTCTCTCTCTCTCTCCCTTGTCAAGTTTCCAACTCAAAAGTTCGAACTTGTAAGTGGAGGGACTTTCCATATATAAGACCACATGATTCTAATCTCATTAGCAATGTGAGACTATTCCCAATATTCCCTCTCACATGTAACCCCCTCTTAGATGGTGAATATATGACAATATATGACACTTACCTTCTTTTTTTTTTGATGACTTGGTCCCTCTTTTTCAGGTGACTGGTCCCTGGCAAGGTAATTGGTCCCTCTTTTCAGGAGGTATATAGTTCTTGTTTTGGGTGGTCGTTTCTCTTTTCAGGAAGCATATATAGCCTTTGTTTTATTTGGTGAACATAGTTTTTTTTTTTTTTTTTTTTTTTTTGCATCTCTTTTTAAGGTTATTATGAGAGGGAACCTAGAGCTCTGATATCATATTAAGTTTCTAACTCAAAAGTTCGAACTTATAAGTGGAGGGACTCTCCATATATAAGACAACAAGATTCTAATCTCATTAGCAATGTGAGACTATTCCCAATATCCCTAATCCCTTGTCTCACATTTTTTTTAATGGCAAAAAGATTCATGTCCAACCATGTATACTTGTACCCAGACACAGGTTTATTTTATCTCCCATTCCTTAGTCGTATTCTTATGGGTACGGACCTATTGGTCTCTGCGTTGGTGTAACAAACACATTAGGACAGAAAAGGTTAAAATCATCTTTTGTCGTTGGAGGGATTACAATCGTGATCTAACGGCTGGAGTTCATTGGCACATACTAACATATATGCACCGACTAAACTCTAACCATTAGATCATGATTAAAAAAACTAAACACCAGGAGATGATCTTTTTCTAGCACTAAAAACCATTTTCCTATTTTATTAAGGGAAATATCACCCCCCCTCTCCCTAGGTATATTCATAATTCAATCACCTTCTATTGTGGTACATAATGTCAACCGCCTCTTTCAACCGTTAAGTTCTCTAATGAAAAATTGAAAAGTCTATTTTACCCTTATAATTATGGGTGAGAATCAATTATTTTGCAAATGTCCGAATTGACGTAAAGGGATTTGGAGGGGAATCGCACGTGGCCTCGTCAGCTTTCCAAGAGTGGGGCCCAGATCGAGAGAAGATTAATTTGGAGTCTTTTATTGATGTGTAGGGTCCATATTGGGTGCTGTGTGGGACCCTTGATATGCATTGAAAGACCTGGTTTGCCAACTATGATTTGAGTCACGTTAGACTCTCTTGATGAGACAAGGTTTTAGTAATCCGAGATTCCGAACCAAGCAAGGAATCGGCCCAGACGATGTAGATTTTGACTCCTTAGTCCTTACTGGATCAGGAAAATCGGGTTGAATTTTTCCTCTTTCTAGAAAATTTTCTGATCAGGAAAATCAGTAAAACAAATAATAAAAAATATATATCAAAAAACCTGCAACTCTCTTTTAATTTCCACTTTCTAAAATTATTAGAACAATGCATAGTAAATATTGAGATACATATAAACTTATCATGAAGTGAAGAACTCACAAACTATATATTGAAGAACACACAAACCTCTTCAACTACAATCAATCAAAACACATCAATGCGTCGAAATAATGATCAGATGAGTCTAGGAGTCGAATGACTCGTTAGAGTCAAAACATAGTTTTTCAAGAAAGTTTGAGTGGGAAATGATCCAATCAATATTCATGGTGACTTTGGGAACCCCTCTCTCTCTCTCTCTCTCTCTCTAAACATCCAAGAGGTGGCTGGGAATTGGGACAAATTTTAAGAATATGATAATCAAGATAGTGGCAAAATTATGTGTGATTTGGCGATTTGATTTTGGGTGTCACCCCATTTCTGGCAATTGAGATTATATTATATATAAAAGTAAAAAAATTCTCACAACTCAAAGTGTGGATTCTTTCCCATGTCTCTCTCCTATTTTGTATTTTTCCTCCATGTGGACCCTCCTTAGTAATACCATTTTTTTCGTCCTCATTAGTTTGGTGTGTGAAATTCTCTCCACACTAACGTTGTAGGGAATCCTATACTTATTCATAAATATATTATTTATATTGAGATTAGTCCCATATTACTAATGAGATTAGAATCTTAGGATCTTATATATAGAGAGTCCCTCAATTTACTATTTGAAACTTTTAAGTTGGAAATTTGACAATTTAAAATCAAAATAAACATTTTATAAGACAATTATGTTAATTCGATAGTAGCTTTCAAAAGAAAAAAAAAAATACAATTCTGTGTACGCCACTCTTACCATTAGCTCTACACTGATGAGCCCCAAATTTAAATCCCATGGCTGCAATGAGTTATATATGTTCTGTGACCACAGTTGTACAGAAGGATTGATACCGTAACTATGTACAAACACATATGAGCCATGTATAAATACCATCCCCTTTATTAAATATGAAATTATGACATTATATAAGATAGAAAAGCATATATATATCATGCTGATGTTGTTTATATTGCCCCATTATAAACTTAGAAACAACTTTATATATATATATATATATATATATATATATATATATATATATATATATATATATATATATATATATATATATATATATATCATGCTGATGTTGTTTATATTGCCCCATTATAAACTTAGAAACAACTTTAATTCGAGCTGTCCAAAGATCCAAGGATAGAAAAAGGTTGGGAGGTGGCCGAGGGAGACACCAATTTGTCTCTTTGCAACCACTTGTAATGCTTTTGTCTCCTCCTCCATATGGTTAGAATATAGGCTATAATAAGTTATTAAATTATTCTCTGCCTCTGTGAATTCTTCCTTCACAAAAGGAAGTAAAAGGAAAGATCAGCCGTGGACTGTGGTGTCCCCGTGGATCTGTTACTATTGGAGAACAAGTTTTTATTTTTTGGGTAAGTAGTGACCTCAAGGAGAGGGTTCATGACCTCTTTTTTGAGGTGTTGATCTTTTATCAACAAGCTGTCCCCTTTGGGATTAATTTTAATAAAACAGCTGATCTTCTGTTTTCTATGATCTTGTGAGATCTATCATCCTAAGGATGGAATAGATAGCATATAATATGATTCATTTATAATCACAGTTATAGTAATAATAATAATATTTATATTGGGTCATCTGAATGTAACAAGGGTTGTTACAACATATAGTTGGGTCATCATGAAAATCTCAAAATATAAAGTTTTGATATTTCATTTAAGGATTGACTCAAATCTATCAATGGAAAGACCTTGTCATGGGAGAAAGAAAATATTGTTTTACTGTACAATTTTTCTATTTAAAAAAAAGGAATTAATTTTTATATATAAGCCATGTACGTAGAATTGTTAGTATACATCTTCCTTTCTTCCCCTAACCCGATAGTAGCTTCCTTTCTTCCCCTAACCCGATAGTAGAAAGTTTGACTCTGTATGTGCACGGCTGTCCACAAAACTTTTTTACATTTGAATTTTTTTATAACATGTCAATCTCAAGGGATGGAGCTCGTCTCCTATATTCTAGCTATCCATCAGCAGGTTGGGCTGCATCAACATGCTTGTCGACCAAACTAGTCTAGCATTAGACCGACTGAACAACAAAAGATGAGCCCTTCTAATCTCAAGACCATATAAAGATCATCTATATATTGCACTAACAAATTAAATTGCTTTCTAACTACCCTTTGAACCCTAAAAGGTAAAATTTCAATGTATGAGGTTTCTAGTTAGGATATTCTTTTTTTTGGTTAATAGAACATCCAAATACATTACCGTATATAATTGAACAAAAAAATAAAGGACAAAAAATATATATAAAAAATAAAAAACCACTAAGCATCCATCTGGTTAATAGTGGGATGAGCAAAAATGGCAAAAAAGTGTCAATTTTATTTTTGTGGCAGTTTTAGTCAAATGCTTCCTTTGAAAAGTCTTATTTTCTCTTTCTAAATTTTTAATTCATTTCACTTGACTAAAGAAATTTATTTTATTTCACTTTACGTTTCACAAACAAAGCCCAAAGCTAAGCAAGTTTTGTTCATCAAAGTACTCTAAGAGAATCATTTAATATGATTATCATATTTAAAGTTGAGAAAGTCTATTAAATATTACATAAAAATAATCTAACACAAATTTTAAATGAAATTCTATTTTAGGTTGATAAATTTTAAATTCATTGAATATGATATAATGGAGAACAAAACATCTCAAAAACTAGTTCATTCAGTGAGTGTGTTATTAAAAACAGTACTACTAATCAAACATTTTAGGCTCTCTTTGGTATATATATATATATATATATATATATATATATATATATATATATATATATAGTTGTTTGGTATGATTCATGGTATTTATTTATATTTAAAATAAATTGATATAATCTAAAAACTATAAATAGGTTAAAAGATGTTTATTATTATTGTCATATTCTATTATTACATTCTTTTACCAAAAAAAAAAAAAAACTGTCATTACATCCTTATGTCTAGTGGTATTAAACTGTTATAATTTATGAGTCATAATTTATTCTCATAAATGATTTGTTATGTATAACTCATAAACATAAATATAAACTATACCAAAAAAAACCTAAATGAAAGACAACTTACTAGATCATTCAATGATTTGTTTTCTTTTTCATATATAATAAGTAAAAGGATATGTGGGCAACTTGGTAACTCTCAGATCATAAAAAAAATATCTTTAAATACCTTATTGGTGTGGTGTGGGAGGTTTTCCCATACTGACTACATGGAAAACTCTTTCTTATTATTATTTTTGAATGATTGTAAGAAAAATTAAAGGAAAAAAAATTAAAATTTTTAACTTAAATAGATGTTTTTGTAATCATTAAAGTTTACATGATTATCAAATGATTATATAATAATCATATCTAACTCTAAATTATTCTATATTTAATTATTAGTTTTTACTTGATTTTCATCCAAAACCCTTGCATTTAAAAAATATAATAAGAAAATTAAATAATTTATACTATTATAATACAAATTCTCATTTTAAATTTAAAAAGTTTTGCTTTCTTTCCTTTCGATTTCCCTTCCCATCAAATGGGGATCCGCATCCTCTCCTCCCAATACTTCTGGGAGGAGGGAGACACCCCTATTGGATAGCCGACACGTGGTTCTTGGGAAAATCTAAACCCCAAGTCAGAGCCAACACTCAGTCGACAAACTCAACCGACAGGGGGTGTTGGCTTGAAAGTAAGGTTCAGATTTTTCCAAAAATCACGTGTTGGCCATCCTATGAGAGCATCACAATCCTCCCAAAGGTTCTGGGAGAAGAGGATTTGAATCCATCCAATGGAGCCTATTGGAAGGTGGGAAGGTGAGAATAGAGAAGAGGACAGGGTATGTAGTGTGGGCCTCGTGGGCCCTCACTGTCTCCACACAGATCCCAAGTCCCAACTGTCCCTGACTTTACACCTAAGCTCCTGATTTGCAAGGTTGTCCACAATAATGTCCAACGTTTAGGGCTGTTATTTCTGTGGGCCATTTTAGTTATGGGCCCTGGCCCATTGGACCCACTTTCCCCTTTGGACAAAATTTCCTCGTCTCCTTCCTTTCTCTTTCTTTCCATTTTTCACTCATATTCTTGTCAACATATCATCCCCAACTTGTCTTATTTCTAACTATTCTTTTGTCTATTTATTATTTTATGGATCCAATTTTCTGGAATATCTTCCCTCATAGGTTCGGATGTTTTAGATTTGTGTTCGTGGTTGCAGTGGGTAATTTATCTACATTGGACAGGTCATTAATGATTTTTTCTATTGATATTCTAACCAGGAAACATTTGTAGCGCAGTGCTAACTGTCATGGTGAGTGTTGATATTAGTGTAGGAGGTCAAGCGATTGTCTCTCCTATACCCCATCAGGTGCATGCTATGCGACTCACTTTCTCCTCCTTCAGACCCCAATAGATGCTCAAACCGACTTCCGGTCCACCACTATAATGGGCCCACCTTGGCACCAAAAAAGGGGAAAGGGGAGGGAAACTTTCCCCTTTCTTTCTTTCTAAATATGAAAAAAGAGAAAAAATTTCTCAACCTCCCACCTCGAAAAAAATAAAAATAAAACAACTTTAATCTTTAATAACCCAGTAATTTGAGATCCCCACTTTGATATGATTGCATTTTGTAAACATATATTTATTGATTCTTAACAGATACTACTAGATGATTGGTAGTCATTTAAAGGTCTATATGGTAAACTTGTTCCATTCATGGGGTACCAGTAGTTCTTGGCCCAAGAAACCAAGACCCTTCTTTTTCCTTTTTTTGAGGGACATATTCCATTTAGGTTCAAGTTAATAGGGCTAGTCTGCGGCCTACAAAAGCCCCCATAACCATAGAATTTAAATTGGATTGAGAGCCAGTTGAACCACACTATGGTGGCCCAAAGATTCCCACCTCCAGCAAATTCTAATGGATTCCCCACTATGACTCTACAAGAATATTAATATCTCATTCAAAGAGATATTTTCTATATGATTGGTGCTTATCAAATGATAGGTCCTTATTGCAGTAGATCTGCTCCAATAATAAGCGAGAGAAGTGGATTTTGAGAGTGTTTTAACCAATCATAAGCAAGAGAAGTGCATCTAGAGAGTGTTTTAACTTTAAAAATATCCATTCTCATGGAGTGGTGCTGATTTGTTCTGATGTCACCATCATGTCCCCAATCATATTGAGGAACACTGAAGAAATGTAGATCGTACATTTTACTACTGGCTTTTTTTTTCCCCCTCTTCTTTGTAAATTATTAGGAATTACTGTTAACGGTCCAGTCTCAAAACCGAGACTGGACCTAAACCAATTGTTTTTATTGGACTGCAATTGACTAGGGAATATAGGACTAAAACCGAATCAGCGCAAATTGAACCGGCCCATTGACACCTGAACATGGAGGGGGTAACCCTTGGAACATTATGAAGTGATAATATAATTTTCTCATTTCTTTATTAATTACTAGAATAAAGTCAATGAAAACAAAAGACAAGTTATATCTATCTTGAAACTTTTGGACATTTTCAATCGACCTGCAAAAGCTCTCTAAAAGACCACTTCTATATCATCTTTAATATTTTAACATATGAACCATAGGGCTATAGGGTCCAGTGTCATGCTCAATCAGGGGCACCAGGCCCAGCCCTGCCTCAGGGTGGACTGACCGGGCTGGGCTGTCTTTCAGAGATCCAAGTAGAGCTTGGGTTTTATACAATCCTGCCCAGCCTGGCCTGTTGACAACCCTAATCAATCCCGAGGGAGATAATTCGATGGTAAAAGATCAACACCTTAAAAAAGAGATTATGAGTTCTACTCTCCTTGGGGCCACTATCTACCTAAGAAAAAAAAAAAAAAAAAACCTAATCCATACCAGGGTTTTAGTGCATAGATCGGATTGGTCAGGACCAGTCTCTCGTAGCAAAGGTATTGGCATGGTTAAATTAGGGCGTTTCTGGCGAGTTAAGGCATGATACCGGTTAAGGGGACTGATCACTTGCCCGATTCTTAACACTTGAACAGTGATCCATATTAATTCTCTTATTATGAATAAATTTGGTCACCTGCCCAGTCCCTTGTTACCAAAAATGCAAATTTGGTCCTGTTGGCCTGAACCCACTTTGGCCCCTTAAACCCGAACAGGATCTAGACTGAGATATCCTAGCCCTGAAGCAGGGGTGGGTGGGGATTGCTGGCCTTGAGTCAGGGTCAGACCCGGGTTGAGTTCTTGGGCTGAGCCCAGCCCAGCCCTATCTTCTTCTTCCTGTACTTTTTTTCCCTTCTTCTCTTTGGCCTGGCCCAACCTCTGCATCTCCCTTCTCTCTCCCTGTGGTCAGGATCAATTAGGGTCAGATAGGATTGGCACTGAAGGTGGCTCTGGGTTGTATTTTTCAAGTCCAAAGTCAAGATTGGACTGGACCTGGACCCATCTTAATGGACTCCGGGTTGAGCTAGGGTTTTAAAAAATCCAGCCCAACCAGACTTGCTACGGCTCTACTTGTACAATATTTTTTTTTGGGAAGGGGTTTATGTACCACGAGGCTACACGGTCTCTGTGTTGGTGCAAACCAATGGGGGTGTGCATATACGGGCATTCAAGAGGAGGGACAAAGAGATCATTTCACTGCCTCATATGAAAGGGCACCCTATGCCACGTGGGAGGGTAAAGGGGATGCTATGGACAATTATTTTCTCCATACTTTTCGAACGTCAGTTTTCACGTAAAATGGTGGGAAAAAAAAAATTTATAGTAAAATTTCCATCTCAATGGATAATGAAAATGTGAATCAGACCCACCACATCTTGTAAATATATTTATGAGTCTATAAAACATGGAGGAAGGAAACGAAAGAGTCGGGATCACGTGCATGTACAATTACTCTCCATGGGATTCCATCCCTGTCGATATGGTGTGGGACTTATATCTAAAATGTGAAAACTATTGAATGTAAACGGTGATGAGATTTGAAGAAGAATACAAATACATACAGAAAATATTCTCAAACGAAAAAACAAAGTATCAAATTCAACATTACATTCAGGTCTTAGCCTCATGAAAAAGTCACCTGTGAGTTGGGCATCTCTAATACAATTAAACATTCAATCTTTACAGAGTTTTGAACTAAAGAAACATAAACGTTTAGTTTCTCAGTTCTTACAAACCAAGAGCACCAAGGGGTGTCTTACCTTGGCCAGCCTCAAAGTAGAAGATGAGCATGGCCACCATGGCTAGCCGGGCATGTTTGATCTCTGCAAGTTTCAGTCTTTCTAGCTTCTCCACGTCAGGGATATACACACCATTCTGGATATTTCCGGCCAGCGACAATGGATCGAAGAACTTCCCACCTGGATATCCCTGGTCTCCGGTGGCGTTCGCAAAGTTCTCGGCTGTCCTCGACCATGGAGTCGCCCATTCCACAGACTGAGACTCTGGGTTGAAGAAATCAACCCATCTCTTGCTCTCCACCCATCCCATCAGAATAAGCTGGGTTCCCAACAGAGATCCAAAGGAGAAGGGAGCAATTGCTCCTGGGTCAGCACCAGCTTCGAACCATGGGATCCCACTCCACGCTTGACCAACGAAGATCCCCACTACTGCAGCCATGGCCCATCGTCCGTGGATCAGTTCAGCCTCTCTGTACCATTTGAGGAAGGCTGGGTCTTTTCCTAGTCCTAATGGGTCGAATCCGTAGTCTCCTGGAAGCCTGCAATTAGTATCACACATTCATTTATCACATCAGAAATCCTGGCTTGGCTATTCCCACATGCATGGTTTTAATTGTAAGAATAATTCACCTGCATTTGTTTGTATTCGTTTTGGGATTCTATCACCGGCCATATTTAGTGGGTCTCAAGACATCCAAGAGATGGAATCCCATGGAGAATACATGTACATGTAGGTGATCCAAATTCACTGGAAATCCTTCTAGATTCATATTGGATACGAGTCCAAGGATCCACATCCTCTCTCGCTTGAGTTTGGGTAGGAGAGTTGACGGCCCGGATGGATGGCCACCACTTGGCTCTCGGGTGAATCCGAGCCCTCCATCCGAGCCGACACCCTTGTCGGCTCAGCTTGTCGGTTGGGGTGTCGACTCGGATGGAGGGCTCAGATTCACCCTTGAGCCAGGTGGCGGCCATCCATCCGGGCCGCCAACTCTTCCGCTCAAACTCAGGCGGGAGAGGATTTCTATACCGAGTCCAACGGCAAATTGACACATGACTGATATTAATTAAAAAAATTAAAAATAAAAAAGATTTGGGTATGGAAACAGATCGGTATCATCCATGGCTAGATACCGATTTCTAAAACCATGCTTCTAGCACAACATCTGACCAAAATCGAACCTTATTGGATTGTGTTTTTGGTTTGATGAAAAATCAAAATCAGACTAAACCAATTGATAAACCTAAATCAAATCAAACCAATAAGACTGAAACCATATCTAATAAGAGTCAATTAAACCAACATTTTATTAAATATACATATAAGAAACCAACAATGAAACCAAACGGACGTCTAATAGAACCCTTTACATATACATAGAACAATAATTAATAAACCAAAACCGAACTGATAAGCCAGCTGGATAAAAGCCCAAAACCCAACTTGAACAAAAACAATTTTTCTTTGAGAAAATATCAGTAACATCCGGATTGAGAACCTCTCTAGTCCTTTCAGTTTGTCCAGTCGTCAATGAACGGACTGAAATCAAAGAACACGCCTACCAACACATTGGGGGGCGTGTCTTGTGATTCCAGTCCATCAGATCACGATGGGACGATTGGACGGACCGGAGACTTTTCCAGTCACACCTCCTAGTATGACTTTTCCATGAAATCAGATCGGTTATACTGGTGTTAATTGACCTCACAGGTCGTTAACAGAATCTGAGAGATTAGCATTTATCTTTCATTTTGATCATTTGAAAGCAACTCAATCTCTGTAGTTTTTGGATTTAAAGGGTTCAATGCTAAGCTACAGTATAATGAGAGTAGCGAACAGAGATGAAGAAGAAGGAGCTTACGAGCCATCGAGCCACTCAGGGTCAATGAAGTTACCACCTCCTTTGACAGCAGGGATCCAAGACTTCTTGGGAGCAGCTGCTGTAACGATGAACCTACGGGGAGAACTCACAGCACGGACTCTAGCTCCAATGGTGGACGATAACAGCAAGCTCTGGCTTCTCTTTCCGCCTGACAAGAAGGGTGAACGTAACCCATTGAGCACCGGAGTAGATGTTGCAGCCACTGCCATCTCTCCCCTAGCTCCCTCCCTCAATTTACCTAATTACGTCTCTTTCTTCAATATCTACTGCTGCTGCTGCTGCTGCTTTGTTCTTCGACTGAAATTAAGATCAGATGTGTGGACTTCTTTCAACCCTTTGCTTGACGCTAGTTGATTTATGGGTACCTCAGAAGGATATGAATGGATCAGAGGTCGATTTGAGGTATGTGGGCCATAAGAAATCTCTAGAGGAAATCTATAGATCTCTCATGGATAGATTACAGGCCAATGGGATTGTAAGTTCCAAACCCATCTATGCTTTTCCTCCATCCACGTGGCATGCCTTTACCTCAACTCCTCGCCTCTCCTGTGTGGCCTTTGAGAATTTTTATTATTATCAAACTGGAAAAAAAAAATATAAGGGTGATGGTTGATTGGTTAAGTTTTGGTTTGGGTCTGTGTCAGGTGCTGAAAATCAAAATTGAACCATTTATTATTCGGTTTTAAATCTAAAAATCAAACCAATTATTAGTAGATTCAGTTTCGATTTAGTTTGTAAACGATTTGATTTTACAACAATTGGTTCGAGTAAACATGAAAATACGATGAAGGAGGAAAATGGCAGAAAGAAAAACTGGAGAAATATGAGAAATTAGGAGAGTGGGAGTAAATTGTTTAGGTTTAGCAGTTTAGGGTTGTATAGATTTAGCTGGTTTAGGTTTTATATGTAATTTTTATTTCAAAAGTTCAAACTAGTAAATGGAAGGACTTTCACATATATAAAGTACTCAAGATTTTAGTCCCTAAATAATGTGAGACTATTCCCAATATTGGATTTATCCATTCATTTTAAGTGGTTTAAATCCAAACCGAACGGTCTAATTAAACACATTCATTTTAAACCAAAATTAACCCATTTGTTAATCGATTTAATAGTTATAGTTAAAATGATTTACTTCAATTTGATAAACGGTTTTGGTTTATTTTTCACACCCTTAAATATCATCCGTGTTAGAGTCTGGTTTTGTAGTTTTGTAGCCCTGTAGCTTGCCTTGTAATGAAATTCTGGCGTTGTGACTCTTAGCTTCTTTAATGGTCAGAAAGAAGTAGTTAGGCAGAAGGAAAAGCCGTAACAGTAAGGAAACCCGTATTCAAACAAGATAAAGATCCAATTTTACAGTTTCAGGTAGCTTTAGAATACTATTGGTTCATGGACAGTAAGATTTGCTCACTTTCTGGTGGATTACTTCCTCTCTGAGGTCAGCACTGTTCTCACTGCCGTGAAATGCAGTGTGGTAAATGCTGAGGTATGGACCCACAATACCCAAGCTGCAGTGATGCATGTAACTGATGAGGCAACTGGGTCTGCAATCACGGATCCACAGGGTTGTCAAAGATGAATCAACTTCTTTGCAATATACTCAAGGGTAACAAGAAGACCAGAGGAGCCAAGACTGTTGTTTCTCTTGGGATCACTCATACTAAGAGAAGGGTTCACCAGATGATATTTGCTGATAGGGATTATGAAAGATCACATGATGATGCCCGGATGAAACACCTAGACCTAATGTGATGGTTGTTAATTGGTTTGACAAGGAGTCAGTGGCATGTCAAGTCTTAAGATGTAATACCCCTTAGGACTCTAATTTTAGGAACTAGAATGATATCCCCAGTCCTCACCCCGATTCACCCTACACATTCAAGAATGTAAATATGAAGCAGTTTCATAAGTATGCTTCTTCAAGTTCTCCTTTTTTAAAATCAGCTACAATGGTATCAGCATGAAAGAAGTGGAATTTAGATTGATTATCAGGCACAGATATTTGTGCTTTGATTTTGGCATGGTTACAGAGCTAAAAGAATACCATATGTATCTCAATGGTAAACCTTTTGAAAAAAAATTTGTCCCATAAATGATTACACTTGTAGCATTCTAGACTGTGATGGCACACTGAGTAGAATTGGTAATTACTATTAGGACTTTTATCATTTTGACAGAACAACTAAAAAAGGAAAAGCACAAAAAAGGGTCATGCTACATCCATTAGTATGTGAGAACATAACTTACTGCACTCAGTTTTTCATAATCCATCTGAGCTACAGATATTCTTTCTTGGTTTAAACCATCTGGGATACATTTGATTTCATATGGATTACATTCTTATGTTCTCTTTGTACAGGGGTGAAGCTAGAATTGTGCACAAGCGACAGTTGGATTGCTCTCTAATGTCACTCACATCTTCCGTGAGAACAGCCTATCGGTCACAAGGGCAGAGGTAACAACCAGTGGCAAAGCCCTCAACACGTTTTATGTTCGTGATGCTGCTGGAATTGATGCCAGTTCCTTAATTGCAGCCATATAAATACAACCAACCCATTCCGCTCCAAGTTCCATGTGGAATTCCAAGCTGAAAGGTTTCATCATACAACCAGAAGTTGAAACCTGCACAGGGCCAAGTATGGAAAAGTTGAAGCCTGCACCTGTAAATTCACCTATTTGCTCTGTTCTCACTTGTTACTCAAGGATCAAATCCTCTCTGGAGGAAGAAAGCAAAAAAAAAAAAAAAAAAAAAAAAAAAAAAAAAGAAAAGAAAGAAAGACCGGAGGTAGAAAGTAGAGGAAATCACCAGTTGCAAATTTGAATGATCTGGATGAATTCTGGGCTATGAGTCAGCACTGTATATATGTATGATGTAAAACAATTAACCAGCTTTTTTATTTTTTTTATTTTTATAAATTAATTAATTATTTTTATTTCCAGATCTCTAATTCAATTGACTATTGGTTGGGTTTCAGAGAGGTTTGAATCCGCTATCTATACTTTCAGGTCGATTGGATCTCTTTTGAGAGAGTTCTCCCAGTCCGAGCAGAACCTGGTCTACCGCCCATTGTATGCGATCGTGGGGAAGAATAACGGTATCTTTCTTAGTTGCAAAAGAAGATGCATAACAGGGATATGCTCTCCCAATGCGATGATGCATAACAGGGATCCCGGCCCTGCATAGCATTCTTCCATCCAAAAGAATAGCTGATTAAAGCATTTACTAAAACCAATTGTCAGGTTCCAAAATTGTACTGTAACAAAGTTGAGGGCAACAAACCAGATTCATATCAAAGTCCTATGAATGCACCTCAAGTATGTTAAATGAACACAAGCAAAGCACCCATCTAGATAATCAACAGCTGAGCACTGGAAAAAATAAGATAAGGACACATCTGAAATGGTAAAGGATACTATTCAATACCATTCAAAATGTGATCCTGGAAAAAATATGACAAGTACACATCTGAAATGCTAAAGGATGCTATTCAATGCCATTTTGATTAAATAATGGATGGGTTTGCTACTCCACCTCAATAACTAAGTACCACTACACCTCAATAACTAAGTACCACAACAGGATGTCTTTAGAATAGAAAAAAAGAAAGGAATACACTTGCTCATCCATACTGATGGGTCCAAGAAACCCAAATACCATAGAAAGCTTGTCAATTCACTTTCAGGTCATTAGAATGAAACTTGGTGGTACATATCCAAAAGCAAGGAAGACAAACTTGGGTTGTGAATGTGTATAAGTCGATCACTCAGACCAAAGCGAGTTTTAGTCTCCTTTGCCTGTCTGTTAAAAGAATATAGACAATAACAAATGTCATAAAGCTAATCCAACCACTAATGACAAATGTTTCTGTTGATCATTTAAAATTCAACATCAGAAGCAGCAATAGTATATATCCATCAGCAACCAACAACGTTCTGCTGTATTTGTCCTAAATTCTAATCTTCCAGCTCTTTATCTTTATCCTTCACAGATCTCTGACCTTCTTTGATGCAGTGGGATTGTCGAGGTTGAGATAAATAGACAAAGAAACATAACAAAAAGGAAATATAACATCAACAAAGGGGAAAGGAATCAGTAGTGAAAATTGAGAATCGCTGCCAATGGTTGCAGATAAACTTCTTCACAAATAACAAAATAATTGAAACTCCTAATCGTATGTGTGTACCTAAACCACTGAGAAGTCCCTAGTCCCTACACAATTTTAGGTCATAATTCTTTTTTCATGTTGACCACTAAATCAAATAAGCTACTCTTCTATCAGGTGACAAGGACATGTATTCTCCACAAAAAAATCACTTTAATAAGCAAATTGCTATTTGTATAGTAAATTACACTCTTTACAGTAAATAGTAATTCACAATTTTACTAGAAATAGTAAACAGTCTTCTACATTGTTAGTGCGCATTTCATTTAATTCTTAGCTCCCCGACTTGATTGTTACGCGTCATTCTTCAAATTCATTTTCTTCACTCTGAAAGAACAAAATTTTCGCCTGAATCTTGATGGAACATAATGCCTTTGTCAGTTATATTACATCAATCATCTTTTTCTTTTCTTCTTTTTTTCCGGTGAGAATCAACCATTGCCTCTCAGTATTCTAGTCGAGATCATTTTAAGGGAATGGCGAATAATTCTGCTTGATGAAAAATATTATCCATAGTTAAGATTACCGCATGGAGATGGACACACATAAAATACATGCCATCTGCACTCTGTATAATATTGGCAACCAAGGAAAGAAAATAATAATTCTCCTGTGCAATCAATCGATCCAGTGCTACTCAAATTTACTGACACACCCAACTGAAATTATGTACTCAAGACTGTCATTGTGGTATACAAAGGAAGGAAGAATCTGACTTTCTGATATAGATAATGCATCCACTGATGCTTTTAAGGTTCTAAGTGAATGGGGCTCAAGTCAAGACAAGGTGCCTAATGTTCCTTTACTATTATATGATTAGTACTATGGTCTAGCTGGTTGTGACAGCAGCATCCCAGTTGAAGATGCACTAAGCAGCACTTAGCATTTATAAATTTGGTAATATCTCAAATGTTCACTATTGAGTGCCCATGTCCCCCTTGCACAGCATCACTCAGTATCATTGATAATCATAGACAGGTAGTTGATGGACTAGCTTATGTATGGAAGAATGACAGCAGTTTCTCTATTGGGAGAAAATGAAATATGATGTAATCAATTTATGGATCCTCCAAAAACATGCATGCATAATACACAGATAATACTGATAATATTGGAACATAAAAACAAAAGCCAAAAGGTGACAGCTAAAACACAAAGAAGAGCTCAACAGTTTGTAACAGAAGCAAAAAGCAATCCCAGAGAAGATGGGTAACCAAATACTCCTTAAACCAGATTGAATTCTTTCAGATTCACAAGCAGAAGCACAATCTGTGTGGAGATACCCTGCAGGTCTATCGCAATCCCAATAAACACCATTTATGTAGATATACCATTCGGGTAAATCCCAATCAAAACAAGCCAGAAAGCTGTTGCATCCCTTCCCTGGCTGATTTGAGGTTGTCGGTCTGGTTTAATCTGTTCCAAGTTATTAAGAGAGGCTACGAATCCCTGCATTTTGCAATTGTAAACTCTGTTTCAAGTTCATTTCAAGTTTGTTCATAAAGCTCTTCGCTGAAAATAAACACTCACTTTGACTCGAGATTGGTCAGATCTGCTTTCAATAAATCTGACCCAATTTGCTACCACTATCAAACTCATTTGTTGTTGTTGGCTCTACTCCACATACTACTGATTTGCCCTGCTGATGTTGAACTAATCAAACCAGATTTCCTCTGATCTGATTTGATCTATTGCTACTAGCCTCCTGCTTCTGAACCCAGGAATTCTACATCAACTAGGATTTCTTGATATTCCTAGTTCGGCCATCAGGTCGTACCCAAATTTTGACGACTTATCCTAGTTGTCATTAATTTCATGTCTGCCATTTTTGGCCCACATCTCGGACCGGATATTTGACTTTTTAATTAATTTCAAAAATCCAGTTTCATCATTACCCTATTCCTAGACACACTAGGACTTCACCATGTTTCTTAATCTGACCTTTGAACGGATTTGAAATTTGGATATCTTGTTCCTATTGATATTTTAGTCTATATCCTACAATTTGATGTCTCCCGCCTAATTTGTCCATGTGGAATGTTCCACGTGAAGGAGAAGGTATATTAGATATCTGCTCAAGTTCGCGTCTTCTCATTGAAGAGAGCTTAGCCCATTACTACCTTGCTCATGATGGAGCTTACCTCTATGCTCATGATGAATCTACTACCGTTTACCATGCTTGTGTTGGAGCCTACTTCCTTTTTAAAGTCTATTACGTGTGCCTACAATGTTGCTGTTATCTACTCCTATATATTGTATTGCTACTACTACTACTGCTGCCACAACTACCGCTCCTGCTACTACAACTGCTGCTTCTACTGCTACTTTGTTCCAAGCTAAAACTCTCACATTCCCCCATGGTCCAACTACATAGGGTTGTTAGCGTAATAACATAAAAATACTATCCTAACTAACCACTTTAACTTAGTCAAAGCCTTTGATCAACAATGTCGTACCTAAACCCATTTGTAAGTTTATCAGCTCAAAATCAATCACCTAAAAGATATTTACATAATTAATCAATTAGGTAGTATCAAAAAACGAAAGAAATTCAACAACAACAATGATTAAGTGCCACAAATAATTTTCAAAGATAACACTTAAAGCACAAAGGAATTCATTCCATGTTTGTAAGAGATGTTAACAAATCACGATCAGATGACGCACTATGTTGTCAAGCATCAACACATTAGATAGCAAAGAGAACACCAACCTACCAAACAGGGACAGCACCCCCGATAGAGATGTCTTTAAATCCAAGTCTTAGTATGCCATCGAACTTGGCTACCGGAAATGTAATACTTAGCTCTCTATTTGCCTCAATAAACTTTGGCAAAGAATCACATGTAAGAGAATACCAGAGCAAGAAAGATTTAAAAAATTATTAGCTTGAGCATTGTCAGAAAAGTTGGAGCTTACCTGACATTGTCTTGGCTGAAGAAACCCGAAGTAGTCTAGACTTCCAGTCCCATATTGTATCTCAGCTGGTTTCCCTGAGTGAAAGATAAGATCAGATTTTTTTCATAATATGTACTTCAACCCAACTCTAAGGATTATGGAGAAAGATTTCTAGAGATGTGTGGGAGGAGAAGAGGGAACTAATCTTATGATGTAAAAATATCGATTGTGCTAAGTGAAAATGATATTCCAAAGTAGGAAAAATTAACAAGACAAATTACATGTGAAAAGAGAGAGCATTTTCTTTTGATAAATAAGAAAGCTATTAAAAAGAATAAATATTTAAGGACTACAGGCCTCCAATGAGGCCATAGATGGGCCGAAGCATTTATGGGCACAAGAGTCAAGACTACCATATAACATGAAAAAGTACAAGAGAACATTGTGGGTACTGAAATACAAAGTCAAAGCCTCCAAAGTTTGAAAAAAAAAAAAAAAAAAAAACCCATTACTGCTGTCACTATGATTTATGAATGATAGAAGCTGCATACATAGACGATGGAGTAAGAAAAAGGAACAAACCACTCTTCTTGTGGGTACTTGACTGACTTGACTTGTATGGCATGGAAATAACAAGCAACCTGAGCACAAAAATAAAATCATGAGAATCTCTTCTGCTCAATCAAAGGTGACCAAACTTTTAGAAGTAGAACCATGCACAATTTCAGTTTACAGTACAAAGAAAATTAGAACTCATAGAAAGTAGCACTTGTCAGAGGGCACCCACAAATTAGAACTACCAGTGTCAAATATCACATTGAATTTTAGAGGGGGAGACCCAATAGCAAACTCGCCGAAGATGAGCACCCTTGGAAATTCAAATATCTATAGAGATGATTTCTCAAGATGAGCACCCCTGAAAATTCTTCTATACCTGGGAATCTTGGGTACCCCTTATCTGCCACCACATGGCAGTTTGCGTCTGCTCCAAAAACCCTAACATCAAGAGAAATTTCTTGGAGGTGCATTACAACTCCAATCAGGTGTCCGAAGAATTAATTTTTTTTTCTTGCCCTCTATTTAACAACAGTCATGATGCTCCCAGACGCATTGGTATTGTAATAGTACTGCTCTTCCTTGAAGTTTCCTATGATGCTAGCAAAACCCTTCTTGACAAGTTGCCCAAACCTGCCATGAGTACTATTGGTAAGTTTCAGCTCAAAAGCTTTACAATAAACTAGTCAAGATTGGTTGCGCTGATCAGTCAACAGTATTCACTTGTTTTGGTTGGTATGATCATCAATCACAGCCTGAACTCTTTTTTATGGGTCCAACCACTGTCTGGCCATTTGGTGTGATGCTTCATGAGTACTGCACGTAAGAAGTACTTTTGCCCATCTTCATTTTCCTGCGTATTTCTAATGGAAGCTAGGTACAGATGCTAGAGTTCATGTCTCATTTCCATGGCCAGGATGTTCAACATTAACATTAAGTTTTCATACTGAGAATGTGAACTCTGATCTACAAAGAATGTTGTAATGGTTCCATGTAGTTCGATAGAACTCCAACCGGGCACTTTTTTCAAGCCCAAGGATCTCATCTGCATCCGTACTTCTCCCATCCCATCCCATTTGCTCCTTGAAGCAAAGCTTTGTGCCAATTGGACATAATTGCTGGCATTGGTGGGCTTCAACATGATAATTTCCCTGGCAACAACATCTGCAAGAGTTGCATTTCTATGGGTTCGACAAGCATCAAGTACTATTCCAAGAACATCAGCACTGGGTTGTAAGAACATCTTCTTGACAAAGTTATATGCCTCTTCCACTCTTCCTGCTCGGGTGAGGAGATCAACAATGGAGGCATGGTGCTCCAGCTTTGGTTCAATGCCAAAATCTTCTGTCATACACCGGAAAACTCTCAAACCCTGGGAAACAAGTCCAGAGTGACTACATGCCGAGAGGACAGCTAAGAATATCACATGGTTAGGTTCAATCCCCATGCTCAGAAATTCTGAGTACATCCTCAAAGCTGTCTCTCCCTTTCCATGACTACCATATCCTCCAATCACTGTGCTCCATGAGACCACGTCATGCTCCGGCATATCATGGAAACACCTTTGAGCAGCATCTATATCACCACATTTTGAGTACATGTCAATCAAAGCAGTGTCAATTGAGATGGAAGGACCAACTCCATTTCTAATCACAAAATTGTGGATCCACTTTCCTTGACGAAGTGCTCCAACAGAGGCACAAGCTTGGAGAAGGGAGACAACCGTAATAGGATCAGGTCTTTGGCAGGCCCCCCTCATTTCATTGAAGTGGTCCAATGCCTTATCCAAATAGCCATTCTGTGCATAACCAGCAACTATTGCATTCCATGAAACAACATCTCTGTCATCTATACTTTCAAACACTGCCCTACTCTGTGCTAGAAGACCACACTTCGCATACATGGTAAGAAGTGAGTTCTCAGCAGCAGTGTCGACTTGAATTTTCTGCCTAATGATATACCCATGGATGGAAGTTCCAAGACTAGAGGAACCCAGATGTGCACAAGCTGCGAGAGCACTAGCTATGGTTGCAGTAGAAGGCATCCCTCTTGACTCTAACATCCAATGGAATGTTTTCAGTGCCTCATCAGCCCTATCGTTCTGTACCAGACCTGAGATCATGGCTGTCCATGAGATCACATCCTTATCTTCAATCTCATTAAACATCTGCAAAGCATCATGAATATTTCCACATTTCAAGTACATGACCACAAGAGAGGTCTCTACATGCGCATCTGATCCACAACCAACCTTGACAATCTGCCCGTGAACGGATTGTCCCAATTGAAGCTTGCTCTGATTCGCAATCGCAGACACCAAGTACCCAAAGGTCTGCTGGTCCGGTTCTGCTCTATTGATCCTCATCCTATTCAAAAGCTCCAAAGACTCGCTTACGTTCTCATTCTTGGAGTAACCCGAAAGAAGAGAATTCCAGGAAACAATGTCTCTTTGATGCACTGATTCGAACAAATGACGAGCCATATCCACCCTCCCACATCTACCGTACACGTTCAACAAAGAATTCACCACCAAAATATCATATTCAAAACCCGATCGAACCACGAAAGCATGGACACATTGCAGTTGGATAAGTTGTGAAATCCCGAATAGCAAGCCCAACAGAGTAACAGAATTGGGTTGAATTTCTTCTTCCCTCATCTGATTATACATAGAGAAAGCCATATCTAGGTGGCCGGCACGTGAATGGCAGCCGATGATAGCAGTCCAAGGGACGAGACTTCTCTCAGGCATTGTATCGAAGACTTGACGTGCAACATGGGTTTTCCCAAATTTTGAATACATGTGGATGAGAGAAGAGCCAATGTAGGCGTCAGACGAGCATCCATAAACGATGGTTTGTTGGTGAATTGAGAGGCCAAGTGAAGATAAACCGAGAGAGGTGCAAGCTTTGAGCAAACTGGGGAAGGTGTACGCGTCAGGAGGAGTGTCGTCCCTCCGCATGCTGGAGTAAACAAGAAGAACCTCTCGATGAGCACCTGAAGTTGACAGGCGATTGATAAGTTCGTTAAATGACTTGGTGATGTTGAGAGAAAGAGGTCGCCCTGGTTTTTTTAGAGTGTCAACGATACAAGGTTTAACATTGTTCATGGTCTCTCTGTTATCTATTGACACAATGTGATCATCCTATTTACCACGTGGCGCAAGAAGTACATTCGTTATTCCGAGACACTAGTACTTCACCATGTTTCTTAATCTGACCTTTGAACGCAAAGAAACAAAGCCGCAGAGCACTTGCTGATTCAGGTATGCTCCGATACCTCAGCTAGATCCTGTAACTTATCGAAGAATCCGATGCTCTAGTTTAGCGGGAAGATTCGAAATGATTGGTACACCAGTTTGAGAATTCGATTCTTAAAAAGCTTTTTGCAATTTACCGAATAATCTGAAGAACAATGGTAACTTATCGGATGAGGAGAGTTCTGTTCAGCAGACGAAGAAGAAGAAGATTTGAGAACAAAAAGGTTTGGAAAAAATTAAAGCAGACGAACCACAGAGGGCAACAATCAAACTTACCTCTGGGCGTTTTCTGCAAAACTCGATCGGAAAGAAGAAAAAACAGCTCTCAGTTCTGTTTCGCGGGAAGCTGCCTCTCACTCGTGTTTTACAAATGAGATTTCAAAAAGGGCTTTTGATTTTGTGTAATGCGATCTAACCGTACGATTTAATCTAGTCCAGCTGTCATCCATCTAACGGTGGCTGGATGTCATCTTCTTCCAACAACCTCACTCCATAGAGACTCCATCCTAACCGAATGACCACAAATCGCTCTTCTTTACATAGGGCAAGGTTATATATAAGGGAGGAAGACCCTCAAGGCTTAAACTGATTCCTAAAACCGCTCTTGTCCTTTCCATAAGACCATAGCCATACCCAGATCGCCCTCCACCTTGTATTTTTTTGCTTTGACGCTTTGCGAGCTCTCTGTCCTGATGCTTTCTTTGGGTTTGTCTAGCAATGAGGAAAGTGTGGTTGGTTGTTGGTGTTTTAATGATGTGTGCTGTTGCCGGAGTAGAATCCGCACATGCACCATCGCCCGCCGCCGACTGTTCGACTGTTGTACTGAATATGTCAGATTGTTTCTCATTCATGAGTAGTGGAAGCAAAGAATCAAAGCCGCAGAGCACTTGCTGTTCTGGGTTGAAGACTAACACCGAGTGTCTCAATGATGCTTTAAGTAACGATGCTCAGTTCGGGGTTGGACTCGACATGACTAAGGCTCTCACTCTTCCTTCAGCATATGGGGTTTCCATTCCTTCCGTCAGCAACTGTAGGTATGGTTCTCTCTCTCATGAGCTAATTATTGATAATGCTTGATTATCACCAATGGGCTGTTATCATCCTGCCAAGCATACTCTGTCCACAGAATTGGATTTGGTTCAATTATGCAAGAACTTCTTGCAGTATGAATATTGTCTGATAAAGATTTTGATCTTTCCTTGTTTTCTTACTTCTAAATTTCACATTCCTGAAGGTTTCAGACCACATTCTGTCGGAAACTAAATATATAAGTAAAAGATAATTATTTATTTCTCTACTCTTATTTGATTTGTTGTATACTAATATTTAGAAGTGTAAACGTATCTAAGGAGCTAGAGTTTTAGTTAAACTGCCTTACCCTAATTCTGGGTAAAGGATTAGTATTTATAATCAATCCGTTACATTCATGATTAGGTAGAGTTTGTTATAGAATTCAAACTCTACCTATTTTGTAGGGATTGGGATTACACCTATGGAACTGTTTTACAAACTTTTGAATTTAAATTCAGTACCTTGAGTGTTGGAGCTTTAACCGGAATCTCCCAACTATTGTTTGAATGTGAATGAGGATAATCCTTAACATCCCCCCTTAAGTGGAAGAGGGTCGTGAGAGAATCTTCAACTTGTCACGTAGTAACTTGAAGTGACCTTGAGATAATGGCTTGGTGAAAATATCCGCGACCTGGTCATGGGTAGATAAGAACCAAACCTGAAAAAGCTTGTGGGCGACCAGATGTCGAACATAGTGAAAATCTACCTCAATATGTTTGGTGCGGGCATGAAAAATGGGGTTGGCTGTGAGGTATGTTGCCCCCAGGTTGTCACACCAGGGTATAGGAGATTGAGGAAGCTTGACACCCAGCTTCTGTAATAATGAGGTGAGCCATTGCAACTCGGCTGTGGTGTTTGCAAGCGCATGGTATTCTGCTTCAGTTGAGGAACGAGCAATGGTCGGTTGTTTGTGGGCCGACCATGAAATAAGGTTTGGCCTAAGATAAATGGCGAAGCCACTTGTAGACGACGGTCATCCACACAACCTGCCCAGTCAGCATCACTATATGCATTTAGTTGAGTACAGGAACCACGAGATAACATCAACCCATGTGAATAGGTCTCCTTGAGATAAGGGAGTATACGTTTCATAGCTTGCCAATGGTCATCTTTGGGAGCCTTTAAAAATTGGCATACGTTGTTAAATGAGAATGTTGTATCAGGTCGGGTTAAAGTTGCATATTGCAATGCCCCAACGGTGCTGCGATATAGTGGAGCATCAGGTATAACCGAACCAGAATGAAGGGATAGGCGATCTGTTGAGTTCATTGGTGTGTGAATTGGTTTTGTGCCATCCATATTTGTCTTTTTCAAAAGATCTAAAATATATTTTTGTTGAGATAGAACAATGCCTGTGGTGGTAGGGATTACCTCAATGCCTAAAACGTAATGCAGCTTACCCAGATCACATATGGCAAACTCCTTGACCAATTGGAAAATTACTTGAATGATGAAGATGGGATCGGAACCAGTGATCACAATATCATCTACATAGATTAGGATGTAGGTACACTGTGCATCATCTTTTAAAATAAACAATGAAGTGTCCGTTTTGGAACCCTCAAATCCCAACGTGATTAGAAAGATGCTTAAGCGATGAAACCATGCTCGGGATGCCTGTTTTAGACCATATAGCGATTTATGTAGCTTACACACATGATGAGGCCGATCGGCATCTACAAAGCCAGTGGGTTTAGACATATAGACATCCTCAGTTAAATTGCCATGGAGGAAGGCATTGCTGACATCTAGCTGTCTGATGGCGCAGTTGTGACATGTCGCAATGGCAAGAACTATACGAACAGTTGTAGGTTTGACTACCGGACTGAATGTGTCAATGTATTCTATACCTTCTTGTTGATTGTACCCTTTGGCCGCCCGTCGAGCCTTGTATCGCTCAATACTACCACCAGCCTTGTGCTTGATGCGAAATACCCACTTGGATCCCACAATATTATGCTTTGGAGATGGAGGAACCAAACTCCAAGTATTATTCCTCAATAGTGCTTTAAATTCATCCATCATAGCAGTATGCTAATGGGGATGTTTGGATGCTTCAGAAAAACAAGATGGTTCCATCTCTGTATGACATAGGTGAGCAAAGGGTATAGGATACCGAGTAGAAGGCCTTGGATTAGTCCGTAGCTTCATTGGGTGAGTTCGGCCAGGTACCGATTCCTGAAATGATGGAGCTACTAATGAAGAATTGTGATCTGCAATGACATCATTAGTAGGTGCTGAAATCTCCATATTGTGATATGCAATGACATCATTAGTAGGTGGTATAGTGGGTGATATTGCAGCATTGATATCAGTAGGTGTACGTGATGAAGGATGAGGTGTTGGAGCATGGGGTTTTACCTAGGTACTTGAGATAGTGGGGGGTGATGCCTCGGTGGGATTCCCAGAGGGTGCTGCTGTTGGAGGCCCTCCATTTGTAGTTGTTGTATCATGATGAGGTGTAACCGCAAGCCATGTAGTGGGGTCAATAGATACAGGTGGAGGTTTTGGGGATTGGGAAGAATATGGAAAAGAGTCCTCAATAAATTTCACATGCCGTGGCACATACATACGGTTGGCTTTTAGGTCGAGACATCTATAGCCTAAATGTTGCGGATTATAACCAAGGAAGAGACATGGTAGAGTCCGAAAACTCTATTATTGGAATTATAGGGACGGAGAAGAGGAAATGCAGTACACCCAAAAACCTTGAGAAATTGATAGTCAGGTGGTTGTTTGTATAATATTTGATATGGATTACCATTATGTAACAATGCCGTGGGTAAGCGCTTTATGAGGAAACTTTCAGTTTGAAACACATAATCCTAGAATGAGAGGGGCAACAAAGCATGAGCCAATAAGGTTAAGCAAGTATCAACAATATGGCGAATTTTTCTTTCAGCAGCGCCATTTTGTTCGTGTGTGTGAGGACACGCCACACGTACAATCCCACATTTTTGAAGGTACTGGTTGAGTTTTTGATATTCCCCACCCTAATCAGATTGAAGAGCTTTGATTGGAGTGGAGAATTGTTTCTCAACCAGCTTTTGAAATTGTTCAAAGATTATAGGTACTGATGATCTTTTATGGAAAGGAAAATACCTTGTATACTTGGAAAAGTCATCGACAAAAATGATAAAATATAAATTACTTGTAGTGGAGAGGATTGGAGCAGGGCCCCATACATCTGTGAAAACTAATTAAAGAGGGTGATTACTGATAGTTCCCGAAGGAGGAAGCGAAGTTTTATGAAACTTGCCCATATAACATGCTTGGCATTTATTTGAAACAGTAGAAGAAGATGGTAGTGAATTGGAAGACACCACATGTTGAACCGTCCGAGGTTGGGGATGACATAGGCAGGCGTGCCATCTATTATTTGATGGAGAGGAGCTTTGAGCAGAATGAGCTGAAGGTTGTACGGACTTGTGGAGACCAGTCATCTGATATAAACCATCTTTAAGAGGGCCTTTGTGCAGCACCTTCCGAGTCACCTGATCCTTAACAAGAAAAGATTGAGGGTGAAATTCAAAGAAGCAACAATTATCAGCAGTAAATTGACGAACAGAAAGCAAGTTCTTTGTAATTTTTGGAACATGCAAAATGTTGTTAAATAAGAAAGATGAAGAGGGTGGTGAGAAGTGAGAAGAACCAATGTTGCAAATATCGAAGCCGACACCATTACCTACGCGGAGAGAATCATTACCATTGTATGGAGCAGCAGTTGTCAGATTACCAATATCCGATGTAATATGGTGAGTAGCTGCCTTGTCTGGGAACCATTTAGGCATGGTTGGTGTAGGAAGCAAGCCAGAGTAATTAGCAGCAGGAAGAGCAGTGGTACTAGGTGTATTTCCATTGTATCGGAAAATGCAATTTTTGGCTGTGTGATTAGGCTTTGCACATATTTGACAGCGCTCCCTTTTTCCAGATTTATTTTGATGGGGTCGCTGAAATGTGGAAGGCAACATCCCTTGTGGAGGAGCATAAGGACGGGGTGAATGTGTCTGTGGCATTCCTGGTTTGGTAGAAGGACAGCCTTGAGATTGAGAAGGGGGAGGATGTTACTGTACTCATGTTAGCTGTGATAACAGACTGAGCAGTTTGCAATCATGTCTCATGACTTAGGAGAGCCCGACGAAGAGAGTGAAAAAACAATGCCTCAGATTTGGTGGCAAGAGCTGCTATAATATTGCTGTAGTCTGCTCCCAAGTTACGAACACAATTGCATTGAGTTCCTTTGCTGAGATAGGCTTATTAGAATCCGCCAGTTGATCAGAGATGTACTTCACTTTCCGTAAATATTTAGAGATGGATTTCGAACTTTTTGATATGTTTTGTAGCTGCATGTGAAGTTGCAGTACACTGGTACGAGATGAGGTTCCAAATGCCGACTGTAGTGCAGACCAGATATCGGCAGCAGTGTTGAGTCCAACAACGTAGGGAAGGACTTCAGCAGTAAGGGAAGAAATTGGCCAACTTAGGACCATTTGGTCCATGCGAATCCAGTCGGCATAATCTGGATTCGGAACAGCAGGTGATGTAGTGGAGGAATCCATAGCTGGCAGTGTTGCAGGAGGACATGGTTTTATACCATCGATGAAACTCATCAGATCATAGCTTTGTAGTAAAGGTAGAAGCTGAGTTATCCAAAGTAAGTAATTATTGGATGAGAGTTTGAGAGTAAGATGGTGATGGACATTTGGAGAAGGCAATGAAGTAGAGTTGGGAAGGGAAGAGGTAGCGGAAGACATGATTATCCCGGAGAAAGTAACTTGGGTATCTGATACCATGTAAATGTATCTAAGGAGATAGAGTTTTAGTTAAACTGCCTTACTATTATTCTGGGTAAAGGATTTGTATTTATAATCAATCTGTTACATTCATGATTAGGTAGAGTTTGTTATAGAATTCAAACTCTACCTATTTTGTAGGGATTGGGATTACACCTATGGAACTGTTTTACAAACTTTTGAATTTAAATTCAGTGACTAACGTGTTGGAGCTTTAACCGGAATCTTGCAACTGTTGTTTGAATTTGAATGAGGATAATCCTTAACAAGAAGCACATGCCTGTCAGTTCCTTATGGTTTTTCCATTTTATGCATGACATAGGGAGATGGCTAGCTCAAGAGGGGTACTTTTCCTTTCTTCAGGTACTGCAATGTTGCCACATCCTTCCAAGGTGACAATCATTAACCGAAATTTTGGTTTTCCACCTATTTTGTTGAAATAGAAATACATGCTTGTATGATTTTTAGAAAAGTACCAAATTAATCAAGTGATTGCCATGCTTATATTATCTGAGTGGTAAATCTCAAATTCCACTAAGGTAATCAAATGATTGTCTGTCATGGGCTCAAAAATATTATCAAGTCTCATTTTTGAGGAATTTCTGATGTAAGGAAACTGCACAAAGTTTGGCCTCTTTCAAGTAAATCTTTTATAAATTTCACAGTGCTTTGACCAAACTATGAAGAAGGTTCAAGAATTGGTTCTGTTTACTGGGCCAAGAATGATATCTAAACAAATGTTTAGAACTTTGATGTTTTTAGCTTTTTCATTTATATGAAGTTGGTTTTAGGAATCTCCATGGAGTTTCTCATATATTCTTCATTACACTTATCAATTCTTTATTATACTTATCACTTCTCTTTCGTTCCTAAGAATTGTATTACTGGTTTTTTCCTGCATTATTGTTTATCCTGATGGTTTCAGATTGAAAGTAAATGCACCATACATCTGTGTTCCTATCCATTGAGGAAGATGTGGACTGAAAATATTACTCATACTGGCTTATCCCCTCCCCTCCCTTCCCCCAACCCATCCCTCAAAAAAATAAACACTTTATTTATACTTTAGAAATGGGGAAAAAAAGCAACCCCTTGCAGTGGTCTGTCAAGACAGCACACCTAGAGAGGTTTCCTAGATGGCTCACATAGTTTTTTCCATGTGGCATGCTCAATGAAGCTGAAATTTTGTGGACAGATAAACCCCCCAAGGTCCCCTGCTCATATGCTAACTTTCAGCCCAGACGGAGTTGGCCATGTGACGGAATAAGTCTTGGAAAATCCAATTGAAAATAAAAAAATAATGGACAGCTGAAAATACAAGGCATATAGGAGGGTATATGATATATAGGAGGGTATATGATCATATTTTAATATGAAAATTTGCACATGGTTTATGTATACAATTCCTAGATATCAAATGGTTGGATTTTCCATCACCCTTCCATGTGGCACAATTAGATGTCAGAGATACCTTTTCATAGGTTTTCTTAATGTTCAGATTGCCTAGTTTGCTTCTGTGATAACTTCACTGACACAGATATTCTCGTTCCAATAATGCTAGTCCTTTCTAATTGTAATTATGCCTTACTAATCTTAAAAAACCTTATTGCTTTAATCTTTTCTTGAGATGGAGTGATGATTTAGAATTTTCAGCAAAGTGAAGACATGTTACTTATTCACATCCTAATTAGATGCTAAGTTTGTTTTAGTCTTGATGAACAACTTTACTATGTCTATCCAATATGTAATTCACTTTTGAAATTTTACGATTTATTTATTTCCTCTGCATGAAATAAGTTGTTCAGATCAGTTATTTATAGAATAAAAATGCCAGGCATTGACAGGTGGAGAAGATGCTTTTTTTGTCGCACATAATTGGTTAGGTGTAGCTGATGGAGTTGGTCAGTGGTCACTTAAAGGTACTACTTTTATGATGACATTATTTTTGCTGTGTATAGAGTACAAATAATTTCGTGTTATTTTATTTTTGTGGTATCTATTCTATTTGTCAGCTCCAATGTTGTCAAGGAAAAGCCTAGGTGTTGCCTCAGTGATCAGGTAGTCAAGGGGCTAGGCAACAGTCGCCTAACACATGTTCATACAATTGTGCTACATCATACAATATGGCACGTAAGAGGTTGGGTGCTCTGGGGCGTTAATTTTGGTCTGTTAAGTACCTGGGCTAGCATACCAACCTACCACCCCGATTGCATAGGTTCGCCTAGGCATTTTGACAACACTGGTCAGGTCATAACATTTACTATCAATACATCTATGAACCTTCAGCTTAGTACTGATTAGTTATGCATGATACTCCACCATTGAAAGCCAAGAGAATTCTGTCAAAGACCTCATTGGTTGTAGAGCCAGTTGCATGATAAGGTACCAATATCAGAGGAAATTCATGATCAATCTCTCTTTTGCAATCAAATTAGTCCTTTTTTTTTTTTTTCTTTCTTTCCACAATCCTAAGAGATAGCAGAAGGAATCAGGACCATGGTGTGAGTATCTTGTTTATTTCTGGGGGCTCTTCTGAACCAAATCAGATGAGCCCACATGGTATTAGCCTAGTAGGATAATCCAAGGTTTAAAATCTCGGGTTTCGGAGGAGTCTCGGCCTCCTCCGAAACCGAGATCTCGCCGAGACACTGTATTTTGTTCGAGACAACCAAAATATATTTTTTAGGTCTCCAATTTCAGGGGAACATCATTTTTACATACATAAACACATTTAAAGCATAAAATTGTAAAAATAATGACTCTTTGTGGTTGTTTGGGTTTACAGCCATGTTTTGGCAGTCAACGCTGAAGTTTGTTGTAAACTTAGGCTAATATTGGTTATTATATTCAATCAAATATGGCAAATGAGACAATAACATAATTCATTGGGGTAAAGAGAAACAAAATAACACTTCATTATAAATCATTACATCATAGTTCAAATGTTCAATACTGAATGATCCCATAGTCTCGTAGATCGGGCTCACGTATATAAATATTTCATCAAATTCTACCAATTTTTTTCCTCTCTCATAGTCTCATTTAAAAATCTCATTTTTGGACAAGAATCTAACCTTCAACAGTTGATATGAAACTCCCACAGCAATCCCCGCAGTCCGAAGAGCACCACCCGTTGCAAGTTGAAAGTTCAAACAAAGAAAAAATGAGGAAGAAATAAGAAAATTTTCAAAAACTAACAAAAAAGAGGAAACAACAGTTCTCGGTTGAGTTCTCGACCGAGAACAGTGAGTTTTCTCTTTTATAAAGAGGAAAAAAAAAAACAAAAAGCAATTTCTCGGTGAGATTTACCGAGATCTCACCGAGAAATTGCGAGATTTACCGAGATCTCGGCGAGATTATGCATTTGCCGAGACGAAAAGGGTTATCGACCCTGTTTTCGTCTCGGCTACTATCGAGAAGGGCGAGATCGGCGAGATCTCGCCGAGATTTTATTCCATGGGATAATCCGGCTTGAGACTTTAACCTTCATTCTACAGTGCTTTGCCGAACTGATTTCTATGCCACCTGTGAACCCATGTTTGGATTAAATATTTTGTGGTTTGCCTTGTACTTTTAAGGTATTAATGCAGGAATATATGCCCGTGAGCTGATGGACGGTTGTGCAAAGATGGTTTCAGAATTTCAAGGAGATCATCGAATTAAGCCAGAAGAAATTCTTATCCGAAGTGCTGCAGAAGCCTATTCATTTGGGTCATCTACAGTTTTGGTTGCTTATTTTAATGGCCAGGTGAGTTTTCATCCAAAAAATTGAACCTTCATGCATTGATAAGCCAGATGGATGATGGGGATAATCGTTGAACTCTAATAATACTGGTAGTGCAGAAGTATTAGTAGTGTTTGGCTATATTGAACCAACACTAATAAGGGAAAATAAAACAGATCTAAAGCAAGTAAAAATAGTGTGGAGGATCTAGACACATGGTACATTTAAGGTTTCATTTACTGAAGAAACAGTTATATGTGATTGCCAAGCTTATGCATTCTAATTAAAGGGTTCGTTTGTGTACAGTTGTTTTAGACTTAGCTTATGTATGAATTTTTTTCAGTGGGATAATTCATTCCCATTTGTCGGTGATTTCTATACGGCATGGCATACTTGTGAAAAACAAGTTTCTAATTGAGGATGGCTCAGATGAAATAGCAGTTTTTCAAATTTACATGACCAATTGTTGTAAGTATAACGATCTGTAGGTGCCTGGGGTTGGCAAAGTAATGTCCTTGACAACCTATTGGCATTCCTTGTTTTTTTGGATCAAATTGTCGTGAACACTCACATCCCTAAGATTGATTTTGATGATAAAAAACACTTGAATATTACTAATTCATTAAGTGATAATAGATCAACACATCAAGACAAAAATATGAATGATCATGTCAAGAGATTGACTTATTCCAATCATCAAGACAAACATGAATGATCAAGTCAAGAAGTTGACTATAGTCCAAGCATCAAGCCATGACAAAACATCCAAATCTCAAGCATCGAGACAAAAGAAATTGTCAAAGTCCAAACTTGAAGAACAAGAAATAAAGAATGAGAAGAATGAAGTATGAAGATGAAGACTGTGTATTGTAGTCTTAGGCTATTATATAAAATAGACCTAGGCTAGTATACTTGCACATGCATGATGTAACGTTGCATATCATGCATCTCATAAATTAGACTGACCATAGGAGGTCTCAATTGACTACCCAAATGACTTAGAAAAGTTGGGACTCAGAATGATTCAAAGCCCACAAGGAAAGGCTTGAAAAATCCCTAAGGAAAAACATGCTGACTAAAATTTAGTCAAGTACTGGAAAATCCACCAATCGACTGGACATCGACTGGATGTAAAATATATATCAGGAAATGCATCTACCGGCTGATCGGAGAACGCCCAACAAAAGGTCAAGATACATCATTGAAAGATCCACCGGTTGATCGGACTTCGAATAGATACAATGCATATCTCAAGAAAACTGTATTACCTGTGCCCTACATGTCGACCAGAGATTGACCGGCAAAAGTTTAGTTTGTCTAACCGCCAGATTGACCAGTCCACCAAAATCTTTCCAACGGTCATATAACGGCTATATTTGTAACAACCATATTTCAACGGTCGACCGGATGGACCAACCGGTTGACCGGTATTAGTAAAAAAATCTATCCGTTGGGACTTAAGGTGGCCAACTGCTTTGGCTATTTGTTGGGCTTATAAGAGCCCTTATTAATGGCACCATTTAAGAGATATTTCTTGAGCTCCAAAAGATCCCCAAGCAATAATAAAGCTCAATCAATTCAAAAAGCTCAGGTGTGTGATCAACCAAAAGCTCTCACTCATACTTCTCTCAAGCTTTCATACAAGAGAAGTCTATATTGTGCAAGTATAATCATCTTCACATCATGTCATTATCTCATCATCTCATTGTACAATAGCAAGTAGTAGAGTCACACTCCTTGCTTAGGTAATCTTACCTATTTCTATTAATTGTAATTTGGTTGTGTTGGACCTAACGGTACTTGGCCAACACAAGGATCCTCTTGTCCGTATAAGATTTGTTTGAAGCTAGACTATACTTAGCTTAAGCAAGGTCCCTCTCATCCTCAGGGGATTATAGATTCCTCTTGACCTTGAACGAAGAAGTAAGGTTCCTCTTACTGAAAAGATTTTTAAAAAAGTGTTCTTCCCCTCCTACTGTATTGAAAGGGAGAATAGTGGATCTGAAGCATAGAATTGAGTACAAGTGAACTAACTTGGGGCATCCCAACTGAACCACTCTACGTCTTGTGTTGTGGTTTGTGATATTGCATATTTAATTTAATTCCCTCTCTAGGCTTATACAACACAAATATGTTGCTCAGACCAAGCAAATAATGTACTACTTTCCTAAAAACTCACTCTTTGTCTAATGCCATGTTTCACCCTCCATACTCACTGATATTGGAATTTTCAGCAGGCTCTCAATGTGGCAAATATTGGGGACTCTGGCTTCATCATAATAAGAAATGGCTCTGTTTTAAGAAGGTCATCCCCAATGCTTCATGGATTCAATTTTCCATTTCAGATTGGAAGAGGGGATGATCCATCAAAACTTATAGAGGTTAGCTGTTTCAAAGATTTCATTTCCTGTAGTCTTTTAGAGAGTTATAGTGATTGTGTGGAATTACTTTTTCCATCAACAACTTCATCAGAATTTGGTATAGGATGTACAATTGAGATATTTATGGAGAGAAGCGTGTAATTCACTGGATTTTGTTTCCTTGTTTCAGGGATACAAAATTGATTTGGAAGAGGGCGATGTAGTCATCACTGCAACAGATGGGCTATTTGATAATCTTTATGAACAAGAAATAGAAACAATTGTATCAAAATCACTGGAAGCCAATCTGAAAACGAAGGTCTGTTAATGGGTAAAGTTAGATACATTAACTAATGTAGAAGTGTGCTTTGTTGGGAACTTTGCACAATATGTGTCCCAAATGAGAAGTAGGGGAAAGGAGGTTTACCTAATTACCCACCATTTGATGGGCCTATGAAAATCTTCCCTTGGTTCAAGGATCAATCTGATGAAAACTTGAAAGGGACAAATATTTTGGCCTTTGTCTAGCATGCTTATCATTCTTCTGTTTGCCATTCAAAAGAAGTTAATTAATCCATTAAGCTTGATCCTTGAATGGAGCGGTCTCTTTAGTCTCTTAGCTTGAAGTAGATATTGCTCAATTTAGTCTCTCTCTCTCTCTCTCTCTCTCTCTCTCTCTCTCTCTCTGAAGTAAATATTGCTTAATTTTCACATTTTGTTTATCAGGAAATAGCAGGATTCTTAGCTTCAAGAGCACAAGAAGTGGGGATGTCAGCATCACTAATGAGTCCTTTTGCAGATGCTGCCCGGGCAGCTGGGTACAAAGGAGAAACTGGTGGCAAGCTTGATGATGTTACTGTTATTGTTTCTTTTGTACAACGGAGCCCTAACTTTCACTCCGAGTGATCCAATCTTCTCTGAATTCTTTGAGGCCCCCTTGGCTTCCATGTAGAAAAGTCGAAAAGGAAAATTTTCCTTTAAAAAAAGGCAGTTTGTTTTTCATAAAAATGTAAATATATACATTGAAAAAATAGGAAAATTTACATGTAATATATCATTTGTATGGAAATTTTACGGTGAAACAAATAAGATTTCCAGTTTTCCTTGATTTTTGGACATGGTTCATGATTGTCCGGAGTATGATTTCCATGTCAAGATAGCCATACATGATTAAATACCATTCATCTCTGTTGATAGGGAAGTTCTGGCTCATTGGATATGGTGGTTCAAAATCAGATCGCTTGGCACTCACCAAGAAGAAAGTACAGGTAAGCAATGTGTGCCCTGTGTGGCCCAGTTAACCTTTCCTTAAGGTGCAACCCAGATGGGTTCCGACATATTCATCTGGTTATCAGTTCTTAAATACGGTTCAATTGTCTGATCAACCATGCACATAGATTATAAACCCCTTCTCTTATGTTCTCTGGTACAAGTATTACTGTCAATGAAATAGATATGGTCATCTCTGCTCCTGTCAAAATGACAAGCAGGAAGAGAATTAGATATGGTTATACCAATGAAGGTAGAATTGAGGTTTAATAATGACACAGTGATAAACATGAGCTTATTTTAAATGAGTTTTCATCTTATGGAAAGGTTTTTTTGGTCTGCCCTTAGGTAAGGAGACCCATGGTTTGGAGTATCTTACCCTCACAAAAATACAAAGCCCTCAACTTTTTTGTGTTTAAAGTTTCCATAATAACCCTTCCCTTCGTTTAATCACCCATAAAAATCCCTTTTTTTAAAACCGTTCCCCAGTGAAACCCCTTCCCCTCATCTCATTTCCCAACTTTTATCCTTCTATGATAGTATCTTCAAAAGTCTATAGTTCCCCATTACTCAATCAAATAGAAACATCAAACTTGTTTTCCCTTTACTCATGTCTCTTGAGTATTTTCTTATTTCTCTATTCCTATCTGCAGCAGAAGATAATGAAAAGGTTGAATACACTTTAGAAGAATTTTGGTGAACTTTTAGGTAAAAAAAAGGTTGTAGACCAGATTTGGCATTAGAAGAACATACGTGAATTGTGAACCTTTGAAACAGGAAAAAGTGTCTTCACGTTGCTAAGGTTACGTGCACTATGTCTCTCTGCAGACCTTAACAATAGCGAGAGCCACGTGCATTGGAATGTTCTTTTCTATGTAATTATAAACCATGTAGTTTTATTTCTTTTTCTTTGTTGTTGAGTCAAATACCTTCGTAGAAGTAACCAATAGACAAAAGAAGTGCTCATAATTTTTGCTTTCCAATTATTTTGTATTTAAGGTTCTACTTTCATCAAAGCAAAGAGGTCCCCCATCTGATTTAGAATCGGATTGGGATCGTTCTTGAGTCTGTGCACTTGAACCTTGAATATCTTTAGTTACATGTGTAAATTAGGATTTACAAAGAAAACCTAAAGAACGATGACTATGTTTTTCACAAGAGAAAAAAATATTTATAAATTTTTTCTATTTTAAATTCCTATAAGTTTGTCAGGATTCCATGAAATTTGAGAAATAGAAATTGCACATAATCAGTCCAAGGAACTCTCAACACCTAGAATGTATTAGATATTTGAGTCAATGAGGATTATTGAAAATGTATTAGAGGAGAGAGAAAGACACATGGGGCATGGCCTACTTCCCACTTAGGCCTTTTTTTTCTTATTCTGTTGTAAAATTTTCCATGCAAACACTATTATACATCTTTCATATAGAATTTTTTTTATTTTTTCAATATCTTTTGCATTTTACATTAAAATAAAAGCTAAAAAAATTCATATTTTATAAGTATTTTTTTTCTACTATTTACATGGAAACAAATAAAATCTTATAAAAAAAATTAAGTCATGAAGTTTTATAATATCTTCCTCTCTAGCAATGACTACTACAACACATTTGTGTAGAGAGAGAAAGAAATAGAAGATCTTGTGGGGTCAGAAGGTCAGATGGGCAAAGAAGAAAGATTGGTCTTTCTAGAAAAAGGTTCACACAAATGATAGATTCATGCGAACAAAAGAAAGAAGAAATGGCAGCACGCTTCAAAAGGAACTCCAATGTCACCCCATCACATTTGCATCCATCCTATGCACGTCCGCATGCATGCAAGCTTCATAATGCATCCATCACCACCCATGTGTTTCAGTTAGAAAAAGCACTCAAAGAAAGCTTAGAGCTGATCTATTGAATATGTGACCGGATCGGCCGATCCAATTTGATCCGATATAATTTTTTTTTTTTTAATATTTCATGTTACATGCCAATCATTAAAAAATAGATTTACCATGAGTTAATCATTTAGGGTTATCAATATAAAATAATTATTGTTAATTTTTATTGGTAAAAAAATCCAACCAATCTGAAGGTTCAACTCTTAAAAAGTTAAGTATCGGTTGGACCAGGCTGATACTGAACGATCCTTATTCGGATACAGTGTCGGATATCGATTCCTTTAACTATATATGGTGGTGTGCATTTGAATTTAAACTCTTAAAAAGCAACACAATAAGAACATATTTGAAACACTCTGCTTTTGTGATCTCATGCTTAATTTGTCAATCATTTCCCTCAAACAATGCTAAGTAGTTTAATCACAATTTGCTCATTACCATTGGATCCATTCTTAGGAAGAGAGAGAAAGGGAGGAGAGAGAGAGGGGGGGGGATTTTTAAAAAAATATTCTTAGGGTACCTTGGCCTTTAAGGGCAACCGAAAGTATATATTCCTCTACATGAGTAGTACATAAGGAATATATATATACCTTAGGAGCATGCATCTCTTTATGAAAGAGAATTACATTTGAAGAATAAAGTCATAAGGATAAAGGAAAAGTAGCAGCTCACTCTAGGGGAAAAAGATTACCCAAAAACACTAAAGTATAGGAATTCAGTCACCTTACTCAAGTTACACTCCTTCGGATGAAAATGTGGAGTCACTAACTTTTTCTATTTCCTTGAGAGAGAAAAATAAAAGAAGAGTAGAATTCAATAATAGATGTTATTAAAATTTAGAAAATAAGGGCCATGATTTTTTTATTTTTTTTTATTTTTTTTTATTTTTTTTAGGGTGAATGTCGATAAACCATAGTGTTAGATACTTGATCGGTTGAAGACTTTCTTGTGCTTTGAAACCGAACCATGCAAAATCATTGGCTTTGCCTTGAAGCGTGTTATGTAAGGATATGTGCGTCGAATGATCCTCAGTGGTCAGATAATTCACTGGACAACCCAACCGCTGGAAAGGATTTGAACACCTTTAAAATAATGCACAAGCGAGAGATGTTGGTTATGAAAGAAATTCTTTTATGAAAACGCTGAAAGTAGAAAGGTGGCGTTGGTCACCATGAACATAATGAATGCTTTTGAGGGTATTTTGAGTTTAAGGTCGCAAGATTAAAGATATTTTTAGATATTCATAATATACAAAGAAGAATAATAATTGTGCAAAAAAAAAAAAAAAAACTCCATCTTATATTCACTTGCCTTACCTTATTTGTATAATCTCTTTATTGTTGTATTAATTATTGAGCATTTTCTTACTTTAATCATCATATCACATTTATTCCAAAAATTATTAAAAATTACTATGGTGGGTTACATTTGGAAAATGTGATTTTACTATTATGCTTGCGCTCATTTTTCCTTGAGGCTTCAAAAGCTCGTGGACAATATCGTCAATTCACTATTAGTTAGTAACGGATTGTAACAGACTTCTAGGCATCATTAGCCACGTGGAAACAGTTCATTAATTAAAAGCAAAAAAATTATAATATGATACTTCAGTGTATAAACTCTTGTAAAGTCTCAAACTTTCCACCATTGGATTGGCATTTTGGACATTAAAGATTACCTGAAAGAAATCAACACTTGTACAGTTGTACGTAATCTCGTGTTTCGTTAAAGTTGGGAGTCTTGGGACTCTGCCACTCTGGTTTTCCCATAAGTTGAGAGTCCATAAACTCTGTCAAATCGAATTGCCAAATCGATCTCTTTCCTTTCTTAAATCTCTTCGCTTCAATCCAATTTTTATATATAAAAGGCAACCTTACCAGACCCAATCCATCTTAATACGATTTCTATATCAGTCTTCTTCCTTCCATAATCTTTCCCTCACCACCGACTTTCTTTGATTCTGTTTCAGTTGCGTTTTCATTGGATTCTCTTAACAATGGGGAAAGTGTGGTTGGTTTTTGGTGTTTTGGTGATTTTGGGTGTTGCAGCAGTGGAATCTGCAAATGCACCGGCGCCGGCAGTCGACTGTTCGTCTGTTATAATGAATATGGTAGATTGTCTTTCATTTGTGAGTAATGGAAGCAAAGAAACAAAGCCCCAGAGCACTTGCTGTTCTGGGTTGAAGACGGTTTTGAAGACTAGCACTGAATGTCTCTGTGATGCTTTCAAGAACAGTGCTCAGTATGGGATTGCCCTCAACATGACTAAGGCTCTCAATCTTCCTTCTGCATGTGGGGTTTCTGCTTCCGCAAGCAAATGTGGAGGTGGGTTGATTTGATCTCGTTCTCTCTCTTGTATTTCCCCTGTTTTCCCCTTTTTGCTTTTGTCTTACAAAATGCTGTTTGATCTTAATTGATGTTATTGTGCTGTTCTGTTCTGTTATGTTCTGTTCTGTTCTTGCAGCATCAACTGATTCCCCAAAATCTGCTCCTGGTACGGCTTGACCCTCTTCTCCATTGATCAACTTTGAGCCCTTCTTTTATCCTTTTTCTTTTTTATTTTCTATTGAATCCTGATGATGGAGCTTTGAGAGGTTTTGATGAAACTTTAAGAAGGTAAAGGTTGTTTGATTTTGAAACAGAGAGCTTGATTTCCTCTGTCTTGCTCTGTCATTTAGAAGTAAAAGAACAACATAGTTTGGATCTTATTTGGGTTATAGAAAAGAAAAATTATAATCCTGAAACGATTCAAAATGGAAATGGATGAAAATCTTCAGCCAGGGATCTTTCTCTTTTAACCCACCCTTTTTTCCCGATTCTTTTTTAATTTACATAAATTTCTTTTGGCTGAATCTTTCAGCCCATTTGAGGAAATGCAATCTTCAATAAATAACAAATTTTGATGATCTCTTTTTATTGCATTGGTCTTGCAGCTCAACCACCTGCTCTGTCTCCCAAGTCTGCAAAATCACCAGCTGCAACTCCTGCAAAATCACCAGCTGCAACTCCTGCAAAATCACCAGCTGCAACTCCTGCAAAATCACCAGCTGCAACTCCTGCAAAATCACCAGCTGCAACTCCTGCAAAATCTCCTGCTGCAACTCCTTCAGGTTCAGCTCCATCAGGTGCACCATCGGGAAGTATTACAGCTGAAACTCCAGCTGGAAGTATTACAGCTGAAACTCCAGCTCCAGCTCCAGAGGCTTCTAGTGCTTCCCCTGTCTTGATGCCATTTATGCTTCTTTTTAGTGTAGCTATTGCTTCATGCTCTGTTTTCTAAGCTTCATAGGGTCTTCTTTCTGGTTCATACCTCCATTGAAGGAGGGGGATTTATTTAGTGATTTGTGTCTGGAATTGCTATTGGGTTCTTTACAAAATATATGCTTAGGTAATGAAAAGAGCCAATTAGACAGTATTCTTTGCTGGCTCTGTTTTATAAAATACTGTTTTCTTTGAGTTAATATATTAGGCTTTTATTATTTTTTTATTATGAATTTTTGGTATGGAGTTGCATCTGAACTACCACCACACAGACATAGGCAGGGAAGATGTATTACAGTCCAAATGTTGCAATTAATGGTAAGTCTCAAAAACTAAAATGATATCAATATAAGAGCTAATAGCTGCAGCTTTTTACATAATGTAAACTCTAAGTAAGTTCAAGTTAGGGTCATGGGCCAGACCTAATTGTTGGGTACAAATCACACCAACCAATAGAAACGTGCTACGTCGCCATATACCAATAAATGGAAGCGCCATGTTGACACAATTGCAACCAATAGGAGCACTGTACATTGGCCCGCACTCAATAGAATAGTAATAGGGAAAGTGTGACACATTGGCCTAGAGTGTGACACATTGGCCTACGCCAAACTTAAGGAGGGGATCCATGTTAGCCGGCAAACAGCATTTATTGCGCCATGTACCCTTAATCTTCCGTTGGACCATCCAACAAGAACGTGACACATTGCTCTATGAAGATTTTTGAACCAATGGAAGTGTCCCCCACTAGCCCGCATGTGCTCTACTCTGCGAAATCCAATGGTACCCACTGTACCATCCAAGAAGAACACGACACATTAGTTTATGCCTCACTCTCAGGGCCAATGGAGGTGATCTCTATTAGCCAAAGACGGCGCACCGAATATGCAAGTGTGCCTGACACGTTTCGAGCCATATCAGCTCAAATCAAGGACAAATCCAGCTCAAGTCACTACTATAAAGCTTTCTATCGCCCCTTATTCATCTTCTCTACTTGCTGTCTGAATCCTAACTTATGCGTCAGTGCATCACAAGGCCCAAACCCCAACTTCCTTTGTTCACCTTATCTGCACGTGTTCTGCAGATTATCTCCCCAAGAATTGTGTTAGCAGATTCTAACAGCAACACCAATCATGATGTCATATGGAGCATTGGACACGGGAACAAATTTTGATATTTGGGCTGACAATGGGATTCCACAACGGACCTAACCTAACCTTGAGTGTGGACCAGTTTTAGGAGATCTAATGGAAGTACTTGTTGAAGGCGTCTTGGCGATACAACTCAAATTTAAAGAACCATTTTGGAAAACTTTTCCCTTAATTTTTTTTAATACATGGTAATATTTATCAGAAAAATATCAAGTCATAAATTTAACTTATAGTTTATAGGTTATGTTTGGATGTCAAGAATTTAAAAAAAAAATTATAAATAAAAAATGGAACCATACAAAAACAAGGATGTTGGATTGCATTTTCCATCGAATTTGGTAATGAATCCAATTGTTTCTAGTGCTTCAAGACACTTTTATCTTCTGTCAAAGCCCAGTAGTGAGCAGATGCAGTTGTCATACATCGACGTTTGTCATTTTCTTCTGTACCCTAGAGGTTATCTTCTCAGGTGCATGACTTCCTTTGTATGTCTATGCACCACGATCAATGTACACTTGTACCCGTCCATAAAATGTTAGCTCTATTCAATTTGCCACATGCGAATACAAACTCGATATCAAAGATAACTTCTCCCTACCAAAAACATCCCTTATAAAAGGAACTGGTCATATGGGAATTCCTCGAAAAAATTAAGTCAATAGATAAAATTCTACATAACAAGAAAAATCCCTGGTACCAAAAATATGAAATTGAACATATATAACATGAGCATTTAGTTCATGAAGAGTACTAGGGTTTCTTATTTGTTTTTGAGAAAACCCTATGTAGAACAAAGGAAGATTAAAAATGTTTTGTTTGTTATTGTTGCCCAAGTAATGGAAAGGAAAGTCGCAGTCAGATAAGGTGCCGAGTCAGTTATAGGTATAGGTACAATTAATCGATTCTAAGTATCAAACATAATACATAAGAAAACTTTCAATCAAGTCGGATTCAAATATTAGCACTTTAGTATTTGACGCGCCATATTAATCTCTTCTTTTCCCACCCTAGCCTAGTAGTAACCCTTAGGCAAAACGAGCCCAGATGAACAAAGAAAAATAGGTCAAGACAATCTCCACGTTCAAGCTCTATCTAGAGCAAATGGCATATGCATTAATCTACTGTTTATCAGGGAAAGTGATGCAAGCTTCAAGGTAGTAGAAGTCGGTTTAAGACATTAGAAGGTTTTGTAAGATTAGACTTTCTACTTCGGGCTATGAATCCTGAATGGTCTACAACTCAAAATAAGTCCAAGCTACCTACCAACTCTACATTCAAAAACTATAAATAAAGGCAGGACTACGGATTGAACTTCTCCCCTCGTACGTTTTTTTAATCTAGAGTAGTGAACTCTTAGGCTGCAGCGAAGGTCTTCTCCCTCCATTGCATAAGGATTACTGTCTGCATCGTTTTCTTTTTCGCTTTCAACTGTTGTGTTCAGGTAATTTTTTCTATCCTTATTTCTACATAATGCTTGATCTTCGTTAATCATGAATGGTGTAAGAGACTCCCTTTTGTAGATAAATTGATTTTTTTGAGTCAGGGTTGTAATTTTCTTTGTTCTGTTGGTAATGCCTTCGCACTCATGTTTTATAATAAAAAAAAATTGTATTTTTTTATTCTCGGTCATATGAGTTGCAGACCAAGGCCATGCACAGTTAGCAGTTATGAGGTTGAAGACGACTAGGGAGGAAGATAAATACTCACAAGGCCCTAATGGCTTGAAGTTATGTTCAGCCCAATTGGTTTTTATTATTATTTTATTAGACCCCAAATGGGCTTTGTTCTTTTGAGCCATATGGGCCTATTTAATTAAAACCCTAGGGCCAGTTTGTCAGAATTCTTTTGTTCCTGCCATTGAGATCCATCTCTGTTTTTAATTTTTTTTATTATGTATTCAAGCCCTTAACTGTTTTGTTTGCAATGATTCTTATGTTTTATAAATGAATTGTTAGGTTCTATTATGGCATCTAGTCATCTGGAGACTACAGACAGCATTAATGTCAATGAAGGAGATATAGATTGGGATTCAATTTCGGAATCCAGTTATGAAAAGAAGAAATCAAACATCTTCAGACGTTGGGTAAAAAGAAGTTCCAAAATTAGGGTGGAGGATGAAATTGCAAGGTTAACTGAGGAGATGGATATTAGCATAAAGATACTGGAAAGATCTAAACTATATAAGGAAATCCATGACAAGTGGCAAAATAATCCAATGTTCCAAAGCAACATTGGTCGTGTATTAGGTTCTGATTCAAATATGTTAATGGTAATATATCTTCTAGGCAGCATTGAATCAAACCACCACTCTCGATTTCAGCTAGCATTTGCAGTCTTGTTGAAGCGTGATTTTTCTCATTGGATCAGTGGTATTGAAGTGTTCGACCCAGATATATCTTCTATTGATGCTAAGGTTATGGAGGCTTTAGGTTGCAATGTTCTTCCAGATGATGAAAAATGTATCAGCAGGCAGATTCATAAACCAACTTTGTTCTACATGCCCCGTGCCGTTATATATGAGATGGGGTATATATTTGAGCCGAATTGGAATCCCTCCTGCCTTAATCAAATGATATTGTTAACAACCAGCTTTGAGAATTCAATGGAGTCATGGAGAGAGATAGATAATAACCCTAGTTCTACTTTTTGCAAACCGATTCCACATCATTCCAAGGAACATGTCCATAATAAATTGTGGGTAAATTATATAGAAGCCATTCAAAAGCATACACTTGAGTTGGCAATCACAAAAAACGATCGAAATGACAAAAATCCATTGGATAATTTCTCTTGTCATTTCTTCCATTTGGATCAGCAGCTAGATATGGAAACTGTGTTGCCTGGTACTCTCTCTCTCTCTCTCTCTCTCTCTCTCTCTCTCTCTCTCTCATGTGTTGAAAACCTTAAAATTGTTTTGTTTACAATGTAATCTTATGTTTTGTATTTTTTTTTTTGTAATTGTTAGGTTATCCTACGGTACCAATCCATTTGGAGAGTACAGAATCAGATATAGATTGGGAATCATTTTCGGAATCCAATAATAGTAGGAAAAAACCCAAGTTCTTCACACGTTGGGTTAAAAATGGTTCAAACTCAAAAATTAGGGTGGAGGATGAAGTTGTGAGTTTACTTGAGAAGATGGATACTGCCATAAATTAAGGTACTTGAAAGTTCTGAACTGTATCAAAAAATCCATGACCAGTGGCAAAATAATCTTACGTTCAGAAGCAGCATGGATCGCATATTAGGGTCTAATTCAAAGATGTTGATGGTAATATATGCTCTAGGAAGCATTGAATCAAACTATAGTTCCAGATTTCAACTAGCGTTAGCAATCTTGTTGAAGCGTGATTTTTCTCATTGGATCGGTGACATTGAAGCATATGACCCGATAATATCTGTTACTGATACTAAGATCATGGAGGCTTTGGGTTGCAGTGTTCTTTCAATTAACGAAGAATGTAGGAGACGGATTGAGAAACCAACTTTGTTCTATATGCCATTTGTCTTGTTTGAACATGTAGGGGATTTATTGGAGGCGAATTGGTGCCCCTCTCGTCTCAATCAAATGATATTATTAACAAGCAGCTTTAATGATACAATGGAATTTTGGAGAGACCTAGATGATCTAACCCCAGGGACACTACTTTTTTCAAACGTCGTCCTCATCATACCAAGGATTATTATCTCATTAGAGAGAGAGTAGATTACATTGAAGCTATTCAAAAACATACGCTGGAGTTTGTAATGACAAGAGAATATAAAGGTTGCGGAAATCCATTAAGTGGATTCTCTTGCCATTTCTTCAATTTGGATCAGCAGCTAGACATGGCTTCCCTATTGCCTGGTACTCTCTCTCTCTCTCTCTCTCTCTCTCTCTCTCTCTCTCTCTCTCTCTCTCTCTCTCTCTCTCTCATTCTTCTTGTTCTTTATTAATAACAACTTTTTTTTGTTATTTCTTTCCATAGTTGGCCTTGCACGTGAGAAGAGATTGAAGATTAAACCAAAGACGATGAGAGACAATGGAATGGGAGAAGGTTGTTTCAGTTTTAAATGTAGCTTTCTCTTAGACTCTGGTGGTGAACTTAGAATATTTGGCCTCGTTCTTGTATGAGTTTGGATTGACTGTTATAGCTCTACAGTGGTATTAGAGTCTGTTTGTTTTAACATTATCTTGTAGTGATTCATGAACACATTTAGCATGATGTACTTGTCTGTCTTCTATTGGTTTCAATGAAGGATTCAAGATGGTAGGTTAGCATGACGTTCATAGTATATGCACCCAAATAAAAAAAACATGTCAATATTGCACGATATTTCTGTTACTATAGGGTCTAGAGAGAGACAGAATGTTACCATCACACCAATACTCACCTTCATGATGTTTTCATGGTTGATTCAGCTCCAGTGGCTTCACCTTTGTTAACCATGATCCTTATCCAGCAATTGTGGTAGTTCAGGTTCTAGAGTTCTAGTTATGAACCAACCTATTTATAATAGTGTTCAGCCTAATTATAATCAGGAATAAAGATGGATGGGTTGGTAGGTAGAACTTATTCTAATTAATTGAGATCTCTCTATAATATCAGGATATAGAAGGATCTCTACCCGCAAGGAAATCTCCATTGCACAACCAAGGTTTTAGGATTCTGATCGGACAGATTTGAATTGATTTTTATATAGAAGTATCCCTTGCATTAAGGCATGATAGTTAACGTGTTAACGTGAGAGGTAGAGAGATGGAGAGGTTGAGAGTGGGAGTGAGATGCGAAAGGTCAAGATAAGAGATTTGTATGAGCATGAGAAGAAATTACTCTCTCTCTCTCTCTCTAATCTTTTCCACGATGGCAATATATTTCTGTTGATATATATTATTATTTTATACGATGGGAATTATAGTTTCGTCGATAAAAATGGGTATTTTACACAACTGAAATTTAAATAAAACTTGATAGAAATAAATAAAATAGAAATACCATCCAAAATTCTAAATCCCAAAAATACATTAATTACAAAATATTAAAAGATAAATTAGAGGAGATATTTTTTAAGTTTCAACTTCAAACCAAAATAAAAATAAAACTTTGATTAAGGTCCATCTCATATATATATATATATATATATATATATATATATATATATATATATATATATATATATATATAAGTTTCAGAAATCTTTTAATCTTCCTAACAAGTCATGATTAAGGACCATCTCATCTTTCCAACAACAGTTGCAATGATATAAATTTGCAAGCCACATGGATGGGAATATATGACCTCTGAAGCTGTGTCTTGATTATGTTCATTAGATCTTGAGCAGCAACTCTGCAAAATGTAAGCACATATATTAGATAATAAATGGGAGAAAATATCAAATTTTGGTTAAACTTATGCTGCAATCTACTCACGTTCCTCAAATCTGTTTTTCTTTTCCACCTTTTCGCTTTCACCATGAAAGGTCCAACTATTTCAAAAATTAGAGCAATCTGCCATGCTTCTTCTCTAAGAGAGAGAGAGAGAGAGAGAGACAGAGAGATCTGCAAAGAGGGAAAAATATATAATGAAATTAGCAAACTACAAAATGGGCCCGGCCTGGTAGCACGGACTGAGCCGGCCCGATATAATCCGAACCCAACCCGGACCGAACCTTAATGGATAGGTTTCGGTCTCGGCTTGTAAAGTTCGACACCGTTTCAGTCCAAACAGAATTCAGACCGGACCAGTCCGTTAAGAAGCCCAAACTAGCCCGAACCAATAATACCTAACCTGAACACCGGATTGGAAATAATAAAATTTCAAAAAAATCAGTGAACTACAAGGATTGGAGGGTGCTGACTGAGAGGTTTTACCTTCACTGGAGATGTTGGTTTTCGCCAGAGAAGGTCGTTTTGGAGAGCAATCGCTGCCGTCGGACAATAGAGACTGCATGCGTGGGTTAGGAGTAGGGTTGGGGATATGAAGGGTTTGGGTTAGGGTTGAGGAGATAGAGAGATGGAGACATAACACTGGAATGAAAAATGTAACCCAAGTCTAGGCCAAGACAAGAGCGAGTAGCATATGCATGAGTCAACTGTTATGAGGGAAAGTGATAAAATGTTCAAGTTAGTTTGGAGATTGGAAGGCCTTGGGATGATAGCATCTGCTCACAATTTTGCACCATCAATTGTGGTTGTTCAGGCTTTAGAGTTGTAGTTATGAAGCAGGACCAGACCTTTGAACACTGGCTTGTGACACCCTTATGTATAAACCAACCTATTTATAATATTGTTCAGCCTCATAATAATCAGGAATAAGATGGATGGGATGGTAGGTAGAACTTGTTCTTAATTGAAATCAATCCATCGTATCATGATATGTAAGGATCCCTCCCCTCAAGGAAAGGTTAGCCTATTCCAATCAGAATCGGACAATTCGGATTCTGATCCGACAGATTTGAATTGATTTTTAAATAAGTATCCCTTGTAGTAAGGCATAACAGCTAGCCAACATGAGAGAGGTAGAGAGGTTAAGAGGATACAAGTACGTACATATATTTTTTATGGGATTTTATCATCGTCATGTGGTGTCGGATCCATCTCTAGAGTGTGAGATCCATTGAATATGAACAGTGATGGGATCCATAAAGGATACAAGTACATGCAAAGTCAAGAAATCGAGATAAGATAATTAAGAGATTTGTAGGTATTTTAGGATGTAAGCATACGTATTTTTTTCTTTAAAAATTAAGAGAGAAACAAATAGAAAATTCCATAGATGAAGCATGAGAAGAAATTATTCTGAATCATTTATTCCTAACATTCTCTCCCATTTTGGTGAAATCTCTATATAAGATATCATGTATCATACCAACTTATTTACCAGAAAAATATCATACCAACTTTATTTTGAGTAATTTGGCTAAAGGAAACAATGATGGTAATTTTGTAAACAAAAACCTAAAAATAATTTTTTTAATATTTTAATTTTTATCATGGATGTCACACAATTGCATCCAAATCCTCTCCTCCAAGTGTTTTGGGAGGAGAGGGGGCGCCCCTATTGGATGGACGACATCTGGGGCTCAAATGAATCCGAACCCTTTGTCAGAGCCGACACCCCCTTGTCCGCTTGAATGGACTGTTCGGATTCACCCAAGCCTCAGATGTCGTCCATCCAATAGAGATGTCCCCTCTCCTCTCGAAACACTTGAAGGAGAGGATGTGGATCCTACACAACGAGTGGCATAGACATCAATAAAATGGGTAAACATATAATTTTTTTAATATTTTAATTTTCATCAGGGTGCATAGAACGAGTGCAACGAGCCTCAGTAAAGTGGGTAATCAAGTAATTTTTTCAATATTTTAAATTTCATCAAGGTGGGCACAAAGGGCATTATAGGCATCAGTTTACTAGAATAAAACCCAATACAGGTTATATGGGTTTGGATAGCTTGCAGTTTTTAGGTTTATTAGTGTAATGGGAATTTTCTATAAGCCCCAAGTTGTGATTTTTTTAATCAAAATACAAAAAAAATCAGTATTGCCTAGTAGCATTAGGAATTTTATGTAGATTATATAAAGGATTTAATTAGTCGATTGGGTTTTTGGGTCTCATTGGTTTTTTAGGTTTCAGTAATCTATAAAAAGAGGTATAGCCTTTCATTGGGAACCAATTCTTTTGAGATTTTTGTTATCATTTAGGTAATTCGTTGGAGTTGTTCCAAGAGTTTGAAAAAGAGTTATGGAGTTGAAGACCATTAATCTATGTTGTTGTTTTCTTCAAAATTCGAAGAGTAGAGTTGCTTAATGAGAGAAGAAGAATCAAAGTTTCCGAGGATGGAATCACGAATTAGACAAGAGAGTTCACAATTCTTACCCTTGTGGTTACTCTTATTTATCTTGACAAGTAGATAAAATAAAGAAGTAGTTTCTTCGTAGGAACCAAGTCACCAACCTCCAATAATTAAGCAATTGCTTAAAATTATGTAAACCATGTTGCCTAAGTGTTGATACAAAACATTCCTTCCCCCTAAATGATACCTTGTCCCCAAGGGTAACTCAAGGGTATCTAGTCTTCATCATCCTTTGTCTATATTTGGTTCAGTCGGTTCGCCATCTTTGTCGTCAAACCAACACCCTTCAACGATGAATAACTTCTTGCAATGATGATCAGGGCCAAATTTATCATTGCAATGGAAGCATAGTCCTTTTACTCGCCGCTCACTAAATTTCGTGGGAGATAGCCTCGTAATTAGTAGAAATGACGCATTCGAATTTAGTGGTGGAGGCGGCCTTGGTCAGCTAGAAGTTGCTTTCATGGTATTGCGATGTTTATAAAGGGGTGACAGTATTATTATTGCCACAAACAAAATTATTGGTTTACATACTTGGACGTCTACCTTTCCAAGTCCAATTATAATGCAGCCCACATGTTGCTCTTTTGTTAGCCGACCTGCACCAATTAATAACTTTTTGAACTGGGTATAATACTCTCTACAGTCCTGTTTGTTGTAACTTGGTTAGGTCCTTAAAAAATCCTGAAATTGGATAGGACCATACCTTAGGTGAAGTGCCTTTTAGAAGGCTTGCCATGTGATGGTTCCTTACTACTCTTTAATGATCTGAAACCAATGATCTGAAACCATACTTCTGCATCTTCTTCCAAATTGAATGATGTCAATGGAACTTGCTCTTCCTTGATTGTTTGGTGGAATCAAAAAATTGATTGGCTCAGCAAGCCCAACTAATCAGGTCTTCCTATCCGTTAAATTTAAGGTAATCTATCTTCACCATTTTAGGAACATATGAACCAATGGTTCAATTGATTAGCTCTTGATTTTGGCCATCATTAAGGTGACCCTCATTTCTACAGGGCTGATTGTGAGACGATTCAACACTTTCGTTGATGTCGATCACGTTGTCCAACCTTGTATATTGGACAATCTCAAATAGTTATTGCATCGAGTTCATCATCTACTTAAATTTGTGATCTTATACTACAACCAATTGCCGGTATCAGTTTCCAAACCTTTTAGTCATTGCTCGTTGGAGCCTTGCTTTGATACCATCCTGTTAAGTGCTTGGTAGTTGGATCATGTAACTCGATAAAAAGAGTCAAAGTTCACGAGCTAGACAAGAGAGCTCACGATTCTTAGCCTTGTAGGTAGTCTTACGTATCTTGATTCTTGACAAGAAGATTTTAAAGTAGTTGCGTTCAAAAGATTTTACATGTAATATATCATTTGTATGGAAATTTTATGGTGAAACAAATAAGATTTCCAGTTTTCCTTGATTTTTGGGCATGGTTCATGATTGTCCGGAGTATGATTTCCATGTCAAGATAGCCATACATGATTAGATACCATTCATCTCTGTTGATAGGGAAGTTCTGGCTCATTGGATATGGTGGTTCAAAATCAGATCGCTTGGCACTCACCAAGAAGAAAGTACAGGTAAGCAATGTGTGCCCTGTGTGGCCCAGTTAACCTTTCCTTAGGGTGCAACCCAGATGGGTTCCGGCATATTCATCTGGTTATCAGTTCTTAAATACGGTTCAATTGTCTGATCAACCATGCACATAGATTATAAACCCCTTCTCTTATGTTCTCTGGTACAAGTATTACTGTCAATGAAATAGATATGGTCATCTCTGCTCCTGTCAAAATGACAAGCAGGAAGAGAATTAGATATGGTTATACTAATGAAGGTAGAATTGAGGTTTAATAATGACATAGTGATAAACATGAGCTTATTTTAAATGAGTTTTCATCTTATGGAAAGGTTTTTTTGGTCTGCCCTTAGGTAAGGAGACCCATGGTTTGGAATATTTTACCCTCACAAAAATACAAAGCCCTCAACTTTTTTGTGTTTGAGGTTTCCATAATAACCCTTCCCTTCGTTTAATCACCCATAAAAATCCCTTTTTTTAAAACCGTTCCCCAGGGGAACCCCTTCCCCCCTTCCCCTGATCTCATTTCCCAACTTTTACCCTTCCATGATAATATCTTCAAAAGTCTATAGTTCCCATTACTCAATCAATTAGAAACATCAAACTTGTTTTCCCTTTACTCATGTCTCTTGAGTATTTTGTTATTTCTTTATTCCTATCTGCAGCAGAAGATAATGAAAAGGTTGAATACACTTTAGAATAATTTTGGTGAACTTTTAGGTAGAAAAAAGGTTGTAGACCAGATTTGGCATTAGAAGAACCTAAGTGAATTGTGAACCTTTGAAACAGGAAACAATGTCTCCACGTTGCTAAGGTTACGTGCATTATGTCTCTCTGCAGACCTTACAATAGTGAGAGCCATGTGCACTGGAATGTCCTTTTCTATGTAATTATAAACCATGTAGTTTTATTTCTTTTTCATTGTTGTTGAGTCAAATACCTTTGTAGAAGTAACCAATAGACAAAAGAAGTAAAGAGGTTCAATTTTACCATGTAGTTTTATAATACCATGTAGTTTTATGTCTCATAATTTTTGCTTTCCAATTATTTTGTATTTAAGGTTCAACTTTCATCAAAGTAAAGAGGTCCCCCATCTGTTTTAGAATCGGATTGGGATCGTTCCTGAGTCTGTGCACTTCGACCTTGAATATCTTTAATTACATGTGTAAATTAGGATTTACAAAGAAAACCTAAGAACGATGGCTATGTTTATTTTTCACAAGACAAAAAAATAATTCCATGAAATTTGAGAAATACAAATTGCACATAATCAGTCCAAGGAACTCTCGACACCTAGAATGTATTAGATATTTGAGTCAAGAATGATTATTGAAAATGTATCAGAGGAGAGAGAAAGACACATGGGGCACGGCCTACTTCCCACTTAGGTCTTTTTTTTCCTATTCCGTTGTAAAATTTTCCATGCAAACACTATTATACATCTTTCATATAGAATTTTTTAAATTTTTTCAATATCTTTTGCATTTTACATTAAAATAAAAGCTAAAAAAAAATCATATTTTATAAGTATTTTTTTTCTACTATTTACATGGAAACAAATAAAATCTTATAAAAAAAAATTAAGTCATGAAGTTTTATAATATCTTCCTCTCTAGCAATGACTACTACAACACATTTGTGTAGAGAGAGAAAGAAATAGAAGATCTTGTGGGGTCTGAAGGTCAGATGGGCAAAGAAGAAAGATTGGTCTTTCTAGAAAAAGGTTCACACAAATGATAGATTCATGCGAACAAAAGAAAGAAGAAATGGCAGCACGCTTCAAAAGGAACTCCAATGTCACCCCATCACATTTGCATCCATCCTATGCACGTTCGCATGCATGCAAGCTTCATAATGCATCCATCACCACCCATGTGGTTCAGTTAGAAAAAGCTCTCAAAGAAAGCTTAGAGCTGATCTATTGAATATGTGACCGGATCGGGCCGATCCAATTTGATCCGATATAATTTTTTTTTTTTTAATATTTCATGTTACATGTCAATCATTCAAAAATAGATTTACCATGAGTTAATCATTTAGGGTTATCAATATAAAATAATTATTGTTAATTTTTATTGGTCAAAAAATCCAACCAATCCGAAGGTTCAACTCTTAAAAAGTTAAGTATCAGTTGGACCAGACTGATACTAAACGATCCTTATTCGAATACTGTGTCCGATACCGATTCCTTTAACTATATATGGTGGTGTGCATTTGAATTTAAACTCTTAAAAAGCAACACAATAAGAACATATTTGAAACACTTTGCTTTTGTGATCTCATGCTTAATTTGTCAATCATCTCCCTCAAACATTGCTAAGTAGTTTAATCACAATTTGCTCATTACCAATGGATCCATTCTTAGGAAGAGAGAGAGAGAGAGAGAGAGAGAGAGAGAGGGATTTTTTTTAAAAATATTCTTAGGGTACCTTGGCCTTTAAGGGCAGCCGAAAGTATATATTCCTCTACATGAGGAGTACATCCTTGGAGCTCGCATCTCTTTATGAAAGAGAATTACATTTGAAGAATAAAGTCATAAGGATAGAGGAAAAGTAGCAGCTCACTCTAGAGGAAAAAGATTACCCAAAAACACTAAAGTGAAGGAATTCAATCACCTTACTCAAGTTAAACTCCTTCGGATGAAAATGAGGACTCATGAACTTTTTCTATTTTCTTGAGAGAGAAAAATAAAAGGAGAGTAGAATTCAATAATAGATGTTATTAAAATTTAGAAAATAAGGGCCATGATTTTTTTATTTTTTAGGGTGAATGTTGATAAACCATAGTGTTAGATAATGTCGATAAACCATAGTGTTAGATACTTGATCGGTTGAAGACTTTCTTGTGCTTTGAAACCGAACCATGCAAAATCATTGGCTCTGCCTTGAAGCGTGTTATGTAAGGGTATGTGCGTCAAATGATCCTCAGTTGTCAGATAACTCACTGGACAATCCAACCGCTGGAAAGGATTTGAATGCCTTTAAAATAATGCACAAGCTAGAGATGTTGGTTATGAAAGAAATTCTTTTATGAAAATGCTTAAAGTAGAAAGGTGGTGTTGGTCGCCATGAACATAATGAATGCTTTTGGGGGGTATTTTGAGTTTAAGGTCGCAAGAGTAAAGATATTTTTAAATATTCATAATATACAAGGTATGTAATGAAGAATAATAATTGTGCAAAAAAAAAACTCCTTCTTATATTCACTTGTGAATGCCTTACCTTATTTGTATAATCTCTTTATTGTTGTATTAATTATTGAGCATTTTCTTACTTTAACCATCAAATCACATTTATTCCAAAAATAATTAAAAATTAGAAAAAATTTTATCTAACCCCCAAAAACTATGTCAAATTCGATCTACTACCCAATGGTTTCTAGAAATTCTAACCGGCCCCATTTAACTGACAGACTTGACTGAACATGTGAGTAGACATTTCTACCATTTCTATTTGAAACTTTAAAACATTAAAATGAGATAAAGTTATTAATTTACCCTTTCTTTAAAACATTAAAATGAAACTAAAAAAAAAAAAATCATAAAATTTCATCACTTGCAAGTTGTATCTCAAATCGGGAACTGAGAATCATTCATAATCAATAACGATTACCATGACCAGACAGAGTTGCAGGTTTTATATCATCCTCATTAGCACTCCATTATCTAATCTTTAATGATCTCAAGCCCTTCCAACTCAAATCCAGATTCATTAAAAAGAGATATATTCCACTTCGATTGCTTGGTCATTTCAAAATCTAGGTCAAGAAGATCTATTCCTTTCCAGATCTCGATTATCCTGCCTGAAGTTATGCAAATCTCGCTAATTTTATTTTATTTTTACTTGTCCCCGATTTTATAGAGATGATGTGGAGCCGTGAGGAATTTTTGTTCTGAAATCATGTGTCCCTCTTCTCGGACTCTCTCTCTTAATGTGCCCCTACTCCCTATCTTCTCTCCTTCTTACTTCTTCTCCTTCACTTTTCTCCCACAATCCCCTATCTTCTCTCCTTCTTACTTCTTCTCCTACACTTTTCTCCCACAATACACCTTATCTTCTCTCCTTCTTACTTCTTCTCCTTCACTTTTCTCCCACAATCCCTCTCTTTTTTCCTAAAATTTCATTACCTGTCCCTCTTCTCGGACTCTCTCTCTCTCACTCTGACCACAGACGACCCATTCGCTATCTTCTCTCCTTCCTACTTCTTCTCTTTCACTTTTCTCCCACAATCCCTATTTTTTTTCCTAAAATTTCTTTACCTTCCCCTCTTCTCAAACTCTCTCTCTCACTTTGGCCACCAACGGCCCCACTCCCTATCTTCTCTCCTTCCTACTTCTTCTCCTTCATTTTTTCTCCCACAATTCCTATTTTTTTTCCTAAAATTTATTTACCTTCCCCTCTTCTCGGACTCTCTCTCTCACGGCCCCACTCCCTATCTTCTCTCCTTCCTATTTCTTCTCCTTCACTTTTCTCCCATAATCCCTATTTCTTCTCCCCTAATCTTCTCTCAATCTTTATATAGATCCCCTTTCGTTTCTTGATCAGAGGAGGATCCCCTTGTTTCTTGCTCTTCGTCTCCAAATTTCTAGGGTTTGAGAAGAAAGAAACTTGAAAAATAGATGGGAATAAGGGCATTATTGTCTTTTACTTTTGGAATAAGGGTATTATTATCCTAATATTTGTAACTAACGGGACTCCACTAACGGGTGGGGTCTCTTTGATTAACGGTGAAAAAAATTTGGGTGGTAGATGAGACATTTGGAAATCTTTTGGGTGCTAGATGAGACTTTTGGAACTTTTAGGTGTTAGATCGAATTTGACATAGTTTTTGGGGTTAAATGAAATTTTTTCTAAAAATTACTATAGTGGGTTACATTTGAAAATGTGATTTTACTATTATGCTGCGCTCATTTTTCCTTGAGGCTTCCGAAGCTCGTGGACAATATCGTCAATTCACTATTAGTTAGTAACGGATTGTAACAAACTTCTAGGCATCATTAGATACGTGGAAACAGTTCATTAATTAAAAGCAAAAAAATTATAATATGATACTTCAGTGTATAAACTCTTGTAGGTCTCAAACTTTCCACCATTGGATTGGCATTTTGGACATTAAAGATTACCTCAAAGAAATCAACACTTGTACGTAATCTCGTGTTTCGTTAAAGTTGGGACTCTGCCACTCTGGTTTCCCATAAGTTGAGAGTCCATAAACTCTATCAAATCGAATCGCCAAATCGATCTCTTTCCTTTCTTAAATTTCTTCGCTTCAATCCAAATTTTATATATAAAGGCAGCCTTACCAGACCCATCATCCATCCATCTTAATACGATTTCTATATCAGTCTTCTTCCTTCCATAATCTTTCCCTCACCACCGACTTTCTTTGATTCTGTTTCAGTTGCGTTTTCATTGGATTCTCTTAACAATGGGGAAAGTGTGGTTGGTTTTTGGTGTTTTGGTGATTTTGGGTGTTGCCGCAGTGGAATCTTCAAATGCACCGGCGCCGGCAGCTGACTGCTCGTCTGTTATAATGAATATGGTAGATTGTCTTTCATTTGTGAGTAATGGAAGCAAAGAAACAAAGCCCCAGAGCACTTGCTGCTCTGGGTTGAAGACGGTCTTGAAGACTAGCACTAATTGTCTCTGTGAGGCTTACAAGAACAGTGCTCAGTATGGGATTGCCCTCAACATGACTAAGGCTCTCAATCTTCCTTCTGCTTGTGGGGTTTCTGCTTCCGCATGGACATGTGGTGGTGGGTTGATTTAATCTCGTTCTGTATTTTGTATTTCCCCTGCTTTCCCCTTTTAACTTTTGTCTTACAAAATGCTGTTTGATCTTAATTGATGTTATTGTGCTGTTCTGTTCAGCTTTTGCAGCGTCAACTAATTCCCCAAACTCTGCTCCTGGTACGGCTTGACCCTCTTCTCCATTGATCAACTTTGAGGCCTTCTTTTATCCTTTTTTTTTTTTTTTTTTTTATTGAATTCTGATGATGGGGCTTTGAGAGGTTTTGATGCGGCTTTGAGAGGTTTTGTTGAAACTTTAAGAAGGTAAAGGTTGTTTGATTTTGAAACAGAGAGCTTGATTTCCTCTGTCTTGCTCTGTCATTTAGAAGTAAAAGAACAACATAGTTTGGATCTTATTTGGGTTCTAGAAAAGAAAAATTATAATCCTGAAACGATTCAAAATGGAAATGGAAGAAATCTTCAGCCTGGGATCTTTCTCTTTTAACCCACCTTTTTTCCTGATTCTTTTTTAATTTACATAAATTTCTTTTGGCTGAATCTTTCAGCCCATTTGAGGAAATGCAATCTTCAATAAATAACGAATTTTGATTATCTCTTTTTATTGCATTGGTCTTGCAGCTCAATCACCCACTCTGTCTCCCAAGTCTGAAAAATCACCCGCTGCAACTCCTGCAAAATCACCCGCTGCAACTCCTGCAAAATCTCCTGCTGCAACTCCTTCAGGTTCAGCTCCATCAGTTGCACCATCGGGAAGTATTACAGCTGAAACTCCAGCTCCAGCTCCAGCTCCAGAGGGTCTTTTTTCTGGTTCATACCTCCATTGAAGGAGGGGGATTTATTTAGTGATTTGTGTCTGGAATTGCTATTGGGTTCTTTACAAAATATATGCTTAGGTAATGAAAAGAGCCAATTAGACAGTATTCTTTGCTGGCTCTGTTTTATAAAATACTGTTTTCTTTGAGTTAATATATTAGGCTTTTATTATTTTTTTATTATGAATTTTTGGTATGGAGTTGCATCTGAACTATCACCACACAGACATAGGCAGGGAAGACGTATTACAGTCCAAATGTTGCAATTAATGGTAAGTTTCAAAAACTAAAATGATATCAATATAAGAGCTAATAGCTGCAGCTTTTTACATAATGTAAACTCTAAGTAAGTTCAAGTTAGGGTCATGGGCCAGACCTAATTGTTGGGTACAAATCACACCAACCAATAGAAACGTGCTACGTCGCCATATACCAATAAATGGAAGCCCCATGTTGACACAATTGCAACCAATAGGAGCACTGTACATTGGCCCGCACTCAATAGAATAGTAGTAGGGAGAGTGTGACACATTGGCCTAGAGTGTGACACATTGGCCTACGCCAAACTTAAGGAGGGGATCCATGTTAGCCCGCAAACAGCATTTATTGCGCCATGTACCCTTAATCTTCCGTTGGGCCATCCAACAAGAACGTGACACATTGCTCTATGAAGACTTTTGAACCAATGGAATTGTCCCCTACTAGCCCGCATGCGCTCTACTCCTCGAAATCCAATGGTACCCATTGTACCATCCAAGAATAACGCGACACATTAGCTTATGTCTCACTCTCAGAGCCAATGGAGGTGAACTCTACTAGCCAAAGATGGCGCACCAAATATGCAAGTGTGCTTGACGCGTTTCCAGCCATATCAGCTCAAATCAAAGACAAATCCAGCTCAAGTCACTACTATAAAGCTTTCTATCGCCCCTTATTCATCTTCTCTACTTGCTGTCTAAATCCTAACTTATGCGTCAGTGCATCACAAGGCCCAAACCCCAACTTCCTTTGTTCACCTTATCTGCATGTGTTCTGCAGATTATCTCCCCAAGAATTGTGTTAGCAGGTCTTAACAGCAACACCAATCATGATGTCATATGGAGCATTGGACACGGGAACAAATTTTGATATTTGGGCTGACAATGGGATTCCACTACGGACCAAACCTAACCTTGAGTGTGGGCCAGTTTTAGGAGATCTAAAGGAAGTACTTGTTGAAGGCGTCTTGGCGATACAACTCAAATTTAAAGAACCATTTTGGAAAACTTTTCCCTTAATTTTTTTTAATACATGGTAATATTTATCAGAAAAATATCAAGTCATAAATTTAACTTATAGTTTATAGGTTATGTTTGGATGTCAAGAATTTAAAAAAAAAACTAAAAATAAAAAATGGAGCCATACAAAAACAAGGAATTTGGATTGCAATTTCCATCGAATTTGGTAATGAATCCAATTGTTTCTAGTGCTTCACGACACTTTTATCTTCTATCAAAGCCCAGTAGTGAGCAGATTCAGCTGTCATACATCGACGTTTGTCATTTTCTTCTGTACTCTAGAGGTTATCTTCTCAGGTGCATGACTTCCCTTGTATGTCTATGCACCACGATCAATGTACACTTGTACCTGTCCATAAAATGTTAGCTCTATTTAATTTGCCACATGCGAATGCAAACTCGATATCAAAGATAACTTCTCCCTACCAAAAACATCCCTTATAAATGGAACTGGTCATATGGGAAATCCTCAAAAAAAATTAAGTCAATAGATAAAACTCTACATAACAAGAAAAATCCCTGGTACCAAAAATATGAAATTGAACATATATAACATGAGCATTTAGTTCATGAAGAGTACTAGGGTTTCTTATTTGTTTTTGAGAAAACCCTATGTAGAACAAAGGAAGATTAAAAATGATACAATGGAATTTTGGAGAGACCTAGATGATCTAACCCCAGGGACACTACTTTTTTCAAACGTCGTCCTCATCATACCAAAGATTATTATCTCATTAGAGAGAGAGAGTAGATTACATTGAAGCTATTCAAAAACATACTTTGGAGTTTGTAATGACAAGAGAATATAAAGGTTGCGGAAATCCATTAAGTGGATTCTCTTGCCATTTCTTCAATTTGGATCAGCAGCTAGACATGGCTTCCCTATTGCCTGGTACTCTCTCTCTCTCTCTCTCTCTCTCTCTCTCTCTCTCATTCTTCTTGTTCTTTATTAATAACAACTTTTTTTTTGTTATTTCTTTCCATAGTTGGCCTTGCACGTGAGAAGAGATTGAAGATTAGAAACAGACAAACCAAAGACGATGAGAGACAATGGAATTGGAGAAGGTTGTTTCAGTTTTAAATGTAGCTTTCTCTTAGACTCTGGTGGTGAACTTAGAATTTTTGGCCTCGTTCTTGTATGAGTTTGGATCGACTGTTATAGCTCTACAGTGGTATTAGAGTCTGTTTGCTTTAACACTATCTTGTATTGATTCATGAACACGTTTAGCATGATGTACTTGGTCTGTCTTCTATTGGTTTCGATGAAGGATTCAAGATGGTTGGTTAGCATGACGTCGTTCATAGTATATGCACCCAAATAAAAAAAACACGTCAATATTGTACGAGGTTCCTGTTACTATAAGGTCTAGAGAGACAGAGAATGTTACCATTCCACCAATACTCACCTTCATGATGTTTTCATGGTTGATTCAGCTCCAGTGGTTTCAACTTTGTTAACCATGGTCCTTATCCAGCAATTGTGGTAGTTCAGGTTCTAGAGTTCTAGTTATGAACCAACCTATTTATAATAGTGTTCAGCCCAATTATAATCAGGAATAAAGATGGATGGGTTGGTAGGTAGAACTTAACTTATTCTTAATTGAGATCTCTCTATAATATCCCTTGTACTAAGGCATAACAGCTAGCCAACATGAGAGAGGTAGAGAGGTTAAGAGGATACAAGTACGTACATATATTCTTTTTGGGATTTTGTCACCGTCATGTGGTGTCGGATCCATCTCTAGAGTGTGTGACCCATTGAATATGATCAGAGATAGGATCCATGGAGGATACAAGTACATGCAAAATCAAGAAATCGAGATAAAAGAATTAAGAGATTTGTATGTATTTTAGGATGTAAGCATACGTATTTTTTTCTTTAAAAATTAAGAGAGAAACAAATAGAAAATTCCATAGATGAAGCATGAGAAGAAATTATTCTGAATCATTTATTCCAAGCATTCTCTCCCATTTTGGTGAAATCTCTATATAAGATATCATATATCATACCAACTTATTTACCAGAAAAATATCATACCAACTTTATTTTGAGTAATTTGGCTAAAGGAAACAATGATGGTAATTTTGTAAAAAAAAACCTAAAAATGGGTAATCATGTAATTTTTTAATATTTTAATTTTTATCATGGGTGTCACACAATTGCATCCAAATCCTCTCCTCCAAGTGTTTTGGGAGGAGAGGGGGCGCCCCCATTGGATGGACGACATCTGGGGCTCAAATGAATCTGAATCCTCTGTCAGAGCTGACACCCCCTTGTTCGCTCGAATGGACTGTTCAGATTCATCCAAACCCCAGATGTCGTCCATCCAACAGAGATGTCCCCTCTCCTCCCGAAACACTTGAAGGAGAGGATGTGGATCCTACACAACGAGTGGCATAGACATCAATAAAATGGGTAAACATATAATTTTTCTAATATTTTAATTTTCATCAGAGTGCGCATAGAACAAGTGCAACGAGCATCAGTAAAGTGGGTAATCAAGTAATTTTTCCAATATTTTAAATTTCATCAAGGTGGCACAGAGCGCATTATAGGCATCAGTTTACTAGAATAAAAACCAATACAGGTTATATGGGTTTGGATAGCTTGCAATTTTTAGGTTTATTAATGTATGGGAATTTTCTATAAGCCCCAAGTTGTGATTTTTTTAATCAAAATACAAAAAATATCAGTATTGCCTAGTAGTATTAGGAATTCTATGTAGATTATATAAAGGATTTAATTAGTCGATTGGGTTTTTGGGTCTCATTGGTTTTTTAGGTTTCAGTAATCTATAAAAAGAGGTACAGCCTTTCATTGGGAACCAAGTCTTTTGAGATTTTTGTTATCATTTAGGTAATTCGTTGGAGTTGTTCCAAGAGTTTGAAAAAGAATTATGGAGTTGAAGACCATTAATCTATGCTGTTGTTTTCTTCAAAATTCAAAGAGTAGAGTTCCTTAATGAGAGAAGAAGAATCAAAGTTTTCGAGGATGGAATCACGAATTAGACAAGAGAGTTTACAATTCTTACCCTTGTGTTTACTCTTACTTATCTTGACAAGTAGATAAAATAAAGTAGTTTCTTCGTAGGAACCAAGTCACCAACCTCCAATAATTAAGCAATTGCTTAAAAATATGTAAACCATGTTGCTTAAGTGTTGATACAAAACATTCCTTCCCCCTAAATGATACCTTGTCCCCAAGGGTAACTCAAGGGTATCTAGTCTTCATCATCTTTTGTCAATATCTGGTTCAGTCGGTTCGTCTCCTTTGTCGTCTGACCAACACCCTTCAACGACGAATAGCTTCTTGCAATGGTGCTCAGGGCCAAATTTATCATTGCAATGGAAGCATAGTCCTTTTACTCGTCGCTCACTGAGTTTTGTTGGAGATAACCTCACAATTAGTAGAAATGATGCATTCGAACTTAGTGGTGGAGGCGGCCTTGGTCGGCTAGAAGTTGCTTTCATGGTATTGCGATGTTTATAAAGGGGTGAGAGTCTTATTATTGCCGCAAACAAAATTATTGGTTTACATGTTTGGGCGTCCACCTTTCCAAGTCCAATTATAATGCAGCCCACATGTTGCTCTTTTGTTAGCCGACTTATACCAATTAATAACTTTTTGAACTGGGTATGATACTCTTTACAGTCCTGTTTGTTGTAACTTGGTTAGGTCCCTGAAAAAATCCTGAAATTGGATAGGACCATACCTTACGTGAAGTGCCTCTTAGAAGGCTTATCATGTGATGGTTCCTTACTACTCTTTAATGATCTGAAACCATACTTGTGCATCTTCTTCCAAATTGAATGATGCCATTGGAACTCGCTCTTCCTTGATTGTTTGGTGGAATCAAAAAATTGATTGGCTCAACAAGCCCAACTAATCAGGTCTTCCTATCCGTTAAATTTAAGGAAATCTATCTTCACCATTTTAGGAACATATGAACCAATGGTTCAATTGGTTAGCTCTGGATTTTGGCCATCATTAAGGTGACCTTCACTTCTACATGGCTGATTGTGAGACGATTCAACACTTTTTTTGATGTTGATCACGTTGTCCAACCTTGTATGGACAATCTCAAATAGTTATTGCATCGAGTTCATCATCTACTTAAATTTGTGATCTTGTACCGCAACCAATTGCCCGTATCAGTTTCCAAACATTTTAGTCATTGCTCGGTGGAGCCTTGCTTTGATACCATGTTGTTAAGTGCTTGATAGTTGGATCATGTAACTCGATAAAAAGAGTCAAAGTTCACGAGCTAGACAAGAGAGCTCACGATTCTTAACCTTGTAGGTAGTCTTACCTATCTTAATTCTTGACAAGTAGATTTTAAAGTAGTTGCGTTCGAAAGAAGTACTAGCCTCCAATAATTAAGCAATTGATTGAAGACTCCCTAAGTGACTTAACAAACTCCTATAAATATTCCTTAAATTTCTTAAATAAAATTCCTACAAATTAGGATCTTATCTTCAACAACTCCTTACCCATATGATTATTTATTCAACACATATTAACTTTTTTTTTTTTTTGGAAGTCTAGAATAGAAGTAGACAAATAAAGGAATTACTGCTTCGTTGTTATTTTTGTCTTTTTTTTTTTGGTAAGAGTTATTTTTGTCTGTTCATTCTTTCTTCTCCTATTCTTCAATGATAAAAACAAAAAATTCAAAAAGGAAAACGTTGTGGGGTTGTTGAGTAGTGGGCATGGTTTTAAATTCAGATATCTTACACCAATCAGTTTGGTTTACAATCAGTTTGGTTTACAAATTTAATAGGAAACGACATATGTTTGATCTTTATTAAAATAATATTAAAACAGATTAAAATCGGACATCAAACAGATCCAAAACTGATATGAATAAACTGATCTGATATATTGAACCATGGTTGTGACCAATGCATGAGGAGTTGGATGTTTAACCATAATTGAATTTTAAACACGTGTGATTAGTATCCAAATTCTCTCCTCCCAGAGGTTCGGGAGGAGGGCAGCACCCCTGTTGGATGGCCAACACTTAGGATTCGAGTGAATTTAAGCCTTCTATTTAAGCTAATACCTCATTGTCGCCTCAAGAAGAAGAAGCTTGAACTTCTGCCGTTCTCAGTTGTCCGACCTAACGCTGCCACAGGAATTCTACCGGAATCACCTCACAAGGCTCCCGTCCTCCCACCATCAGGTTCTCTGCAAACAGAGGGAAAAGAAGAAGAACGGGAAGAAAATCTATTAACAACCCACTAAAAAAAGGGGAAAAAACCTAATGGGAAACCTGTTGAAATCTGAGAAGAAATGAGAGAATGAAGAAATTCGGTGTAAAATGAGTTTTGAAAATCTTGATGGAAATCCTAGTGAGATCTATAGATGACATTGAGGTTTAAAAAGACTGAAGAAATCTGAAATAAAAAATAAATCAAAGAAAACCAACACAAAACCCTGGACCCAGAGATCTAAAAAATGAAAAGTGAACGGAAATAGAACAATGATCATGAAGAAAAAAATCGAAAGTCACGAAAACCATATCAGAAATCACGAAAAACCAAAAAAATCAAAAGTTCATTCTCTCATTTCTTCTCAGATTTCTTTCCCATTAAATTTTTTTCCCCTTTTTTGTTAATGGGTTGTTAACAAAATTTCTTCCCATTTTCGGCAGGTTTTTCTCTGAATTTTCTCTTCTTTTTTCAGTTTTTCTTTTCTTTCATTTTATTTTCTTTCTTCATTTTCATATTTCAATTTAGAACTAATTCTCCATTTTTATCTGTTTATATCTCATAGAATCAGATTTGATGTCCAAATACATCTAATACACAAGGGCGTTCAAAGATCCGATGGCTCGTGATACATCTGCTTTTGGTTGCAGATGTATATGTGAAAATCGATGGAGGGGAGGATGAGTAGGAAACGAAAGTTTTAGGGACTGGCTTTTAGATCTTAGAGCTGGAAACCAGATCTTAGAACTGGAAACTAACCTGCAGTCAAGCCAGAGGAAACTTCATGAGAAGGAAGCAGAACTCCAAGCATTGAAGGACATTCTTCATCACCTCATGACAAACTTTCTCTTGAAAACCCAAATCGAAATAGTCTTCCCGAAAGAAAGGTTCTTCGTTCTTGGTTTTCTTTTTCCAAAGAAGAAGAAACTTCGTTCTTTGTTTTCCCCAAAGAAACCTTATTCCAATGAATGAGACCCAAATCTTAATAGAGTCTAATATTTTGTTTTTAAGTCCTCACGTTGCAGGTAAGTCTATTTACTTCACTAGCCATCATCACCTTTGGATTAAACCAACACCACGTGGCATGAATCCATCGAACAATTGTCGTCTCCAATTGTCGTACCAATTGAAAACGATGTGGACTTACCAATTGAAAACAATGTGGACACTCAATGATAAAAAGAAATTGATAAGGATTCAAAACTGACCAGATCGATCGAATTACCTAATCCGTCTGGTTTTGTAATCACCAAAACTAGACCAAATTCTATGTTAGAGCACTTGTATATTCCCTAAACTTCAGGTAGCAGAGATTTGGGACCTGGAGTGGAAAATTGGAAATATAGGTGATACAAATAGTCCAACATTGAGAATAAAATCTTGGATGTCTTATATATGTGAGAACCCCTTCATTTACTAATTCTAAATTTTAAGATGAAAATTTAACATGATATCAAAACTCCAAGTTTGTGAAAGGGAACGTTGAAAATAATCCCACATTACTTAAAGACTAAAACTTTAGTGCCTTATATCCGTGAATCCCTCCACTTATAGTTCAAACTTTTAAAATAAAAACATAACAATAGGATGACTCTTAAACTTTTTTATCAGCATCAACTTTTGAAGGATGAATATTTAAAGATAACCACTTGCAGATTTCCAGTAGGAAGAAGCAGCTAAAAAGTGAAAATTATTGGAGTCCATTCAGCTTCTACCTATAATTATATAGAATTATATTCTCAATTTCACTTTTCACCATTACAGTAACCTCCAACAACAATTGAAGGCCAGAACTAAAATGCCCCAAGAACCACACTAATCACTATATTCATAATCCATTCATGGACATCAACTAAAAAAGAAAAAAACCTGCACAAGACTGAAACAGTTCACCTTCAAGACGTATTCCTTCAGGCCGATGGAGGTGAAATAGAGGACGGAAACGAGAAGATGAAGGAAACCAAAAATAAGACTAAACAGAAAACCCCATCTTCCTCCTACAACGAACTCTCTCTTTTTACTTCTTAGAACTGAAAATTTAAAAACACAGAACAGTTTTTTTTTTTTGGGAAAACAAAACAGTCCTTTGAAGGTGTCATCACTGCTCCTCCCCAATTCATTTGTATTCCAAAATCATGTTGTTCTCGGGAGCCAACCCAATACAGGCCCTCATTATGTTCTCAAGCATTGCCCTCTGCTTCGACAGTGCATTCACCACCGGAGTACCAGGAGGAACCTGTTTCACAAATACCCATCAAACCATTTTCCATTAATAAAAACCAGATGGACCGTCATTGAACTAAATTCCAGAAAGAGAATCATTTGCTTGCTTACCAGTGGGGCCTTTGTGAGATAGCTCAGAATGGTAGCAACAGGGTGGAAAGAGTGGAACTTGCTCTGCAAAAACCATGAGAAACAAAGAGTGAACCCAATTTCAACTATAAACCTTGAAGTGGGTGGTTATGGTAAGTGAAAAATACCTCTCCCTCAGCTTTGAGTTGGATCCGAGTACTGAGCTCAGCGAGAAGGACCAAGTCCAAGATGATGGGAGCAGCCAACAAGGAGTCCTCACAAGTGTTGTGGAGGACGATGGTGCTCTTCCCTCCCATGAATATCTCCGATGTGTACTCATCCATTGCCCTCTTGCTGTCTCCAACGTATGGCACATACTGCAATTCTCCAAAAAATTAAATGATTCATCAAATAATAAGATACTCGTGTTAGTTTTGTCAGTTTTGAATTTTAGACTAGATTCAGATTAGATTACCTTGATCACAATTACATGATCAGGGTGTTCGCCTGGCTCATAGAGTATGCCATTACTGGAGACCATGTCGTCCACTACATTGCTCTTTGAGATCTCTTTCGATCTGAAGGTCTGAGGTGCCGACAGATTCATGCCATCGTTATTGCCCAGATGGTTGTAACTCACTATTGATGTTGGCTGAAATCAAGACATTCCAATCATCAAATTTTGCCAAAATAAGAAAAATCATGAAAGCAAAATTAAAAATTTAATTCCCTGTCTTTTTTATAGTGCAAAGACAGTTACCTTGATTCCAGCCCCAACAAGAAAGTCGACCAAGACAGATTTCATCTTGGTTTGGCCACTTTTGAAGTCATCCCCACCGATCAAACTGTTCCTCCTAATGGCCAAATCAATCAGCCCAGGAACGAAGGTGTTCTGTGGACTTCCATTGATGAAAGGGATGTTCTCGAGGACACAGGCAATTGCGTACAAGGTGGATGGAGATATCTCTGCCTCATTCCTGTCTAACGCTGCTAGCAGATTCTCCATGGTATCATTAAGTCCCACAACTACATTGCTGTATCTCTCTGTGTTTGCAGTCCAAAGAACAACCACCTTATCTACATTATTAGCTTCCTTGAAATCCCTGAAATCAACCCATATCAGAGTTTAGATCGTTATCGAATCAAGACGACAATCTGATAAGAAAAATGCTACAAAAGATACCTCATGTTCTTTATGATCTGTTGAACCATCTCTTTCTTGGTACCCTTGAGGACATTGTCGGCACGAGAACCTTGATTTGCAGCAATGAAATCCGGGTCGTAGATTCCAGGAAGTGGGACGATGGATTCCATGTAAGGCCTCAATTGCCTCTGCAGATCAATGTCAAAAACCTTTGCCCTGGCCATAGCATCCGCCAGATTCATGTCGCTTATGTCCCATCCCCCAAAAACAATATCTTCAGGATTCACCTGGGAAACAAAACAAAAATGAGTTACTGGTGCATAGAACATCAGAGAAGGAAGAAGACATTACAGTACCATGGGGAGTAAGCTCTTGAAAGGAGCATAAATCTCTTCTCCGTGAAAAGATCCCACTCGGATGGTTGAGGCCTGAGTGAGGGAGCCGAAGTAGTTGGCTTGCTGTACTTTATCTTTGGTAGCCCATGAGATTCCTCTGAGAACATTAAGGAAAATCTTACCAACCCATGAACAATAAACAAATCAAAATAAAAAATCAATAGAAAGAAGGAAGACGATCAAGAATCAAGAAACTCACTCCCGATTAGCAATGACACCACCAGTAAGAGTTGAACCATTGTTTCCTCCCCAACCCACAAGCATAACCCTAACAAAATTAACAGAAAATGAGATTTCAGATTCAATTGATACTAAAATTAAAATAAAAAAGAGGTTTTTTGGAGGACGGCTAACCCTAGCTTAGGAACACGAGTATCAGTCTTGAATTCGTATTGAACAGTCTTAGGCTTGACGATCCATTGATAGGTTCCATTCCTGTTCTCATGAACAAGTTCAGTGGTTTCATAGCTGTAAACAGATTGGATCTCATTTTCCGTGTATTTAACATAAGGGCTTTCGACCTTGAAGCTCTCGATAAACATCTTTGATGAGATTCTGAGCTCGATCACCCTAACAATCCAGGAAAAAAAAAAGCTTCAGACAAGCCTTCACGCAATCTCCCTCACACCCCTTTAACTCCCTCACACCCCTATAACTGTCCGCGTCTGCAGAGTACAGAGCTTGATGATCCTTCCTGCAAAGTGAGCAGCGAACGATGCATTATATAGAGAAAATGAAGCGACACAGTGTGGACACGTGACATAGATGATTGGTTAGTTGATGATCCTTCCTGCAAAGTGAGCAGCGAACGATGCATTATATAGAGAAAATGAAGCGACACAGTGTGGACACGTGATAGATGATTGGTTAGTTACGAAGTGGGACCATGCAGAAAAGCTTTGGGTCCCTCCACAAAAATCGTCTCCCGCCTGGGTTTGGGCGGGAGATTAGGCGGCCCGTATGGATGGCCACCATGTGGCACATGTGGCATTCGGAGGGATCCAAGCCCTCCATCCGAGTTGACCGCCCAGTCGACAAGCTGAGCCAACTGGGGCGTCGGCTCGGATGGAGGGCTCGGATCCCTCCGAGTGCCACATGGCGGCCATCCATCCGGGCCGCCCAGTCTCCCGCCCAAACCCAGGCGGGAGACGATGTGGATTCCATTTGGAGGGCATGCCCTTAACTTCATCCACATCGTGTCTTTCCAGTGATTCTTGGAGGGATCCACATCCTCTCCCGCCTAAGTCTGGATGAAAGAGTTGGCGGCCCGGATGGATGGCCACCACCTGGCTCTCGGGTGGATCCGAGCTTTTCATTCGAATCGACACCCCTGTTGGCTCAGCTTATCAGTTGGGGTGTCGGCTCGGATGGAGGGTTCGCATCCACCTGAGAGTCAGGTGGTGGCTATCCATCCAGACTATCAACTCTCTCCCAAACTCACACTGGAGAGGATTTCTATACTTCTTGGAGGACGTGGTAATTTTTTCCTGATGGCCGACATTTGGTTCTTGAGTGAATCCGACACCCATGTATGAGCCAAAATTCCTTGTCGGCTTGACTTGTTAAGTGGTTATCAGCTCGAACATAGGTTTCAAATTCACTGAGAGTCATGTATCGATCATCCAGATAAAGTTACCGCTGTCACTGGGAAGGGAGGAAGGATGTGGATCCCTCCAAAGGGGTTGTGTTGGGACGTGCTCTCTATAGCTTACGCTTGGCGAAAAATTATTCTGCCACTTGTAAGTTTTTTTTTCAGTGACTACAGGAGGAAATGAAGGTACTGGATGGAAAAGGGACAGGGAGAGGATTTAGATCCAGCGGGCCCTACAGCTGGTCCCATCCGATGGGTCCCTTAAAAGATACACTGTCGGGGAGAGAATCAAAAATTACACATGGCAACAAACGAGAAGAGTTGGAACAGGATGACTAAGGGCCCGATAAGTTTATGATTCCTAGTCCTACACGGACATGTTAACCACCACAGGCCACACAAAAAAGGGGAAAGAGGTCCTACCTATACTGGAATCTTTTGAACTTTCCAAAGCCACTGATTACTTTTTACAGGGGTGGAAAGATGTATGAGCTTCTCAAGATTCTAGAATATTGAAACTCTTGTGGGGACAGAAACTCATATGCATCCACAGAAAGTTGGAAGCTTTCAAAACTTACAAGTTCGTTTTCAAAGATGATGATTTATGCATTCAATTTTTCATCACATAATGTAGAATAGTAGGTTCTTCTTCATCCATAGTGAATGTTATGGAGATAAAATACATCTCCAATCAATGAATGACACATGGTAAGACGACGTTGGTATGTATCGGGAATATAGATTAAGTAGCACACAAATCAGATGTTACGATACCTAGCAGTGCAATACCTAAACTCCTAAATATCGAGACGAGTACTCAGACAGGTTATGCCTATTTCGCATATTTCTCAGACATGTCTGAACGTACATTGAGATTCACAGATAATCGACGACACATAAAACATAACTACCGGACGACCCGAAGGGCAATCTGACTTTACACACGATAATAACTTTCTACAAATAAGACACAACCCTGTAAGGTATGGGTTACGCACTCTATATGCCTGAATTCGTTCTATAACCCTATTTTCTCGGAACTCACATATTCACTCAATATCGAGTTCAATAATTCCTTGCAACTAGGAGTACTAACTTAGACATTGGAGTCATTCTTGGATCAAAAACCCGACCTCTTTTGTCTTACTTTCCTCCAAGATCAATTTGCCTCGAAGAGAGTGTTCTAGATTATGTTTGCAACAGTAAAACGAAAGCTCTTCTAAACCTTCACTCAAGTGAGAAAAACGAAAGAACATGATCATAAAATGACCTTATCTATCCATCGTTGTATTTTAATGCCGATAATACCCTCAACTGTTGATAATCATATGGCCAATAGATGGGTTCATTTTTGGAAAAACCATCATCCATCCTAAGACCTTAGTTAGTGGTGTTAATGATTCCTGATAATTATTGCTAAGTCTTTGTGGGCCAATTTTTGTAGTCAACAACTTTATTGAATAAGACCAGACAGAAATATTATGATTATTGGTTGCACTTTACATAGGCATTACTACCATATCTAACAAATTTGTGTCAGTATCTAAATAATGTAACATAACAGACATATCACTTTGTTAGTGTTTCAACAATGTGGGGGCGTTCTACCAAAGTAAAAAAATGTAGTGACATGGTTTTTCTAATTGAGACATTTATTAATAGTGTATGAATTTAGAATATGCCAATCATTGGTTGGCATGGTTTATTGGTCTTCTGTCAATTGAGTGTAGGTATTCAGGTGGGGAAATAGATCCTCTCGAGCGTTATTTCGACAGTCCAATGCAGATCCAACGCTAGAAAGGACCAAACACACAGCCTAATGTATAGGCATGCATGTGGGTAAGGATGTCAATGGATCAGTCCGAGCCAAATCAGTGTCAGACTTTATAGGGTCTGACCAAAATATGTTCATTAAGAAGTTCTAAGTTGGTCCGGTGTCAGTTTCTTATCGTGTTTAGCTTATCGTGCTAGTATTAGATCTGTACGGGTTGAAAGCCCAATAGAAAACCCATTAAACTCATACTAGAAGGCTAAAACAGTGAAAAAAAGAAGGTTTAACATTCGGTCTAAATCGGTCGGTCTGGACCATTATCGGTATCAGACTCATCGATCTGATTTTTTGGGCCAGCCTAGACCAGACTGCGAGGTTAGAATATACCATACCTCAATCGAAACATGTCTAATAACAGTTTGGTCTAGATTGTTGATCCTTCATAGGACGTGTGTCCTCATTTGGTTGGTGATTTCATTATTCCTCTATCATGTATGATATAGTAGCTTGTAGGAACTTTTCTTAGTCATCCATTTTAGATATTGCCATGTAGATAAATATGATTATTTTCAACTATTAGATAAAGAGATCATGATTTGGATTAATCATTTGTCAAATTTTATAGTCTAATTCAATCAAATAGTCAACTTGAACTTGCATGTATCCTCACCCTCCTCCAGTCCCGAAATTTCAAAAGTCTATTATATCATACAACTAAGTTTTATAGAATTGAAACTTTGATGTGAGAACGGGACATAGGGCTCTCTACTTCTCCATAAAAATATAAAATCATTTGATATGTCACATGACGGTGATGACATTTGAAGGGAACATAGAAGAAAAATTCTTACCATGGTTGTGATGAAATATATTCTCCCGTTATTTATTTATTTATTTTTATTTATAATATTAAAGATTTTAGCCTCAATAGGGCCCATCAAAATAAGAAAAAGAAAAAAAATTAATAAAAAATGCCTATGCTAGAGAGGTACATTGAAAGCAAAGATGGTACTTGTGCATGATTATTATGATTACCATATTTGTCACTGTAACGTGCATGGGTTCTTTGGATCTCCCAATGCAAGCAATGACTGGATGATGACATGGCTTAGTTAGTTTAAGCTCTAATTGATGGGAAAAAATTCCTCATTTGCGTTGTCCAGTTCGTTCAATCGTGATCTAATAATTAACGTTTATTAAATATACATATCGATGTATTGGTATATGTACTGAATATCTTCCAACTGTTGAATCATAGCTGGATGTAGTCCAACGATAGAAACCGATATGAGTCTCTAATTGACCGATTATGACGTTAAAGTTTAACTATGGCAGATGGGTTTGATGCAGTAAAACATTTCTTTCCTAATACATTAAGGGGAGAGGGTTCCTCATAAAGCCAAGTCCGTGAGGGAATCTTTCACAACGCACAAGTAGTTATATATATATATATAGTAATTGATATCTTTCAATGGGGTGTACAAAGTCAGGGGAGGCGAGAAGAACTGTTTAGAATAATTCATCTTTATGTACAAGTAACCTCCATGGGATCCTATCACCATTCATATCTTGTAATTAAGCCCAACATCCCATTGTTATGCTTTGATTTTTATACCTACTGCTGTTGGAATCTACGTCGAGATCTTCTGAGCTGGGACTAACTTGCAGACGACAAAATAGGACTAAGGATGTCAGACTTATAGCTTTGGGGTCGTTTCGATGTTTAAGTAAAGATTCTAGGCAACAAACAAATAAGGTAGGACTTTTCAGGAAAACCAACAAAAAGTATATGAGAGCGGGATAAGAAGTGGTATGATGGTAAACGTATTGAGATGTGTAGTTACTAAGGTGGTAAAATGTAAAGTAGTGGCGTGTTAGAGCAGAATAGTAAATCAATGTGTAAAATATTCAATTGATTATCTTAGTAGTTGGGCCTATTTATAATGACAGAGGAAAGGGGTGTCAAAATTGGGTTTCGCGTGCCTTTAGAGTACAACGCGAAAAATTCTAATGATCAACTTTACCGATGTCTTAAGCTGGTAATGACAGATATACCCTTGTGAACGACCTTTTAAGGGATGAGTCATTTTTGCCTCCAATGAATTGGGGCTGAGTGTCACATGTCCTGTTTTAAATGATTGATGACATTTACACCTAACAAAACCCATGAACATACTTGTTTTGAGCTGGAACTTAAATGATGTGGGCCCAAGCCCATTATTTGAATCATTTGGCAACTCGTGAACCCAACAAAAATTTATGGAGGGACATCTCTTATATTTATTTGTGTGGTCACCTTTTGGAGTGTTATTGTGGTAATGTTTGCTCTAACTTTCACGCACCCCTATGCTAACAAGGGCCCACCTTTTTACCAAACCTTCCACTTGGGATTGGTCCACATCCATATATGATTCAACGAAATAGAAAGAAAACAATCACACAATGCAAGAATAATAATATATGTGGTTCGATAAGGTTCTTATGTTGGGCGTACAAGAAAGGAGAGCACAACAACCCTTATCTACGTTGTATAAAAACAAAAAGAAAACAATCACACAACTTAAGAATAAGAATATATGTGGTTCGACAAGGTCCTTAGGTTGGGCGTACACCGAAAGGAGAGTACAACCACCCTATTTAAGACGTGTAAGAAACGTCGATGAAAAAATAATTTCTATAGATAATCTTCAAAACTAACCTCTAGACCTGTTGAAAGAAAAGCTATATATGATCATTCTAACAGTGGTGTGGCTGAGATTGATTGTAGGGTTTTCAATCAGTAGGGTAACCCTTTAGTTTTAAATCTAGGGATTGGTATCTGCCATGTCTAAAACCAATCTGATTCAGATCAGGTCGATGTACGGATCTAGTGAGAAACTGATACGTGGCAAATCTCGTATATGATAACGTTAAAAAAAAAGACCAGATTGAGGATTGGTCAGATCCAAAATCATTACCAATCAATCAATCTAATATCGATTACTTGAATCATGGTAAGGTTTAGCTGGGGAATAAACTTAGAAAATCCAGCTTAAAACTGAACATATATACCAGGCTGGGCCTTGTCATAGCCGTATCCAAGTCCATTACTTGGCCCTCAGCCAGTCCATACTCCATCTCGAGTTGTATGTTACTCCTGGTTATTAGCTTAAGCACACTTCCATTTTCATAGACAATATTCTCATCAATATTTGACTGTCATGGAAAATTTATGCACTTCCATTTCCTAATGTTATTTACAGAAAATCAACTAGAATATGCATCGATTTAAAAAAAAAAATCTGAAAATAATTCCACTGCAATCAATCCAATCAATATTTGACTGTCCTGGAAACACATGATACAAAACTGAAAAACAAACATGATACACACGATACACAGTACTAAATGTATCATCACAGTATAGTCCTTTCAAGTACTAAGTGTTCAGATTAACACATGATACACAAAACACCATCCAAAAAACAGCTACCATCACTGTATATAATCCATCACAGAAAAAAACCAAAAAAACCATCAAAAAACAGCTACCATCAATGTATATAATCCATCACAAAAAAAAAAAATCATAAATCATAAAAATAAAAAAACAACAACTACCATCACTGTATATAATCCATCATAGAAAAAAACCAAAAAAACCATCATAAAAAACTTCACAATAAATTGCAGTCTCTGACATTATTCATTTCTTTGTTTCCAAACTACTTATGTGTTTTTGATCAGTACTTCCTAAACTTTGCTGCCCTCTCAGTCAATCTTCCCTTTGTTATTGCCCATATACTTGTTTGTGGAGATGTCCTAGACAACTGTGATTGGATTTGCATCTGTGATCCAGTAGATCCATCTTTTCTTGTTCTTTACATGGTCACAAATAAGAAAAATATTAGTATCAAACAAATTGATTGGGATATTTATGTAAGCATTGATGCTACCTTGCTTATGAATCTTGTTCCTTCTTGAGAAGCACCTTGATCCTGAGAAGTACTTTCTTGCATTTTTCTTCCTTTTCTCTATATAATCACATTTAAGAGAAAATTTAGAAGCAATAAAATTTATTGGGAATTTGGTATAAGAATAGATATTACCTGTGTTTCATGTTGAGAAGAACCAGTGTGTTTGGAAGCATCATCCTTCTTCTTCTTCTTGCAGGATATAGCATTGTGACCAATTGCTTTGCAGTAGGAATAGTGGAAAATGAAATTTCTCTTTCTAAACTCACTTGCTGCATCCACATTAGCTACTCTTCTCCTCTTTATGGTAGGCCTACCAGCTCTCCTGTATTTAGGTGGTTGTACAATAGGCTCATCTTCATTGATCATAATAGAGTCCAAGCCAGACATGGCATGAATGAATCTAGAGTAGAAAAACATAAATTTTTTAATTGAAAAAAACGAGAAAACATGGTCTTCCACATTATCCCTCTAGAATAGGACTGCAACTATAGCATGCTTACATGGAAGCCCACTGACTTCCCATGCAGAGCAGTCACACATATATCCACTACATATCTACTATGTCCATCATTGATCTCAAACTCATCTAGTCCACAAGACATGACTTGACAATTCCTAAATGCTTGTTGAGCAGACACTAACTTCTTCATGATAGCAGGTGTTATCCTCCCATTGAAATCACAACCTTTCTTATACTTATCATGCATCCTACTGAAACTTAATTCTAACTTCATCAATTAAATTCAGTATAGGTTTGCCTCTAGAGGGTTGTATCCACTGATTGAAACACTCTCACATGTTGTTAGTGACATGGTTACTAACAATCATGTGATCAAATGCGTGTCTAGCCCAAGCAGACACTAGGTTTCTCATCAACCATTCATATGTTTCCCTTTTATTTGCTTTTAACTCATTCATTGCTTTGTTAAAATATGTGGCATTATATGCCTCACATGCTGTCCAGAATAGTCTTTTCAATAGGAGTGAAGAAAATTTCTTCTGGAAGTTGCTGTATAGATGTCTACAGCACAGCCTTTGGTTAAACATTCAAGAAAATATCAGTAATTGCCTCAGATAATCCCTATGACAATACAAAAAGCAAAAATAAAAAATAAAAAACAAAAAACAAATCAGAGGCAATCTCTAGGATATACTACTTAACTACAACTTTAACAGAAAAAAACATTACCTTCTGTTTATCTAACATGAATGTCAAATGCTGCCCATCAATGTCAAATGATATTACCTCTGAGAATGCTACCAAAAATCATGTCTATGAGTCTCTATTTTCACTTTCCACAACAAAGAATGCAGTGGAAATAAATCATTATTGACATCCATTGAAGTGGCTGCCAATAAGATTCCCTTATAACTAACTGTTTTTCAAATGACACCCATCAATGCCTATGAATGGCATGTATCCCTTCAAGAATCCTTGCTTGCACGCATCAAAACAAACAAATACCCTTTTGAACATTGGTTTCAGAATTGTTGCTGAGGCCTCCTCGTACTGTAACTTGTATATGCTCCCTAGGTTCCTCTCTAACACCATCTCACCATATTTGGGCAGCTTTGCATATGACTGTTTATGACTGCTCAAATTCCCGTCCTTGGCAATCAACTTTGTTCTATATAGTTGCTGATTTGTTGGCTTGATACCATACTTTGTCATTAGGACAGCCTTCATGTTGTCTGACTTCATATCTGGATCTATTTTAACCTATTACGATGCTTCTTTGCAATCCATATTGAGGTGGCATTTTTGTTGGTTTGCTCACTTCCACAAGTATGGTGAGTATTATATTTTCTCACTATAAATGTGTCACCATCTGGTGACACAGAAGCATAGATTAACCATTCACAACCACCTTTGACACAGATGGTTGTAACCCTCTTCTTATCATTTTTAAGTCTAATAATCTATACTCCTTCTTGGATGACAAAATCTGTTAAAACTATCCTAATAGGATAGACATTTTCATAGATAGACCATTGTGTAATGTCTACCCTTCTCACATCATCTATGTCTATCTCCTCGTCCCTGCTAGTGGTCTCTTCCCGAAAATCTTCTCCCTCAATTTCAAAAAAATTTGAATTCCTCAACATCCTCTTGCTCATACTCCATACCTTCTCTTTCAGACTGATTACTGTCTTCTTCCTTATCGGTGTCCCAATTTTCATCAAGTGGGTCATCCTCACTATCAAGAGCAACGACTGGTTGTTTTCCCTTCCTGCTGCCACCACTACCGCCAACAATTTGAGTAATGCCGGGTTCAAGTGCACTGGAAGTTATGGACACCATTTCCTCCACAAGCGTACTGGCGGGTGCACTGGTAGTTGTGAACTCTCTACCTTTCACAGGCCTCTTTACAACTGTTTTTCTTGATTGCCTCTATATTGGCTTTGGTCTACCAATCATTGCTAAGTCATATCCATTGATTTTGTAACTTCCTAATGTGACATCACCCACATTTACTCTATAGATTTCCAACAAAATAGCTATACTCTCTGCTTTATACATTTCAATCAATTTCACTACATTACCATCATACTTCACTTCAATGTATTCACCATTGGGCATCTCTGACCTAACTGAAAAGTCCACAAATCTATCGTCTGTAATGGATCTCAGCACTGTACAATAGGCAGTGTGGACTACATCTATCCAGCTTATACAATCATCATCAACTACTTCCACTTCCATTTCATCCTGATACATGTAATACAAACTGATCTTTTCACCTATGTTGATAATTCTGTTTACAAATGAGAAAAAGCAATCAGAAACAATAAGGATGACAAACATGTTCTATGTGTGTATGAAAGAGAGAGAACAGTAAGGATGAATTACTTACCCCTAAACAATAAAAACAATAAACATTAAAAATAGTAAAAACTTACCCCTAAACATATCTTAGTCTCCTTACCATATGATGAGAGTTTATTTCTTGTAAGAGTATTTAATGATGTTCACAACTTCACTATATAATCTCTCTCTCTCTCTCTCTCTCTCTCTCTCTCTGGTTTTGTTTTTTCAGGGTCGTGAGTCATGACCCACCACTATACCCTGGATTAAATCCTAAATGGTAAATTCTATAACTACAGATGTGGCATGAAAGAGCCAACCATGTGACCTCTGATGCATTAAAATTTCAGGATTACCAAAGACGGTATGGAATGCATTAAAATTTCAAGATCACTGAGAAGGTATATGATGCACCACAGATAATTGACTTATTTACTATAAACCCAAAGATTGAAATTACCACACTTTTTATACTTTTTATATGGTGGAAATTTTTCGTACAAATAATATTTTTTGATAGAATCAATCAAAATATGTAATAGGGTATTCGAATCAACTAAACAAAAATTACAAGTTAAGTTTAATGTGACTTGGAACACACAAATGATGTGCTCCTCCAAAGGAAAATAGCACAAAATGGTTTGCATAGAAGCCAGTAAAGAGTAAAATAAATAATTAAAAATGAAAGAGCCAAAGCAGCATTTTGAAAAACAAAAAGATTTTTTGGTTGAGTTCTTTCCTCAAAGCATGGATTGAGTGTCACAAAATGGTTTGCATCGAAGCCAGTAAATAGCAAAATAAATAATTAAAAATGAAAGATCCAAGGTAGCATTTCAGTGTTCTGTTACTATCCCAAAAAAAATAAAAATAAAAACTCAGTCACTAAAGATTGAACCATTACAATGCAGTGTCAATCAACAGAAATTAACAGTTATTTTCTACCACTCACAAGAGAACTTTTTTAATATCCATTTATCCATCAACTCATGGTTTTAATGACCATATATACAATGAAGGACCTACAATGAAAGCAACATAGAGAGTACTTTAAACCACTAAAATCTGTCACTAACGATAAACAAATAGGACCACTTCTCTACCTGTATAAACAATAGGAATGGACCACTTCTTTACCATATGGAGAATACACTTAATGGAACACAAATGCAGAATCCAACCTGCAGACAATAAAGAAATAAGATTCCAAATAAAATGGTTGCTAACATAAGGGGCTTTGGCAAAAAAAAAACGAAATAATTTCACATACCTGAGTGGTCGACAAACCAGCCCTGTAGGGCCAACCTGTCAGCTCTGTAGGACCACCTGTAGACTGTAGAGGGAAAACTGTTAATGAAAAGAAATAGATTCAAGGGACTATAAATAGTTCGATGTCGAACTAAGAATAGTAAAACTTTAACTGATAATTTTTCTCAATCTCTTCAACATTTAGGTTAGGGTTTTTTCACATACCTGATGGGATATTGGGGAAAAAAATATCCCACTGTTTGTCGAACAAGATGAAGATGTTGGAAAAAGGGATGATGATATTCAGAGGATTAGTAACAATAAATTGGGGTGGACGGGAAAGAAGAAGACACAGTCGCCGATTCCTTGTAGTCGCAACCTTAACCCCAGCAAGGATCGATGAAACTTTAACACATTAACCTTTGCCGGCAAAAAAGAAGAAGCTACAAAAGACTCAAGGAAGATGAAGCCCATCGCCGGTGTCGTTGAATAGAGGATTTGAAGAGCATGAAGACCGTCGCTGTCGTGAACAGAGGATCAAGAGTGGTTATCCAATTTTACTGTTACGAATCAAAATGAAAATTTGGAGGTAGGGTAACTTATGCATAAAGGGAATTTTAATCATTTAACAACCCTAAAAGGATAGTATTGTCTGTTAAAATGTTCAGCACATCTAATGTCAACAACTAACGGAATTTTTTTAACGGAGTGGGCTTCGTTGATTAAGGCAGCAAACTTTTAGAGTACTAGATGAAGTTTTTGCAATCTTGTAGAGGTAGATGAGGTTTCCAATCCTTAATGGTGTGTATATGAAAATTGTATCTTCAAGCCTCGATTCCTCCTCCATTGAGAGTTGAAACTAATGACGAATTGTCCAAATTAGAAATGAATGGATCTAATATCAATAGTTTAGGAAGAACGTGAGGATATTTATCGACTTTAGTTGAACTTTCAATAAAATATATCTTATTTCTACGGAGAACAACCGATCTGAATGAGGAAAAAAAATATATATTGCGGTGAAGATTTGGGGAGCATGACAAAGACCTTTTCTTTTATAGAATAAGGATCAAAATAAATCAAAGCCTCCATGAAAATTCTTTCCACTTCAATTAATTTCGGGAATTCCAAAGTTTAACAATATTGGATAGAAATTGAATTTGCAAAGGAAGGGTAAGATGGAATCAAATGCCAAAGGTATTTCTCTGTATAGATAATTATGATCATCATCTCATCATAGGGATTCAATTCCCCTTGTCGTGTAGAACTAAGGGTGTTAATTTTGGTCTTACCAAACAAAAAAAAGGGTGTTAATTTTGAGATCAAATCGACCTCAATTAATTCAAAACCGATTCAGATCAAACTGTTATCGGACATGTTTCAGGTTAAGATATGGCATCTCCTATTGGTCCTAGTCCGGTCCGGGTTAGCCCGACTGGCCCGAAAAAACTGATCGCTGAGCCCAAGCCCAATAATGGCCAAGATTAAATCGATTTAAACAGAATATTAAACCTTAGTTTCACTACTTCAGCCTTCTGGATGGCTTTAACCGGTTCCTATCGAGCTTTCAACCCTAATTAGCTTGATAACAACCCGATAAACTAAGTCCAATAACAATCCAAAACCAGACCAGCATGTTAGTTAATGTGCACAATTTAGCCAACCCAGCCGGAACCTCTTAATAGACATGTTTCTATCAAGTCTTATAAAGCCTAACACTGGTTTGGCTCAGACCGAAACCTGCCCAAACCGGCCCATTGGCACCTCTATGTAGAACTAATGTTCTTGATAAAGGTATGACTCATCTTTTAGTAAGGGTTTTAAATGGTGCGATTTCAGTTTAACAGTGTGGTTCAATTTCATCCAATGTGTAATGAGAAAAATCAAATCGAATCTTTATTAAACAGTTTCAAATTGCTTACCAAAATCGATTATTGATGGATTTCATTAAATGGTTTTGTTGGCAGGAAGGAGATGAAGAGTTAGGAATAAAAAAGAAGGATAACCAAGGAAAAGCATTAAAAAAATTTTAATCATATATGAAAGTGGACTTATGATTTAGAAGTATAGTTTATTCGGCTTTAATGGTTCCAAATAGTTAGTTTAAACGGTTTCATTTTTTAACATCAGAATCGAACCATTTAACTAAACGTTTTCATTTTTTAAATAGAATCGAACAGTTTAATAATTGATTTCACAATTTCAATTTAAACGGTTTGGTTTCATTTTTGACACCCTTATCACTTAAGCTAGGATTGAAGTGATAGAGTGGTGTTTATGATGCTTATCAGGTTATTGATGCCTTTTATTCTATCCCTTTCTTTTTTAGCTTAATGACTATTTATAGAAAAAGATAGGTTAAAATCTAAATGGTGGTCTTACCTCTTTTGTAATATTCTTTTTTTCTTTAGTTACATATGAGTCATGATGTATCGGGACCATCACCGGCAGGGAATAAGAGGAGGTTGTTCTCAAGTGGCCAATGGTCACAATGCCCAATAGATACATTGGTTTATCAAAGGTGCTTATGAGAGGTGTCGTGTCTGTCTCTGCTTCAACCTTCAAAACAGGAAAGAGAGCTTCGCTAGAGGCACTTGCATGCTAGTTCTTGGGACAAGACTCGTTTCCTGTCGTCCAGTCACTCCAGCTGTCCGTTGAACGGGTTAAGCTGGTCAATATGCATGTCGATACAGGCCAGTCCATTCGATGGACAAATGGGTGACTGGATGATAAGAGGAGGTTGTTCGTCAAGAGGCCAAAGGTCACAATGCCCTATAGATACATTGGTTTATCAAAGGTGCTTATGAGAGGTGTCGTGTCTGTCTCTGCTTCAACCTTCAAAACAGGAAAGAGAGCTTCGCTAGCGGCACTTGCATGTTAGTTCTTGGGACAAGACTTGTTTCCTGTCGTCCAGTCACTCCAGCTGTCCAATGGACGGGTTAAGCTGGTCAATATGCATGTCGATACAGGCCAGTCCATTCGATGGACAAATAGATGACTGGATGATAAGAGGAGATTGTTCGTCAAGAGGCCAAAGGTCACAATGCCCTATAGATACATTGGTTTATCAAAGGTGCCTATGAGAGGTGTCGTGTTTGTCTCTGCTTCAACCTTCAAAACAGGAAAGAGAGCTTCGCTAGAGGCACTTGCATGCTAGTTCTTGGGACAAGACTCGTTTCCTGTCGTCCAGTCACTCCAGCTGTTCCTTGGACGGGTTAAGCTGGTCAATATGCATGTCGATACAGGCCAGTCCATTCGATGGACAAATAGATGACTGGATGATAAGAGGAGGTTGTTCGTCAAGAGGCCAAAGGTCACATTGCCCTATAGATACATTGGTTTATCAAAGGTGCTTATGAGAGGTGTCGTGTCTATCTCTGCTTCAACCTGCAAAACAGGAAAGAGAGCTTCGCTAGAGGCACTTGCATGCTAGTTCTTGGGACAAGACTCGTTTTCTGTCGTCCAATCATTCCAGCTGTCCGTTGGACGGGTTAAGCTGGTCAATATGCATGTCGATACAGGCCAGTCCATTCGATGGACAAATAGATGACTGGATGATAGGAGAAGGTTGTTCGTCAAGAGGCCAAAGGTCACAATGCCCTATAGATACATTGGTTTATCAAAGGTACTTATGAGAGGTGTCGTCTCTGTCTCTGCCTCAACCTTCAAAACAGGAAAGAGAGCTTCGCTAGAGGCACTTGCATGCTAGTTCAGTCACTCCAGCTGTCCATCGGACGGGTTAAGCTGGTCAACATGCATGTCGATACAGGCCAATCCATTCGATGGACAAATGGAAGACTAGATGACAAGAGACGAGCTCCATCCTAGTTCTTGAAGGATAGAAAAGAAAATTTTCCAACCAAATCTTAAACTTCTCTGCTGGATTTACCTGAAAACAAATAGAGTTTTAGCAAAAATAATAATAATAATAATTAACGATATGGTTTAGTTTCGATTTAATATATAATGAGTAAAATCAAAACTGAACCATTTATTAAGAGTGTGATTTAGTTTCCATCCCTTTTTTTGGTTTTAGATTAAGAGTGACTATTTATTGGAAAAAGATAGTTTAAACTCTAAAAGTTTGTTTTACTTCTTTTGTCCTTGGGAATCTTCTTTAGTTATGGATGACAAATGAGAGCTCCATCCCAATTCTTAGGATCTAAATCCTCTCTTCCCAGAGGTTCGGGAGGAGAGACGGTAACCCCCTTAGATGGCCGACACATGAGACTGGGGTGAATCCGAGTTGATAAGTTGAGCCGACAAGGGGGTGTCAACTTAGATTCACCCGAACACCAAGTGTCGGCCATCTAAGGGGGTTGTCGCCTTTCCTCCCGAACTTTTGGAAAGAGATGATTTGGATACCAATTCTTTAGGGGTAGAAAGAATAATTTTCTTACCAAACCTTAAGTTCTCTGTTGGTTTTACCTGAAAGCAAACAGAGCTTCAGCCAAAAAAAAAAAAAAAACCTTAGTTATGGATCATTAAATAATGAAACGAAAGCACGGTCAAGAAATGCAAGTCCTTCATCAAAGAAATAAGCTACAACAAGAAAGTAAAGAATATTTGAGGTCAAATAAATAAATAATCGTTGGGCTGTTAGGCCCCACAGCCTCTATGCATTTTGAACATCACATTCATTTTTACCAAAAAAGAAATCGCATTCATCCAAACTCTATGGTCCAAAATCATAGTCAATGTGATCTAGGGGTGTCAATCTAAGGACCGCACTAAGTAACTTAATTTGAATCGACGGATGAAATCCAATGTCAATTATTAAATTATTAATCAATCATGATAGAGGAATGTTCAGTCATAGTGGCTCACATTAACGGGGGATTGTTTAATAGAAGAATGATCTCTTAGCTCGTGGTGTTGGCTATGTCTTGGTTTTTTCACATTTAATATTTTTTTAAAAAAATATATACGTGAAAGGGCATACTGTTACGGAAACATCATTTCTTCGTTGCTGGAGTAAGATTGCATAACTGCTCCTCCTCAGATCTTATAATAACAAAAACCTAGTGCACTGAGACACTCTAAAAGGGCAAACCGTACATTACCGGATTAGACTTACGTTTTCCTTGATTTTATTGATACATAGAGGACTCACGCAAAGATTAAATCTCTCATTTGTGGAGGAGAATGTAGAGATTGATATGAGAGACTGTTTTCTGTTATTAAAACTTTTTTTTTCTATATTTTATTACTAAAACCATAAATAGAAGGTTTTATTTTATTTTTATAGAAGGGTTGTTGTGGTGAAATGGAACATTTAAAAAAATAAAGGAAAAAGATCCCCACAATATCGGAAAGAGGATTCCTTCACGTGTCCTCTTATGCAATGGGCTGTGGGGGCCACAATGACAGTCTCCTCTTCGAAAATCAATCGTAAAAAAGAAATGATCAAAATCAAACGAAACCAACCTGATAAAAGTCCATTAAGCCAAAATTTAAACTGAACCAATAACAATCCGATGATGGACCAATATGTTAAGCCAATCTTTTAATATGTACACATAGAATAAACTGAACTGAACCGATAATGACCCATTGAGAGCCTATTAAGGTGACCCAATAAAAATTTGAAATGTACTATTCTTAACAATTTGGTTTTGGGCTTGTCGGTACAAGATCGAAATTGATTCGTATCGGACCGAACCGAACCAATCAATTGACACCCTTACTCTCCTTCTTCCGACAAAATATAAGTCCTATTGAATGAAACTGTCTTCTGCTGTCTCATTAGTTAGATTTCAGATACAACTAATGGAATAGAAATCTCCCACGACATACCAATGGAGATGTGAGATAATATACATTCCCACACTAACACTACAGATGTGGGATCCCTTTTCATATATATTAGCACTTACATGATTATATCTCAAGATATGATTTTTTATTTATCAACATGCCAGTCTCTTAAAAGAAACTATTAAATACTTATCCAACAAAAAAAAAATAAGGATAAATTACAACTGAGATACCCAAGAATTTATAATTCTAGACTTAAGGTACCCCATGTTTGAAAATTCACATTTGAGGTTCCTTATTTTTATTTTTATTTTTTTCAAATTTACCCATGAACTTATTTCATAATCCACTTGAATCCAATCATTTCCCTCTCTTCTTCTTTTTCTTGTCTTCTTTGTTTTTCTTTCTCCTGTTGCGTCTTTTCGACTCTTGCCCTTTTTCACCCTCACCTTCTACATATCGTCTTCCTTCGCATCTTCCCTGCTTCATGCCCCACCATGCCCTCACACCTTGATGGCACGATCAAATCACAAATGTGATGCCATGTTATGTGCAGGCAATCAATCAGAATTTGTAAAAAATGGAAGATAGAAAAAAAATCCGTACAAATCACTTTTTGGTTACAAACATAAGCGAAAAGGATTTAAATGTGAATTTTCAAACATGAGTAACCCTAAATCTTATTTTATCAAACATTGAATACCTCAACTGTAATTTATAGAAGAAAATAAGTATTAAATCAACAAACCACTAGACACTTGGCATCCACAATAAGATAGATAGTAAAGTGATACTTGGGTGAGAAATTAAATAATTTATTTTAGCATATTAAAGATATTATATTGCTTAGAAAAATATTAATTTGTTGAATTATTTTCTTTTGGTAAATAATTTGTTGAATTATTAGTAGATAAATTGGAAACGAAGACTTGCGGAGACTCCAAAGTGGCGTCTTCCAAGATTCAAAACGTGACTAAGTGATTCCAAAGTCAATGTTATCGGCTTTGAATCATACCCAAGACACCACATATTATTTGTCACTCTTAATTCACCCTTAAAAATTTTTTTTTTCTGGAAATAAAAAATCCCCACTTTTTTAGTGTGAGATTCCATTTTCACGTCTTTGTCATTTTTCTGACTTTTTTCCTATTTTTGAAACATTCTCTTGATAGTGTGGGCCCACCTTTATCAGTGATACCCTTTTCTTATATTCTATTAGTGTGGCTTGGGAGATTCTCCCACACTAACATTGTGGAATCACTTTCCCTAGAATGAATGGAACACTGGAATATTAACACCATTAACTTAATAGAGGTGGGATTTTCTAGAGGTTCTGTTTGTTTTGTTATACCTAAAATTTTCTACCCACATGATATTTTGTTTTAGTTGGAAACCGAATTGCCTTTCTGAGAATAAGTTGGATCTGTGAACAGAGAAACAACTGTAAAAGAGGTCTAATTTTGGGATCCGCATCCTCTCCTCCCAGTAATTTTGGGAGGACAGTGGCAACCCTGTTCAGATGGTCGACACGTGGTTCTCGGTGAATCCGAGACCCATGTTCAAACCGACACCCCTTGTCGACTTGGCTTGTCGGCTAGGGTGTCGGCTTGAACGTGGATCTCGGATTCACCGAGAGCCACGTGTCGGCTATCTGGACAGGGTTGCCACCGTCCTCCCAGAGTCGCTGGGAGGAGACAATGTGAATCCTTAATTTTGGATCCTTGGGCCACTTCAATATCAAATTTAGTACTCTGAGTACAAGCAGAATAAGAGTTTGGAATTGTGGGACTGTAGAGAGAAATTAAATGTAATTAGTTTCTTAACTGCTTATACTCATAGTACTGATTTTGGCATTGGAGTGGCCCAATGGTCCAAAACCTGATTTCTCTTGCTTTTGTCTCTCTGTTTGTATGTCTAACTTACTCCCAAAAAGTGGTTCATTTTCTGATTGTAACATATTTTATATGAAAATTCTTTCTTTTCTACCATTTTACATAGAAACAACGGAATTAAAAGAATCTGTTACACGTCACGCAAGGAAACGCTGATTCTTCAAGAAGGAAAAAAAAAACCATAGATAAAGTCAACACCTCATTTCTAATGATAAACAACCTAAAAAAAACCTTGATGAGAAAAACAAGAAGGTGAGATAAAGAATGGGTTATGGATACAACTAACTCCCTACCATCACCAATCTCTCCAAGTTTCATTTAATTATTAATCAACAAAAAGTTAAGTTATCCCCACACTATTATATATGAAAATGAAATCTCATTCTAAAGCATTCATTCATTCATTCATTCATTCATTCATTCAATCATTCCACATTGCAATAAACGCCTTGGACCCCACCAAATTTAATAGTTACTCCATTATATTCCATTTTCTTTTTTCAGAACAGCCTTCCATGTTCATGGCATATATATCATACACATCAGTCTCCTGAAAAAAAGGAATCAAAGGATAATTCTTCTTTACTATAAGACAAGAAAATCACCAAAAAGTTTAAAGTTTTATTTTAATCCAAAAAAATAAAAAAAAAAAGAGTTTTTTTTTAACGCATTCAAAGTTCAAGCTTCCTTGTTTTTCTCTCTCCTTTTCTGGTTTCCTCTAATTTAATTCTAAATAAGGGAACGGTTAGTTGAATTACACCACTGAACTCAGTCAAAAGTCAAAACACGCCAGCCATACTCAAAATTTAACAAAATGGCGTCTGGATAAATTTTGAAGTTTTATGATTTGTGGGCAGTGAGATTTGGTTCTTATTTGTCTTCCTGATACTTGAGATTTACAGAGGGAGACAGACGGAGTGAATTTTGGGGGTAGTTTGAGACTGCTGGTTTGGATTTTGGAGTATATAAAGAGAAGAGATAGAGGGAGAAAGGGGTCGTTCCCAACTACTACAAAGAAGAAAAAACCGGTGGGCAGGTGACACGTGAAGCTCTCATTAAAGCCGTTAATATCCCGTTCCTCTCTGCTACATTCCTTGGCTAAGCTTTACATATTTGATTCCTCAGACACACTTCTTGACTCAATTCTTCTATGAAGTTGAAGGCGATATTGGAAATCTAATTTCTGGGTCTTTAAGATTACGCTCTTCTTAGAGGTTAGTTGATTTCATTCTTCATTTGGTTCCTCTTTCTGTTTCTGAGCTGCAATGGTTACTTCCTGCTTTTCCTTTTCCTGTTCTTAAGTTTTTCGTTGGCTTCTGATTTTTCTCTTATTTACACCTTTCTTCCATCGAGCGAGGGGTGTTTGTATTTGTTCTTACTTCAGTGTAATGATGCCTTGATGGGTTGTTTGCATTTTCTGCACAAGCCATGGTTTTGTATGGGTTTAGAGATCTGAGCTGCTTTTGAAGATGTATTTGCTCCGTTAAATAACTATTTAGTTTGCAAAGATTCTTGTTTTCTCTATAATTTCAGTGCTTCACATGGCTTCTCTTTATAGGCGCAGTTTCCGCTCTTCTAAACGAGATAACCCTTCCCCTATCTTTTCAATATTTTGGATTCTTTGGTTAATATGACCTCTGTTTCGAAGCTCTGTTATTTTTCGTTGATTTGGGTGAGACAGTGCTGGCCGAAGTTCAATTAACTTCAATGGTTCCAAAGCCTCAGATCAGCATCAATTTCAGGACTTAATAAATTAACTTTTTGAGTTTTGAATAGGATGGTTGCACGAAGTTGTAATGGTTATGAAGTTGTTCAAAACTGTAATGAGAATAAAGTGAACCAGCAATTATGTTTAATTCTAAATTTCCTATCATTGGAATTGGATTTGTTGACTGTTTTTTGTTGTTGCAGCAAGTCTGAATCACAAAAGGGTCCTCCAATGGCTGGAGTCATGCGTGGGACTGTTGGTGTGATAAATGGCACTGTCCCGGTTAGGAATCCAGCTACATCAGCTGAGGTTGATGAGTTTTGCTATGCCCTTGGTGGGAAGAATCCAATCCACAGTATCTTAATTGCTAACAATGGAATGGCAGCGGTGAAGTTTATGCGTAGTGTCAGGACATGGGCTTATGAAACCTTTGGAACGGAGAAAGCAATACTTTTGGTCGCCATGGCTACCCCAGAGGACATGAGAATCAATGCTGAGCATATCAGAATTGCTGATCAGTTTGTAGAAGTTCCTGGTGGGACCAACAACAACAACTATGCTAATGTGCAGCTCATTGTGGAGGTTCGGATTCGTATTGTATTTATTTGTTTACTCTTTGTATTGATAATATATTTTCTGAATTATGTTGTAAAGAATTAAGGAGACAGACAAAATTGCATGAGTGATGAATCTCCGATTGATGGATAAAATATAAGATGCCTTATTTGGCAAATTAAGATAATATTTACTTACTGTTATTGGACCTTCAATTGGTAGGAATTAGGAGGATGGATTCCAAACTAAGAAATATACTTGCAGTCCATTTCCATGCAAGCAGAATCTTGCTAAATTAACTATTTATGATTTTCCACGAGTCTGATTTTTGTTTACTGTGGTTATTGCTAATACCAAGTAACATTTTCTCATCTGAGAGTGTAATTGATTAAGTTAAATTCTGAACTTCAGTGAACCTAGTTTTATGGTTTAATATCCTCACTTTGAGCATTGGTGATCTTCAGATGGCAGAGAGAACACACGTTGATGCAGTTTGGCCTGGTTGGGGCCATGCATCAGAGAACCCTGAACTGCCAGATTCACTGAATGCGAAGGGCATAATATTCCTCGGGCCACCTGCGGCATCTATGGCAGCATTGGGAGATAAGATTGGCTCGTCCCTGATAGCTCAAGCAGCAGGAGTACCGACACTTTCATGGAGTGGATCACATGTAAGTCTAGTCTGCTTTCTTGTTCTAATTTTTCATTTGTGGGAGATATTCAGAGTCCAGTGGTTTAATAATTCCTCCTCCAGGTGAAAGTTCCTCCAGAGAATTGCTTGGATTCCATTCCTGATGATATCTACCGGGAAGCATGTGTATATACAACGGAGGAGGCTGTGGCTAGCTGTCAGGTGGTGGGTTACCCTGCAATGATCAAGGCATCTTGGGGTGGTGGTGGCAAAGGCATAAGAAAGGTTTTCCTCATACTTATGTAGAGACTTTCCATATAGGATTAATCTACTTCATATCTTGCTCAAGCATCATATATTAGAATATAATCATGCTAATCTTAATGCAAATGTGAGTTCTTCAAAGTTTTGGTCGTCAGGCAATAGGTTAGGGAACTTGATTCGGAGCACATTGGCCTACTACTCTGCTTTGAACTCAAAACACTTTCTTATTCACTTTTTAATTATTCAGGTTCATAATGATGATGAAGTCAAGGCATTGTTCAAGCAAGTACAGGGTGAGGTTCCTGGCTCTCCAATATTTATAATGAAGCTTGCTTCCCAGGTGAGACCATCTTCCATTCCCATCTGCTTATTGAAGTATTTCTTTTCTCCCGTAATTTGGATTTGGTTAAAATTTTATCCTGATGATGTTTGGTTTCCTCAGAGTCGGCATTTAGAAGTCCAGCTACTTTGTGATCAGCATGGCAATGCTGCAGCTTTGCATAGCCGTGATTGTAGTGTTCAGAGGCGGCACCAAAAGGTTAGTTCTTCACAGTTCTTGCATTGTATCTAACTTTCCTCTCGATTCATTGGTACAAGCATACTCTCGTAATAATTTGGGGATTCATTTTTTTCCCCCTTTAATTACCTCCTCCCTTTGAGAACCTGGGTCCCAAGCATTAATATGAATAATACTGTTATTGCAATGTCTTGATATAATATTTTATGTCAAATAGATTATTGAGGAGGGTCCTGTCACAGTAGCACCTCGAGAAACAGTGAAGGAGCTGGAGCAGGCAGCTAGGAGGCTAGCTAAGTGCGTGAATTATGTTGGTGCTGCTACTGTTGAGTATCTTTACAGTATGGAAACTGGCGACTACTATTTCTTAGAACTCAACCCACGATTACAGGTTAGTGGTTTTTTCTGCATTGTTTTCAAGAGAAACTAGTTCACCTACTGCCCTACATATCCTAACATCAATGAAAGCAGATTACATTGTACTATTGGAACATGGAAGGTAATTAAATCTACTAGTGTTAGGAGAGTTGTCATGTACTGCATGCATGCCTGATGAATATGTTAATCTAGACAATCCACTGGGGATAAAAAAACGTAGTTGATTCGCATAGGCTTCTCTATATTGACTGGGTTTTTTCAAGTTCTGATTGAAATCTCTTGTTAAACCTTTTGCATGTTCCTTTTTAAATGTTAAAATATTCAATTTTAGGTAGAGCATCCTGTCACTGAGTGGATTGCTGAAGTAAATCTTCCAGCGGCTCAAGTTGCAGTTGGAATGGGTATTCCTCTCTGGCAGATACCTGGTATGGTCATACTTATCGACAGTGTATTGTTTTAGCTCATTGCCTCAATAATGGACTTTGCATTGGTAAAATGTGTTGCTATTCTTCTCTTAATCAGAAATAAGGCGATTTTATGGAATGGAACATGGCGGAGGTTATGATGCTTGGAGGAGAACATCAATCGTGGCCACTCCATTTGATTTTGACAAGGCAGAGTCTGTCAAGCCAAAAGGTCATTGTGTAGCTGTGCGTGTAACGAGTGAAGACCCAGATGATGGTTTCAAACCTACTAGTGGGAAAGTACAGGTTAGACTTGCTTATAGCAAATTCTTCATCTTTTGTCTAATTGACTTTTATGATGAACGTAATTGGAATTGTTTGACTCTCTCCAGGAACTGAGTTTTAAAAGCAAGCCAAATGTGTGGGCATACTTTTCTGTTAAGGTATGTCTTAAGATAATATATGTGGATGGCTTCACTTTCGTCCTTACAAGGTTTGAAATTAATAGTGACTGATATACCATCATTACGATTTGCAGTCTGGTGGTGGCATTCATGAATTCTCAGATTCTCAATTTGGTAAGCGATTGTTGCTTTGCATGGTACACAAACTCTAGTGGCCCGTCTTCTAATTAAAAATGTGATATCATTGATTCCCTGTGCTCTAAGCCTTGAGTGAAAGAATCTAGATTGGATGACTTAATCAGCTCTGCACGACTTTAAGTGGGAAAGAAGGGAGACAATTAAGCTCAAATATAGATCTGAATTATCTTAGAGATTTTAATGACAGTCAAAGTCTCGAGAGCATGTTCCTTGTTTATCTTTTTATTAGTGTTTGATGAATTCTTAGTCTCATCATCTAGTTGACTTTAGGCACCCACCTTCATGTAATGTTATGTTTTTTGCACTTTCTGACAATGGATACTAGTACCTCCAGTCTGTATGTATGAATACGGATATGGATATTAAAGCATGGTACCACCTTATGAATACAGATATGGATATTAAAGCATGGTACCAACTTTCATTTCTCAAGTTCCTAGACATCGATAGGGATCATATTCCTACTTCAAATTTTAGTTTTTGTAAGCTATTATCATTTTCATTATATACATCCTACAAGATTCAGTGGAGCTGCTGATATGATTAGACTTCATTTTAGTAGAACTTTCATAATAAACTCCTGTATTTTCATTGACAATGTACTAGGAACTTGTTGTGAGTTAGCAATATTTAATTTGAATAAGGGAAACATGTATTCTTGAAACGTCATGCACTGCAAGTTTGTTTGTATCAGTATTCTGTAACCTTGATAATTTGATATGGTTGCACAAAGTATGTTAAATATATCTATCATAGATGGTCTCCGTCTCTAAACCAGTAAACGTGATTTCAGGACATGTTTTTGCTTTTGGAGAGTCAAGAGCTCTGGCCATTGCAAATATGGTTCTTGGGCTAAAGGAAATCCAAATTCGAGGAGAAATTCGAACAAATGTCGATTACACTATTGATCTTTTACATGTAAGACTCTTATGCTTTGAGTATACTGTTTTTTGACCATTCTAATTGGAATTTTAACCCTCTAAGGAAAAGAGACAAGTTCAAATAAGATGTCTTAATGCAGGCATCTGAGTACAGGGACAACAAAATCCACACAGGCTGGCTGGACAGCAGAATTGCCATGAGGGTTAGAGCAGAGAGGCCTCTTTGGTACCTCTCAGTTGTTGGAGGGGCTCTTTATAAAGCATTAACTAGCAGTACAGCTGTGGTTTCTGATTATGTCGGTTATCTTGAAAAGGGGCAAATCCCACCCAAGGTGATGTGTTTTCTATACCCTGTTTAGATATACTGGCCTTGGCATTTGGTAGGCTATTATTAGTACTAATACCAGCTTTTCTTAATTGCAGCATATATCCCTCGTCAATTCTCAAGTTTCTTTGAACATTGAAGGGAGCAAATACACGGTAAGTGTATGAATGATACCTATGACCATAAAGTGCTAATTCTCTTTTTCAAAGCATGTTGAATTTTAGTTCATCTAACTATTTAGTATACTTCACTAAGTTTGTGGAATGCTGTTCCCTAGATTGAAATGGTAAGAGGAGGGCCAGGAAGTTATAGATTGAGGATGAACCAGTCAGAGATAGAAGTGGAGATACATACTTTGCGTGATGGGGGTCTACTGATGCAGGCAAGCATTTGATTCTCTTTGTCATGTTACAATATGTGCTTTCTGTGTAGTTACACACATTTTGTATTATCTGTGTAGTTGGATATCTTTATTAATTAGTCAGCCATACAAATTCAGTGAAATAACAAAAATTTTAAAGATAGTAATAGTTTTGGATGATATTCTGTGAGATACTGTCAAGATATTCACAAGAACTCTAAACGTTCATATATAAAATATTAGACATTCTCAAAATCAATAACCTCTTACCTTTTATGCAAAAGCATGTTCACCAGTCAAAAAAATGTATATTATGACTATAGTTATCCATTTTAAAGATCCATTTAACATGCTGAATTCATCCTTAAAAATTTGATTTGATAGATTAAGTGAACAACTTTTAAGTCATAAAGTTCATAAACCGATGCTTAAGTCAGATAAAATTTTAAACATCTAATTAACACTTACAGCAAGAAATTTAATGAAGAAAAAAAAATTTCCATATAAATGAATCGGGCTGTGTCTTCATGTGTTTTAGACATACAGATAACATGTTGATGATATTCAAACATCCCCCCCCTGCCCAAAAAAAAAAAAAAACTTTTTTTTGATGTTTTATTTCAGTTTTTTCTTGGGAAAAGGCTTAGTTGAGCCAAGTTGAGTACTTCAGCTTTTTAGAAAATGAACATAATTTTATTAATGAACAAAGAAAATGAATTTGCATTTAGCATCCCTAGGTGCAGGAACGGTCTCAACTCATCCATCTGTACTTGGGAGAAGGCTTAGTTGAGTTGAGTTGAGCTGAGTTCCATTTGTATTTAGTGTAGGCTACTTGAGTCTTGTTCTGTCATTCTACTGTATTCAGGTAATATCTGTTGGTACTCATAAACGCTTGTCTTTTCTCTCCAACTCCTGTCTTTGCTTACCACTCCAACGAGGTCATCTTGGCCTCCCACTTTTTCCTTTTACCCCCTGTAAATTGAATCAGCACTCTGATGAGTAACTACATTTGCCACAGTTGGATGGAAACAGTCATGTGATATATGCAGAGGAAGAGGCAGCTGGTACTCGCCTTCTCATTGGTGGCAGGACTTGCTTGTTGCAGGTACTGCTAATTGTTCTTTTGTCTTACTGATCCTTCTATATTTAGGTTGGCTATTCATCATATGAGATCAATATCTTCATTTTCTCCAGAATGATCATGATCCATCTAAATTAGCCGCGGAGACACCATGCAAGCTGCTTCGTTTCTTAGTTCAGGATGGTAGCCATGTTGAAGCTGACACACCGTATGCAGAAGTTGAAGTTATGAAGATGTGCATGCCACTTCTACTACCAGCTTCTGGAGTTATCCATTTGAAGATGTCAGAAGGTCAGGCGATGCAGGTAAACTCCTTTTCTATCTGAACGAGTGAATTATAGTTTTGGTTTTATTTCATTTTTCTTTTTAATCCTGGATTTTGACTTAGAATTTACTTCCCTGAAGGCTGGTGACCTTATAGCAAGGCTTGATCTGGATGACCCATCAGCTGTAAGGAAGGCTGAACCTTTCACTGGGAGCTTTCCCAAGATGGGGCCTCCTACCGCAGTCTCTGGAAAGGTTCATCAGAGATGTGCTGCAAGTTTAAGTGCTGCTCGTATGATTCTTGCAGGCTATGAGCATAACATTGACGAAGTAAGTACCTACTTACCTTGCACAATTGCATCTGTGGGCAACTATTCTAATGGTATTTGGGAGCCTTTATATTTATCTTCAAATTAGTTTGATTTCTTAGCTAATAAATATTGGGAACCCCATTCATTATTTCATTGGATCAATGTGTAGTCCATTTTGCTTGTCTGGTGATCATTGAAATTCTTGGCTTTCAGGTTGTGCAAGATTTGCTCAATTGCTTGGATAGTCCAGAGCTGCCTTTCCTTCAGTGGCAAGAAGGCATGGCTGTTCTGGCAACCCGCCTTCCAAAAGATCTCAAATATGAGGTCAATACTTCATCTTATCATTCCCCCCTGCCCCCATTTATGATCTGAAACTTGTTTGTTCACATGGCTCGAAAGTTTCAAACTGAGTTAATTTGCTTTTTGTTGTGTGAGAAACTCAGTTGGATGCTAAGTACAAGGAGTATGAAGGGATTTCAGACTCCCAGAAGAATGCCGACTTCCCAGCCAAATTATTGCTGGGTGTTTTTGAGGTTGGTATCCTGTTTCACTTTTTCTTACGTCATCATTTCTTACTAAGGAAACGTAAATTTTGGGTATTTATAGATATTTTTTCTCTCCAGGCACATCTCCAGTCCTGCCCTGATAAAGAAAAAGCAACCCAGGAAAGGCTTGTGGAACCTCTGATGAATCTTGTGAAATCGTACGAGGGGGGAAGAGAGAGTCATGCTCGTGTTATTGTTCAATCTCTTTTTGAGGAATATCTCTCTGTTGAAGAATTATTTAGTGACAACATTCAGGTAGTTGTTCCAACTTCCAACATATACAAAAGCTTCCTTTGTCCATTTTTTCTTCAGTTAATGTGGCTTTGAAAGGGACTTAAACTTAAGTCTTCTTTTTTTTTTTTTTTTTTTTTTGGTTGGGGTGGGGGTTGAAAATGGAAAGCAAAATTGAGAAACATAGGAAGTCACTTGATCATGGTGAAATGACATAAATGAAACTTCAGGAACTAAAACAGAATGAACATGGTAGTATACAGCACTCCAAAAATTTGGGTCATCCTTCAACTGTTTAAAGGCATTTAATGATTATTGTGCCTGATGTTCTCCTTGGGTTAGGCTTTATGTCACATGAATAGATTCTTTATGTTGAAGAGATATAGTGATTAGCCTGCAAATAGCTTTCTGTAGCTTCAGCATTGTTTGTAATTGAAGACTGGAGCATTCCTTACCTTTTGGTGGCAAATAGCTAACCAGATATCACTGGTTTTCTGTAGAATGCTTCTCCGGTTGTCTCTTGACCCCGCCCTCCTTTTGGTACTATCTTTTGTTGTCCAGAAATTGTTTGAACATCACCTCTTACTTCTTCAGCATGTAATCCTCTCCTCCCCCCTCCCCCCTCTTTGTTACAGTTTTTCTTTTTTGAATGTTGGTTCAATATAGTGCTGGAATTTTCTTTTTCTTTTTTCCTAATCTTTACATCCTGTCAAATTTATCTACTGTGCGTAGGTTGTTACTAATTGTAACTTTGTAAGACTTGTTACCAAGCATGTTAATGTTAACTTGTATTAAAACCTAAAGTTCAAAACAGATACCTATTGAGGGGCCTGTTGGGGGATGTGAGAAAATCCAAACTGCATTCTTCTTGGTTTTGATGGTCCTAAATTCCGGTGTTTTTTCTTCCTCCAGGCTGATGTGATTGAACGTATCCGACTTCAATATAAGAAAGATCTTCTGAAGGTGGTGGACATAGTGCTTTCTCATCAGGTATTTGCAATGATTTATGTTAGTTACTAATTCTTACTAGGTAGCTATAACATTTATTTGCTTCCTTTGTCTGACTCATCCATTAATATTTCTGTAGATGCTTCTCTTTAATGTCGTACTACATGGTGTTGCTTTGCAGGGTGTTCGGAGTAAAAATAAGCTAATACTACAACTCATGGAAGCATTGGTTTACCCTAACCCTGCTGCATACAGGGATAAGCTGATACGTTTTTCTGCTCTGAACCATACAAGTTATTCTGAGGTCTGGAACTCAATTTAGTTATTGAATCTATGACTTTTATAAAATGGGATTCCCTATTCAAGCTTAGTAATAACGATTCTTTAGTGAGAAAGGATTTGTTTGTCTTTGTTGGAGATGCAGATGATTTATTTTTCCCTTTTTAATTTTGTTGCCCCTTTAAAAAGCATTACCCTACAAGCTAACAAACAGACATTCTAAAGTCCAATTGCATTTTTTTTTTAATTCACAGTTAGCATTGAAGGCAAGCCAGCTGCTTGAACAAACCAAGCTGAGTGAACTTCGTTCAAGCATTGCTAGAAGCCTCTCAGAGCTAGAGATGTTTACAGAAGAAGGCGAAAATATGGATACTCCTCGGAGAAAAAGTGCCATTAATGAAAGGATGGAGGATCTGGTGAGTGCTCCTTTGCCAGTGGAAGATGCACTTGTGGGTCTGTTTGATCACAGTGACCACACTCTTCAAAGGCGGGTTGTGGAGACTTATGTCCGTAGGCTGTACCAGGTACTGTAGTTTTATCCCTCTTCTTTTCTTACTCCAATTTAAATCTTCATTCCATTGACTAACTAGTTTGTCCATTCTCAGCCCTACCTTGTAAAGGACAGTGTCAGGATGCAGTGGCATAGATCTGGTATCATAGCATTGTGGGAGTTCTCTGAAGAACATATTGAGAAAAGGAATGTGTTAGAAGATCAAAATTTTGATAAGCCAGCGTTTGAGAAACACAGTGAGAGGAATTGGGGAGCCATGGTCCTCATCAAATCTCTTCAGTTTCTACCAATGGCTATTAGTGCTGCACTAAAGGAAACTAATCATAGCCCTTCTGATATGACACCAAATGGAAATTTGGAACTAGTTAGCCACGGTAATATGCTGCATGTAGCACTGGTGGGCATCAACAACCAGATGAGTTTACTGCAGGACAGGTATGTGCTGCTTTCCCTTTTTACTTGGTTATCTCATGTATCAACGTCTTTTAAAACATGAAATTTGAAAGGGTTTTCAATCCTTTTGTTTGGTTTTTTTCCTCTTTTCTTTTGGTGGTACATTTCCCAATTGGAATGGAATTTTTAAAAAGTTTAAATTCAATGTTTTATTTCAGACAGATTTCATTCTTAGTTCTAGATGTTGAGGCTTTCAATAAGCACTGTTCTTTCCCTTCATACACAGTTCAGAGGTTGTAACTTTTGATTGAAAAGGTGGCTGGGGTTTCTTTCCTTCCCCTGAAACATGTCTCACAGAATTATGTAGCTATTGTAATTTTTAATTTAGTAATTAGTATGTAGGACGTTGAGTAATCTTTGTTCCCTGTCTTTACTTTGCAGTGGTGATGAGGATCAGGCTCAGGAAAGAATTAACAAATTGGCCAAAATACTTAAAGAAAAAGAAGTAGGATCAGATCTCCGTGCTGCAGGTGTTGGGGTTGTTAGTTGTATCATACAAAGGGATGAAGGGCGCTCTCCTATGAGACACTCCTTTCACTGGTCACATGAGAAGCTCTATTATGAAGAAGAGCCTCTACTGCGCCACTTGGAACCTCCACTATCCATGTTTCTTGAACTGGTTTGTGTTCCTACTGCTCCTGAATTGGGACTCAGCCTTTTCTTTTCTCCTTTTTTTTTATCTTCTTTCTTTTTCGATAGAGGAGGTGTATCTTTAATTATTGTTTCACCTCTTGCTGATCTTTATCTTCACATGTCTAATTCAGGACAAGCTCAAAGGATACGAGGATATAAAGTATACACCATCCAGAGATCGCCAGTGGCACCTGTACTCTGTTGTGGACAAACCACAACCCATCCAAAGAATGTTTCTTCGCACACTCGTTCGACAACCTAACTCAAACGAAGGCTTGTCAATGTATCAAGGGTTAAATGTGAGAACTGGAAATGCACAGCTGGCTACATCTTTTACTTCAAGGAGCATTTTGAGGTCCTTAATGGCTGCACTGGAGGAACTGGAACTATTTGTACACAATGATAAAATCAAAGCTGACCATGCTCATATGTACCTGTGTATTCTACGAGAACAACAAGTAGATGATCTTGTCTCTTACTCCAGGTACTGATCTTTACATGCTTACCTTTCATGATAATTTCTACATGAGTTGGTTATGTATTTCATTTCATATAAACCTTTACTTTTTTGATGTCATTGCCAGGAGAGTCAATATAGATGCTGGCAAAGAAGAAGCCATAATTGGGATGATCTTGGAAGAGCTGATACATGAGATCCATCTTTCTGTTGGTGTGAGGATGCATCGGCTTGGTGTTTGTGAATGGGAAGTGAAACTCTGGTTGGCATCTGCTGGCCTTGCTTGTGGTGCTTGGAGGGTTGTGGTTACAAATGTGACTGGTCATACTTGCCACGTTCATGTGAGTTTCCACACATTTTATGATAATTTATTACAAGCTCTTACATCATGCATCTGGGAAGTTAGTGAGTTGAGAATTAAGATTACACAGTTAGCCAATATATGCAAATCTAGGTCAATGATTGAGTAGCCATTTCTTGATGGTTTAACCCATTACTAATGCTATGATGATCACAAGTGGCTGACCGTCAAGAAGACTTGGACGATTAAAGAGAGTTCGCCTACAGTTTAAATGGTTTAGATTGACCAATTGGAAGGCTGTTTACTGCAGTGCAATGGACTGCCGTAGCCAGCTCACACACACTTTCACACATGCATGCATTTGCATGCATTCTGAAGAAAAATTAAAGCAAGAAACAGGAAAATGTGGATGTAATAAAATCAAATAAAAGAGATGAAAAATGTAAAAAAATTAAAGCAAGAAACAGGAAAATGTGGATGTAATAAAATCAAATAAAAGAGATGAAAAATGTAAACTAGTTTCATTTAGTATCAGTAATAGAGATTTAAGTTATCCCAGCTCCTTTTCTGCTGATTCCAATAGAAAAACTCGTAAGAATCTTGAAATTTTTTTATTCTAGGTTGTATCTGTATTTTTGTTCCTAGCTGCTTACTTTGCATGCACATTGCAGATATACCGAGAGGTGGAGGATTCCAGGAAACATGAAGTGGTCTACCATTCAGTTTTATCTGCTTTGGGTCCCTTGCATGATATGCCAGTGGCTGCACCCTATCAGCCTTTGGGAGTCCTCGACAGGAAACGTCTTGTGGCAAGGAAAAGCGACACCACATACTGCTATGATTTCCCACTGGTGAGACCTTCAATCCTACTGTATTCATTGCACAATAGGGTTCATTGTTGTGGAATTCATAATTTTGAGCTTTAGATCTCATTTCTAAGGATCTTATTTGCAGGCATTTGGGACGGCCTTGGAAAGGACATGGACATCCCATTTACCGGGGTCTAACAAACCCATGGATAAGAGTCTTGTCAAAGTAGCAGAGCTTATGTTTTCTGACAAACAAGGTGCCTGGGGCACTCCTCTTGTTTCTGTTGAGCGCCCACCCGGGCTTAATGATGTGGGCATGGTAGCCTGGTGTATGGAGATGTCTACTCCTGAATTCCCTAATGGAAGGACCATTCTGGTTGTAGCAAATGATGTGACCTTCAGAGCAGGGTCCTTTGGCCCAAGAGAGGATGCCTTCTTCCTTGCTGTAACTAATCTAGCTTGTGAGAAGAAGTTACCTTTGATTTATCTGGCATGTAACTCTGGAGCCCGTATTGGTGTGGCTGAGGAAGTAAAAGCTTGCTTTAGAGTTGGATGGTCTGATGAGTCTAGCCCTGAACGTGGGTTTCAGTATGTGTATTTAACCCCTGAAGATTATGCTCGCATTAAATCTTCTGTGATAGCCCATGAGTTAAAGATGGAAACTGGAGAAACCAGATGGGTCATAGACACCATAGTTGGGAAAGAAGATGGGTTGGGAGTTGAGAACTTGACCGGTAGTGGAGCCATTGCAGGTGCTTATGCAAGGGCATACAAAGAAACATTTACATTAACCTTTGTGACAGGCAGAACTGTTGGAATAGGTGCTTACCTTGCTCGGCTTGGTATGCGGTGCATCCAGAGGCTTGATCAGCCTATAATTCTTACAGGATTCTCTGCACTGAACAAACTTCTGGGAAGGGAGGTATACAGCTCCCACATGCAACTTGGTGGGCCTAAAATCATGGCAACTAACGGTGTTGTTCATCTGACAGTCTCAGATGATCTTGAAGGTATTTCAGCCATTTTGAAGTGGCTGAGCTATGTGCCTTCTCATGTAGGTGGACCCCTCCCCATTTTGAGGCCCTTGGACCCTCCAGAGAGGTCCGTTGAGTACTTCCCTGAGAACTCTTGTGATCCTCGTGCAGAAATCTCTGGCGTTGTGGATGGTAATGGGAAGTGGCTTGGGGGTATTTTTGATAAGGATAGTTTCGTGGAGACGCTGGAAGGTTGGGCCAGGACTGTGGTAACTGGCAGGGCAAAGCTTGGGGGGATCCCTGTAGGAATTGTTGCTGTTGAAACACAGACAGTGATGCAAATTATCCCTGCAGACCCCGGTCAACTTGATTCCCATGAGAGGGTTGTTCCTCAAGCTGGGCAAGTATGGTTTCCTGATTCTGCAACTAAGACAGCTCAGGCACTGCTAGATTTTAACAGAGAAGAACTTCCACTTTTCATTCTTGCCAACTGGAGAGGCTTCTCAGGTGGGCAAAGAGACCTCTTTGAAGGGATCCTTCAAGCTGGATCAACCATTGTTGAGAATCTTAGAACATACAATCAGCCTGTCTTTGTGTATATTCCCATGATGGGTGAGCTCCGTGGTGGGGCATGGGTCGTTGTGGACAGCAAGATCAATCCAGATCACATTGAAATGTATGCTGAAAGGACAGCCAAAGGCAATGTTCTTGAACCGGAAGGGATGATTGAGATCAAGTTCCGGGTAAAGGAGCTGCTGGATTGCATGGGTAGGCTTGATCCACAGCTAATCAATCTGAAGACAAGACTCCAGGAATCCCGAAGCAGTGGCCCCCCGGGGTCAGCCGAAGCTCTACAGCAGCAGATAAAATCCCGTGAGAAGCAGTTACTGCCAATATACACTCAGATTGCCACTCGATTTGCTGAGTTGCATGATACCTCCCTTCGGATGGCTGCAAAGGGGGTAGTCAAACAAGTCGTGGACTGGGGTAATTCAAGGTCATTCTTTTACAAGAGGCTATACCGCAGAGTTGCTGAGGATTCATTGATCAGAACAGTGAGGAATGCTGCTGGTGATCAGCTGTCTCATAAAGTAGCAATGGATTTGATCAAAAGGTGGTTCTTGGCTTCCAAGCCTACAGAAGTTGGAAAAGATGCATGGGTAGATGATGTAGCTTTCTTAACATGGAAAGATGATCCAAAGAACTATGAGAAACACCTGCAGGAGTTACGGGTGCAGAAAGTAGTGCATCAACTATCAATTCTTGGTGAATCTACATCGGATGTACGAGCTTTGCCGCAAGGTCTTGCTGCTCTCTTATCCAAGGTAAGCTTTTACATGATTTTCGCTTTGTGGTTTAGATTCAATCCCTTTTCCTTTTCTGTTTTTGTGTAAAAATATCTTGAAACACACTTCTTAAGTCACCGTGAAAATCCAATGCAGGTGGAGCCAAATAAGCGGATGCAGTTGATTGATGAGATTCGAAAAATCATCAGTTAATAAGAGATTAGGGCCTACCTGCTACTGTGATCTGTACAATTTCACTTATGATATTAGTAGAATGCAGTTGCCATGCCTCTCAACCCAATAATGTTATTGGTAGCAGAATGGTACACAGGTATGAGGGACGATAATGATAGGAAGGGATAAATGTAAATTTTGGTAGGTGGCCATGTCATTTAGGAAGTTATTTAGATGGTTTCCATTATTCAGTTGTGATCATCCAGCATTGGTCTGTTCTTGTTCATGACATGTCAGCGCCGCTGAGTGATCCATTGCTTATTTTCCATGATTTTTGTAATAATGTCTGTAATTGATGATTACTATTGTTCTACTCATGAATAAAAGTGAATGAAGTTTCTTAATTGCTTATCGACTTTTCAATGCTTTCCAGAACAAAAAATCTGTGTTACAGCAATTAATATGTCCTTAACAAAATGCCCTTCCAGAATAACAAATCCATGCTACAGCAATTACTAGTCCTTTTAATTGCAAAAAGAAAAAAAAAAAAAAAAAAAAACAGTTTCTACTTCTCCCACCTGCAGCAACCCACATGCATGTCCTCAGTGAAGCCTGTTGTTATATACCTGGCAGGCCATTACAGTAACAGCCTTGGACCTGAATCTCAGCTTGAATTCGGCCAAGCTTCTTGATCTGACCTCAGTCCTGTCAATAACGGGCAGACAGGACCATCTGTTATGGCCCAATGAATCGGAATTGTATCTCTGATTCTGGTCGAGTTGGTTTGGAATTGGAGTTTTTTTTTTTTTCGTTCTTTTTTTAAAGGGCTGATTTCTAGGTTTCTAGCAGTTTGCAGCCAATTTTGGTCGATTCCTGGCTGATTCCTGTAGAATCGGTATTGATGGATGCTAATCTTGTGGCCAATTCTACTTACTTGAATCAGGGAGGTCTCACAAGGGCATCCAAGGATATTTTCTTTTTTAATTTGTCTTTTTTAAGATTATGTAAATGTTAATGTCATATATTGATTAACAGAATGAGGTCTTGTTGTGTATCCTAAGGAATGCTGCAGAATTTAAGATATGCCAGACTGAATATATTCTGTAGCTTTGGCAAAAGTAGTGGATCAAGTAGTTTAAGATTGACTCTAAAGGGTGGGGTTGGTTAGATAAATAGTGGAAATAATATCTTACATAAATGAGTATAGCTGAGATGAGGATCTTGAGAGAGATGAGGATAAATTAAAGATGAAATGGGAGAATCAACCCAATTGGTGGAAATCAAGGAGTGTTAACTAATGAGATGCTCATGCTTTGCAATGGAGAATAAGATTGCAATTGGAGAGGAAATGTTTGATTTTAGATTGGAAAAGAAAGCTTTGATTATAGGAATTGGATCTCCAGCTCTCAAACACCCCCCCCCCCCTCTTTTATTTCTTTTTTGGTTACTACACCTTCCCGGTTTGACAGTATTCATAAACCTAAGATCTCAAGTGTGTAGCTTTACTGATGCCAAACTGAACCGCTTCCACAACAGGCAAAGGCCTCACAAGTTCAAACTGCTTCACATAGAACTGTAACATTACTATGAGTTCTCTTCCTAGATCTTAATGATGCAGGTGTTGATGACAAAAATGCTTACACAACAATGACCCTTCAATACAACCCTGAAAGTGTTTGTCATCCTTATAGAAGACCCTGATATGATCTAATCTCACGGAAGGTGATGACATTGAATTGGGTTTAAGAGTTTCTGACAGCATGAGCAATTCAACAAGCACTGGATTTTCAGGAGAAAGGTGGGAAGACCAGGGCTGTGAACTGAAGATGTCTGATTATTGCATGGCTTGGAAGCAGCGATCATGGAGCTGTCAATTGAGGGTTCAACAGGAAAAATATTATTATAAGGGAACATTAGAGTCTTTCTTCCTTTTGTCTTGTAATAATTCTGTTAAATCCTTCCGAAGGCTTAATCAGTTTAACTGCTTGACTTTTTTTCCTTTTTCTTTTTTCCAAATCAATGAATCATCCCCATTGTTTTCCATTTGAATTAAATCTTATTAATTTTAAAACCAGCATCCACTTCATGTACTTGTGTCATATGGATCTGGACGGTGACCTAGGCCAGCATCTTTTGCATTTTTGTCTCTAATAAAGGTCTCTGGAAGTAAAAAGAAACAAACTCATGTTTTTATTGATTTACAACCAGAAAACGAAGCATCATAAAATCACAGCACTCTATGGTTGAGAAGAGACAGCAAATGCATCCCAACTCTTGCAAGCTTTCATCTAGATCGCTTCTGAAAGTACACTAGTACATATGAAGTGCCTATCAGGTAGAATGCATATAATCTTTCCATTGTATTGTAACACATGCAGGTCAATATGGCCAAAGAATTGCAGCTATTTGGTAATGAATGCAAATAATTAGACAGCTTTAAGGATCCAACTGGGTCTAGGTTTTATGTGGACAACTCCCACCTGTAAGGCGGTGTTAATCTACACACATGCTGCAATGTGAATTGACAACTATACCTTACTGCTCGTGCATCAGAAGCATCAACTTTTCCCCATATCTAAATGCAATAGAGAAAGAAATCAATTCCACTTGGGTAGTTTGTGCAGAACATCCCAATGTGTGTATTTCTCTTTAGAAGAGCATATTTTCCAGGGGCTTGCAGGGAGCATATTAATGAAATGACACCTTTAATTCTTCTCATTAAAAAGTTAGAATGTTATAAAAGGGCCCCAACCAAAGGTAACAAGGAAGAATATCTTTTAATTTACATAATGCACATGCTTGGGTCATTCAAAATCTACTTACCAATGCAAAACTTGCTAAAGATGTTGGACAGAACTTCTTCAGAGATGCCTTCTCCACTTATCTGCCCAAGGGCTAGTGCAGCTTCTCTCAAATCAATCGTCCAAAAATCCAGAGGCAAGTCCTCTTCTATTGATGATTTCAGCCTAATCAGAGCTTCCTTAGTTCGTACAAGCTGTTCACATTGTCTCTGTGCCCAACCAATACATACAAAGATAAGAAAATTACAACCAACAACAATTCTTCTGATTGGTGGTAATTATCAGTATCGCGTCTAGCTAATAGTACAGACCATAAGACTACCAGTATGAAAAATCCACTTTCATAGCTCCCTAACCATGCCTATATCTACACATCACAGATACCATACATATACCATTTTACTGTCATATACTTCTGGATCTGGTGCTGGTAAGGAGTAACACAAAACATATAGTGACTCAGCCCATCAATTGAGGGAGCTATTGGTAGCATGCTCCTTAACCACATTCTAGATCCAAATCCGACTATCTGTTTCTGAAAGAAAAAAAATCTTGGAGACCTTATTTTTTAGGGTGGGGGAGATAAGTTACTATAGAAACTACAACCAGATTACCTCAGAAGAAACAACACCCTTTTGAGTTGATTCAGATCTCAACAATCTGGACGGTCATCTAGAGAAATCATTTGGAGTCAGATCAACCATGTACATAATCATGGATGACTGCCCAAGAGGTTCCATCCCCCTCCTAACAACACCTGAAGAGAAAGAGGGGAGGCTCTCTAAGGTCCACGGATTTCTATCGGATTCACATCCTCTCCTCCCAGAGGTTCGGGAGGAGGAGGGACGCCCCCATTGGATGGCCGACACGTGGGGCTAGGGTGAATCCGAGCCGACAGGGGGTGACGGCTCGGATGGAGGGCTCGGATTCACCCGAGCCCCACGTGTAGGCCATTCAACGGGAGCGTCCCCCTCCTCCCGAACCTCTGGGAGGAGAGGATGGGAATCCGATTTCTACCACGTCGAAGCTGATTTTGTTATTAAGGTAGATTGTCCTTTAGAATTGTCATGTGTCAAGTTTTAAAATACATCTCAACTATATGGCCCACTATGTATGTATTAGATCATTCTCTCCTATATTCAACAGTAAAAAAATTTCCAAAGAGGCCTGACATTTTTCAATCAATTTTTTTAACCTTTATTCTAATATGTGGTGTAATTCAATTAAACTGAAATGCAACACATAAGGATCATAATATTGACTCTGAATTCAGTTTTGAGTCATCTCATGAATCCCTTGACTTTTGGAACAAGAGATGTGAGGGGGAACAAGAAAATGATCAGGAAGAAGTGGCTAACCTGGTTTACAGCCCATTGACGCCCCCCTGCGGAGATTTGGTCAAGGCCAACAATCTCAAGTATTGCTGACTCCAACTCTGATATTCCTAGGCCAGTTACTGCACATGTCAAAATGTGCTTACAGAAAAGATTGCCATCTACTTTGCACACTTCCATTGAAATTAATGGAGCACAATCTATTTTATTAATAACAAGAACCACCGGCGCAGAAGACCCTGTTGATTTCTGCATTTCAAATAGAGAGAAAGGCCAATGTCAGAGTTAAAATGATGCCACTATGAAAGGGGTGGGATGAGGGTAAGTAGTACCTGTTACATGTTTCAATGGAGAAGAACAATTCTCAAGTGTTTCTAATATGATTTGCAAATGGTGAATCGGTCTATCACCTTTTCATCCATTTCTTCCTCAGTCTCTTATTAGACAATTGACCATTGATATCCAATACTCTCAAAAGTGAAGTTTATGTGAATGACAGGTGGAGCATATGGGAGAAAAATTTCAGGATATTACGAGATGCAATGAGGTCCATTCATTCGGGGGTTTCATTTAAATTCTTGTTTTCAGAGAAGCAAACAAGTTTGCATATTTGAAACATGAACAAGATTCCAACTAATTCTCTCATCAGAGATGAGTTCAGACTTCAAATTATTACCACATTATTGCTGTTCTATCCTGAAGTGGTTAGTTAATTTGAAGCCTATGATAGAATTTCACCAATCTCTAGGTGGGTGCTCAATAGGGAATCCAAGGTCTCTAGTATGCGATATGTAAGACCCGTATCGTACTAACCCGGTCTTACCACCTTGTATCAGGTCTTCCTATCATGGTCGAACCAAGCGAACCAAGTGCGTGAAGAAACTACAAGGCTAGATATGAAATTGAACCCAAAATCATCCAATTAGGAGCGTGTTGTCACGGCCTTAGTGTAACTAAGCCAACCGTGCGGCACTTAGTCGTTTGCAACCCTTCTTGAAGCACTAAGTCAGCCTAACCCCTTACTAAGGAAGAGAGCACACAATAGAGAATCCTAAAAGAAGAGCTTGTATTGCAAATGAACTCTTACAATGCTTGATTGCTTGAGTGCCTTGGCCAAATGGGGTCTTCCCTATTTATAGGCACCAAGGGGTATAATGAATGGTTATATTTGTACAAGTGTTACATATCTAACAGTTGGGAACATTCTAGTATAGAAGTCTAGAATACTCCCACCTCTTTAGGAAAAGTCTAGATAAAGTCTATACAAGTGTGGAGGTTTCTAGAGAACCCCACATAAGCCTAAGTGTAGAGAATGTGTAGAGAATTCTAGAATATGGGCCAACCCATCAACCCATGTGTCAATCCATGGACCATGTAGATGGAGCGGGTCGTAGGTCGTGACAGTGTGGTCACATATCTAAAAAGGTGGGGTTGACCACACCTCAGAATAATGAGACCACTGGAGTCTGGGACGTGTGGACGCAGTTTTTGGACTTATGGTCGACAGGTTCTGCGACCCCACGTGCGACCACACGATGTTATAACCGACTCCGTGATTAGGAAACCTTCCTAATCTGAAGGGGGTTCTTTCCTAATCAAAGTAGGACTCTGTATGGAGGGTTTCCCACTATATATAGGACGTCCCTTAGCCTCTTTCATTCTTTTAGAACTCAAACTGAAAGAGAGAGAAAGAGAGGAGGAGGAAGAGAAGGAGAATTGAAGAGGAAGACTAAGAGAAGGAATTTCAAAGAGAGCTCTGATTCTTCAGCAAGTTTAAGGTATGGAATCGTCCCTACATTAGTTGAATGTCTAGAATAGATCATGGAGGAAGTATTGATTCAAAGTAGGATCTCAACCATGAGACCCATAGACAGAAACTCAAAGGAAATCCATGAAGAGTAGGTTAGAGTAGATAATTGTGAAAAATATGAAGTTAAGGTCATAGATCAATCATAGGAAGGACCCTAGTGATTGTTCAAGGAATCAAATCATGAAGGGGTTAGACTGAGAATGAAAGTCGACCAAACACTCGTGTGGTCGCAACTATGGTCGACCACACGAGGTATAAGACCCGCACTCCATGAACCCGACCTAAACATTTAATTCATGTCGTAACAAGTCTTCCAAACATCACTGGACCAGACGGGACGAGCGGATGACAACCAGGTACAAAAACGAACCTAAAAGTATGATATTTTTCATACCGGTCTATGGTGCCGGTCGACCGGTATGTCTACGTAGGCAGACTAGTTGGATCCGGAAACAAATCTCTGCGGGTCCCGCTTTCCAAATCTCAAGCCTAGAGACTTTCCTAACATAGGGAAACTTCCTAAACTCTATCCTAGTCTATTTAAGGACCCTTAAACATCCTTAAAACTCCTTGATTGATCCTCACAAACCCTAGAGAGGAGAAAGAGATCGAAGAAGGAGAAGGAGCTAAGAAAGGTGAAAGAGGAGCCGCCGTTGGACGAAGAACACCATAGTTGCGAACCAACGGTAAGTGCCTAAACTTTCCTCTAAGTTAAGCATTATAGATGATTAATCATGAATTGATCAATACCATGCAAGGCGAGATATTGATCTAAAACCCTTAAATTGCCGTCAAACCCTAATACAGTCGATAAACCCTAGATTCGCATTCTAGGCTAAGAATCATCGAAACTAGGACTTGAATGGAACATGAAACAACTCTAACTCGTTGCTCAGGCCTAGAATGCATAAGAGAAACCCTAGAACCAATAATGGGTGACCGACGGAAGGCGAACACCAAGATTGGTGGTCTTCCGGAGGCATACTGGTCGACCATACCGATCACACCATATGCGACCGGTACTACGACCGGTACCTCTCGGGAGCTGGTCTGTGAGGGACCGATCGACCATACCGGTCGCACCTTTCCCCACAGTACAGCGACCGGTACCTGCAACCTATATGCACTGTGAGGGGTATATTTTGATCCAGTTGGTTTTCCGACCAACGTAAACCCTAAGAAACTAATTCTAATTTAACCCTAACATCGTGTAGGACCTTGTGATAGTGAGTTTGGATTCTGTGACGCGGAGCGAGCTAGCCATCAAGCGTCAGGTAAGGGAATCGGACCTAAACCCTAATAACTTAATAACAGTAAAACGTTGTTAGTAATTATGATTCTGTGGAATGGTGTTTGTGTATACTCGCATGTCATCTTTACTTCCAGTTATTATATTGTTCATGCATACTCGCTATGCTAGGATGTGATTGCTAGGTATGTGATTGTTTTCGTTAGTGTGTGAAATGGGAAGGACCTGGGGTCTGAGATCATTCCTCACACTAGCACATTTTCATATCGCTTCTGTCTTAGCATGCTTGGTGCGGGTAGGGTATCAGGGGGAGGAAGTGGTACTGTGGTCTCCGGCCTAACCACTAGACTAGAGCCCTATCTCTATGCCATAGGGAACTGTGCTGGGATATGGCCTACTGTGATGACATATAGGATTGGTTAGTTGCGAACCCAGTTTGCAAGCCCTCGCCAATAGGGACTTACATGTTGGTATGGGTAGGGCATCAGAAAAAGTATTGGCGGTGTTTGATCCGGACACTTTAGCTCTATCTCTATTCCATGGTGGGTATATGTGGGACGACAGTGGTGTTTGATCCATTGGACGGATTCACACACTCGTGTATAATGATGCGGTGGCCGCCAATCCTTTTTATAGCACATTGCAAACTTAAAACTAGACCATAATGTGAATGTTACTCATGCATGTTGTTTGTTGCATTGTCTGATTTTCTTACTGAGCTAAGTTGTGGGTTCACCCTTGTGTACACACTATTTTTAGATATTGATGCAGGTTATACTGTGGAGGACTACGTGGATGCTCCAGTATATGGAATAGTTGCTGCCTTGGAAGTACAAGCAGGGGAGGACGAACACGACGCTTCATGCGTCATGCGAGTGCCCTTACTGTGTGTACCTCTAGGATGGTTTTCATTTATTTTATTTATTTTAGTTGGATTTTATAAACAGTGTAAGGATATTTATTTATGTTTTAGTATTTGAATAATTGGATAACTTATTTAATTTATCAATAGAATACTCAGTTCATCAGTTCATTTAATTTAAGACTTCTGCTGTATTTATTTATATTCTGATTATGGTTATGTGCAATGGTTTGTGTTAGTGGATACGGTCTTATTAAGATCCTGGTGTGAACCGTAGGTTTAGTAACTGTTCACTCACTTCTGGTTCAGCCGGAATTGGGGTGTGACACGAGGCACATGTGTCGACCACACGCACTCGGGAAGTTTCCAAGGAGGGTGTGGTCGAATGTGTGTGGTCGCATATATCGACCATACACCCTGTGATCGCAGAAACTGAGACCACAGGCGCAGCCACACCTGCGACCACTCAGCTTTTGGATGTTTGATTGATTCCAGATGGGACATTTAAACACTATAATTAATGAATATGAACTCTAACTTAGAATCCATAAATTTATTAGGTTTCCAAGTGATCCAAAAGTGATTTACAAAGCTTGGAAGAGGAACAACCATCGATCAAAGGTAAGGGAACAAGACCTAAAATAATTGGATAATAATAAATTGTTTACTTTATTGAGTACAATGCCATGATTGATTTTATACTTGTATGCTTGTAATGTGCATCTCACATGTCATCCAATATTCCTGCTATTACTGTTCATGCATATTTAATTCTGTTTACCTATAATATGATGATGATGATGATGATGATGCTAGGAATAGACATGTAAATGTATGTATGGTTGGTGTCGGATGCGAGTGGAGCATCAGGGGGAGGACGTGGCATGGTGGTCTTTGACCTCGTCACCAGACTCTAGTTCTATCTCTACTCACGTCTTGCCTACTAACATCGTCGTATCGTCATTACCTTAGTAGAACTATTACATCGTAGGGCATCAGGGGAGATGGTCTCGGACCGTATGGTCTCTGACTCTGCCGGGGGGGCCTTCGCTCTATCTCTATGGAAGTATTGAGGGATGTTGGGGTGAGGCCTTGGATACACTGTTTGACATTAGGATTGGTTAGTTGCAAGCCCAGTTTGCAAGCCCTCGCCAATAGGGGCTTACGTGTTGGTATGGGTAGAACATCAAGGGAAGTGTTGGCGATGTTTGATTCGGACACTTTAGCTCTATCTCTATTCCATGGTGGGTGCATGTGAACGACAATGGTGTTTGATCCATTGGGGGGATTCACACTCGTGTATAGAGGTGCGGGGGCCACCAAATCTTTCTATAGCACATTGCAAACTTAAAAACCAGACCAAAGATATAAATTGAATGAATGCATATGTTTGTTGCATTGTTTTGTTTGCTTACTGAGCCGTTATGTGTGCTCACCCTTTCGACGTCGAATATTTTTAGTTCTTAATGCAGGTCCTACTGTGGAAGATTACATGAACACGCCGATGAATGGATATGTAGCGGCGATGGACGTGGAAGCTATGGAAGAGGCGCATGATCCGTCGTGCGAGTGTAACTCATGTGTTTTTTATTAGCTTAGTTGTTTAGTTATTGGAACATGTAATTGATTATTCTACTTTATTTTATGTCTTGAGGTATATTGGAGATAATTGGATACTTAATTATACTATTACTGTCAGATACTCAGTTCATTAGTATTAAAAATTTCCGCTATCGTTTATTTACTCTGATTTTGCTTGTGGAATGTATCTAGTTTAATCGAATGGGCACGGCTTATACGAGATCCTGGTTGAACCATTGGTCTATGGACAGTTCATCATACCATTCTGGTTGGTTCAGAATTGGGGTGTGACATGATATCTTCAGACTTCAGACAGTGTGATGGGAATGTGATTAAATCAGGTCTTGTAGACAATTGATACTCATTCCCAACAAAATGAAAGACCTTTACTTTATTAGGTCTAGGGGTGGCTACTTCAACTGGGTTGTAATGGTTGAATATGAAGGCACATGCAGTTAAAGTCATTGGGAAGTTTTTCCCTAGCCAGTAGGGACACTTGGAAACTCATCACCTTACTAAGGAGGAAGGCTCTTTGGCTTGTCTTTAAACATCATGTTTCCATAGAGGTCAACACTCGGCAGCTTCATCGAGAGTAATTTAGCCAAGGTCCTAAGCAGTGGTCATAAAGTTGTTGAAGTCGAATTCAGGTGGCTGTTAGAGACATTAGCATCTTATTTAAAGGCCAGGTTCACTAATAGGTATGGGAACTTCTTTTCTCTTGGAGGATGAGATCCACTCATTATTTGGCTAATGAGTTAGCCTAAGTGGGTTTAGATAGAGAGCAGCTGTATTTAGGAATTATCCTATTATGAAATTGCTGATGGCAGTCTTTCGCCTTAGTCTTGTTGTTTTACCTCTTTTTCTCTTCTAATGAAAAATTTCCTTTATCCCCCCCCCCAAAAAAAAAATATATATATATATATATATATATATATATGCTGCAGATTTGAGGATTGATGAGATGAGGCCTTTTGGCGAAGCCAAATCAATTTTGGGCCACCAAACCCTGCAACTGATGAGAAGGACAGAGGAAGCGTGTACGTTGTCACACTCCCTGCCTTCCAAAGGTGCCTAGAGGAGACAACACTATATTTCTATTGCTTATTACTTTGTTTTTTTTTTTTTTTTTTTTTTTGAATGTTGAGGTCTTTGGCCTTGTTTTTTTTATTTAATTCCTTTTTTTTTTTTTTTACTGATAAAATAACCTTTACTCAATAAAAGGAAAAAAAATACTAAAGAAAGACATACCTTAGACAGACCTAGACAATGCAAAACAATAAATAAAGAGAAAAATAGAAACAATCAAAAGAAACAAAATCTTGCACAAACCTTGTTGATTTGAATCCATTCAAGAAGTTTGGTATCATCAGATGTCCATCCATCAAGAGCACTAACAGTCATAATAATCACATCAGCACCCATTGCAACTGCTTCAGATCTCTCTACACCTAATAAAATAGGTAATAGAATGTAAGAATAAATGACATGTGTAAGAATAACCTACAATAAATTGACAATGAGGGACTGCAGTGACCACAAATAAGCTACATAGGCTGCAAGACTTCATGTATCTACATGAAGTAGCTGGTGCACTAGGACGCCCTTTTAGTTTTTTAAGAATGTAAAACTTCATTTATCTCCATAGGCTGAAGCTATATTAGTTGGCTGCTATTATCTAGGTTAACTACTTGATGACAGCTAGTTACTTGGAAGGCTCAGGTCATTTTATGCCCTACCAAATAAAGTGGTCACCTAAATTAATCATTGAAATAATTATCAGATTACAAGATTTTGCCATGCAACTTCATTATTTAGGGTGTGGACCTGGGTTGAGCCACTTTTAAAGGAAGGGAACACAACTCTGTGTCCCTGTCTACGTCCTACTAAAATAAACCTTTTTTTCCCGGTTACAGACACATGGAGTATAACAATCAAGATAAACTCAAGTATTCAATAATTTGACAGCTGAGGATGAGAGAGACACTTCGAAAAACATTTCAATGGCCTGGATAGGGGAGTAAAAGGAGGAGTAGGAGGGAGGAATCAACAGGATTCCGTTATTCTGGCAGGAGAATGACAGATCAAGTTGGAAGATATTCTGTTGGGATTGAATTCTATCAATCACCACCAGCATACGGATTTAACATTTTCACCACAAAAGTGGAGAGGAAGGAGGCATCCTATCAAAACTGTCATAATAATTGTGGGTAAACACCAAGAGGGAATGAGAGTTTCAAAGCTCAAAGGGCATTGCATTGGAGCAAAAGGCTAAAATAACCTTTCTCTGGGCACTTCAACTATTTGTAGGTACTCATTATCAATAAAAACTTCAGAATATACTGGTCCATCTTTATTGAAGGGATCAAAATCCTATATTTATTATTAATTTATAATAATATTCCAAAAATGAGTCATTCTCATTTTTCAAGGCTTAAAATGCATTTTCATGATGATGATGCTCCTTAGCAATTTAGAATTAGATAAAAATTTTGCCTCTTTTGTTATTTTTAGATTCACGAACCTGTAGAGGAAAATGAGTATATATTAAGAGATGTAAGACATTTCTTCATAACAAAACATAAGCTTATTTTAGGAAGAGGATTCCCAACGCCAACAATGTTGGGGCAAGCTCCCATGCCACACCAATCACTTTTTGCATGGGAAACAGTTTCATCAACAGGGGGCCCACATGGTCAGAGAAAATAGAGTGTCAATGCAAGCCATGGAAAAACATCTACACGCTGTCAGCGTAGGGATCTTTTTCCCCTTAATTTTAATACAAAAAGAAGATACTAGAAAAATAAAAAAAAAGACCGTGCTCTAATAAATAAAAAACAACTATCCTCATTTCTAAGTTAAAAAAAAAATGTATTTATTAATGTAAATATATCAAATAGACAAATACAAACCAATTAGGGGGAACAAAAGGAGAAGAAATAGAACTACAGATCTATTAATGTTATTTAAATTCTTATAAAAAAAAAATTGGATCCATTTAATTGAAAAAAAAATGAGGGAAAGAAATACAGGAACATTTACGACTCCTCAACATTGTACAAGAGATGATCAACTTACCAATCTTCTCCACAATATCATCAGTTTCCCTTATTCCTGCAGTATCAAGAAGGGTGACAGGAATGCCATGAACTGTCACACTGGCTTCAACCACATCCCTTGTGGTTCCAGCGGTTGCTGTAACAATAGCTCTCTCACTCTGCATGCTAAACGAAAGACACCATTCCGTAAGAGTTGTGGTGCTGCTGGTTATGCAATGTGGATGCTTAAAACTAAATGCAGCTCTGGACACTTTGAAATGTCTATCAGTGTCCAGGTACCATAGCCCCAGACAAGCTGCTATATAAGTCTCACGCAAAAGATTCACGGGCTAAAAGCAGTATGTGTAGATGGTTTCAGCCATGTTATAGCAGTTTATCTTACTGCATCATTTTTTCTCAAAATCTAAACTAATACAATCATATATTTATTATATCAACCAAAGGATATTTTTGGCCTAGCCAATCTCCTACATGGGACCTAATCAGTGGTGGGTCCAATTCTTCAAACATACAGTTAATACCACATGAAGAGACTTAGCAATAATGTATCCTTGCATTACATTTATTAATATTTTTCCAAGGTAGTCAGGGTTGCAAAGCTGATGCAAACATATTGTATTTCTAGCATTATATGTACAGAAAAGAGTGGCTGGTTCTTAAAGAGTAGGCTTAGTTGAAAATAATAATAAAGGGAAGTTAGATATTAGAAGCAGAATATATGAAGACAGGCCAAACCAAAACCATGCACGTCCATTTCATTAGAATTCTCTACCACCAATCAAAGTGAATGTAATATTAACAGAAGTATGCAGCTTTGAGAATAAACAATGAACCTACTTTGCTCCAAGCATTGAGGAGGCTTGACTTCCCAACATTAGGCCGACCAACAATTGCAATCTGTAAGATTTTCAATGACACCATAAACAATAAGAGTTCAAATCAGAATGGGAACAATTAAATGATGCTTTATAACAATCCAACTGCTCACATGCACATAAATAGGGAACAGAGAAAGTAGGCTAAGCATTCATTTTTAGGATAGGACAGACTATCCCCTGGCTAACCACAGAGCTCAGTGGGCTCCTGAGATTCTAAGAAAAACTAAATAAGCATATAGTTTTCTGCAAACAATGAAACATTCCTGCATATTGATACAAATTCCAATTCAACCAACAAATGTTGGAAGACAATAACAAAGTCCCGGAAATTGTTAGTGCAGGGTGTGAACCAGGAAAATGATGAAAAACCTGTACCTTAAGATCCAATTTTTACAATCAACATAGATTTCCTCCATCATATGACATTGAAACAACAAGTCATGTGAATCAAATAAGAAGAAGCAGAGATACTGAGTTCCAGGTAGTACCGTAGTAGTTGGTCACAATCTAGCTCTCTCTCACACACTCTTTCACACACACACTCTGACCACATACAACTAAAGTGGGTCCATGTTACAAAAGTTGTTGTTGAATCAGAGATTGAGAATGAATGAGTGAGATAATTTACCTCACCCCCAAATGCCTTTATTTATAATCAACTATAATGAGGAAAATAAGGAAAGTAAGTAGAGCTGACCCAACACGTACATTACACATTTAACACATGTTAAATGTGTGTACATGAGTTGTCATTCTTATCTTCTTATCCGAAATAGATGACTAAATAAGAAAAGAAAAATACAGAAATGTCCTCCACTTAAATTGAATTGAACCATGAATTGGTTCATTACTTACAACACTCCCCCTCAAGTTGGTGCATATATGTCATGCATGCCCAACTTAGACTAAATGACATGAAACTGTTTTCCAGATAGTCCTTTGATAAAGATGTCCGCAAGTTGGTCAGTTGATTTGACAAAAGGAATCTGAATCTGACCACTTTCTAACTTTTCCTTTATAAAATACCAATCTATCTCCACATGCTTAGTTCGGTCATGTTGTACGGAGTCATGAGCAATGCAAATGGCTGCTTTATTATCACAACTTAAAGTGACAAACTGAGAATATTGAATGTTCAAATCCTTCAGCAGGCTTTGCAACCATAAGAGCTCACATATGCCCTAGGCTATAGCTCTGAACTCTACTTATACACTGGATCTGGCAACCACATTCTGTTTCTTGCTGTGCCATGTGAATAGGTTGCCCCCCACAAATGTGCAATAACCAGATATGGACCTCCTTTTCGGACTTCCAGCCCAATCAGCATCAGTTTAACCTTCTATTTTTAAGTGATCATTTGAAGTTAACAAAATCCCTTTCCCTGAAGCTGCCTTGAGATAATGCAATATCCTATAAAGCTTCCATATGTTTGGTGTAGGGATCATGCATGAACTGACTCACCAGACTGACTGCAAAGGCGATGTCTGGGCGAGTATAAGACAAGTAAATCAACCTTCCAACCAAACGCTGATACCTCCCCCTATTGACTGGCGCACCATCCTTTTCCTTGATCTTAGTTTTAGGGTCTAATGGAGTATTACACAGACTGCAACCAAGCATACCAGCCTCTGTTAAGAGATCTAGAACATATTTTCTTTGAGATAAAAAGATCCCTTTAAAAGATCAGGCTACCTCTATCCCAAGAAAATACCTTAACTTTCCTAGATTTTTTATCTCAAACTCCTGTCCCAAGAATGCCTTCAACTTCCTGATTTCATCATCATTATTTCCTGTGACTATGATGTCATCAACATACACCAGCAGTGCCATAGTAGTCCCACCAGAGTGCTTCATAAACAGTGTATGATCTGCGTTACTTTGAGTGTAGCTGAATCCTATCATGGCCCTGTGAAACCTTCCAAACCATGCTTTAGGAGATTGTTTCAATCCATACAACGCACGCTTCAGTTTACACACCTCATCACTACTAAAGTGGTTTGAGAAGCCAAGTGGAAAATCCATGTAAACCTCCTTAGTTAGCTACCCGTGTAAGAATGCATTCTTCACATCTAGCTGTTGGAGATCCCAATGGTGATGTACAGCACATGCTAAGGTAATTCGGACGGTAGTCATTTTCGCAACTGCGGCAAAAGTCTCCTAATAGTCAATCCTGTATGTCTGAGTGAATCCCCGAGCTACTAGCCTTGCTTTGTAGCAGTCTACTGTCCCATCTGCCTTCTGTTTGACAGTGAACACCCATTTGTACTCTACTAGCCTCTTCCCTGTAGGGAGTGAAACAAGCTCCCATGTGTTATTTTGCTTCAGTACTTTCATTTCTTCTTCCATTGCTGCTTTCCACCACTCATCAGTAATTGCATCCTACCATCTTTGAGGAATGGACACAGAAGAGAGAGAGGACGCAAAAGCATGATAGGAAGGAGATAACGAATTATACGAAACAAAATTAGAAATGGGATGAAGAGTGCAAGTCCTAGAACCCTTTGTAAAGGCAATAAGGAGATCAGAAGCAAAATCTAGAAGCTCCTTACCTGTGGGCTCCTCAGTATCTGGATCCTAGGCTGACAAAGGGACATGCGGAGTAGTTGTGTTGATGGTTGTGGCTCGTCCCTGCTTGCTTCTAGCACGGCTATATACTTGCGACGGCTTAGGGCTAGGATTAAATTGGTTGGGTATGGTAAGAGTGGATGGAGACTCTAGTGTAGGGAGAGGCTCTGGTATTTTGTCATTTTCACTTGGTGTACATGAGTTGTCTGAGTCCACACAACTTTGTACCCTTACTTCCTCAGGAGATGCTGATATAAATAAAGACACATCTTCGAGTTCAACTGGTGCAGGCTCCCCTAAAGATGGGACTGGTAATACATTAAACTCTCATGAAAAATGACATCCCTTGTGATGATTATCCAGCGAAAAGGAGAATGATAGCATCTATATCCTTTATGAGTTGCCGGATAGCCCAAGAAAATACACCGTAAACTTCGTGCCTCCAGTTTGCCATGTGGGTGATGATTGTGTGCGTAACACACATAACCGAACACCTTATGTGGCAGTGGGAAGGAAGAATAGCCAAGTAACAACTCTAGTGGTGCCTTGTTTTGAAAAAGGCGAAATGGAAGCCGATTGGTCAAGGATGTGGCTATGAGGACTGCATCGCCCCAATAATGTGCAGGAACATGAGCATCCATCATTAAAGCCTGGGTTGTCTCAAGGAGATGGCAGTTTTTTCTTTCAACCACCCCATTCTGTGCTGGTGTGTCAATGCAACTTATCTGATGAATGATGCCGTGATCCAGTAAATATTGCTGAAAATGACCTTCTAAGTATTCCCGACCATTGTCACTTCGAAGTATTTTTAGTGAAGCATGAAACTGGGTTTGTACTATTTTGTGGAACTAGCGGAAGCATGAGAAAACATTGCTCTTGTTTTACATCATGTAAACCCAAGTGGTACGGGTGTGACAGTCAATGAACGTGACAAACCACCGATGACCAGAAGCATAGTTGTCAAGGTGTCTCCTAGGCGACGCCTAGGCGTCCAGGCGTGATTCCAGGGCCTGGGCGCCTTATGAGTGTTGCCTAGGCGGTCGCCCAGGCTCTCTGAGCGTTGCCTAGGCGCCGCCTTGGATGCCTTGGGCGCCCAGAATGCCTAGGCGGTCGCCTTGGGTCTTATATGTGTTTTTTTTTCCCTTTGATCTCTGAATTTGCTTGACAGGATTTATTATGCTAGACAAGAACAACATTTATCAGACAGAAGTATATTTTTTAATTTTATATTTCATTTACTTAAGATATTATTCATAAATAAGCAAATACCCCCTATTTGAACCAATAAAAATAGTTTAAAATTCAAATTCCAGAAGGATAAAAAATCAACCCTCCAATTCAAGAACAAAAACCGTGTTTTCGGGTGCGGGGGTGATTTTCAACTTCAAAATGCTAGGCTTTTTTTCAAATATAAAAATTCCATAAATCTTATTATAGTAAAGCATCACTAAAAAGCAAGAGCGCGCCAAAATAATCTCTTGCTTTGATGCCCAAAAAATCATTTACATTCAGACGACTTTTAACAGCATTTGCGTACTTCGAACAAGGTTTGACCGGAGTGTAACTCCTTCATTATAAATCGGATTCAAGCAATCTAGGATTTGTTGGAATACTGAGCCTGATTATACTAGCTTTGCAACGAATTTGAGATTGCTTAAATCCGAAGTATATTAAAGGAGTTACGCTCCGGTAAAATTTGTTAGAAATAAGCAAATGTTAGTCATAAATACGTGTTGCCTACTTAACTCAATTATTTGTTTCTTTGTTGGTTTTCTTATATTAATTAAGCTATGTCTTAAATGTTTATTTATGTAGAATGCTGCATATATATATAAACATTAATATAGCATTAATATTTATAAAAAAAAAATACACTGGGAACGCCTTGGTGGCCTAGGTGCCCAGGATGGCCTCAAACGCCTTGGATCGCTTTGTCGCCTTGACAACTATGACCAGAAGTAGAAGAAACCCGAGCAGGACCCCAAACATTTGAATGAACCAAGTCAAAAATACCAGTGCTTCTAATATAAGTAGGTTTATAGGACGTACGAGCTTGTTTAAACAGAATAAAGGCTTCACATAATAACTCGTCCTTATTACATTGCTTGAATAAAAAAGAGAATAACTGAGATAGCACAACATTAGAAGGATGCCCTAAACAATGGTGCCACTGTTGTAAAGTACTAATAGTAGAGTAAAAAGAATGCGGGGTTGATTGGGTAATGAGTGGAGGCTCATATGCTATTGGTGATAAAGGACCATCTGCAAAAAGGTAAAGGCCACCATGCATTCTACCATGTCCAATCGTTCACCGGCTCTCCAGATCCTGAAAAACACAGTAAGAAGGGAAAAAAGTAACTTCAGAATTCAAGGATTTTGTAAGACTACTAATAAAAAGTAAGTTTGCAGAAAAATTCGGGACATGAAGCACAGACAATAAAGTCAGATTTGGGGAGCAATGGTCGGACTCCTTTCCCAAAATAGGAGAAAGAGTCCCATCTGTAACTCGGACTGTATCCTTCCCAAAGGAGGGAGAACACAGAATAAATGAAGAGGAAGAATCTGTCATGTGATCAGTGGCTCCAATATCAAAGACCCACGGATGGGTGTTATTGGAAGCACACTAACCAGCATAGGATGTACCTGACCGAGCAAAGAATGAACTTAATGGCCCTGAAGCTGACTGAGGACTAGTGGTGGTAGCAGTGGATCGTAGAAGATTCCTGAAAGCCTGAAGTTCCTCAGAGGTGAGCACAGGAGATACAGTAGTTGGAGGGCCAGCCTGTTCACAAGTTTTTGTCTGAAGTGCCTGAGGAATCTTCCCAAACTTAGACTTTTTCTTCCGTCTCTTGGCTTCAAAATCTGGGGGTTTCTCATGTAACTTCCAGCAGGTGTCTTTAGTGAGTGGAGCTTCTTGCCACAGTGAGTACAACGAATAGGTTCCCTAGGAGAAAAATAGTGTGTTGAAGGCTGTGTAGAGTGGAGCGCAGACCACTCGGTGCAACAGGCATCATTGAGATACGCAGTAAGTCCTCATTTTGTAAAATTGAATTAGTCTGCTCCAAAGTTGGGAGATGCTCACAGTTTAGAATTTGTGAGCGGATGTGATCAAAATCAGAGTATAAACCAACTAAGAATGTATAAACTTTAAGTTTGTCTTTAGCACTTTTCATAGCAGCAGCATCCACTACGCAAGCGGCTGTGAAGGTGTCATAGTAGTCCAAGTCTTGCCACAAGCTTCGGAACTCTGAATAGTAATCAACCACAGATAGTTCCTTCTGTTTCAGGGACCCAATCTTGACATGTAGGCAAAGTTTCAAGTATCGACATGATACGGGGTGTATCGGCCGATACATATCAGTATCAAAAGTAGTCGATACGATACTTAATGATTCGTATCTTAGTTTTTTAAAATAAAACTGTATCGATCGTATTGAACCGATACAGGTCGATACAGCCCGATAAGCATCGATACAGTTCGATATGCATCGATACAGTCTGATACACGTATTGTTTAAAAATAAAATTGCAGAAACAATCGGCCAAGAAGGAAGAAGAAGAGGAAGAAGAAAGAGGGAGAAGAAGAAAGAGGAGGAGCTGCCGCCGTCACCACCAGCAGCAGCCACTCGCCGCCACTAGAGGAGTTCCAGACAACAGAGCAGCAACTACTGCCGCCGCCTCCAGAGGAGGAGAAGAAGAGTAGCAGCAGCGATAGCCACTGCCACCAAAGGAGGAGAAACAGAGAGTAGTAGTGGCCACCGCCACCGCCACCAGAAGAGGGGAAGAAGAAGAAGCAAACAGCAGCAGTGCCCACCACCGCCGCCGCCGCCGCCAGAAGAGGGGAAGAAGAAGCAGACAGCAACAGTGTCCATTGCCGCTGCCGCCGCCAGATGAGGGGAAGAAGAAAAAGAAGTAAACAGGAGCAGTGTGCACTGCCGCCGCCGCCAGAAGAGGGGAAGAAGAAGAAAAAGAAGAAGAGGAAGGAAAAAAAAAAAGGCACTAACCTGTACGATGCGATTTGCGTCCTCAACCCTCGGCTCCACCCATCGGCTCCAGCAATGTCTCCAGCAACTCCATTGCCTACGATCATCTCCAGCAACTCATCCCCAAACTCGTCCCCAGCAACTGTATCGTTTAACAGAGAGTATCTCCTGCTTTATATTTAGTCTATGGGACATGATCCCATGCATCACATTGTACATTAATATACATATACACCACTTAAAAGTTAAGAAATGGTATTAATTTTATAAAGAAAAAAATAATAAAAATTAGTTAATTGGAGGTAAATTAGTATAATTAATGTAAATAAAATTTTTATAATTTATATACATACCTATGATAATGTATTGAATCCAATCACTTAATGTCTTGTAATTAGAGCATAAAATTGATTAATTATAGTGTTTTTATGTTTTAAATTAGTATTTTGTATGTTTCTTAAGCATTCCTACGCATATTTTGCCCGTATATTAGCGTATCCATGCATATCCACCATATCCACAATACGATACGATACGTCTCTTAATTTCAACTGACCAATACGGTACCGATACACGATACTTAATTCCTTGCATGTAGGTCAAAGATGATGGAGTAATTTCCTACTTGTGAGTAAGACTCCTTAGTAGCAGTCCAAATATATGCAGCATCCGACACATAACTCCGACCTATCTTCGGTTCTATAGACCCAATAAGGTAGGTCATCACAATGGAATTATCAGAAACTCATTTATCACTTGGGTCTGGTGATGTAAGCACACCATTAATATATCCAAGGAGTCCCCTGGTAGCAATGGTCATATAGGCCGTCTTGGACCACATAAGATATTTGGTCCCATTCAATTTCATAGGATTTAAAGCAATGGTAATCAATTCCAATTTTGATACCTCAGAGGAAGTAGCATCAGATAATCCAAACATGATTTACAAAACAAACTGAGGCTGATAAATAATTAATATAACAGATGCCACCAATGTAACAACTCAGAAATTTCCCAGTGAAAACGACACCGCAAAATCTGAGAATTCAAAATTAGATGCACTCAACAACCATAATCATGGAAAAATAGGAATCGATTCTGCCCACATGTATATCAATTCCGAAAAAAATCTAGCAAAGAGGAAGACATGTGTCGTAATGACAAGAAGACACAGAAGTTTTTTCTTTTTCTTTTTTTCAGAAGAAGGATTCCGCAAGTATGGGCTGCACCAAGATTGAAAAAAATTCCAAGAAGAGGTTGCCGCCGATGGTGCTTGGTCCAAGAGAGGTTGCTTACTACAAAGAATTAATACTTCTCACCAAAAAAGGACATACTACAACAAATAAAAGCCCTAGAATGGCTTGTGGCATATGCTAACTGAGAAATCTTCCCATCTCCGTGATAAATTTAGTTTTTTTTCAAGAGGAAAAAGGGACTGCAACTTTGTCAATTTATGACATCCTCTTAAATTGCAACCCTAATAATGGGTTAGGAGCTAAGAAGAAGAGGGGAAGGTGGATTTACAAGCTGCAGTAAAGAGAAAGGGGGTCAGATACACCTTGCGGCCAAGTTCTCTTGAGAAAGGAGCCTTGTGGCAAGGAGAAGAAAGAAGAGAGGCGAGAGGTGGATCGCGGCAAGAAGAGAAGAGAGGATCAGGGCTCGATACAACCTTGAATCAAAGATTGAGAATGAATGAGTGAGATAATTTACCTCACCCCCAAATACTTTTATTTATAATCAACTATAATGAGAAAAATAAGGAATGTATGTAGAGTTGACCCAGCACACACATTACACATTTAACACATAATGAGGAAAATAAGGAATGTATGTAGAGTTGACCCAGCACACACATTACACATTTAACACATGTTAAATGTGTGTACATGAGTTATCATTCTTATCTTCTTATCCTAAACAGATGACTAAATAAAAAGAAAAAAAAAAACAAAATTGCCCTTCACTTAAATTGAACCGAACCATGAATCAGTTGTCAATTCTTTACTACCCTTTTTAGTCAATGGATGTTTGCCTTGGATAGGGGGGATTTAACCCTTCTGGGGAAAAATAGACACATAAGAGATGGAACGAGAAAGATGGACTAATGAGGACTGTGGATAGTGTTTACGTCTTATCTGGCTATCATTTTCTTCTATTTTCATTCAAAGAATCACTGAAGGAAGCCTTCCTCTTCACAAGACCAGTACTGTTGGCAACTAAATTAAAATTTTCAACCCATGAATATAGTGTTACCTATAGTCTGCAAGGCAAACTCTAATAAGAAATATAGATTTTGATCAAACGACTAATCACAAGGAGGAGCTACACCTCGAACAACTCTTGCATGAGAATCACAGCAAAAAATACTATACATTTATTAGCGTTCACAACCATAACTCACAATATAACAGGAAGAGAGTGAGAAGCTTAAGGAAAAGAGGGAGAAAGAGAGACCGTTGCAAAAACTTCTTTTCCACATCCCCTGCTGCTTATTTATTGATTTTAGAACTGCAACATCCCTGTAGCAATCAACTAGCCAAGTGGTGGGATCCTACTAGGTGATCCTATTCAGCCATCTCAACTTTATTTCTTAAATAAAAATAATTACACATAAGGACAGCATTAAGTGGATATAACATTTAAGTCACCGAGAAATAATTTACTACAATTGAAACCTAGGGCATGGAAATAATTAGTGTCACCTACCTAGTTCATCAAAACAGCTTATACAAATAATCTGGATTACTAATTGAACGATAGAATATTTTTCAACTACTAAAATATGATTATTAATAAATAATAATATTTTAAATTCCTTTTACAAACTATTACAAAAATACCACCAAACTCAGAATTTATGTCCATTCACAATTAGACATCTCTCTAGTGATATTCACCATATTCAGGAAGGGGATTCCTTATTGAGCATCTCTTTCATTCATAGACAAACATCATGAATCTAGTCCATTGTTCGAGGTTTCGGTCGAACCAACAGGTCTCGACCGAGATATATCGGTTTTGAGCCTCGGCGAGACGAAACCCAGGCTCGAAACTGGGTTCAACCAGGTTTCGGTCGAAACTTAAGTTTCGACCCATAAAGTGTTTCTGGACCAACTTTTAAGGGTCAAAACCTACTCGAAACCAATAGGTTTCGACTGTTTTGATAAAATTTCTCCCCCTTTGCTCTCCAACTTCATTTCTCTCGATTTTTCTTTCTAAAACTTCATTTCTTCAAGGGATATCAACATTTGTCAACATTTCTCAAGGTTCTTGAGTATTCTTCAACTCTCAACTCCTTTCTCTCTCTTCAAGGTACCTCATTCTCTCCATTATGTGTATTTTTCAATAAAATGGTATGCAAACATCATGCATGGCTTCCAATTTTTTATATTTTTTGAAATCACACCCGATCTATGAATCTATGGAAGTAGTGTTTTTTTTTTTTTTTTGACAAATAATTTATTTATTATATTTTCTGTTTGAAAAAAATGATTTTCCTACAACTATTTTTTGAAAAAAAGTATGTCTTACACATGTTGAATGACATTGAATTAAATATATGTTAAACAAAATAGGGTGATCTACATTTTGTATGGAGTAGAATTATTTTTTGGTTTTTATTTAATTATTTTAATTTTAGGATATTGATAAAATAATTAATTAAATTGAAAATAAATATAAATAAATGATAAAATATTTCTGTTTTTACTTTGAAAATCTTGATAAATAAAAGTATTGTTAAAAGTATTGTTGTTTTATGGTGGGTTGCTGTTTTATGTAATAAAAGTAATGTTAACTAATTATTTATGTTGATTTAAGGGCATTTTAATTACTGAAAAATTAATAAAATATTTTTTATTTATGGAAAAAATATAAATGTGTTAGAAATTATAATATGTTGTCGTTTTATGTTATAAAGTAATGTTAAAATGATAAACCTATGCTGTTTTTTACTTTAAGATCTATTATTTAGCTATAACTTATAAGATATTATTTATGTAATTAAGTGTTATTAAAAATGAAAATATAGTTTGTTTTAATTGTAGTAATTGTTGTCTTTTTGTTCTAACAGTGTAATTGTTTAAAATGGCTGATGCACTATTTCCAAGTGGTGACATTGCATGGAGGCATGGGATACCATTGACTGCCAATAAGAAGCAGTCACAATATAATTATTGTAGCAAGCAGATAAAAAGAGGTGGTGCCACTAGATTGAAGTGGCATCTTACTGGTAGTAACAAAGATGTTATGGGTTGCCCCAATGTACCAAGTGAAGTGAAGAAGGCTATGGCAAGCTTGATGAAGAGTGATATTGATAGAAGAAATAAGAAGAAGGCAGATAGAGAGGAATTTGAAGAGGCTTGTCTAGAGGGCAATTGATGCAGCAGTGGGCCTACAAGTTGAGATGGGCGTGGATGAAAATCTTCATTAGATTTAATTTTAAGTGGGATATTTGTAATCTTTTATTTTTGAAAATTTTATATTAGAAATTTAGGCAATATTTTGTTAGGCAATTAGTAGGTTATGGTTTCCATTTTTAATTAGGATTTTATTTACTTACTAGTTTGATTTCATTTAGTTTAGGAAAGCTTTTCTTTTAAAAGTCTATGTGATGGCAATAGTATTTCTCAGAGAAGAAGAATGATAGAATGAGTTAAGTTACTGTGTTTGAGAGCCTACGGGCAGAAGAAAGAAGTGAAGCATACTCTCTTTCCCTCTCTCTCCTTTGTCTGTGCGATCAGATCAGTCTTTCCTTATACTGATTCCCCCACTTCTTCTTCCTTCCCTGCTCCTTATCTCTTTCTTCTTAACTTCCCCTATTCTGGGTGGCAATCCCAGCTCTATAGAAAGCCTTCGAGCTCCACCATCCCATCATCTGCTTACCCTGAAACCTTGGGCATAATTTGCCCTTCCATAAACGATCAAAATCCCCCAAATCCATGACCCGAAATCCCCCATCATTAAGTCTGAGAAAACCTGCAACTTACCTTTACTTTTCTTACCGCTAGGAACTGTTTCAAACCCTCTGATTACCTTTTATACTCGATTGTTGGAGTTGATACTTGCTGGGTTCAAAAGGAATGATTGAAGCGATCGGTTGCCTGAAATCTGAAATCAATCCATACCCATATGAGAGAGATCTCTCACTTGAAACCAAACTGAGTGTCGCTGGATTTTAGTCTTCACGTTGCTAAGATTGAAGACAACATTGTCTTTATTTCTCTTTCCTATTTTACCCCTTCTTTTCCTCTTATTTCTAAAGTTAACCTTCTTTTCTGCTAATACCCACACTGCCCTCATATAGTTAATTAGGATACCTGTTTTGTCCTAAGGATCTGTTTGGATATCAAGAGCTATTATGAACTTCTGATTATTTACACAATTGCCACTAATGGTTGAGTGTTTGAATTAATTACAATTCTACCACTGTTTATTCAATCAAGTTTGCATATTATTTGGGTGGGTCCACAGTGGATCTAATTAAGGTTTTCTCAACCCAGATCCCGCATCAGCAATCTAGGGGTCAATGATGATGACATTAGCCTTGATAGTGATGAGGTAGTCCAAGTAATGATAGAGGCAGAGGTGAGACAACTGAAGAGAGCGAAAGTAGCAAGTATAAGGCAACAAGAGATAGATTGACAAAGACAGTTTGAGAGGACTAAAAGAGCTGGCTCATCTAGAGAGGCACCAGCAGAGGATGAGGGGAGGAGGCCGAAGCTGAGAAGTAGGGGTGCCCTTAAGATACCCTTTAGGAGGACTCCGAGTGTGAGGACTCCAACTACTACACAGGCACCACCACCTCTTCGTGACCCAGATCTTGAGGTCCAAAGGGTAGATCCTGATCTATTTCTCAGACAGGACAGGTCACAAAAAAATTGCCCCATTTTTAGACTGATGTCAAGACCAAAATGGGAGATCAAATCTCCAAGTAGATGATGTACCATGGCATTGCAGCAAATGGTACCACAGGACATCACTATCAGAATATGTTGGATGAGATAGGTAGGGCAAGTCCAGGAGTTAAAGGGCCTACAGCTTAGGAGTTGTACAACACCTACCCACCCAAACATAAGAAAGAAATGAAAGAATATGTGGATTATTTGAAGACACATTGGGAAATATATGGGGTAACTATGATATGTGATGGGTGGACCGGACCCACCAGAAAATCCCTCATCAATTTTTTGATGAATTGTGATGGTAGAATAGCGTTTTTTAAGCCTGTTGATGCATTTAAGCATATCAAGGATTCTAAGTACATTTATGGTCTCTTGATGAAAGTGGTGAAAGAAGTGGGGATAAATGATGTGGTAGAAGTGGTTACTGACAATGGTAGTAACTTCAAAAAAGCAGGGGAAAGGTTGATGAATAATAAAAAAATACCGATTTTTTTGGACACCATGTGCAGCCCACTGTATTGATTTGATGCTAAAAGACATGGGGGAGATAAAACTTGTGAAAGAGAATATAGAAAATGCAAGGCAAGTAATCACTTTCGTTTATAACCATGGATATGCCTTAGAGATGATGAGAACTAAGTGTGGTGGAGACTTGGTGAGACTAAGGTTAACGCGATTTACAACAAACTACATTTCCCTCAAGAGTTTTGACATGAAGAAGTCTAGCTTGAGATCAATGTTTGCTTCAGAGGAGTGGTTTAAGTGGCCTCAATCTAGTTCTTGAGCTAGTAAAACAGCACAAGCAACCATATCCAATTATAAATTCTGGGATGATGCCAAGAAAGTTGTGGCAATATTAGATCCAATTGTGAAAGTGCTGAGAATGGTTGATGGACAGAGGAAGGCCACCTTACCATACTTGTGGGCTGCCATAGATAAGATGAAGATGCAAGCAGAGGAAGCTTACAAACGCGAGAACTCAAAATATATTGCCATCATCAAAGATCGTTGATAGTGACAGCTCAAGCACCCACTACACAAGGCTAGTGAGTCTTTACTTGATGTACTTCAGTTTCTTAACTAATTACAATTACATCAGCTTGCATTGACCTAATTATAATATTTGTCAATTTTTAGCATATTATCTGAATCCTAAATATCAATACAAAGATAACTTGGGAATGCATCAAGAATTGATAGATGCAATATAAGAAGTGGTTGCCAAACTTAGGCCAAACGCAAGAGCACAGTCTATTGTTAACCAAAAAGTAAGACTTTTACTTACTTTGTTGTTGACATAATTTATAAAAATTGTATTTTTACTAAGACTATTACCCATCAAAATTGGTTCAGCTCAAAAGCTTTAGAGATGTCACTGAGAGTTTTGGCAGGGCAGCAGCTGTATCTGGTCGACAATCAACACCCCCTGGTACGTATACTTACTTTATAGATGCCACTATGGGTTTTTTCATCATCTAATATTTGTTTCCTATGCTATTTTGCAGCTAAATGGTGGCTCCTATACGGGTCGGAGTCACCCAACCTTCGTGCAATAGCAGTAAAGGTGCTATCACAAACATGCTCCGCCACAGGATGTAAACAGAACTGGAGCACATTCTCGTTTATACACCAAGTAACGAAACCGGTTAAGTGCAAAAAGGCTTGAGGACTTGGTGTATGTGCACTATAATTTGAAACTGAAAGAGGAGCACATACAGTTAATCAGGGACAAAGATGTTAAAACCCTCATTGAGCTGAATGAGATCTTTGAGTTGGAGGGAGAGGAAGTTGATCATTTGAACGAGTGGGTTACAAATAGTGGTGAGCCTCAATTAGATGAGGCTGGTGGTCGACCAAGTCATATTGTTGCTGGAGCCTTGGAGGCTGATGTGGACGAGTTTATGGCTACTGAGGGTAGAGTCCACGTACAGGCAAGACTTCCATTTCAAACTGGTGATAGTGATGAGAATGAGAGTGATTGGCCAGTTTCTTCTGGAGAAACTCAGTCACCTTCCGTCACCCAGGGTGGTACTGGTACTAGTGGACCTAGTGGTAGTGGGGGTAATGATGATGATGACGATGGTGATGATGAGAGATATACTGCCTTACGCGATGAGCCCGATCAGAATGACCAGCCACTATAGCCAGAGCCATTGCCGCCTCCCTCGAGATTCATAGGAGAGACTCAGTATAATCATACTATACAGGATACTGACCACGGAGCCCGGCCTAGTGGTAGTAGTAGAGGGTACACTAGAGGATCACGCCAGCGGTTCATGCCATAAGAGGAGATGGGTGAGATATATTCCATGGATATATCGACCATGTCTGGCAACATGGAGGGGATGCATTTAGGGGAGAGTTCTTAGACTAGAGGTACTATGCATTGGCGTGCACCAAAATTCATGATCACACGGACCTCGAGCCCAGCAATTCCTGAAGAGAGTGGCGGCAAGAGTATCGGTTCGACGGCACATGGTGGATTTGGATAGTCTACTACTGGGGCTGGTGGGGTTGGAGGTGGTGGGTTTGGAGGTTATTCTAGTTCCTACCCTAGCAGTCAGTTTAAAGATGACTCAGTCTCAAGTGTTGGCAATGGCACTATTGGATTATCGTTCGTCAACTCCATCTTTCAATATGTTCCTCCTCCGACGTTCATGCTTACTCTTGCTCCACCCACACACACACACTCGATCAGCCTTACCCTCGACAAAGGTACTTATATTATGTTGATGACTCTATTTAGTAGTGGGTTGTTGGAGACTATCAGAACAATTGGAGTGATAACATGTCCTGGGATACATACGTGCTATAATTTGAGGAGCGTTATCGCCACCATCCGTGGTATGTTGCACATGGTTTAAATGTACCACGAAACTCAACATGGAACTAATTGGTGAGATTTCTAATTTCTAAGTTCAATCATCAATGTAATAATTTTTAATGAATGTTGTTAATTAGTGGCTTAGTAGTTAGTAACTTAGTATATTGTGACATTTGTGTATAATTTCAGCGTACACTACCAAACATTGGTCCACACCACATGTAGCTATTTTATATGTCTTTTTTGCAAACTAACATTAGAAATAGGTGTAAAATGGTTTAAATAGGGTACACAAAAAAAATCAGACAAAAAAAAACATATTTAAGCCTCGAAACCATGGAGTCAATAAAGCTAGGAGAAAATACCAGGTTTCGGTGGTTTCGACGAGTTGTACCAGTTTCGAGCATGACCAAAACAGGCCTCGAAACCGGCACCTTGATCCTTGATCTAAACTAATATGTAGCTGTAAAGGCATCAACTGTTAGTACACCAAAGGTCCAATACACATAATATTTCAATGATAAGGACCTCTCAGGTTTGGGGACCAATTGCAAACCATTAATGAGAATCTTGTTCTAAATACATCTAACAGTAATCCATTCAAGATTCTCATGTGATCCAGTTCAATTGTCCATTATCATTATGCAAATTAATTATTAAACAATTAGTAAATTAGAAGTCCATTATCATTAAATAAGCAGCAGGGGATGTGGAAAAGAAGTTAGATGGACACAACTAGGGACAGAACAATTTTAGGTACAAACCTAAGGATAATCAATTGTCCATTATCATTATGCAAATTAATTATTCAACAATTAGTAAATTAGATGGACACTAAATCCAACATGTACAGCAAACAAGTATACTGATTCTACCAAGCAAGGAACTAAATCTCGGTTTCGAGGCAGGTTTCCGTCATCGAAACCAAGACGTGACAGATCTTGTTTCGAAAACTGGGTTTTGACCATGAGTTTCAACCCTGGGTTTTGTTTCGCCTAGGCCCAAAAATGAGACAACTCGAATATTGTGGTCAGTTTCGATTGAAACCTACAACCATGTTACCAAGTATTTACTCCCTTTTTTAATTTCCCCTCCCTTCTTCTCTTTCCAGGCCTATACAGGCAAACAATAAACCATAGTTCTACAAGGTGCTTTCATTCTTTTTATTTTTCTTGTTCCTATCTCTCTTATTCTTCTAGTTCTTCCCTTTTTTTCTTTGAACTTTGTGTTGGAAACCCTGTTTCTTTTATTGATTGCTTTAGATGGGAGAGTGTGCAGCAACATAATAGTTACACAAGGATATTACAGTGCAACTTGAATTCATCATTGTCACCAAAAAAATAAAACCCAAATGATTGATTCCTATGAGCAAACCCTCACGAGGCTACACTTGTGATGATTAGAGTTTACAGTAACCTGATTTACAAGGGCTTTTACTGAAGACCTCCTAGGTTGGATCCATCGAATGGATACCTCACTGAATGAGTTTCATGTGTGTAAAGACAGCTTCAAAAAATTCCATACTAAACGGAAGTCTTCTAATAATGTAGTAATACCTGCAACCCAGATTGTAGAAGCTTATCATAATTGGCTGTCTCCAATGCCTGCTCCACATCTTGTTGTATGGTGTGTATCTTGTCTATCAAAATCGCAGTGTCTAGTGGGGGCATCTCATCTTCAAAATCTAAACGAGCTTCAATATCAGTGAGCAATTCGATGCACTGGGCTCTCAGTGATTTGACCAAATCAGAGAATCCTCCCTGTCATAGAAAATTCACGTCCACTCATTTACATAACCAAAATAAACAGTAAATACCAGGATGAAACCATTTCTCACCAAGTGCAATGTCCCACAAGAATAAAACAAGCACTTACTATCAAGAAGATTAAACATACCTGAATTCCTGCCAGTGCTGCATCTGCAGCAGCCACAGACTTGGATGAAATTAGCTTTTCAATATTTTCGGCCTGGGAGAGGTCTAAACGCCCATTCAGGAAAGCACGTAGGGTGAACTCTCCTGAAAAAGAGAAGAAACCAGCAAATTTAATAGACTTTATTACCACAATTCCAAAAAGAATACGCAATCTAGGAACAATTTGCAGGTGGACCTTCATGCCTTGTACAGTTAGACATGTGTGAACAGGCAAACTCAAAAACATGGACCACCAAACAAGATTTGTCCAAAGTAAAAAAAAGACGGACTAAAGGATAAAATAAAATCCAGATTCAATATTGTCAATGTCTATTTTAACAGGGTCTGGATATTGATACCAAAGTTTCTTTTAGGAAAAAAAAGGTGGAATAAAATATGGTTTGACGTAGACCACTACACTGAACTTGCAACCTTTAATTTGGTGATTGGTCTACGATCATATTCGGATCCAAAACTTGGATACGAGTATATCTCTAGTGTAACTCATAGAAAAGGACAAATAAAGGGATAACAGGTTAGATAAGGAAAAATGCAAGGATGGATAAAATATGGATCTAGACCCAAGTGTTATTGGCCTGTGTGAATTCATACGAGTGCCTATAGGGATTTGATTTATTTCATACCTAAGGCTGGATGAGGCTAAGCAATGAATCTGGCTAGTCATTAAGGCCCCCTTTGATAACACTTCTACTCCTGATCCGTTGCTTTTGCTCTGGAGTCACTTTATTGCTTTTGCTCTGAAGTCAGTTTTTTGAGAACAGACTATTTGATAACGCTGCTCTAGATCAAATTCCAGAGCTTATTGAGAGTAGAATCCCATTTAATAAAAATGAATCTGGAATCGATTCCAGATCTAGTGGTGGTGGTGGTGGTGGTGGTGGTGGTGGTGGGGTGGTGGTTGTGGTGGCAGTGGTGGTGATGGCGGTGGTGGGCGGTGGGTGGAGGGTGGTGGTACTGCTGGTGGCGGTGGGCGGTGGTGGCGGTGGTGGCAATGGTGGTGGTGGTGGTGGCAGTGGCTGTGGTGGTGGTGGTAGCTGTGGCGGGTGGTGATGGTGGTGGCGGTCAAGCCTTTGTTTCGGCCCGACTCCCTTTCTTAGCTTTGTTTCATTTGCTCTGGAGCAATGAGAGCTAGTTTTTTTAGGCCCTCTTTGATAACGCTCCTGCTCTAGGATTCCATTGATTCCGTCTAGGAGCAATTTCAGAGCTGAATCCCGTTTGGTAAGTCCGGTCCAATTCCAAGTTCCTAGGGAGTGAATTGGACTCTTTTACTCTGGGAGCCCAAATTTGGGAGCTAAAAAAACTAGCTCTTGTTGCTCCAGAGCAAATGAAAGAGAACTAAAAAGAGAGAGTCAAGCCAAAATGAAGGCTCGATTACCGCCAACACCACCAGCTGCCGCTACCCAGCACCAGATCTGAAATCGATTCCAGATTCATTTTTATCAAACGAGATTCTATTCTCAATAAGCTTTGGAATCAGATCTAGAGCAGCATTATCAAACAGCATTCTGCTCACAAAAAACTGACTCCAAAGCAAAAGCAATAAAATGACTTCAGAACAAAAGCAATGGATCAGGAGCATGAATGTTATAAACAGGGCCTTAGCTACCAAATTTGGGATCCCAAAGTCAAATGGAGTCCAGTTCACTACTCGGGAGCTTGGAATCAGTATTCAGCTCTCAAATTGCTCCCATGGAGATAAAATCAATAGAATCCAAGAGCGGGAGTATTATCAAACAGGGCCTAAGGTACCACAAACTGATGTAGATCAGATCAAGGGTGGTGGGTTAAGGGAGAGAATAAGAGAAGGAGAGATAGAGGACTGTTTCGGTACTTTAAACAGTACCCATGAACAGTAAATCATGAATAGTGCTTGCTCTAGGGAGGAAAAGAAAAGGAGAGAGGAGGGAGAAAACCACAGCCATGCAAGCAACAATCCAGAACCAAACTCAAATTAATTCTTTAAATCTCTGAAAATAATCACTGCTATATAACGTATTTAAAGAAAATAAACAGAAGAGTCCTAATCTAATACTAAACCTAAACTGAAGATAAAATCCAAATAATTAACTTTTGCTAACAATGATAAACATAAAAATAAAGAAATAAACATGATAAAATAAAATTTGAAACTAATCCTATATAAATCTCCAAAGCTCTGTGTAGGTCCCACGATCTAGCTAGGAATCTCCAAGCCACCAACTAACTCTTCCTATTATTTTGGTTCCTCTTCAGGGTTGGGAACTGCATCACAAACATTACCGAGTGACTTTGGTTTTGAAATTTCAAGAACTTACAAATTTGACTCATTTTAGTTTTTCATTAGATAGAAATTGCCTTAACAACACAAATTGGTGAAGTTTAAGGCTTTGGCTATTACATATTTTTAAAAACCAAAATCCATTCTACATTACAACCTCATACAACTAATTATAAAAATTTATTTTCATTTCCTTTTTTGGATGGCAATGAGCAACAGTTTTTAGCTGTTGGGAAGTTTTTGCTTCCAGTTCCAGGGTGCAGTCCCCCTAAACTTTCCATAATCAGTTCATATATAAAATTATCTTATCTCACCTACCAATGCTAGTTTGATAAGGCATACAGCCCACATGGTTCAGTAGCTTGCCCTACGAAACTATCTAGTGGCCCAAATGTATCATGTTTGCCCATGCTTTTATCAAAACAGACTCACCAATTTGATGGAGAATAACATGAAAATGGAGTGTCTATGTTATTATAACTGCCCTCTGCATGAATTAGTCCAACCTTTACCTCATATTTCTTAACCATCCAAGGTTTTCCATAGACTATTTCCATTCCTTTTTTTTTTATGTTAAGGATTAAGGTTTTCAGTATGGGATGCAATCTAAGTATGATTACTCATTCAGCAAATGGGTAACGGAGCAATTCAGGAGGGCATGCCTATTATAGACATAAATATACATAAGAAAATTTTAACTATCATTTCACAATCAAGTTATTCAAAGCAATGTTATCAAGGCGTCCTGGTGGCACCTTGGTCACCTAGGCTGGCGCCTTGGTCGCCTTGGACGTTTGTCAGGCCTCCAACGCTTTGGTTTGCCTTGGCACCTTGACAACTATGGTCAAGATGCCTAAGCAACCCTGGGTGATGAGGTGGCATGTAACCTAAGCAGTTGCCCAGCTTCTTTAACAAGTCAAACTTTGACCTAATGTTCCCACCCTTTCCATATATTAAGGGTGTCAACAGGCCGATCCTGTTCGGTTTCGGTCCGGGCTGAAACGGTGTCAGGCTTTACAAGCCCAAACCGAAACATGTCCATTAAGGATTCAGACTGGGGTGAGCTATGCTGGACACAATAATTAACGGGTCAGTCCGATGTTGGGTTGTTATTCGGCTAGGCTTATCGGGCTGATTTCTGGCCGGCTCGGTCTAGGGTGGGTTTATCAGGCTTATTGGGCTACCTTCGCATGTAGCTATTTTCACACGACAATAATTTTTTGTGGTGTTTTTTGCTCATATTTAATACAATTATAAACGGTTGAGTTTTGATTGATCTTAGGGGCATCTGAGCAACGGGCCTTACCGGTGTTCGGGCTAGCTCAGGCTTCTTAATAGTCCGGTCCGGTTTCAGTCTGAGCTGAAACGGTGTCAAGCTTTACAAGCCCAAACCGAAACCTATCCATTAAGGGCTCGTTCCAGGTTGGGTTCAGGTTCTATCGGGCTGGCTCAGTCCGTGGAACCGGGCTGGGCCCAGATTTGACACCCTTACCTAATATACTACAAATTAAACATATAAAAAAATGCCTAGGGTGACCATGGGCGACAAATTGTCCTGTCACCTAGGAAGTTGCCAGATTCTTTAATAGGTTGAACTTTGACCCAACACTCAAAAAAAATTCCTAACATACTAAAAAATTTATTAAAGAAATAAGTGAAAGGACATCTAACATAATAGTTTTTCCACCCTTGAAAATAAAGATAAAAATGTCACAACATAACAAACAATAATTATTATAGAACAATAGGTAGAAAACATAGGAGGAAATGGTATACACAACTTCTTGATTCAGTAGTACACTAGCCCAAATAGTTTCCTTGGCACACAAATAAGTGCCTAGGCGACCAGGCGAGCGCCTTGTTGGACCTTGTCTAGGTGTGTGCCATGTAGCCCCTTTTGGGCTGCATTTGTTGCTTAGGCATTCCAAACAGAAGGAAGAACAATCGGGAGTGTTAGGGGCCATCATTATGTCAAGGAAGCAAGACCGATCCAATCAAATAGACCAGGGAACAAACAACAAGATAATGCAGATTTTTATTCTGCTAAATTAACAGAGGACATCTAGTTTGATATAATTTAAGTGAGATTGTTCCCTCATAAAGTATTGATGTTCATGTCTTCAAAGAAATACAGAAGCTTATGACAGTCTCATATAACCTAAACTATGAATTCCAAATAAAATCTGATAGTCTCTCAAATGTAATTTATGATAGCTTGGTAAAATCAAGCATAGCATATGATAGCTTGATATCACTTGGACTTCTGAAGGACCCAACTGTGGATGCTCTATCAAGTTACAGCCGTGAAAGCAAGAATGTTGGTTGACCAACTCATCAAGTTCTCATCAATATAGGATCTGCACAAAAAAAAGCACGTGCCATTCTTTGGTCATCAGAGGCAAAATATGGCTTGGAGTTTTCAGGATTAAAAAACGTTCCGATAGATAGATACGAGATCATATCATGACATATTGTCAATGCCGAGCATCCAATGTCTTTCGGTGATGAAATTGGCTAAGATCCTATCTTCCCCACTTTAGAAGCGCTCAAGCAATTTCTCTTTGCTTTCCATTTCAATAGTTTCATTTCATATATGAATACAAAATTGTCTAACTAAGAAAGAAAGCTAGTGTGCCATATACCAAAAAAAAAAAAAAGAGGAAGAGAACCATAAAATGGCAGAAGAATAGAACTATCCCACATGTTATATAGGTCTGAATCATACATAAAGAACCTATATATATTGAGACTCTTAAGTTTAATAAATTTTCTTAACAGAAAAAAAAAAATAGATTACTGATGTACCATGAGGAATTGACTCTAATTGAAACAAAAATTAAAAGGAAACCTGGTTCTGCAAGCCTTGCCCCAGCTTCTAGACAAGCTCTCAACACTCGATGCAGACAAACATCACTCCCGTGGCACTGGAGCTCCACCACATCCTCTCGAGTGTAAGATCTTGGTGCCAACATGGCCAATGCGATAACCTAGAGAAGGAAGAAGAAACACAATTACACAAGTACTTAGTTATGCAAGTAACTCAGGAAAAGCTTAGTTCAGTGCTTAAGCCAATCAGCTTAACAGATATTGTCAATAAACAACTGGTAATTTGTTCTTCAGAAATCAAGGGCCTTGTAGGGAAGAAGCTTGTCGGTAAATTAGAATGCAATTAGCAACATTCAATTAAATTAAGTTCAAATATGGTGGCAAATTAATATTTTGATATGGTTGAAGTTGTCTGAAATAAAATAACAACCACCACTCCAACAAGGCAGCATGACAGTAACACTGTGGCTCGCTCCATACACCACTAACACAGCAACTAGAAAATCCAAATAGATGTTGTTGGCTATCGCTTAATTTTAACGAAAAAAGAGCTAGAGTCCTTAATGAATTGCATAGAAAAAATTACCTCATCAACAACATTGCCCTGGGAATCTGAAACCACACCATACTCCACAAAGTGGCTTCTGGGCTTCCAGGAATCCTCACCAGAACCTTGCTTCTTTCTTTTCTTGTTCTTCGCAGGCCTAAAGACACAGGAAGCAACAGCGACAGCCGAAGGTCCCGATAACCGAACAATCCCCACTGCACCGGGCCGACCACCCAAGGAAGTGACAATGGCCGCAATTGTGCTTGCACTCTGGGCCGGCTCGGCATCAACAGAGCTCGAGCTCAACCTCTCATCTTTTGTGAGCACTAGGGTCTTCTCTGCAAACAAAAACATAAATATCTAAGAACATGGTTTGACTAAGTGAAGGAATTTTCAGTCCCACATGGGTTTGCGAGTGCTAACCTCTAGCGGAGAGAAGAGCTTTCAGAGTATGGAGTTGGGATTTGGATCTAAATTCAAGCTGGGATATTGGAGGGGATAATAAAAGAAGAGAGAACCTCTTGTTGCTGTTGAGAATTAACGTTTTTGAGGGGTTGCGGATGTAGCCAAGGAGATGACGGAACGTAGGAACAAGAGCCATTTCTCTACTCCTTAGACCTTATGAAGCTTGATTCCTAACCAGAAGCCAAAGTATATCACTGGTTCCTGTAGAAAGGATCGCTCTTTCAGGAGAGGAATCAGAGGATGGGTGTTTGGCACTTTTTTGGCCTTTGATTTTTTCCTGGGTTGGGTTAGAATTTGAGCCTGTGGGTCAGGCTAAGACTATGTTTGAGTGTTAAGGAAAAAAAAAAAAAAAAGATAAAAACATAAGATAAAAATAATAAGGGAAAATTACACATACTATCCCTGGATTATGGAGTAATTACACCTACCATCTATTAGTTTATAATAATTACACATACCATCCTTAAATTTAGAAACATATAAGAAAAAAATTTATTTTATTAACAGTATTAAGTCCAAATTTTAAAAGATAACTTTACCCTAATAGGGTTTACAACCTTTACTCTTTCTTCCTCATAAACAGCGTTTTAAATCATCGCAGCTGCAGAGAAGGCGACCAAGTCCTCTTCAATTGAACGTCGTAGTCGTCGGAGTGGCTGTTGGAAGTGATGCTATTGAAGTATAAAATATTGAGGGAGAAGCTGTTGTTGAAGCCTTGAAGGTGAAGATGTTCTTCTTCACGAAATAAAAAAAAAAAAAAAAAAGGTAGAGGATTTTTCGTCCTTAAAATTTTATAACAATCTGACGTCACCAACAAACCTAACATTGTTAACAGAATAAACCTTTTTATTACGTGTTTTTTGAATTAGGGGTGGCATGTGTAATTGTCAGAAACTAGTAGACGATAGGTTTAATTAGTCCATAATTTAAAGGTAGTACGTGTAATTTTTTCAAATAATAACGAAAAATAATCGGTCTATGTGTCTATATCTTTTTTTCGATTCAAAACTTTTTTTTTTCCTTTTCTTTTATTTCTTAACTTCCAAACATAGCTGAAAAGTTCAGCACTTGATTCGCTCGCTATGAAATCACATGATACAAGGACTTCAAACTCATTTTGGATATTTAACCACCCCCCGCAAAAAAAAAAAAAAAAAAAAAAAAAAAACCTCATTTTGAATTGAGATTAGATTGAGAAGTTTCTGCATCAGGTAATATCCAGCATCCAACAATTGGAAGATAAAATCTTTTCCTGTCTATCAAATTATTAGTATCAACGTCAAGTGAACTCTAGCCTTGCGAACCCCAATTAAACCCCAATCAAGGGTGTTAAGAACTGACCTAACACCGCTCAACCAAATCAAACCGGTTATTACTAATCAAATTGAATCGAATCATATATAATCAGTTTGGTTTTTATTTTTTATTTTTTAGGTTAATGAAAATCTGTTTGATTTCAATTTTGAACCAAAAACCAATGGTTCCAAACCCATTATACACTGGTCAAAATTGGTTTTATAAAATAATTTAAATAGTCTCTGAAATGTCTTCAAGAGTTGACATTGAGGGTCCAAACCAGAAGTGGGTTCATCTAAGATCAACAACAAAGGTTCTATGACCATTTTTCGTCCAACATTTACTTGTTTCTTTTGACTTTTAGAGATTTCACGCTTCTTTAAGGCTCTTCTAAGAATGCCATCATCGTCTTCATCGAGAAGCCAAAGGCTAGGAGGAGCACCACCACAAATATATTATAAAACCGATTAAGAATCAATTAAACCAAACCAAAGAGTAATTGATTTTGATTTAGCCATTTAGAGCAGATTATAGTAACCAGTTTAATTTGGATTTGTACCGAACCAAATCAAACCGAATTAACTGAACCAGACCGCTTTACACCCTTTACTATATTTGCCAATCCAAAGACTAACCATACAAGGCCTAAATTTGGGATGGATTATCTAGCTACCCTGGCCCAAGTCCAAAACTCATGGGCTGGATGACTGAGTTTGGATTCAGCCCAATCCAGTTTATGGATTTGTCCACTATTACTTACTCTAAAATCCAGGTATCAGATATGGTATTCGTTGTTTCAAAAGCCAATCGATCTGTAAAGGCACCTTTTTAACATCAGTCCTATCCCATGACATGGATTGGTTATTATTTTATTTAAAAATAAATATTATTTTTATATTTCTAGTAAATGTGGATGATCGCTACATGGAAACACTATCCATTGGATGATCGACACATAGCAAGGGATATTAAAAAAAATAAAATAATGGATATCATATCGGCTAATCTAGATTATCCAGGACAATCCTCCAAATCTATCAAGGATCAGTATCAAATCAAGAATCAAGATCAAGCATGTCCAAAACCAATATGGATCCGTGAATCTCATACCAATTACTTGAACCAATTTACTTCACCAGCTTGAAAGCCTCGTCGGCCATAGGTCATGTGACTAGTCGCTCTTAGATAGGGATGTTTCAAGTCTTGAAAAAATATCTTCTCTACTGCCAAGCCCGTCAATCGTTCATCGAATGGACTGAGATGCATCAACATGCATGTCAATCATCCCCCATCTACTCGATGAACGACTAACATGATCGGAGAGCATCTAGGTCCTCAATTCATTTTTGTATGCTTTTGTAAATCTTTATATATTTTTCTTTCTTTAATTATTTATAAAATTTATTTTTGTAACAAAGATTTCCTATCACAGACGTGTAGGAACCACTTTAAAACCTTTTATTTTTAAAGAAAAACACATTAATGTCATTTTCTGTGCTTAGTGAGTCAGTGACATCATGCATTTCTTAGAGAGAGAAAAAAAAAATCATTCATGATGGTTGACCGTTGACCTCATGATGGCAGAGAATCAATTAGCGGCGATGACTGCAATCCATTCGGATTTCAAATATAAAAAAACCTGAATGCATCTGGCTGCTTTCCTTGCTTGAATTCATGAATTACAATAAAGTGGCTCATGTTCTCAGCTTTATGTGTTCTAATCTACTTTTAACTTTGCTCCCTGCAAATACTAGATCGGACTATGGGTTAAACCCTATTCAAGTAAAGTTTTAGTAATCGGTATCAGATCGGATATCTGAAATTGATTTAATATCGATACAGATTCGTGATAGAGCCAATAGAATAAGATCACGTGGTTGTTCGATAAAAAAAATTGATATGAACCTCGGTTGAAACTGATTACCAAATCCTTGTATCGAACAATTTAATGTTAAATCCTCCCCCAAATTTGTTCTTGGCTCACAATATAAATGATACCCAGCCCACATCGGTTAGATATGAGAATTTGGACATCTTCATATACTTGTTAGTCTCTCCACCTCTTAGTCTAGATTAGACTTTCAGATTGAATTTAGTCATTCCATTCCTCCCTCATGCATCTTAGCCTCATTGATGGTTATGTTGAAGTGATCTTCAAGATGGATTCATGAAAGACAAGTAGGAAATGAATCTTCTCATTTCTCAAGCTTCTCCCAAGAAAAAAGATCCGAAGATCACCTAGCACCTATATCAATATATGGATATGGGCGCCGAGCAATCCTCGACTGTTGGATCAGCGTGGACTTTCTACAATGCTGGAGCGGATCCAAAACCCTTCTCCTACTTTCTTTGAACTTTCATAGATCAGATTTGTGAACTTGGATGCATGAAGTTTCTTCACCACCCCAATATTTATGAAGGAAAAACATTAGAAAAATCAGGTACTTTTCCATTTTTCAATCTCAATTACTGCCAATATATAATTAATCTTGTCAATATAATATTCCTGTTTGGTAGTCGATCCACAAAAAATTTATAAGGGAAGATTGACAATAAGTTGGGTTAACCAAAAAAAATAATAATATGAGAGATCCATTAGAAGAACATCAATTAATTGTAGCTGATGATGAGGAATAGAGGATCCTAACATCACAGTCTTTTTTTCTTTTCTTTTTTTTTTTCTTTTTTTTTTAATTTATATATGTTAGAAATTAACAATGCAATAGAAGAAATATAATAAAAAGGAAAAATAATAGAGAAATAGAACAAAAAGATTTACATGGTTCACTCACATAAGATGTATGAGTTACGTCTACGACAAAACGAAATCAGAAATTCCACTATTTCAATGAAGAATTACAAACTCTCACAACAGCTCTTTACGAGATTAAACCTCCTTCAATATCAAGCTTTGCCATAACAATATGAAGAACATAAGATCATATAGGACTGGGATCCTCTATAGTGAGGATCCTTTGTAGTGAGCTGTAGTGAAAATCTCATCCACTCAAAATGGATCGGCATATATCTTGATGCACTTTGATCGTCTTGGGATACATGTCGATCCACTTTGAGTGGGTAGAATCTTCACTACACGGCCGGTGACCTCACTACAGAGAGTATTTTTCCGATCATGTATAATGTTCATCAAATATTTTTGCTTTCTTGCATCTGCTTAGTATAGTTGGATAGCTGTATATTTTCCTTGATTTCTGTCTTTAAGCTTTGGATGGTTCTTTCCTAGCTTAACAATATTTTTATTTATTTTTTCAAAACAATTTAAAAAGAAAAAACAATAACACTAGTCTAAAAATAAAGTACAATAAAAGGATAAACTAGAGCAAATAAAATAATTCTAAGCACAAGAGGATATAATAGCATTTGTTTCATGCAAGATTGGTTCTCAGTATCAAAATATTTTTTTAAATAATACTAAGATTGGTGGGTTTTTCGTGTTCGACATGATTGTGGATTCATCAATAGGGCTAAGGGTGGAGAACATGGCATTAGGATCAGGATCTTTTGTAGTGACTGCCACTTGATAGTAAAGATCTGACAGCTCATAGTACATCGGCATGTATCTTGATTCACAATAAGCGATCAAGATTTCACTGTCGCGCTTGACAGTCACTACAAAAGATCCGATCCAAAAAACATGCCTCTACATTTTATCAGAGGAGAAAGACGTGTGAGAAAGGATCACAGTTGGAGGTGCTAGACGGCTGGAGAAAATCTTTTTCCATCCCCTCTGCTCTGGCATTGTAGGATCTTTTCCCCTTCTTTGTTCTCAACTTTTTGCATCGTGTGCCCATCTATTCCAATTTCAATCTGTCTAGGAATCCGAATGTATCTAGCTGTTTTCTTGTCTTCATTCATTAAACTTACAAACCTTTCTTCTGTCTCCCGAAACAAAATCGTTGGGCCCTGTAGACTTGTTCATCTTGTTCTTTACTTTTAAGACAATTTTAATCATGACATTCTATCCTTATCCAAGTTTGAAATTTCAGATTTCAGTGGGATTTCCACTCTACCTTTAACAATATATCATGGATGCATTCATATTCATATTAGAATAGACCCAACATGAGAACAACTTTGCAATGTCTAATAACTCTAATTTGGCTCTTCCCAAAGAAAAAGTTCGAACTTGTAGGTGGCCGACTCTCCGGCACCTGTAGACACTTGGAGATTGGAGATGATAAAAACCCACTCTTATACCATGTAAAGTTTCTATCGAAAATCAAATTTGTAGGTGAAAGGACTGCCAGTATAAAAGAGGCTGAAGATGAACATCGGGGATTTTCTTCGAAGTGACAGTGTTTGTGTAATTTGGATTCAAAACCACAAAAAGATGTGAATAGTCTCACATTGCTTAATTTGAAACCTCAGGCGTCTTATATAGGTGAGTCCCTCGACTTACTAGTTTGAACTTTTGAGATGAAAATTTAACATACTGATAGAGCTTTAGATTCTCTTATAACGGATACCCAAAAGAGGGACTACTATCACCTGAAAATGGAACCACATTCATCACGTGTACAGTCACTTAAAAGAGGAGCAACACGTGAGAGGGAATATTGTGAATAGCCTATCATTGTTCAAGTTTGAGACCTTGATTGTCTTATATATGTAAAAATCTTACCACTAACTAATTCGAACTTTTGAGATGGAGATTTATCGAAATCCCACTAAAAAAAAATAAATTAAAAAAAATACAAAAGGATGAGAGAGAGAGAGAGAGAGAGAGAGAGAGAGAGAGAGAAGTGGGTGATCTCATTCAAGAAGGAATGTTGGTGTAGAAAAGATAAGGCAACTCTTTTCTGATTCATGAGCAATCAGTGGAACAAGCAGGGAAGTGCTTCCATAACATCGAAATCTCTTCCACACACACATACACACACACACACACACACACATATAGACACACAGAGCAATCAGTGGGAACAAGCAGGGAAGTGCTTCCATAACATCGAAATCTTCTCATTAGGCTTCTTCTAGCATCTTTGGAGCGCAGGTCATCACAGCATCTGCGACTGTAAGGAAGATATAGTTATCGCTGATCAAATCTGTAAACTTTGATGCGTGAAGCTTATCCATCACCACTGGCCCAGGATTTGCTATGACAAGCTGCAAATAAACGTGAGATCAATCAGGTACTTTCTAATTTCAGCCTCTAGCCAAACTATTCAATTTATGATTCCATCAAATCTAATACATTATACATGCCCATCACTCAATGACATTTCTGTAAGGGATTAAGTTCTTGGGAAGAATAGCATCCAGTGTTTCTCCTCATATTTTATGGAGAATTTCCCCCTTTTCCATGCTGAGTTAAATTTCAGAAAGGCTGTGTCTGTGACTCTGTTTCCAAATAAAATGATGGAATAAGAAAATTTCCACTGTTTGTTTTCATGTAAAATGGCAGAATAAGAAAATTTTCTTATAAATAGGATTTTCTACTGTTTGTTTTGACGTAAAATACAAATAAACACATTGAAAAAGTAGGAAAATTTTATAATAAAACAAACAGGGCCAAAAGGACTTCCAAGCTTTGTTACATTTTGGAACATGTTTTCTCAATTTGACCCATGTTCTTGGGTGACTTTTCCCCTATAGAAATCAAATGTTTAGGGGAACCAAAGTACCAAACAATAGAGCCTAATTAAGAGCTTAGGTTGACTCTTAAGTGTTATAGGAAGGTTATTTTTGTGGCTTACTTGAACACCTCTTTTTTGGAGACTCCTATACAACTCTTCCAAGGCATGGATGCCACTAGTGTCGATGTCAGTAACGGCTGCAAGATTCACACGATTGTGAAGAGTAATTAACATGCTTCAAAACAGAAAAGAGAAAGGATAAGAGACCAAGTTATGATTGCTTACGTGACATCTCGATGAGCAAGAACTGGATTCTTGGTAGATAATTTGCTTTCAATTCTTCCTCCTCATCCATTAGCCGACGCAAGATCCTGCAAGAAAGGGGGTTGAGTGAGCTCCTGGGTCCTTTCATGTTTCTCTGGGAAATTGGACTACATAAAGAAGCATTTACTAAGACTGCAGGAAGGTTAATAATTTTGAACAAGAGAGGACCAACTTGTCATGAAGATAGAAGTGATACTCTGAAGGGTGTATTATAACATCACGACATTTAATAACAGACTTACCGCGTGCACACGGCGGGGGGGAACCAAGATATCAAATTAACTTCTAATCAGCCTATGTGAAGCTTGATTGGATAATCCCTACCCATTTTAACTTTTTAGGACATTTGAATTTTGGATTATCTAAAGGAAAACTACTTGACGTACTCACAAATAGTACATAGAGCACATTTTAATGATTTTTCCAATCTGATTAACATTTCCTTCCAAGGAATAGCCATTGGAAAGGCCTAGAAAACATTGGGATAGGCTCTCTACATGCATAGCCAGTAGTGAGGAATAGTGGTGGTGCATGGATGGTTGGTTCTAAGTACCCCTCTACATTATGATTATTTTGTAGTGTATAAAGCAGTAATTTACAAATACCAGCTGAAAGAAGGCACACATCAATTTGGAAGAAAATTCAGAGAGAAGTGCTTCAAGATGGAGAATGACCATAAAGATCATCCTTACCTCTCTTTAACATAGTTGGAGTTGGAAAAATATATTGCTGAATCAACTCTCACGATCAGTGTACCAGGAACCTTGGTTGCCTTCGGATATTGTTGGACATTCCTGTAGACTGTTGTCCTCGGGATGTTTCCAAGTATTACAGTCCGTGGCCTTGTCACTTGCAGTAGTATTTTAGCAAAGGATATGGAGACCTGTCATAAAAAACACACACACCTTTCAGTAGATGTAAATAGACGGATAATGTCAAAGTGTGAGAGGTTACAAATTTGATTCCTTACTGCAATCAAGAGTCCCATCTCAACAGAAGCAAAGACTACACCAATGAAGGCTCCCATGCAAGCAACAAAGTCAAATTTATCGATCTTCCATATGAGCAAAGCCGCCTCAATGTCGATGAGGCCAATCACAGCAGAGATAATGATAGAAGCAAGAATAGCATTCGGGGTATACTTAAAGAGGGGTGTGATCAGTTCTAAGGTAAGTAAAACGACACAGGACATCACAATGTTGGAGACAGCAGTTTGGCAGCCTGCCATGAAGTTCACAGCAGAGCGAGAGAAAGAACCTGCAAGTGAAGAAACTCATTAGTAAACTCAATAGTATGCAAACAGAATCTCTACATTTAGTTTGGGACGCACTGGTGTACCATCTAATTTTTGTACATCCAGGTTTTCTCGTGGTATTTCTATTATTAAAAAATTTGACTCTGTACTCTGTTATGATCATAACCACCCTGTTGGGAGACTTTTTAGGTACCATTTTTCCTTTCCTGACATCTGATGAATTGTGATATATTGATAATTACAGTCCAAATAATCTTTTTGAACCTCCTTTTGGTATGGATCTTCTAGACCCAACTCCTTTCCCAATGTGACATGAATAGATCATTGCTCACCAGAAATCTACAGGGTCCATTAAATTTCACAATATAATTTTAGTAGGACACATGTCTTCACATTTATGGTAAATCAATTTTATGGAAATATTTTCTTTCTTTGATTCTTTTTGTACCTGTAGCCACATAGCAAGAAGTCATCGAACCCACAACATTCATCAGTCCCAGTGCCACCATTTCTCTGTTTCCATCAAGTTGATAATCCTTCATGGATGCAAATGTTCTCCCAATTGCTATAGCTTCCTGATAAGTCCATAGGAGTTGTCTTTAGATGCAGGAAATTTTAATAACTTGAAAATTTTATTGTCAAACCTAAGAAATAGGCAGAAAAATTGGCTTACCGTCAATGCTATCACTCCAGACACAACACCGATCTTAATACCTATCCCCAGGTATTTTCCAGTAAAAAAGATTTCATTCACGGATGATGGATTGATACCTTTTTTTATATGTTTCACCTTCAATGTTACCAGAAGTATTAGTTTTCAAAAGTTGCAGTTTTGCATTGAAAATTCAGGAAAATGAAGAAAAACAGAACCTATTACTTACGATTTGGACACCCTCCTTATCTGCACGGGTAATATACACAAAAAAGGTGGATAAGACAACAGAGATCAATGGTGCAATTGCCGGTACCCAGAAAAATTTCTTATTCTTCTTTCCCTGTGTTCCATCAAACCATGTAAGGGTCAGACAAGCACTTTCAACCCTATAAAATCCAGTTAAATAGAGGTACATGAATTCGGACTCTCACAATGTATTTGGAAAACAGAAGGAAAACCAAGAATGATGCCCCTATGAGTATAGTCTGCCAGTTCCACTGCAAATTTTAGTAGTTCAGTTAGTTTGATTTGAAACTACGGATCACTGGATAATACATAAGGTCAAATCATATGCTTGCACCCACTAATCCATTAAACATTGAAAGAGTGAGAGATTGCTTACCCCATGATGTACTGAGACCCATACTGAGTGCATAACTGAAACAATATCACTGTTTTTAGTGAAGTTCTTTATGCCAAGAAAACCTTTAAGCTGTTGAAGTGCAATTGTAATGGCAGCCCCTCCCATAAACCCAACAATGGCAGCATGAGATAGGAAGTCAATCAAGAATCCCAATCTAAATAAAAAAAACATAAGAACCATTTTAGCATTACTGTTAAACGTCAGGTACAGGATGCAATCAGAGGAGCACAATACAACAAATAAACTCAATACTGAATCATAACCTGAGAAACCCAAGTGCTGCTTGAGTGATTCCAGCAAAAAAAGTAGCTGTGAATGCCAGTCTCCGATAGTCAGCTGCATTTTCAATGGGATCAATCTCATCCTGGAGCATAGATCCCAGCAAGAGAGACACCACAGCAACTGGTCCAATGGCAATATCTCTTGAGCTCCCCATGAAAGCATAAATTAGTGGTGGAACAAGGCTGGAGTCTGCAACAATCCACAAGCAAAAAGAAATAAATAAAGCAATAAACAGAACATGTAAATCCATTATAGGCATCTGAGCCATGGTAAGATATTGATCAGCAATGCAGAAACTTACAGAGCCCATATTGAGGAGAAAGATTTGCGAGCTTTGAATATCCAATGTCCTATTTGAAAAAATAAAAATTTGAGAAGAGTTACCTTGGTTTGTGGACAAGAAATTTGGTTCCTATCTATCAATATTTTGGAGCATTTTCATTTACCTGAGGAATACAAAGGCTTGCAATGGTGAGTCCAGCAATGAAATCTCCTCTGAATTTAGTTAAATTGTAATCTCTCCCCCATTGGAAAATTGGGAAAATAGATTGGAGGCCGAGGATGAACATTCTTGATCGAGATTGATCCTTGAAATCACGTAGAGGGTCATCTGGGAAGAATGTTTCCTTCATCATTGCTGTGAATTCCTCAAGGAATTTCTGCCTTGGGGCCATACCCACCTTGTGAACATGTGGAGAGTTTGCTGGATGGATGCGTGATGATGGCAGACTTGCAAGGTCCATCTCCTCCTTTTTGATCTGTTCCCCAGGGAGGTACGCCATTGGAAACAGAAGTGTTGATGAAGATCAACGCGTATATGTTCACCTGTAAAGCAGCAAAAACCAGAAAATCATGGATCAGAAATTATTCAACTGATTAAAATTCTGCTGCATGATAATAAATAACAAATCACAAAATACTAAAGTTTAAAAGAGAAGGTCAACATCATCTTCAAGGAGCATAGTATGGCTTGATTAGCCATTACATTTGCAGCTAAGAAGTTGAAAAAACCCAAAGGCCATTTGAGCATGTGGGTTTGGTTTTTCCTTCAACTGATATATCATCTAAAGCAAAACTACAAATATGAACAAGAACAGGAGTAAAGATCGAACTCGAGTTCAGCTAATAGAAATCGTTCCCCAACTGTCACAAATCCAAACCAAGTGTCAAAGTGAACAGATGCTGACACTTCGTTAGATTCTAAAGACATGAAGAGCCTTCCTTATATAATACAAAAGGAACTACAGAGGACCACATGCTTATATAGGTTCCAAGTAACTTCCACGTGAAACTTTTCAAATTGAAAAAAAGCCACATCAATGACTATTAAGAATGTATCTAGATCTCTTACATGCCACATACAAGGCAGGAAACTAACTCAAGATGGATTATTCTTTAAAGCTATGATGATTAGCTGACTTAAATAGATACCTAGATAGGTTAATGACTCAGGGAAGTGTTGACTTGAGAGATCTGATGCAACTTATTTTTCATCTCAGAGATTATTCGGTTGCATCGATTGAATTGTTCGGAGGACAAAAAGATTGATCATTGTACTATATCATCAGGTATCTCTTTCGTATTATGATGTCAAGTGCAGTTGCTGATGTCTATTTAGATTTGAGCTGAAGTATTTGTAACTTACCCAGGAAGAGAAAGCAAAATCTGTTTGAATAAACAAAAGCATTTCAAAGTGGATTCAAATACAGCATAATTTATAAATTGCTTAAAATGTACGCAGAAGATTAGATTACAAATTAACCCAATAGAGGAAATCACAAAAACAAAATCCAATTTCCCGTAAGTACCACTTATATTATTAAAAATTAATGACCAGTAAGCCCTGCCCCAGTTACCCACACAAAAAAAAAAGAAGAAGAGGATATTAGATTAATCAATCATCCAAAAAGAAATCAGATTTCCTGCATATGGGTTGTGATCATAATTTGAAAGTTTGTATGTCACAAAAGAGGGTAAAAAGAAAAGAAAAATTGCTGAGGAGGAAATCTGGTCTGACCTTCTAAGGAAAAAAGTGAGTGCTTTGCATGAAAACCACCGATAGTGGTAGGTCATGTAATAATGCCATTGACAACGATATTCTTATCACTCTCCATGAAATCAAAATCAGAATCACCACAGGAACTATGGAAAACGAACAGTACTTATATTTCTTTTCCTTTTCTCTTTAACCATCAACTAATAAAGAATAAATAACAAAGAAGAGATCTGTTTCACCATCTCACCTTTTTCCGTTGGCCACTCTCAACGGTTCTTATCGTCCTGGAATGATTACAGGAGCACAACTCCACTAACAAACCTGTCCAGGTTCAATGAATCTACATCATTTCTGTATTTTCCTTTCTAGATTTTTTGAACTCCAAACCAATGAGCATTAAACCCAATGAAGGTAGCAGCAACAGCAATAGAAGCAGAGGAACGAGGAAGAAGAGGATGTAACTAATACACTAATAGTTAATACTAACACCTAACACTTAGGTCACTCTGGTCTATCTTTTCTTCCAAAACCCATCAAAGTCATTGAAAACCCAATTCAAAGTACCATGATCATCAACAGTAATTTTGGCAATGATGCAGTTAAGAAGAGTTGAAAAAGTCAGGCATCAGTGTTGAAAAGTCATAAAAGAGGTAACGACATTCTAAGCTTTACGAACGATCAGTGTCGTCCTATTTCTGGCATGTATTTATACGGGTCTTTCTGTGGTAGGAGAATCTTTATTTGGCTGTAATCACGGCCACGTTCATCGTGGCTTGCGTGGTTGAAAATGGAAATTTGGCCGGTGAGGTGGAAGGCAGGGGACTTTTTCGTCGGCCGCCGGCGGATTTTGTACAAGCACTGTAGGAGTAGTGCTAATGTGACATCCTGGTCCATAGTTAGGCTTTGTTAGCCGATGCAAGTGGGCAGATTTGATCCCTGAGTGCGGGATCAGTAATTCCTTAAGTAGGATTTAGGACTGGTTTTGGAGGTTTGGTTCAAGTTTGTGGGACCTCTTTTAAGTTTTTTTTTTAATTTTTTTTAAGGGAAGGGTTTTGTAAACTATCAATTTAGGAGAATTTCCTAAGCCACATTAATTGGCACGTGGGATTTGATATCATGGATGTGGGACTCAGAAAGTTAAAGGGGAAAAGGATATGTATGAGGGTTCAGATCATCTGTTGTACATGTATTTTTTGTGGGATTCTATCACTGTTGATGTAGTGTGGGACTCATCTCAAGAATGTAGGATCCACTAGATATGAATGGTGATAGAATTTCAGAGAGGATATAATTACATGTAGGTGAATTATTCCCGTACGACGGATAAAAATTCTCTAAAATATGGGTTATAAAGTTCAGGAATTTATGATGTTTAATTATTCATCCTTTATCCCGGTGGATTGAAATGAATATTGTATTGATTAAACTCTTGTATCATATGGAAAAAGATCATCTTCTGTCACCCAGTATGCCAGTCGTCTATTGGACAAACTAGGATGCATGGACATGCATATGAAGCATTCTAGCTTGTCTAATGAACAACTGACACAGTCGATCAACAGAAAAGGATCCAGATCCATGTCATATACCTCCATAAGATGCATTGCTAATTTTCCCCCTTTATTTTATCATACTATCTTGTTTGAAAGCTATCAAAGTCTTCATAGATGAATTATTCATCCATGGTAATTTTATAATAATTGTTGGACATTAGATTTGATTCCAGTTATTTTATAGTTGTCAAGTTTCCTAGGTACTGTTTTCTTTGTGACTGTTTGGACTCGCTATTTTTTTTTCCATCCATGATGATTTTTTTTCCCAAGTAGGTAGGGGAAAACAAAACTAAAGTTGCAAGTGTTCAAACACAAGAAGGATGAAATGATCATCCTATCTTCTATGAAATGAAAAATATTCCACATATATTGGATGCATCGTATGCTCTTATTGGCCTGTGCTGGTGTAGGTGCAGGAGTCACACAATTAGTAACGATTGCATAGCATTCTCATTATATGTTATTGGAATGCATTCTTGGAAATATATATATTATCATAATGGAAAATGTATTCCTAACATATAATGAAAATGTTTTAAAGAGCGAAAGCATTTTCATTATGAGATCGGAATGCAAAACGTGCTAAAGATCGTACTATAGAATGAGTCCAATTCTGTAATGTATTCCATGATCCAAGAAGGAGAGGGTATACCAAATGCTCTTTTTGTCATCTCAAAATGTGTACTTGATTAGAAATTCTTTCCAAGAATGCATATAGAACACAACCTTATTAGTTTTGCATAGCCATGAAGATAACCTTGTATGAAATATAGGTTTACTATATAAAGTTTTGAGACGTTAACAAATTGACAATCTAATAGGACATGATATGGTAACAACCAAATTAAAATATATGAAACATGCTCTCCAAATTAAATAATTAAATGACGTACATAAATAAAATAATAATCACTTGGATGATGGTGGGGTTAAGTCGTGAAAAAAATCGTTCTCTTTAAGATTGTATTCACCCTATTAATGCAAAAGGTTCCTATGAATCGAACTCCAAGATAAAACAGCCCCTAAGAAGCCCTCTCAATTATGTTGCACACAAAACTGAGCCACGTCAGAATACCAACGGTTGCCACTAACATTCCCAAACAAAACGGTAGAACAAGAAACAATTTTATTTTGTCACCAATCAATCAAAAGATTACATTTCCTCTCTCTATATATATAGGAGAAGAAGAGATACCACTAAAGGTTTTCTCCAAGAATGTCCTTTCCCACAAAACATGTCTGCTGACCATTCAGACACATCTCTAATAGTTACACCCATTTGTCATTTAGGTGGTTATTAGAAAATAACACACCTCTCCAACAAAACCACAAAATTAATATTTTGATTTTCTATTTTAAAAATCAATTAAAATTCCAACACTCTAGCAATTTGATTGAATCTTATTACATCAAATTCCTTGGATTTAAGTTGACAATTAAAAAAAAGTTTCATTCTTCAAAATAAATAGATAAATAAACAAAACAAAACAAAACAAAATAAAATGTTTCACTAAAAAAAAGTATATATTTTCTTATTGTTACAGATGACAAATAATTTATAACCTTGTTTTTTTATCCTCTACACATGGTATTCTTTTTTTTCTTTTTTTTCCGTTGAGGGTAAAGTCTATCGTTTCATATGTGTACTTGAAAAATATGTAAGACAAGTCACTTTTAAATTATATTAAAAACTCTTTTATATTCCGAACTCAAAAGACTTTTTCAAAATAAGATAAAAGATAATAAAAAAAATTACATATTCTACATTCATATAGGTTGTGTTTAGTTGCAAGGGGAATTGAAGGGGAGGGAAAGAAAATTTTTTAACTTCAAAAAAGAAAACTTTTATAGTTGTAACATAAAATGATTGTATAAATTATCTAATTTTCTTAACATATTTAATAATGATACTAATAAGATGTAAAATTTGTTTTACTTTTTAAATATAAAGGATTTGAATGCAAAGTGAAGTGTAAGTTAGTATTAAATATAAAATGATTTGAAATTAGTTACATAGTAATGTGAAAGCATGTGTTGTAATCAATACAAATTTTTTTTAAGTTATAAAAAATAGATATGAATTTTATAAAATTAAAAAATAGATAATGAAATATTTAAAAAGTAATTGTACAAAAAACAAAGAAGAAAAATAGTGGAAAAACAAAATCAAGAAAAAACAAGAGTGGGAAAGGTGAAAAGCATGTGAAAGGAAGAGACTCATAAAGATACCACAAAACTGAGAATACACATTGTCCTAACTGTTTCTTATCATGGAAAAAGTTTCTACTAAGTGGGCAGCTTGTAAATGAGTCTTTTGGTGTATCATATAATTTTTTGCCATGTGGATGAGTGATATGATAATTTTAATTATTAAATATCTAAATAATGATATCAACTATTGGTCACTTGTCAAATTTAAGAACTAATTTAATCATTGGATCTCATGCTTCTATATGTTTCATTCATGTCTATTGTTGATATTACAAGTATTATGTATTTTTTTCATATATAGTTTTAGTAATCAAAATCTGATCGATCATATCGGTAGATTCATATTAGTTTTCGATAGATTCATATTAGTTTTGACCAATACCAATACTGATATGACACCCTTTTTGTTATTTTTTAATCTTTATGTCAAGTGTCACTACCCTATTGGCTGGACCATGGATTTCTATCGATATCACATTGACTAATATGACTTATAAGCATTCATCTTCATCTTTGTTGGCATCGGCTAGTGATAGATGAGCTCACCAGGTAACCACTCTATATACATGTGAGACTCATTTTTGGATAGTTGCCACGTGAAAAATGATGAGAATCTAAGAGTAGTTAAGGGTATAATTAGGATTCATGCGTTTGTTAGTGATAGATTTAGCTCTTTGGAATCGAGACAGTTATAGATAGTGATTTTAGATATGGATATTGATGGAATTGGTTAAGAATTGGTCATATGTTGATGTGACATTTTTTTTTTGTATCGATCAAGTATCAATTAGGTATTGATCCTCACAATGATTCATGAAAAAGATACTGTACTGGCCAGAGATTTCCATATCAGCCATGGTCAATACTAATACAAATAATACTATAGCAATACATAAAACCATGGAAAAGCAGATGGTTTCATGGTCGATAGAGGGAATATAAATCTTAACCTAGCTCCTCCATTGTTACCGTTATAATCTCAATTATAACAAAATATATTGGGTCTTACTACTTGACACTAATTGGTATCAAGAAGCTTACTGATTCCTTTTGAGGGACGACGATTAGGGACTCTGAAAGTAAAGGTATTATTATTGGTAATCCGTAAATATGAGGGAGGGGTTTAAGGCAATCTGACGGACCCAAGATACCGATGTCTATCAAACATTAACACCTCACGGTGTCAATAAAAAAAACCGAAATATAATAGACCTTCTTATAATTAATGATCATGCATTAATTGTATTAACTTCATGTACTACAAGAGAATAATATTAGTCATAAGTTATAGTTAGAATTTTTTTTAATAAATTTTTTGTTAGGGAAATCTGAACGGATCCAAAATTGGTGGCCGTTAGATACGATTCTAGTTATTTTATAGTTGTAAAGTTTCTTAGCTACTGTTTTCTTTGTGACCAATCTAACTCACTATTTTCTTATCAATGATGATTTTCTTTCAAGTAGGTAGGGGAAAACAAGATTGTCAAGTTGCAAATGTTCAGACACAAGAAGGGCGAAATAATCACCCTATCTTCTATGAAATAAAATATATCCCACATATATTGGATGCGTCATATGCTCTTATTGGCCCATACTGGCGTAGATGCAGGGGTCACACAATTGATAGCTATTGCAATATATGTTATTGCAATGCATTCTTGGAAATGTATTATCATAATGGAAAATGAATTCCTAACATATAATGAGAATGCAGAATTTGCTAAAGATTGTACTCCAGAATGAATTATATTTTTTAACGCTTTCCATGATCCAAGAAGGAGAATGCATACCAAATGCTATTTTTGTCATCTCAAAATGGGTACTTGACTAGAAATTCATTCCAAGAATACCTATAGAACGCAATCTTATTAATTTTGCGGAGTGATACTAAAGCAAAGATGAAGATAACTGTAGCAATTGCATTGAATCTTTTTACAATAAATTCCTTAGATTTAAGTCATTTGTAGACATTATACTCCCATAAATTAAAGAATTATATCTAAATCAATAGGAACAGATGACATTTATGATGTGTCTGGGCATAAAACGGTGAGAATTATATCTTCAGTCAAGTAGTTAATTGATGCTTTATGTTTGTCAAAGACTCTAAGCATGAATGGAGAGAGAGAGAGAGAGAGAGAGAGAGAGAGAGAGAGAGAGAGTTCTATGGTGGCATACAATATATATTTATTATGACCCACAACCCACATCCTACCCTAATAAAGTAATGAGTTTAGAAACAATTATAAAGACATGATAACTTTTAATCTCACATTGGTTACTTATTGAAGGCAATAAGAATATTAAACGATGTGAGATTAATCGACTCATTATTCATTGAAGGTGCATGTTAAAATACGAATACGGTACGCTACGTGTTTTAAACGACAATGTTTGGAGTATTGAATATTTTAAAGTATTTTTGAGGTCAATATGGTAATACGCATACTAAACGGTTGAATACGATATAACATTACGGTACATGTTTAAAACGAGTTTTAACTAACAGAGGTTGTAACATAAAATGATTGTATAAACTACCTAATTTTCTTAATATATTTAGTAATAATACTAATAAGAAGCAAAATTTATTTTATTTTTTAAATGTAAGGGATTTGAATGCAAAGTGAAGTGTAAGTTAGTAGCTAAATATGGAATGATTTAGAATTAATTACAAAGTAATGTGATAGCATGTGTTGTAATCAATACAAAATTTTCCACTTTTAAATTAAAAAATTTCACTTTTCTTCTCTTCAATTCCGCTTGCAACAAACAAAACCATAAGGGTTGCAAATGATTGTGAGAGAAAGACATATTGTTAAATAAGAAGATTTATTAGAGGAGCTGTGATTTTGAAAGATTAAAAAATAGATATGAATTTTATAAAATTTAAAAATAGATGTTGGCATATTTATAAAGTAATTGCACAAAAGACAAAGAAGAAAAATAGTGGAAAAACAAAAACCTAGAAAAAACAAGAGTGAAGAAAATGAAAAGCATGTGAAAGGAGGAGACTCATAAAGATACCACACAACAGAGAATACGCATTGTCCTAAGTGTTTCTTATCATGAAAAAAGTTTTCACTAAGCAGATAGCTCGTAAATGAGTCTTCTGGTGTATCATATAATTTTTTGCCTTGTGCATGAGTGATATGATAATTTTAATCATTAAATATCTAAATAATGATGTCAATTATTGATCACTTGTCAAATTTAAGAACTAATTTAATCAGGGATCTCATGCATTGGCATAATTCTATGTGTTCATACATGTCTATTGTTGATATTATAAGTATTATGTATTTTTTCCATATATAGTTTTAGTAATCAATATCTGATTGATCATATCGGTAGATTCATATCGATTTTGACCAATACCAATATTGATATGATACCCTTTTTGTTATTTTTTAATCTTTATGTCAGGTATCACTACTCTATTGGATGGACCATGGATTTCTATCGATATCACATCGACTAATATGACTTATGAGCATTCATCTTCATCTTAGCCGGCATCAGCTGGTGATAGATGAGCTCACCAAGTAACCACTTTATGTACATGTGAGACTCATTTCTAGATAATTACCACGTGAAAAAGGATGAAAATCTAAGAGCAATTAAGGCTATAATCAGGAGTCATGCGTATGTTAGTGATAGATTTAACTCTTTGGAATCGAAACAGTTATAGATAGCGATTTTAGATATGGATATTGACAGAATTGGTTAGGTATTGGTCTTATGCTGATGCGACATTTTTTTTTTTTGTATCGATCATGTATCAATTAGGTATTGATCCTTATATTGATTCATGAAAAAGATACTGTATTGGCTAGATATCCATATCAGCCATAGTCGATACTGATACGACCAATATGATAGCGATACATAAAACCATGGGAAAACAGATGGTTTCATGGTCAACAGAGGGAAAACAAATCTTAGTCTAGCTTCTCCATGTTACCATTATAATCTAAATTATAACAAAATATATTGGACCTTACTTCTTGACACTGGTTGCTATCAAGAAGCTTTGACACTCATTCCCTTTTTTTTTTTTTTGGACTGAAAGTGAGGATATTGTTATTGATAACTCGTAAATAGGAAGGAGGGGTTTACAACAATCTGACGGACCACCGATGTCAATCTAACATTAACACATCACAGTGTCAATAAAAAAAAAACCCAAATATAATAGGCCTTCTTATAATTAATGATCATGCATTAACTGTATTAACTTCATATATTACAAGAGAATGATATTAGTCATAAGTTATTGTCAGAATTTTTTTAGTAAATTTTTTGTTAGGGAAATCTGAACGGATCCAAAATTGGTGGACATTAGATATGATTCCAATTATTTTATAGTTGTAAAGTTTCCTAGCTATTATTTTCTTTGTGACCAATTGGACTCACTATTACTTCTAAATGATGATTTTTCTTTGAAGTAGCTAGGGGAAAACAAGACTGCCAAGTTGCAAGTGTTCAGACACAAGAAGGGCGAAATGATCACCCCACCTTCTACCTACATATATTGGATGTGTCCTATGCTCTTATTGGCCCATGCTGGCGTAGATTCTGGGGTCACACAATTGGTAGCTATTGCAATATATGTTATTGCAATGCATTCTTGGAAATGTATTATCATAATGGAAAATGAATTCCTAACATATAATGAGAATGCAGAATGCACTTCAGAATGAGTCACATTCTCTAACGCATTCCATGATCCAAGAAGGAAAATACATACCAAATGCTCTTTTTGTCATCTCAAATTGTGTACTTGATTAGAAATTCATTCCAAGAATACATATAGAACACAATCTTATTAATTTTGCAGAGTGATGCTAGGGCAAAGACGAAAATAACTGTAGCAATTGCATTGAATCTTATTACAACAAATTCCTTGGATTTAAGTCATTTGCAGACATAGTTACAAAAAAAATTCATTCTTCGACCCAAAATAACTAAATAAATAAACAAAACAAAACAAAACAAAATGTTTTGTTGAAAAAAAGGGGAAAATATAGTTACTTCCCCTGTGGTTTGCCCGAATTACAAATGCCTCCATACATTTCAAACAATGACGAATACCTCCCTTACAACTAAACCCATATTTTTAGGTATATTCTATTAAATGTTAACAATTTATGACCAATATTTTTATAATAACCAGACTAATCACATTCAAGGGTGAAGTACCTGACTTAACTCCCTCCAAGCCAAATCCTTGACCAATCCCTCGTCACATTGAGCTCAACATGAAATCAGTAGCTCACAGTCACCAATAATTAGAACGAACCCAGCCAGCCAATCCCACAAATATGTCCTCTCCGAACGTGTTGACCATTGAAAAAGGGAACCCATTAAATTACACAAATATGTCCTCTTGTGGAAAAACTTTTGTTTTTGTTTTCTTTTCTCTTGATAATTTGAAATCTTGGGGAAAGGAGTTGTTTTCTTTTCTCTTGATAGTCTGAAATCTCAGAGAGGAGGAGAGACAAAAGAGTCAGATTAGTTAGGGATCTGTCAAATATAGTTGGGGATGGATTCACATTCTCTCTCGCCTGAGATTTGACAGGAAAAATAACGGTCCGGATGGATGACTGATACCTAGCTCTCGGGTGAATTCGAGCCCTCCATCTGAGCTGTCGGCTCGGGTGTCGATTCGGATGGAGGACTCAGATTCACCCGAGAGCCAGGTGTCGCCCATCCATCCAGGCTGCCATCTCTCCTACCAAATCTCAGGCGGGAGAGGATTTCTATCTATTGGGGATCTGAATGAAGGTAAGTCATGGTCGATTTTGTAGGGGTAATTGCTTTCGAATTTCTGAATTCGTTTGATTTCCAAAACCAAATCCTAGAATCTAATAATCTTCGTTTCCAGCTGAAGTACTTATATTTTATTTTTTTTGTTCTTGCAAGGGTAATTGTTTTCGGAGGAATGTTGATGGTTGATGGAGTGAAGGTTGAAGTTAGCCAGAGAGATGAGTTCTTATTGCTCACTGGAGAAGATAGCTGGAGAGATGAGAACCTATTGCTCACTGGAGATAGAGATGTTAGAAGAGATATTAGAACTAATTTTAAGTGGAACAGGAGGGTTAGATTAGTTTTGTAATGATAGAATTGATATTTAACTAACAAAACATTCAGGGATACATCTGTCCATAGAACATTAAGTTTATAACCATTAGAAAAATAGTTGTCACCATTCGAATTTCTGAATTTGTTTGATTTCCAAAACCAAATCCTAGAATCTAATAATCTTCGTTTCCCGCTGAAGTACTTATATTTTATTCTTTTTGTTCTTGCAAGGGTAATTGTTTTCGGAGGAATGTTGATGGTTGATGGAGTGAAGGTTGAAGTTAGCCAGCGAGATGAGTTCTTATTGCTCACCGGAGAAGATAGCTGGAGAGATGAGAACCTATTGCTCACTGGAGATAGAGATGTTAGAAGAGATATTAGAACTAATTTTAAGTGGAACATGAGGGTTAGATTAGTTTTGTAATGATAGAATTGATATTTAACTAACAAAACATTCAGGGATACATCTGTCCATAGAACATTAAGTTTAACACCATTAGAAAAATAGTTGTCATTGTTTGAAACGTTTGGAGGCATTTGTATTTCGGGCAAACCCCAGGGGAGATAACTGTATTTTTCCTCAAAAAAAAAAAAGTTTCTGATTGACATGGATAATGAATAATTTATAACTTTTTTTTTATCCTTTACATACGATATTTAATTTTTTTTTCGATTGACAGTAAAGTCTATCATTTCATATGTGTACTTGAAAAATATGTAAGACAAGTCACTTTTAAATTATTTTGAAAACTTTATTTATATTCTGAACTCAAAGACTTTTTCAGAATATGATAAAAGATAATAAAACAAAATTACATATTCTAAATTCATATGAGGGTTTGTTGTCGAAGGATTCCGTTCAACCTCCTAGATAGAGCCACGTAGCTGAAACATAAACACAACAGGAAAGTGGCCGGGAGTATCCCGGGGCCACTCCAATGCCAAAGTTAGGGAACTCTGAAGATTAACAGAATGAAGCTCTTAGTGAAACACTAGAGCTTCTTAGAGATGGAGTTCCCTGAGATACGGGAGCTTCAGTAAACTTCTCCTCTTTCCCGGTGAGATAAAACTTAGAATAAAAATGGAGAAGAAGGTCTCAAATGGCTGTGTTGGAATAATACTTGAATGGGGTGTTCTCCCTTTGTGATAAGAAATTCTGGATTCGAATCCCTTACAGTCAATATTCTTTCACTACTTATAGATCCAATTACGGGCTTTCCTAACAAGCTCCTCCCCACCTACCACCATCACGATCACCTGTCATCTAGAGAGCAATATGTTGGAGGGATTACGACCACTTAGGACAGCACTAGGATGTCTTGTTAGCCGCTTACGAGCCCTCTCGACCTTCTTCGACCCCCTTCTAGGTCCACATCATCCATATCTTCTGACAATTGTTTCTGTCCTTACACTTTACCAAGTGTCAATCTTGCTTTTTGTTGATTCGGTCTACGATATGGTGACCTGGTTAGTCAAATCTGCCTACTTGGCATTTATGGTTGTTGTCAATATTTATGAACATTAATGACAGATCATTAAATGCCCAGCTACCTCCATCAGTCTATCCAATCATAGTCTGATCACCTAGGGGGGTTGAACATGAGTTCATCTCCCGAACATCTCTTATCCTCATGCTTTGTACCTTGGATACGTGACACGCATTCCATTTTTCAAGGGTTATCTCAAATTCTCTATCCATGGCCAGATTTAAATCCATGACTATTTCCCCCCAACAGGGTTGCAAGGGGTTGTGAGAGAAAGACCTATTATTAAATAAGAAGATTTATTAATTAGAAGAGTTGTGATTTTGAAGATTCAAGGGTATATATTGGCATATTTGATGTAATTGCCCAAAAGAAAAAGAAGAAGAGCAATGGAAGAACAAAACCAAGAAAAAACAAGAGTGGAAAAAGTGAAAAACATGTGAAAGGAAGAGACTTGTAAAGATGTCACACAACAGAGAATATGCATTGTCCAAAATGTTTCTTATTATGAAATTTTTTTTTGAGTCTTCTAGTGATACTTTATAATTTTTGGTCATATGGATGAGTGATATGATAATTTTAACTATTAAATATTTAAAGAATAGTACCAATTATTGATCACTTGTCGAATTTCATAACTAATATAATCGAATATCCTCTTATGCATTGGCATAATTCTATATGTTTCATTTCAGTCTATTGTTGATCCTACGAGTACTATATATTTTTTTTTTCCATATATAGCTTTAGTAATTGATATTTGATTGTCTATATCAGTAAGATTTGTATTGGTTTCGACTAATGCCAACATTGATATGATACCATTTTTTTCATCCTTTATGTCAGGTGTCACTACTCTATTGGCTGGACCATCAATTTTTATCGATATCACATCGACTAATACCGTATTTGATACTAATACCTTGAACCATACTATCACATTATATTTTCATTATAAACATTTTAAAAAATTAAAAATGGAGGTATTAATAGCATTTTATAAGGATGTCTTTGATAGAGAGATGAGTGCACCAAAGGTAAACGTTCCTTCTAAGACCAATTAACCATGAGTGATGACTTATGAGCATTAATCTCTTCATCTTTGCCGGAGTCTCTTCATCTTTGGCGGCATCAATTAGTGATTGATGGGATGGGCTCATCGTATAGAGACTTAATTGGTTGCATTCAGTCAATGCCTGACACGTGAGCATCGACTGGATCCAAGTCATCAATCCCAACCAAACATCGATGGTGCATAAGCTAACACCTCTTTGTGTTTCACCTTATCGACTGGGATGGACGTCTTGGATCCAGCCGACGCCCACGTGTTGGGCATCGGCTAGATGTAGCTAAGTCTCTTGCCGAACCCCTGGCAAGAGAAGATTTGGATCCGGGCTCACCTGGTAACCACTCTATATACACGTGGGACCCATTTCTTGATGGTTACCACATGAAAAGAGGATAAGTCTTACGGATGAAATCAAAGGGTAGTTAAGGGTATAATCAGGATTCTGCGTTGGTTGGTGATAGATTGATATCTAAGACCAATCAAGGGTATGATCAGTATTTTATTGTTTTTTTTTAATTGATATAATCAGGATAATTTTTTTTTTTTGCAAAACAAACGTTTATTGGAATAAAATACGGGAACAAGTCTAGGCATCAGAAAGACATAACCCTTGAAACCTAGGAGAGGAAATGGATCAAATAACCAACTCAGTAGTTGTTACGACCCTTTGGGCAATGGAATGTGTAATAATATTAGTCTCCCTTGAAATATGATTAAAAGTATATAATTTATATTGAACTGCCATGTGAAGAATATCGTGAATAACTGAAAAGATATCTAGATCCGCTGAATAACTGGGATCAATGAAATGATTTGTGAGTTCCAAACAATTAGTCTCCATTGAAATCTTCTTAAAACCTTCCTCAATAGGCAAGTGTAAGGCAACTCTCATGGCCAAAGATTCTCCCATTTTTGCATAGAAACAAGAAACCAATTTTATAAAGGCTTGAATGTAGCACCAATTTGACCAATATTTGATCCTGCAGCAAAAAATATATCAACATTGACTTTTGTAATTCCTTTTAGGGGAGGGGGACCTTTCGATTGGAGGCTGCTTGAGTAATCCTGAGGTGTGGATTATAGAAGTACAAATAAATTCCTAATGGACACTTTCAGCTTGCAATAACAACTTCCATAGGAGATTAGCTCTTATTATTAAATATAAAATTATTTTTGATTTTTCAAATAAACCAATTGATGAAGGCAACAAGACCTCTTTTTATGAAAGAGTTGGGATGAAAGATATCTTTAAATCCATTGATGGAAATGTAAATCCGGAGATGTTGGTAAGGTACTTTGTTATATAATCAAGATTCATTAGTAGGGGGATCCACATTCTCTCTCGTCTGAGTTTGGGCAGGAGAGTTGGTGGTCTGGATGGATGACTGCCACCTGGCTCTTTGGTGAATCTGAGCCCTCCATCCGAGCTGACACCCTTGTCGGCTCAGCTTGTCGGCTAGGATGTCGGCTCGGATAGAGGGCTTGGAATCACTCGAGAGCCAGGTGGCGGCCATCCATTCGGGCCGCCAACTCTCCTGCCCAAACTCAGGCGGGAGAGGATTTCTATACTTAGTAGGGAGTCTAGGAACAAGGTCCTTTAATGATTTTATCCCTTACTTTTGTTTATCGTCAACAAAAAAGTTCTCTCTATATTCTTCAATTAGAGAGAGAGAAAATAGGTCTAGAAGACATAGATTTAGTTATCTGAACAGGCATTGATAGCAATTTTAGATATGGCTATTGGCCAGATTCAGCTAGGTAAAGACCACATGCTGATGTGGTGTATTTTTTTTTATATCGATCAAGTATCAATCAGGAATTGATCCCCATATTGATTCAGTAACATGATATTGTTATTGGTTAGATATCCATATCAGCCATGGTTGATACCGATACATAAAACCATGGGCAGACAAATGGTTTCATTGTCGATAGAGGGAATACAAATCTTAACCTAGTTCTTCCATTTGATTGTTACCATTATAATTTAAATTCTAACAAAGTATATTGGGTCTTGCTTCTTGACACTAGTTGGTATCAAGAAGCTTTGACACTGAACCCTTTTGGGGGGCGGGGATTAGGGACACCAAAAATAAGATATTATTGATAACTCATAAATAGGAGGGAAAGATTTACTGCGACCCCAGGATACCAGTGTCAATTAAACATTGATCATGTCCAGTGTCAATCAGAAAACCAAAATGTAATAGGCCTTCTTATAATTAATGATCATGCATTAATTGTGTTAATTACATGCATTAGAAGAGAATAATATTAGCCATAAGTTATTGTTAGAAATTTTTTTTTAATAAATATTTTTTGTTAGGGATATCTAAACGGAATCAAAATTGGTGGTATTTCTTAAATATCACCAATTTTCATTTCGTTGCCGCATTGCATATATAGACTAATGAGGGTGGGTGACTTGCAAGGACTCTAACTAGTCTTTTTATTTTTTATTTTTGGTAAAGGACTCTTTCCAGTTTCAAAGGTCAAAGTTTCAATATCCGAAAAAAAAAAAAAATCTCTAAGATGCCTGCCCCACCCTTACATCTTTTTTTTTTCTTTTTTATCCTTTTGGTTAATTAGGGTCAGCCTGGATCGACATTAAAACAGGTCAGGGTTGGATGTTTCAAGCTCTGAGTCAAATCCGAGTTCAGCTTACCTAACTAATTGGACTAAAGGTTGGATTGAGGTTTTAAAAAACCCTACCTAGCCAACCCTATTGCAATCCTATCTAAAGCTATGAAAGGATGCATATTGATAGAAGGTAACTAATAAGTCGGTTATCTACATTCTCTCAGAGAGGTATTTTATTCTTTTTTCTCTCTAAAAGAAAAAAAATACATTGTGAGCAGGCTAATTTGTAAGTTCGGGAATGAAAGAATTTGAATACGGATATGTATGAGTATTAAACGGGTCTAGACTTAAATCCGGCATAAAAAATGAATATGATATTAACACTGTACATGTTAATTTAATATGTTTTTAATACTATAGCTTTTAGAATAAAAATACGAGCATAAATTCACTATGTAATAGACATCTACATCATTTAACAAATAGAATAATAACATATAAATAGAAATTTGTACAAAAGAAACCTTACAATCCATAAAACATATACAAAATCATATATTATTAAGAGTTTAAAGGTGACAAGGATAATCTATTTGCAGGCAACAAAAATAGTCCCACAAGAAATGTTGGGTAACAATTCCCACGTTGGTTTGAAGTTTGTACTTTAAAATTCATTATTAATCTCCTTAAATCATGTCATAGTTTTATCTCATTTTATCACTCCGTAGATTTATCTCCTTAAATCACTACATATATATATATATATATATCCTTAAATCACTCCACGCATACATTATAACTGGACAATTCAAAATCTCCACGCAAAGCATCGAGTATATATATATCCTTAAATCACTCCACACATACATTATAACTGGACAATTCAAAATCTCATATATATATATATATATATATATCCTTAAATCACTCCACACATACATTATAACTGGACAATTCAAAATCTCCACGCAAAGCATCGAGCAAATTTCTCTATTTTAAATTCTTATAGTGAATGGGAAGTATATTCTTTTTAACTTTTATTTTTATTTTTACTTTGTAAGCATTTTTTAACGTTATTCGTGTATAATACATTTCAATATAAAAACGTGAATTTTCTTGAATTTATGCACTAGTTTGAATTTATAAAGTTTGTGTATTATTCACCTATAATACACAAATTTACTAACTACGATGAAGGAGTATAGTATAAATTGACCTATTTGTCCACATAAAATTTTCCCATTTCCCATAATTAAATTTGAATATGAAATTTGAGATCACCACAAGAGAAAAATTTTGCCCAATAAAATTGAAAAGCAACATACATAGAAGTAGACCCCACATTTTTTTTTCTTGGTAAAAGAGCCCACATTTTGTTGAAATCCATCAAAGGAATCTTGGATTTATTGCAGAATTAATACAAGATAAAATGGAATAGCCACGTATGGAGTTCTTGAAGTGGCTAGTGCAGGACACAGTGTAAGCACTTTGAAGTAGAATAACAGAGCATATCTAGTTCTTGAAGTGCTTAGTGCGGAACACATGTATGCCAGTTTATGTATGTATCTGTTGATTGGGGAGGGCCCGGAGAGAGAGACAATGCGTAAGGCATATGTGTGTAAGTTTGGCCCATAAATTCGAACACATCTAAGCCTACATATTAGCTCAGGATTGAGATTTCAGGCCTGCGATAGGGTTGGGCCAGGTCTTAGGTTTTTACTTGAAAACGACCCTACCTGGCCCGGGATCGATACTCTAGACTGAGCTGGGTTGAGACAGGGTCAATCACAATCAATCCGCCCTTGTCCAACCTTGATTGAGCTCGAGCCAATCAGGGTCAATCATAGGGCCAAATTGGGTTGGGTTGAGCTAGGCAAAGAAAGCTGTGTGGAACAGATGTCCTATATAATAAAATTAGAAAGGATGGTCTACGATCAGCTTGACCAATAACGCATCGAAACAATTGGTATCCAATTGAAACATGAGAACCATAGATTCGCGTCGCCTACTTGCTGAAAGCACAAATGGAATGGTTGATCATGAATTCTATGAAGTTTTTAAGAAAAATTTAATCAGCTTTACACTTTCTAGTTATTAATGAATGAAGTGAAGCCCATATTGGATCAGGGCTGAGATAAGGAGACCTAGAATTGGAATGGAAGTTTAAAAAATTCAACCTAACCCACCCTGGGTATTATCCTCCACGTCTAAACAACATCGATGTCTGAATCACTGTGGGATTTCATCACCTTCGATGTGGTGTGGCACTTACCTTTAGAATATGGGATCCACTAAATATGAATGATGATGAAATCCAACAAAAAATACAAGTACATGTAGATCAATTATTTTCTCTTTTTTATGCAAAGATTGAAACTTGAAAGAGCAGTTTCTCTGTTTTTCTTTATGTCATACATTCATGAGTTACGATCACGTGCATGCACATGTACTCTTCATGAGATTCCATCATTGTTGATATGATATAGAATCCATTAAATATTAACTGTAATAAAATCCCAAAAAAAATACAAACACATCTGAATTATTCTCTTCATTCATCATCAACAAAGAATTGTTTTATAGCTGATGGCTAAGAATATATCCTCATATGCTGTCTATGGGACGATGGCATTAATGGTGCTCTCTCAGGTCCCTATGTCGTCTCTTTCTGAGCGAGGATCACTTCTACATTTTAGAAGAGCTTCTTACTCTTTTGTTGACCACCTTTGTGACTTACCCAAACTCCATAGCTGATGAGCTTCCAATTGGCTTTCAATGGGGCCTTATATCTACTTCCACGGTGACGTGTGTATTCCATTATCCCACAGTCACATCTCCCCCAACCCAACTCCATAATAAGTTTCTGGGCTGTCCTGTCCACACCACACTCGAAGGGATTCAAATCGCCTCCTCCCTGTACTTCACTTTAGGGAGGAGGGAGACGCCCCCATCGGATGGCCGATACATGACTCTTGGGAAAATCTGAACCTCACGTCCGAACCAACTATCGAGAGATGATTCCATCTCGGATCCCACTTTAACTTTATCAGAATCACTTGTCACTATTTATTAAACAACCTAAGTCCTAGACATACATTCCTCAGGAACAGCTTCAAAGGATTATAAGCATACATCAATGGCTAATGAGGCCTCCAATGTCGAAGAGCAAAGCAACAATGAGAACACCAGCAGAGCCGAGAGGGCTCAATGGGTTCTGAATGCTCCTGATCCACCCAGTCTCTGGCATGAGTTTGTGGGATCAATTAAAGACACCATTTTCATTGATCATGGCAGCAAGTTCTCCTCCTTGTCAAAACAGAAGCAAATATGGAGATTTGCTATTTCGGTCTTACAGGCTCTGTTTCCAGTCCTTGATTGGGGTCGGAATTACAAGCTTTCCAAGTTCAAGAGTGATTTAATGGCTGGCCTTACTCTGGCAAGTCTCTGCATCCCACAGGTGAGCTTTAAATTCATAAGGAATTTGAAGTTAGAATCCTCAATTTTTAATCCTCCTTTCATTCACTTTTGCAGGGCATTGGTTATGCTAATTTAGCAAAGCTTGATCCTCAATATGGTCTATGTAAGTAGCTTTCTTACTCACAAAATTACAAACTTGAAACTTACTGTGTTTCTTCATGAAATTTGGATCTGTTTGGAGCAGATACTAGTGTTGTCCCACCTATGATTTATGGCTTGATGGGGAGCTCAAGAGAGATAGCCATTGGACCTGTGGCAGTTGTCTCACTGCTGTTGTCTTCCATGATTCAGAAAATAGTGGATCCTGTAAGTGACCCTGTTGGTTACAGGAAGCTTGTCTTTACTGCAACTTTCTTTGCTGGTACATTTCAAGCTGTTTTTGGGTTCTTCAGGTGGGTGTTGAGATTTCACATTCAGAGTAATATAATCAAACACTTGGTGGTCTTTATCAGAAACAATGCATGGATACCTGCAGGTTAGGATTTCTTGTGGATTTCCTTTCACATGCAGCCATTGTTGGGTTCATGGGAGGTGCAGCCATTGTCATATCTCTGCAACAAATGAAGGGACTACTTGGTATCAGTCACTTCACTGATAAAACCGATGTGATCTCTGTCACTGAAACTGTTTGGAAATCCATTCATCCTCCAGTAAGAATACATCATTCATACTTCAGTAAATTTTGCTTCTTTTGACACTAATCTCTTCATTGTGTCTCATCAATACCAGTGGAACCCTCTGAACTTTATAATTGGGTGTTCTTTCTTGATTTTCCTCCTGATGATCAGATTCTTGGTAAGTATGCTTTTGGTCTTCTGGGTTCACTAGCTATTTGATTAATAACACCAAAATCTAATAGGGCATCATCGTCTAATCAGGGTAGAAGGAACAGAAAATTCTTCTGGTTACCTGCAATTGCTCCTCTCATATCTGTCATCTTATCAACTCTCATTGTGTACCTGACAAGAGCCGATAAGCACGGAGTTAAGATAATAAAGCACATCAACAGAGGCTTGAATCCCAGTTCTGCAGGGCAGATCCAGCTAAACGGCCCACTTGTGGGAGAGGCTGCCAAGATTGGATTGGTTTCTGCCATTATCGCTCTCACGGTGCAGTACTCTTTTTTGAAAAAATATTTAACATTAACTGTTAAAAAAGGGCTACAAAATAGGGACCTCGAGGATACGACTTTGGACGAATTTCGGTCCCTGTTCTTCTCCCATTTTGCACCGGATTGAGCTCGTCCCTTGTCGTTCATCTTACGGACTGCACTGCATCGGTATGCATGCCGACACCCTCGTTGGTACGATGGATGGCTGGAGCAACTAGATGACAAGAGACGAGCTCGGTGCCCTGCACTTGGTCTGCAGATTAGAGAATCCTTCTCCATTTATTTATTTATGGGACGAGAAAGAAAACTGCGAGGTAGCTTATGTCCAAATCATTATTCATAAAACTCGTATCGTTCTCCCGTATAATACTCGGATCCACATCCTCTCCTCCTAGTGATTGTGATTCGGGAGGAGGGAGACGCCCCTGTTGGATGGCTGACACGTAAGGCTCGGGTGAATCCAAGCCTTCCATTCTAGCCAACATCCCCTGTTGGCTCAGCTTGTCGGTTCGGTTGGAAGACTCGGATGAATCCGAGCCCCAGGTGTTGGCCATCTATCCAAACTACCACCCCTCTTCCCGAATCTATGGGAGGAGAGGATTTGAATCCATCATACTCAGCCGTTTAATATACACATTGACCTTAAAGATATGGTAAAATACTCTATATTGGAAGCTTTGCTGTTTAAAACGCGTTTAATGTGTATTCGTATCTGTATATGTATTTTAACTTGCATCTTTCATGAGTAGTAAGTCAAGTAATCCCACATCATTTCATACTTTTATTGCCTTCTACATGTGAGCGATACGAAATTAAAAACTGACTACTTTCTCATAATTGCTTCTAAAGCCGCATCTTCCATGGGATAATCGACTTATTACTCATTACTTGTTAGGGTGGGCCGAGGGCTATGGGTTGTGGGTCATAACAAGTGTAGATTGTAGGATACCATAGAGCACTCTCTCTCTCTCTCTCTCTCTTTCTTTGTTTTTGTATGGATTGATGCTTGGAGTCTTAGACAAACATAAAACATCAATTAATTACTTGACTGAAGATGAGAATTCTCACCATGTTATGATTGGCCACATCTTGTGTTCCCATTGATTTAAGTATAATTCTTCAATTTATGGGAGTATGTTGCCGTTTTTCATCATACTGTATTAGTTTTGATCTGTTTAAAACCTGTACCATCTGTTTATTTTTTTGTCATTCTTGAAATATTTGACATTCTTTTCATCGTACTATTCTTGTTCTGTTCCATTTAAAACCCCTACTGTCCCATTTCAGTTTTTTATCATTCCCGTATTAACTAATTATGGTCCAAATATAGGAAGGGGCAAAATCACTACCCCACCAAGTGAAATGAAAATTCCCACCTTTGTTGGTTGCCTTGGGTTCTTATTGACCCCATGCTGGTAATGATCCCTCTCTATTTATTTATTTTTAAATGGGAGAAGTTTATTTGAACAACTGATGTAAACTGCCCTCTTGCTTTTCCTCCTGACACTCTCTCTCCCCTTTGCCCCTATATACAAACCACTGTGCCCCTCTTCAGCATATTTACTTTTAAGCTCGTAACAACCCCAAGAGTGTGCATTAAAGGGAATCATGCATCATGGTCACCTCAATATACAGATATAGTTTTGATATTTCATTAGAGTATTGATGCAAATCTAATTGATAAGACCCTTGTTACGATTATACTTGTAACAATGCCTAAGTATTTGCAGGAAGCTATGGCTGTTGGGCGTTCATTTGCATCCATAAGAGGGTATCACCTTGATGGGAACAAGGAGATGGTGGCCATGGGCATGATGAACATTGCAGGATCTTTAACTTCATGTTATGTAGCAACAGGTGCAGTACTACATGTAAAAACATGTTTTTATTTTGTTTAATTGGACAAATTTAAAGTATGTGAATCTTGAATTAATTAACCAGGTTCTTTCTCCCGGACGGCCGTGAATTTCAGCGCCGGCTGTCAAACAGTGGTGTCGAATATCGTGATGGCAATGACAGTACTGATATCATTAGAACTGTTAACAAGACTCTTATATTTCACCCCCACGGCCATCCTTGCATCTGTAATCCTATCTGCACTTCCTGGACTAATTGACATTAAAGAAGCTTACCGTCTATGGAAGGTCGACAAACTGGACTTCCTTGCTTGCATTGGAGCTTTCTTTGGGGTGTTGTTTGCTTCAGTTGAGATTGGTCTTATAACTACGGTGAGGATATTATTATTATTATTTTTTTAAACACCATTATTGGTGAGGATTTTCTTCTTTCTCTTTTTTTTTTATTTTTTATTTTTTTTATTTTATTTTATTTTATTAAATTTTTTTTTACACCATTACTTGCTGCATTATTAAGATTATTAGAAGAGATAACCATAGCATATCCAAGCATATATATGTGTGCATGTAGATCTTACTAAGGGTGTCAACGTGTCGGTTCGAGTTGGTCCAGGCTGATTTCGGTCCAGCTGGCCAAATCGGTGTTGGGTTTTATAGGGGACTGGATTGGAATGTGTCCATTAAGAGGTTTTGGTTGGGTGGGTTGCACTGTGCACATAAACTAACGAGCCAGTACGGTATCGGTTTCTTATCGGGCTTAGCTTATTGGGTTGGTATCAGGTTGGTTCAAATTCAAAGCCCGGTAGGGAACCCGTTAAACCCATATAGAAGGCTGAAAGCCTGAAACAATGAAAAAGGGTTTAATATTTGGTCTAAATCGGTCAGATCCGGGTCATGATAGGGTTCCGGTCCATAGGTCTGATTTTTCAGGCTAGTTTTGGGCTAGCTCGGACCGGATTGGGACCGGTAGGATAAGCTATATCTCAACCCAAACATAACAGTTCGGTTCGGATTGGTTTCACTTAATACGGGCTGACTCGGTCTAGACTACCGATTTGGTCCCAAAATTGACACCCTTAGATCTTACCAACTTTGCATGCATCTCCTACTACCCATTACCAATAATAGTTGCATGGGACATGTTAAAGGTTTGCATGTTAGTATACATTCTATATCTCTTTAGCAATATATAAAGGTGTCATATTATAACTTGGTGGTCATGGGTTTGAAATACGAAAAGAATCTCTCCATGTTATGGGGGTAAGGTTGCATACATTACATTCAGCTTTTTCAAAAACTTTACAGTAACGAAAACCTCGTGCTCTGAGACACCCTTTTTATATATCTCTGACAGTGGGATAAGCTGCTTATATGAAAAACAAGAAGAGGGGTAAGGTATTAAATGCATGCATGCATTTACCAGAATATTCTTACCATATTCTCTACTACGTATGGCCGGGATGTTCTTAGTTTGTCCGCCTTAAAATTGATTAATCATCACTTTGGTCAGTCAATCAATTGTATATGGGTTGGAGAAAATTGCAGGTAACCATTTCGTTTGTGAAGATCCTACTGCATGCCATCATACCAGGCACAGAAGTTCTTGGGAGGCTTCCAGGCTCTGATATTTTCTGCAGCATTACTCAATACCCAGTTGCTGTTAAGATTCCTGGCATCCTCTCAGTTCGCATTCACTCTAACTTCCTTTGTTTTGCCAATTCCAATTTCATCAGAAAAAGGTATGTATGTACGTACGACACGACGGATTAATATTAATATGTTGCATTTCCCTGTTCTTGAAGAGATCATTAACTCCTGATCGTTTTAGTATAATGAGGTTGGTAACAGATGAAGAACGAGAAAAGGAATCAAGAGGTGGCATTCAAGTAGTAATCCTCGATTTATCTGGTATCTCTCATCTAATGTCTAAAACCATGAAATATATGTTGAGAATAGTCTTACATTTGTTTAAAATTAAAACCTTGAGTGCTTATATATGTGAAAGTTCTTTTACTTAAGTTTGAACTTTTGAGATTGAAACTTAATATGGTATATGAGTTTCAGGTTCCTTCTTTTCGGTCACCTGAAAGTGAGACCACATTTGCCATGTACTGCCACCTAAAAGATGAGCAACCCGTGAGAGAGAATGTTGGGAATAGTTTTAAATTGCTTTAGTCTGGAACCTTGGTGCCTTATATATTTTAGAGTCTCTCCATTTACAAGTTCAAACTTTTGAGATAGAAGTTTCCTCACTACATACGGTCAGCTAAAAGTGAAACCACATTTGCCATGTGTATTGTCACTCAAAATAAGGGCAATACATGAGGAGGAGTGTTGAGAATAATCTCATGCACATGGTTTGAGACTAAAGCCTTGAGTATACCTTATATATGTGAGAGTCTATTTTTTGAATTTTTGAGATGAAAATTTTAACATAAAAAAAATAAAAATGAAGAAGAAGATACCCATTTAATTATATGTAGCAGTGACTTCTAGTCAATGCTGAATAATGGGTTTTATTCTTGTGGCAGAAGTGACGAACATTGACACATCAGGGATTCAAGTTTTAGAAGAAGTGCATAGGAAGTTGGTTTTTCAGAGTATAGAGGTAATAAGGCTTTGATCCTTAATTTGTTCGAATGTTCATTTTTTTTATATCCATTGACATCTGCCTTTTTTCACAATAACTGTTTTAAATGTTGATCTTGTTTCAGTTAGCCCTGGCCAACCCTTGTTGGCAAGTGATGCACAAGTTGAAGTTAGCCCAATTTGTGGAGAAGATTGAAGGAAGAATCTTTCTTACCATGGGTGAAGCTGTTGATGGCACAAGTTGTGGGTCTATGATGGTTGAACTCTAAGAGCTAGGGACAAAGTGATTGGATCTGTCTACTAATTAGAGATGATTGTAGCTCCATATCGTGTGTATATGTATGCCATATCTGACTAGTAATATCACCTATTTAGCATGTTGGTGGTATATATATTTGGCAGGGAAAATAATATATATATAAAAAAGAAAGAAATAGTTTTTCTTCACTGTGGGTGAAAACTGAAAAGGATCCATTAGGATCTCATTATTATTACTCTCCCATATGAATATTCGAAATATCTTTTCTATAATTCCAGGAATCTTATCCAATCGCCAGAACTTGCGGGTGATAGATAGATTCTTTTTCCACCATAGGTGAAGTAAGATTTGATTAAAAAATATTATCAATTAATCCCATTAAGAACATCTCTTTTCTCTTTTCTGGAATAGAACATTTCCTATATTGGTATCGGATGAGATATCTTAAGCCAAAAGCTTTGAATTGGTTATAGCTAGCTAGTATACTTAGCTAGTATACTTGATCTAACAATGTCTCTACTTTCTTTTTTTTCTTTTTTTTCTTTTTTTGGGTAAAAACCAATGTCTCTACTTTCAATGAGATAAAATATAATGGGGGTAGAGAAGTAATATGGACTGGCAATTCCCTTAGGTGGAAAAACTGAAGGTGAAAGAAAGATTTTAATGAGAATATAACATGGAATGGGGTTCAAAAGAATACTTGGAGCCCAGTTTGCATGAGTTTTTTAAATAAAAAAAAAAAAAAAACCTCACCATGGAAAGAGAGAGAGAGAGAGGACAATGGTAAAAAGAGAAATGGATACTTTAGGTTCTGTATGTTTTGATATAAAATATAACCAACAAAGTTTACATGTAATATTTTATATGTAATTTTTTTTTCAAAATTATTTTTAATGGATAAAAGAAAGATGAAATTCCTTTTACCCTCCTCTTGGAGATCATTATATTTTACTTCTTGGAAGCAGACATTGAAATTTCTTATATATATATGAAATGTTACACGTAAAAATTTAAATCAAAACAAACGATACCTTAAGGACTAAACGAAGAAAGTGAGTGGGGTAGATGGCTTTAGTAGGAAAAAGAAGAAAATGAGAAAAAATAGAAAGAAAGAGGGTGGTCGATCATAATTGGGGCAGGAGGAGAGAGAGAGAGAGAAAGAAGGGAAGGCGAGGGAATGGAGAGGAAGGGATGGAGATTTGAACTCACGACATCTTTATTCGAGGTGTTGGTATTTAGGTTTACAACTTTATAGTGGTTTAACTTTCTCTCTCTCTCTCTCTCTCTCTCTATATATATATATGGTAACTAATGATTGTTCTTTTCGAGTAGTTGGAGGTGGTGGTGATCTTCGTGAAGGATCCACATCCTTTCCTCGAAGAGTTTCTAGAGGAGAGGTGGTGCTCCATTGGATGGACGACACCTGGGGTTTGGGTGAATCCGAGCCCTTCATCTGAACTGAAACCCCCTGTCAGTTTAGCTTGTTGGCTCGGTGTCGGTTCAGATGGAGGACTTAGATTCACCAAAATCCCAGGTGTCGTCCATCCAATTGGGGCGCCATCTCTCCTCCAAAAACTCTTGAAGGAGAGGATTTGAATACCATCGTGAACTTGAGGTGATGGTAGTATTAAATGCAATTGTACCTGTTATAGAGACAGCCGATGTAGTTGTCATTGCCCCTCATTCACTCATTCTCCCTCCGTATCATTCTCTTTGTTCTAGAGAAATCCTCAAAACTCTCTTGAACAAAGGAAGTAACAGGACCAAATCGTCTCTAGTCATCCAACCGTCCATCGAACGGGTTGGGAAACTCAACACACACTCCGATGCATCCTGTCTTGCCCAATGGATGACTGGTTGACTGGGCAACAATGAGAGGATTTTTATCCGAAAGTAACAAGGTTCATGAGTTTATTGGTTTTTAAACGGTTTAAATTGAATTGAATCAACTATTTATTTAATGAGTTTATCATTATCGGTTTAAATGGTTTCAGTTCAAAATTCACATCCTTAATTTTTTTGAGGAACAATGTTTTCCCGGATCTATGGATTGTGCGATTCGACCATTTGGAATTTTCAGCTTGTTTAATGAAACCGTCAATCATAGTCTAGCAACTTTAGCTTGCAATTACTTGCCCAAAAAAAAAAAAAACTTTAGCTAGAAACAGTTGAAAACTCAAAGATCGGATTCGATGGATATAGTCTCACTCAGTGCACAATTCAATACATCATCCAACACATATATCAATACCAATGTATGCATCAAAATCTTGGTTTGGACAAACTGGTCAATTGAAAGAGATCTTTTCCTATTTATTTTTTTCCATGAGAGGAGTTGAATCAGATCCAAAATGTAGTTCCGATGGTTGCAATTAATGAAGGGGTGGAGTGGGTGTTTCTCGAATCAAATAGCCAACAAGTGATCATCATCTTTTTCAAAAATTGAAATATTTACATATTTTGAAAGGTATTTTTTTTAATTTTATTAATAGGGAGAAAAACATGGGTTGAAATTTTTTGTAACTATTACTAATGGTAATGAGATACTAGCTATGTATCTTAATGTCCTATGAGTGAGTGGTTGGTATCTAACGATCAATTGGCAAATCACCACAGATGATCCAAATCCAAAAAAAACATTGCTGACTCGTTTTCTCGTTTTCTAAGGGACCGTGTCGGCAATATGTACGACAGTTTGATTGCTTTTCGATCCTTGGATTTAGGATAATTGGTGAATCCTGAGTTTTAGGGTCTCAGGTTTTCTTTTATATCGCATCCCCCTACTTCACCCTTCGTCTTCCTAATTTCTTGGGGCTCACTCTTGGTTTCTTCTCTGGTCTTTTTCTATTTTTCTTGCAGAGGCCTCCCCGGTAATCCCGAATTTCTGAAGCTTGAAATTTCGAGGTTTCTAGTTCCAGTCCCGTTGTTTGGTGTGAGAGGAGTATCGGCTCTCATTCCCTGCCTGCTCCAAGCTTGAGTTTGCAGAAGTTAGTGTTCCAATCCCAAAGTCGAACTTCTTCCTCAAGCAATCGAAGATCATCAGGTATATGTTTCGTAACTTTCATTTTCCTGATAACGCCCGAGCCGGTTTTTGACTTTGCGCTTCCTGTTCAGTTTTCAATCTCCGTCCTCTTTTCTTCGCCCCTTTGGTCCTCTCTCTCTCTCTCTCTCTTTCTTAATAGCATCAAGCTAAACTACCTCCAAGTACTATATAATCGGAATCTCAAGCCTCAATATATGCGTACAAGTCCAGCAATAATGAAGTCTTGAGCTTATTGACCCATGTTGTCCTAATATTGTTTTGCGTGGAGAATGCTACAATTTTAATGTGCTTCTTAGTTATTCTGTGAATTGACATGACATAAAGAAAATATAGTAAATGATGTCTTTGAATCACTTTGTTCCAAAAGCACATCTGTTTTAAGGTCCAAAGCCACAGAATTGATATCTCCAGATTGAATGTAATCTACTCTTACTTTGGCATCAATCATCATCATAATTTCCATCACACCAAGTTGCTTTGCCGTGAGCATGGGACCTTACACCGCTATGGCTTCAATAACGTGAGCAGTTGCAATGCTTCGACTGTTGCATTCAGCTGTAGTGTAAGTATTCTCTTTCCCCGTCCATTAGGTCTTCTCCGCTCCAGAATTTGGCTTGTAGGGTGTCAAGTTTGGAAGCTATATTCTTGGGTACGAAGAAAGTGGACATGCTGTAGGTGGCTAGAAACCAGGTGATGCTTTTAATCAAGTCTGTGCTGCCAGCGCTTTCAGTGGCACTACAGGCCAACTATTAATTCCGTTAACGAGTTTTCCCCTTAATAAATTCAAAAGGTGAGCTTTTTGATCTAGGCAAGACCAGTCGGTTACTTAGATACTTGGATGATTAGTCAAGTGGCTTCATGTTGAGTCTTTAGTGATCCATTTCTTGACACTCTCACCAGTGTTCCTGCTAAAATCCACCCCACTTTTACTAAAATTAAGATGGGTCTCAGCCTTTTCAGTGACACCATATTCCAACATTAATCCGGTTGACAGTTTTCCTTTATAAATTCAAAAGGTGAGGTCTTTGATTTAGGTAAGATCAGCTTGTTACTTAGATAGTTGGATGATTTGTCCAGTGACTTTATATTGAACCTTTAGTGATCCATCTCTTGACAGCCTCACCAGTGTTCCTGCACACCCCACTTTTACTAGCATTAAGTCGGGGTTCTCTCTTTCATGTTTGAACATTTTCTTGTTCTGGTGGTTGAAATTTCACTTGCTCGACCACAGTGGTGAGGTATCTTATGGGGAGGAGTGAAGAATGCAATTTTTTGTCACTTGAGGGATGCTGTGCTGCACCTACTGAGAGAATCAGTTTGGATCCCCCTCATGCCCAATTGATGGTACAGTGTTGTGGTTATGCATTGGATCAGTCTTTATATTATGGTGTTGAATCTGCCTTATTATTTATATATATGTGCGCATTCATTTTGGAGACGGTATTGAATCACTTTCTTTAATATGTGTCTTATCATATACCTCTTCCTACTTTTTATTCTTTTCTAAAGTAGATTGGTGATGCACCTTTTATTGATTTCTGTTAGGGAGTATATGGATGACTACCAGCCTTTTTGCTTTTGATGGATGTAACTTACATTGTTTTGTGGTGACATTTAGTTTACCTTCTTGCAGCTTCTAGAAAGATGAACTTCAAAAATGTTAAAGTTCCAAAGGTGCCAGGGGGAGGTGCTGCTTCTGCTCTACTTAAATTGGGAACTATTGGTGGCCTGGGTCTGTATGCAGCCCTTAATAGCCTCTACAATGTTGAGGGAGGACATCGAGCTATTGTTTTCAACCGTCTAGTTGGTGTTAAAGACAAGGTCAATCTTCCACCCCCACCCCCACCCCCCCCACCCCCACCCCCGCCCCCACTAATACCTCCCTTTTCTTGTACAAACAAGAGAGGGACAAGCTATATTTTGATTTCTATTTGTTTGTTGCTTGACTATTACTCATTTCCTTTGTTGTTCTTAATTTTTCCCATTTATCTTTTCTTCAGTTCTAGCAGTTTTCCATCTCCTTCTTTAGTTTCAATATTTCATAGCTGCAATATGTCATTTCTTTTAATTAATTTTTAAATTCCTAATATTGTTAATTAAATTTTTTTTTGAAACCTAAAAGTCAGGCCCTTAGTTGTAATTAGGGAAAATGGGTCATCTTCAACCTCTCAGACAGAAAAGAGAGGCGGAATAACAGCACCTGTTCAGGTGTTGATCTCTTTCATGTGAACCCCAATCAACTAGGAATTTTGGGGTGAAGTAAGTAATCTACGAATCTGAGAAAAAGGAAGAAGTCAGGAGAGAGATGCGAACCAGGAAAAAGAACGGAGACCAGTCACCATCCAGCAGCTCAGCAGCACACGAATCTCACAGAAAAACTTCTATTCAATCCATCCCATTCTGAATCAATTACAGCATGTATTTAAGAAACTAAAGACCAAAGCCTAATGGAAATCTAAAGTAAAATCCTAATCGAGCTTTAATTCAAACTCTTCCTACATTGTCTAACTAGAAGAATAAATAATAAACTAAATAATATAGAAGCCAAATTACATAAATAACCCAAATAAGAATTAAATTTTCTATCTACCCCTAGTGGACCAAAACCCAGACAGTGTTGCCCTGGTCCGACGTGGCTTGGGTTTCCAGGCCGGGTCGAAACCGGCCAGTCAGTCAATTGCTCCTACATCATGATCGGTTCCAACAGTCAGGACTGAAATCGTATTAATGGATGGTTGGTCTTTATTTTTATACGTGCCAAGTGACTAGGTCAATCTTTATTCGGTTTTGGTTCATTTTTAGTCGATTAAGTTGACAAACTAACCATGGGATGTGGGCCTTATTCTTCACACCCATTATGATTCTCCCCTTTTGCCTAGGGTGTCGCCTTATTTGTAGACCTCCTACCTTTTTTTTTCTTCCTTTCTAGTTATTTGATATGGGGTTAAAACTCTTAATTTTCAAAGAGATAAAGACTTGTATTCTAGGAGAAAAGAAGGGGACTAAGAGATGCTTTATTTTTCTCACGTTGGAAAACTAGCAAGCGGAAAGAACGAAGAGAGAATAAGGGAAGTGTTGTGGGTGAGTATCCTTTCTTAAAGGTGAAAATAAGTCAGGTGTGGTCTTTTTTGTTCAGGTTTCTATATTCAGTCTCTATTAGGGTGCAACTAGGCAGGGATGGTCTGGGTTTCTAAATTCCAGGCCTAGTTATGTGTGTAATTATGGCCCTGTATTATCATTTTCATGTTATTTTTACACACAAAAAGGTGAAAAGATTAACATATTTAGGTTAAAATCAGTGGTGTATATTAAATGTAAATTATGATGCTTAATCCATGGCGCAGACTGAGATCGACTGAGTATATGGAATTATCCCAGCCCTAAGCAAAACTGGACCAACAATCAGTAGGTTGGTCGCAGGTTTAACCGGTAGTTTCAGCTCAGTTTTTTGAGTCATGTTATTCTGTTGTCTTATAATTTGATTGTTTACTAGATCTTGAAGATTGATTCTTTGGTTTCCTTTTGATTAGATAATTTATTATAGGGTTCGTAAGTTCTGTTGATGTATCTCTGTGGTTTTTATTGATTAGCTTTTCATGATGAAATGTAATGTGGAAGCTGCAAATCATATAATCTTTCCAAATGCTGTTTACTTTTTGGAAAGCTCAATGCATAAGGTTACAAATGTTCTAGGAAACACCACAAAATTGGACATCATGTGTGGATAATCACAATACTGCCCAAAAGAGTGATTTATCTTTGAGTACTACTATCCATATGTTGTAACAGCAGAAGCTTCAATTACCGACATTTCTGATTTCATTTCACTGGGCAATTGGCAAACCCCCAGCGGAATTCAGCATGTTGGGAAATATATGCCTTTTTTTTTTTGTTGGAGGGGGTTAACAGGGAAATATATAAATCAATATTATTATACCTTTGAGATTTTTGAGTCAGGAAAAAATTGCTACATGCATAGATGATATTGAGGGTATTGTCCATGGTTTTCAAGGTGGCTTCTTAGGCATCTCCTAGGCGATTAGTTGGCTCTCAATGGTCAAGGGGACTGTCTATTTCAGAGTTCAAGGTGTTGAAGGACGCAGAAGCCACTGCAGAAAAAGAAGATTGGAGCAGCACTAGCCACAAATGCTGCAACTGCCAATGGAGGAAGGAGGGAGGCACAGAGGTTGGAAGAGGTTTATCTGTTATGTGCTCCTACATCTTCAACTAGGGATGTAAATGGATAGCAGAAAATCCAAATTCAATTCACATCTGAATCCGTTTAGGGATATCTGTATCCGATCAGGGATATCTGGATTCGATTCCAGATAATAAGGAACATAATATATATGATCCAAGGTTCTAAATCCAAGTATCGGACATGGTATTGGCCATGTTGAAACCTATACGATCTGGATCAGATCGGTGTATGGATCTAATGGGAAGCTAACATGTGAGTCTGTGACGGATACTGTATATAATAATATACGGTATGAATCGTTTGATTCGGTTGACTTGATATTGATTACTTGAACCATGATCCGATTCGAATAGATATCCAACTAAAAATAAAAAAGTAAGTAGTTAATTATGTTGAGGGTTGGAGAAGATTTGACAAGTTTAGAGAATGAGGAAAAAAGAATCATGAGACTAAAGCAAATTGAGAGGCATGGATTGAAAGCGAATCGTATCCACCGAGGGGAGGAACATCTGGGTTACACAACTTGGGACTTAACTGATAGTCGAAAATCTGAATTCGGTTCGTATTCGTATCCGTTTAGGGGTATTTGTGTCCGGTCAGGAGGTATCCGGATTTGATCATATCCGAATCTGTATCCATCTGTATCTGATCTATTTCCATCTCTATCTTCAACCATTCCCTGCTGGCATTGGGGACCTTTGATAAAGCTTTGGGTCTGTTGACTGGCTGATTTTCTGAAGAATCACTGCCATGCTCTGAGTTACAGAGGGAGAAAGGAAGAGGGATGGAGTGTTTGGGTTTGTTGAAGGGAAAGGGCAGTCTCATTTCTGACATGGGCATGGAAAAGTCTATGATACTTGACCTCCCCTCCCCTCCAAAAAAGAAAAAAAGAAAAAAAAGGAGAGAATATTACTGAATCATTGTGAAGAAAGGAAGTAATGAGATCTAATCTAATTCATGGGGGTGACTTTGTTGCCTAGTCACGTGGCTGTTGCCTAGCCACCTGGTCATTGCCTTCACAACGTGACGACTGTGGTACCGTGTGCTGCTTGCACCTGGAGCCTGTGTTCTTGGTTTGCATTCCCATGCCAAGGTAGCACGTTTCACGGACAGCCTTCTACCTTCTACCTTCTACCTTCCTATGTAAGAGTCTAATAATGAACCACTTGAGATGGCCGTTGGTAAGTTGTTTCAACCACATCTTGCATCGTGAGTGGGGGGGCAGGTCCTTTGTGTTTCATTGATAATTTGGAGGAGCTTGAGCTTTTTTCCAGCTGCTTTTGTGGTGACTTATATAAAAAGTATAAGGATGACACCCACTTGCAATCCTTTGGAGTCTTGGGAGAAATTTTGCAGTCTCTAGTGTTAGTTTTTGGTCTGGTGGGGATGCCACTGGGAGAGAGTGGTGAATCAGCTTTTATTTTCTGTTTATTGTTTCCTATTCAAGTTTTCCTCTCTTTGAATGTGTTGCTCTTTATATGAAACCTGTAAGTGTACTTTATGGTTCCCTATATTTTGTCTTTGGCTTACACTTTTTGTGCCTGCTGCCCCCCACACTTTTATGTGGCGAACCTATGCCCTTTATGGAAGATCATTTACTTTTAAGGTTTTTTTATTTATTTATTTATTTATTTATTTTTATTTTAAAATAAATAAAAATACAATCATAATTAACTTTCAAGGGGAAAAAATTCATTACTTTCACTTTTTTTTGGGTAGTTTTTGCAAATTTCAGACTATTGTTTATCCGTCACTAAAACATGAAGGTTGAGCTTTCAAAACTGAGTCAGAATTGTTAGAAATGTTACTGTAATACTGAGTTCACAACACCCATGCTTCATGACTACATAACTATACAGTAGACTCACGATCTGCTTTCTTTTAGTTTGTTAATTGCTGACTGTATTTTATTTTCTCTAGTGATGTAAAGTGACTTAGCATACTTGCAGGTTTATCCTGAAGGAACACATTTGATGATCCCATGGTTTGATAGACCAGTGATTTATGATGTCCGTGCACGTCCTCATCTTGTGGAGAGTACTTCAGGAAGCCGTGACCTCCAAATGGTAACTTCTTGTTTTACTTTTCTGTCTTCTTATTTTCCTTGATTTGTCAATTTGCTGTAGAATCCCAGGAGCAGGCTGAACCAGGTCATAATATCTTTGACTTACAGCTCTGGTTCTGGGTTCAGGAATGCAGCTTGCTGGTTCCCGATTTGTTTTAGTATATGCACTATTTTTTTTTTCTGGGTGCGGCATGCTTATCTGCTGGATTCTGCAATGTTTGTGTTCTTTAACTCCACCTGATGGTAGTTTTTTGTTTTTTAGTTGTGTTTTATGTGAACATGTAAATGCAGAAGTGACTGTAGTTTGCATTAGATAAACTTGAAAATTCTCAATGTAGAGCAGCCATTCAAGAATACATGTAGTTTCATATGAAATGTTAAGATCAAGGGTATGGATTGTGTTGAGCAGTAAAACCTCCACCCCCCCGGCCGCCCGCTGCCAGGCGTCAAGAATATGGGGTCATTTATGGTCCATGTAATATGGTTTTTAGTTTTATGTTGGTCTTATTTTATCTTTATTTATATTTTATATTTTGTGCAGGTCAAGATTGGGCTTCGAGTTCTAACACGACCAATGGCAGACGAGTTGCCTACTATTTATCGAACTCTTGGGGAGAACTATAATGAGAGAGTCTTGCCTTCCATAATCCATGAAACCTTGAAGGCTGTGGTAGCACAGTACAATGCCAGCCAGCTTATTACTCAGAGAGAGGTAGGTTAAACAGCCTTGTCTTTGGATTAAGTATATAATCCTGATGCTATTTTAAGTTTTAACAGTGATAATTGTCAAACACAACCTGAGCATCAATTTTATTTTGCGGGAGCCTGGCACATAATAAGATAACTGGGATATAGAATCTCATTATGAATTTGCTTTGTTTTATTGTTCAAAACATGCTTCCTTGTATGATTGAAAGAATTCAGTCTGGTATATGTTTTGCTCAAATCTATTCCGTAGATAACTGGCTTCTCTTCTTCTTTTTCCTTTTTGTGTGCTTGTGTGTTTGTGTGCGAGGTTCAAAATCTCGAGTCTCGAGGGTTGTCTCGACCCTCTGAGAAACCGAGATCTAGATTGTAAAAAATCCGCAAGGGCTTAAATGGTATGTCGGGGCTCAAATGGTCCTTTTAAGGCCTGATACTTCAGGGAATCACTCTTTTAGCATACATAATCACATTTAAACAATAAAATTGAAAAAAAAAAAATCACACATGGTGTTTGTTTGGGTTTACACCCATGTTTGGCGGTGTCAATTTGAAGTTAAAAATGTGAACTTAGGGTAATATTGGTTATTCTACATATTGTACACTAATAGAAGATCAAAGAAGGCCAAATGAGTCAGTAAAATTATATTTTCGGAGACACTTAAACATAATAACACTTAATTAATTAATTGTCATAGTCAAAAACCAAAAGTAGTCAAGTAGACCATACAATCATAATTCATACATTATGTCGAGACCAATCAAGAACTGGTTGAAAACTGGTCGACAATGTCAAGAAATGGGTGAGAAATGGTTGAAAATGTCGGGACCAGTCGAGAACTGGTGGAGCATCTTGAGATCTCGTTTCTTATGAGATCTTGTCTCAACCTGTTCGAGAACTTCGAGATTCTCGACTTGGCGAGATCTTGCTGAACTGTTTTTTGTGTTCTTTATATGACCTTTGGCTATGATGCTTGGAGAATCTAATTTACCTGATAAACAGAATTAAATTGCTTATATCTTATTTGATTTGTGTTGGTAATGTCTAGTTTGGTGAAGGCGGTAGGAAATTTTCAGGCATTATTTATCAAGAAAGAGAATAGGAATGTTCAGGTGTTATTTTATTTTCCTGTAGGCTGTTAGTAGGGAAATACGAAAAGTATTGACAGAGAGGGCAGCCAACTTCAACATTGCCTTGGATGATGTGTCCATTACGACCCTTACATTCGGAAGGGAGTTCACGGCTGCGATCGAAGCTAAACAGGTTGCGGCACAGGAAGCTGAGCGGGCCAAGTTTGTGGTAGAAAAAGCAGAGCAAGACAAGAGAAGTGCTGTTATCCGGGCACAGGTTACTGCCTATTATATTACTCTTCTGTGTCTTTTATAATGTTCTTGGTCCTTGTAGCCATTTGCATTCATCTCATTTTCTTTGTTTTTGATACCAGGGTGAAGCTAAGAGTGCCCAACTTATTGGTCAAGCTATTGCGAACAATCCAGCATTCATCACCTTAAGGAAAATTGAAGCTGCAAGAGAGATAGCACAGACAATTTCAAACTCAGCAAATCGTGTCTTCTTGAATTCAGATGACCTGTTGCTGAACCTTCAGGACTTCTGATTTTGGACTCTGGGAAGTAAATAAATGCTCACTTCAGAAACTGCGGGTCCTCCTTTTGGTGGACCTATACATAGGAACGTGAAAAATTTCTGTGACTGAGCTGAGACAATCTTCTTGGTATGACTTTTCTCATAGACTACAGCATTTGTTTGTTGTATTTCAGAATTTTTGGGGTTTATTTATCTCTACCCATTTTATGGGTAGATATTATTATTTCGAGGAAGAATTTGGGCTTAGAAATGGCGAAAAGGTTTGCCATACTTACTTTTGTGGCTTTGAACTATTAACCTTGAGTATTTTAAAGGTGGTTTTGTCTGAATATACTGCTGGAGGTGTATTTTGTAGTTGCAACCTTTACTTTTATCCGAATTTTTATGTTTCATAAATTTTTTGGAATTGGTCTTTAGGGTTTTAATGTGCGTATGGTTTTACTAATAATCTGATACGGGATTGGAATTGGTCTTGTACCTGATACAGATCCCGATCTTGACTGGTAGAATCAGGATGAATCAACCTGATTCCTCTTTGGGTTCGGCCTCTGCGTCGGTCAATTTAATATTAAAAATAAAGAAAACGGAAAGACGATTGGAATCCAAAGATTCGTTCTTCTTCTCTAGTCTCAAATCCTGACTCCATTGTAAGTTTGGGAACGGCAAACATTCGGATACGGATGCTTACGGGTATTAAACACAAGCAGATTTCAAGGTGGGATTGAAAATTAGGTTAAAAAAAATAGACTTAATATAATATGTATGTGTTAAATACGTGTTTAATTCGGCAACAATTTTACTGAGGATATAGACATATATTCACTATGGTTTCGTGTGTGTTGATGTAAAGCAAATTTTTTTTTTTAATATTTATTTTCAAGTGATAAAATATAGTGATCTCTAAGAGGGATGGAAATGGAACTTTGTCTTTCTTTTATCTAATGGAAATAAATATTTAATTTTTTTTTACATATAAAATGTTACATGTAAAATTTTACGAATATGACATTTACATCATTTAATAAATAAAATAATAACATATAATACAAATTTATATACAAACAAAATTTGCAATCCATGAAATTCACACAAAAATGTCATCTCATTTACATAAAATACATACACCAAAGCCTGAATGAACAGGTTCATTTGGTAGAGGGGTTCAAGGATTTGATGGTGAAATGGTAAGACTCAAAATCTTGTGCTAAAGAGCATGGAGTTTCGAGTCCTCTTCAAGGCATAATATTGAGAATGCTCATTGAATGAGCAATTCAATAAGAGATCTTGGATCGAATTGATATTGATATACCGAGTATTTGTTGATATGAACTATTCTGGCAATCCCTACGATCTGAGTCCGAGCTGTTGGAATTGGAATAAGTTTGGTAGCGGATCACGAATCTTGGCGATCTTCTCTATCTAATGAATGGAAAGTCCGCTTTGAAATCGTCCGCCCTGCACCCACCCCCAAGGGATTTTTATTTTATTAATTATGTTTTTTTCATGTTTAATACAGCAATACGTGTTTAAAAAGTGTTTAATACGTATAAATATAAAAAATATGATTTTTTGAGAATTCATGCAATAGTTCATAAAGATAAGTTTAAAAATCCAATACAAGTGAATATGACATATTAGTGCCTCTCATTTACTTTCCTCATGATTTGGATTAGACTGCAATTTTGGAGTCTCTTTCTCAATGTGAGAGTAGAGATGAGAATTTCATTATCGTATACTGAATATACAATGTTATCCTAAAAAAAGAATATGAATGTACAAGGTTGATTGGAAACTAAAAAAAGAATGATTAATTGGAACTAAAAAAGAATGATTATCTATTATATACACCATTAATGACTTGTCAGTTATGAGGATAATCAATCCTTTTCTTTATGTGCACTACTGCCATCTAGAGAGATAATGGATCACTCTCCTTGTCTGTCTTGATCCTCCTTTCCTTGTATGGCATGATCAGTATCTTCATGTCCCTTTCCTTGTTTGTCTTGTTCTTCCCTTCCTTCTATAGCAGGATCAGTATCTCCATTAGAAATCTCCATTTTGTATTGCAATAAAAAGCTGTCTCAAGTTTCTGGATTTCAAGTGGCCCTAAGGGGTGGATAAAACAAAGCTGGTCACACTCCTTTTGACTGTGACCTAATACTTTCATCTTTAAGGCAGAGTAAGAAAGAGAGGAGAATCTGGAGACATGAGACCTCTTCCTCCTATCATCTCAACAGTGAATGAGAATGCTTGAGGAAGGAAGTTAGAGGTTGTTTATTCTGGGCTTTACACAGGAGATCCTTTACCTTCTCTGTCATCTGTAAAGAAAAAAAAAAAAAAAAAAAAAAGAGTTTCCCATAAATCTTCCTTCTTTTGGTTAGGTTATTAAATCTATAAAAAAAACTCTGCACATTGATTGAGAGGAGAACAATACATTTCCAAGCTTTCCCCTAGCATAGGGAACTGCTGATCTCTGGTACCCAAGAGGATTATGAGGAGATTTTCTGCTTGTTTCTTCTCCATATGATGACTCAGCATGACTCTTACTTCTTGTCACAACTGTTGAAGAGCCCTGAGAATTACTAGCCAGCACAGCCGGAAGGCTTGACTCCTACCAACAAAACCACACAACATGAATTTGATTAGAACAGGAATTCTGAGTTGGAAGTTTAGTCCCACACAGACTATCAAATAGTCTACAGCCTCCCTTATACACCTGAATGACCCTCAACTTTTTGGATGGAAATTTTACGTGGTATTGGAACAGGTTTTCACCATCTCTATTCTCTAGTCTCCACAAGTCCACATGTGTAGTGGAGTGCTTGGGAATTTTGTCCCTCACAGACTATCAAATAGTCTACAGCCCCCATTGTACACATGGGAGTCCCTCCACTTACAAATTTATATTCTGAGGGCCTAACGTGCCCGTAAGAGTCAGAAAGACCCAAGGAACATGTAGTTGTGAAGTGGCTATAATCATTATAACAAAGATCTGTTAATTTACCAAGAATAAAACAGTTGCACAGTGCTTGAGAACCTCTAAGTTCATCCTCACATCCTCGAGACTCCTGTCGGCAGCAGATGAAGTCTAAGAAGCTATGTTCCATAAGGTAGCCTCGGAAATGAACAATCCAAGCAGTGCATACCTGTGTTTTTGTTGGCCAAGGCCAAAGTAAGCAGCCAAAGTTGCCATCTGAAGAAAGATGTATGATTATGAGCACTGTGTGTATATGATCTTTAATAAACAAATAACTGATCTTTAATATAAAAACAAATAGCAAAACAGAATTCAGCCTCAGAAACATCTCTACCCCGTCTGCCATTAGCTGAAACACCATTCTTAATTTACTATATAAGCAATATCAGCAAGCTATTTTACCAAAGGAAAATAAGGTAAAACACCCACAAAACTTGTTACTTCTTAGACTTGCAGCCCAAATCATCAGACTAGATTGAAATAGTTTGGCTAGAAAGAAGTAGACCTCCATGAAGGCTGCAAGAGAATAGACCAGAGACTCAGTCAAAGTGGAGGTTGGAGCAGGATCAGATGGATAGATGCCTCACCTCCTCCCTGTTTTGTTTGGTTTTGCATGTTTCATTTGATGGTAAATTTAAAGAAACCATTAAAGCATGGGCTCTCTGTATTTTACACTTCAAAATTTCCATTAAAAGATGTATTGTGATGGTGTCCAATCCAGTGTCACAAGACAAGCATCTACACACTATCCAAGCAATGTATAGAAGAACTATGTACCTTCATGTTACCGGCTCTCTTGCCAAATTTCTGTTTCAACACCCCCAATGAATCAATCATTCCGATGGGCACCGGAGCAGGCCTACTGATATCAGCAAAAGCCTCCTTAATCCGAGCACAATCAAATCTCTGAATGTTATGTCCAGCCCACACACGGCCATTCAAGATGTTAAAGATCTGGTCTGCCACCTCTTCAAACATGGGGGCAGCGGCAACCGCTTTGCGTGTTATACCGTCGCTTCGTCTGGATTTAACTGCAACCACTGTCAGGTCCCGGGGTCTTATGAGGGTACAGTAGCTCTGTAGCTCAACCAGCTTCCTTGGACATACCACAATTGCACCAAACTCCAACACCCAGAACCTTTCTCCTGTTTTATTGGGTACTGTTGTTTCCATGTCGAAGAACACAATCTCTGCTCCTCTTCCTTCCATTTTAATCCCAGTCTGAAATTCAGGCTCTGTTAACCATTGTTGTCATCCTATCCAGGTTGGATTTATAAATGTTGAGAGGGATAAGAAATGAACAAAATGCCTTAACATCTGAGATGGATTGTCATGTGGTTCACGTCAAGAGTTTGGAGGAAGGAGTCCTTCTCTTCATTAAGTTTGTACAGAGGAATAAGAAGTGAATGCCAGATAGATTGTCTTGTGGTTCAAGTCATGATTTTGAAGGAAGGAGTACTTACCTTCATGCAGATGTATTATGCAAACCAATTACAGTTAGGCAGGAATAATAATCACAGAAGAGACCATTAACTTCAGGGAACATTGATAAATAACCATTTTTCTCTGTTCTGAACTTCTCTAATTCTGTTTTTTTCCCTTGGATTGAAGGTTTTAAGTTGCTTTTGGAGGAAACCCTTTTGAAAGATTCTTCTATTCGAATTTCTTGATCCATATGGGTTATCTTCAGTCAACTCTTGGGAAACGTGGCAGGTTAATTCTCCCTTTTGGTTCACGGCAGTGATGGGAGGATTCGATATTCGATACCCTTTTCTGCTGACTTTTGAGTTCTAAGAAATGGAATTTTGGGTAGGAGGATTCCATATGTATTTTTTTAATGTATTCTTATAAATGCATTTATTTATTTATTTTTTGAATGTATTCCTATGTTTATTCTTACTAATTTATTTATTTTTAGATAAATAGATATTTTATTGAATTCAGAATACGGATCACAAACATGCAAGACCATCAAAAGATGGGAGGCAAAACAAAGATGAGTAGAGCAAAGGCCAACACATAGCCGACCCAACAAGACCCAGCCCAAACAAGGGTGGTTCACACGCACATCAACTCACCAATGAATTGGAAACCCCATTTACACATAAAGGGACAAAGCCTCGATGATACCACACAAAAGTTCACACATCTTTGAAATGATCGGGAGGCCTTCGATGGCGGTTGCTTTTTCTTAGAAAGAAGAGGGTAAAACTACGTTCATTGTCCTCCCAACAAGAGGGGATGTTGGGAGGCACCAAGGATGAGTTATTGTTGTCCGAGGACTCCTCATATAGGCGCTTGAGGACTCCTGTCCTAACATCTTGAACAATTGGTTTAAAACGCAAAATGGGCAAAAGATCTCATTCTCTTAACGTGCTTCATGATCCAAGAATAAGACTGCAACTCAAACACTGTTTTTGTTAACCCAAAATATATCTTTAATCTAGAATGCATTCTAAGAATACATATCAAAGACAGCCTAACCTATAAGTCTAATTTTGGACGACCTAGTGTATCCTGGATGTTTTCCTCTGGTTTAGTGTCTTGAGGTTTGTCTTATCATATCCCCCTTTCAACAAGGCATCTAATATTTAAACCTTCTCAATTTTTTTTCTATCCACAAGAAAAAATTTATTGTCGGAATCATATGGGACCCACATCCATCGATTCTGGTTGGATCATGAGAAAGGAAGAAGAGGGAAGTGAAATCAAATTCAAAAAAGAAAGAAAAGAAAAATAGACACTTTTGTGATCATGATTGTGTAATTAATTATACTCATATGCAAAATAAATTTAAATAAACAAATTTGGGATAAGCTTTCATTTAGTTTTAATTTAATTTCGCTTTCCTTCCTGCACATTGAACTCTCACCAACCCCGTGTAATTTTGTGACCAACCCAGCTTCTGACCATTAGGAGTGTCTATCATTTTAGAAATTAGAAGTGCTACCAACAGACAAGTCTAAACTCTAAAGGAAGACCTTCCTTCCATGAGTCCAACAGAATGAAAAATCTACAATGACCTTTCTTATTCTTGAATAAAGAAAAATAAAGAAAAATAAAAGGTCTTGCTTGGATACTTTTACTTCTTCCATTTTCTTTTCAATAAAGGGTGGTAGGAACTCCTTTTGCTTGATTACTAGGACTTAAAATAGATATGTTTGTCTTGTTTCCATTGGCACTACCATGAAGTTCCATTGGTCACAGAAAATCAGGGCTCTCCATCAACTCCCCTCCTCCAAATAAAAAAAAGAAGAAAAACAGAAGAGAAATTACTGAAAGGTGGGTCCCCCCCCCCCCCCCCCCCCCCTCCTCCTCTTCCCAGGGTGAAGGGCAAAGACATTTCACCAATCACAGACTAGTTGGATGTATTTCCAATCATACTACAACATGCCAACAATTGGTTTAAAACTATTACAGTGTAGAACCTAACTTTCCTCGTCAAGCAGGAACCGGTGGCCTGAGTACAACCAAGGCTTTCTTGATCCTCTCTACAGCTGCTTGAAGTGTTGAAAGGGCTGCAGCATATGAGATACGGATGCAGTTGTCATCCCCAAATGCATCCCCGGGTACAAGTGCAACCTGCAAATGCAACAAATCCATTTCTCATGATTTAAAGATTTTGGTTCTAGAACATATTTGAAACTAGATCAAAACTAGGACCAAGACAATTATTCATAATGATAATAAGAGCGCAAGGACCAATGTTTAAGGGAACTACCAAGGATCTTCCAAAAAAAAGACCCAATAACATGCAAGATTCTATTGGGCGATCTGATATAATACAGTAACAAGTTTATCTAAGCAGATCGATCTTTATGGCATGGGCATCCCTCTAGGTGAGTCGATAGGTCCAGAGTAGAGAGTCCAGAGTCCAGATCCTATTGTATGTATGCAATGGGAGGACTAGACGCTGGTTCCAACCATCTAATTCTCAACTAATGTTGTCATTAACAGAGAAAAGTAATGCCACATTGATCATTACCTGTGCTTGATCAAGCAGATACCGGCAGAGAGACTCTGAATCCTTGATAACACCAAAACCTTTAGCTTCTGTTCCATAGTAGAAGCTGAAATCTAGGAAGAGATAGAAAGCACCCTGCAAAGCCAAAGGAATTTGACTGAGATCTCAACAGAACAGGAAAATAGCTCAAAAAGGGAGAAGGATACAAATTTTTATGTACCTGAGGCTCTGAGATCTTCACGCCCTCCATTTCTTTAAAGCTTTTAACCAAGAAATCCCGCCGTTCTCGGAAAGCTTTTAGCATAGTAGACACTGCTTCACCTCCAGCATAACCCATTCCTAAAGCAGCCACTCCTGCTTTCTGTGAAATGCTGCTAGCACCAGAAGTGGACTATAGCAACAACATGTGAAGTAGTGGAGTCAGCTGGTGCTTCCATTTATTGAAAAAACTCAATCAGACTCAGGTCATCAATTATTCATCAGCCTCCAAAGGTTTTTCGAAAGTTCTCACCTTGGCAAAATGATAACTCAAGCCAAGTAGAGAAAATATATTCAATGAGGAGTGCTTGCTCAAGAAGTGGACTATAGCAACAACATGTGAAGTAGTGGAGTCAGCTGGGCCCATATTGAAAAACTCAATCAGACTCAGGTCATCAATTATTCATCAGCCTCCAAAGGTTTTTCGAAAGTTCTCACCTTGGCAAAATGATAACTCAAGCCAAGTAGAGAAAATATATTCAATGAGGAGTGCTTGCTCAAGTGAAAATATTTTAAACGAGGAATGCTTGCTAAAGAATGGGCAATACCATCATTAGCAATACAATAAATTGGGGATACATATGACAAGAGTTTGCATCCCCCTATGGATTTAAGGACAGTCAATATCTTGCAAGAAAGCCATGGATTTGAATGAACAGGGGCAATGATTTCTGCCCATTCCAAAATGCAATTTGGTTGTGGCCATGATCATCCATCTTGATCAACAATTTCAGTCAACAAGGTCTTTGCATGATAGCATGTGATCCATCAAAAAGTGGGTAGAAACAGCCTGTATTTGTGGTAGAAGGACTAAGGGGATCAGACCCACTTTTTGATGTGTTGGATCACTTAACTTAGAACACTAGGAACTTGATGCAAGGGTTCTTTTTTATTTTTTTTTGGGGGGCGGGAGAGTTGCTGGTATGAACCTACCTTTCAAACCAAGCTCACACAAAATTTATGGCTTCTTGGCGGAATGAAAATAATACAACTCAACTGACATTGAATAGATGGAATTTATCAGGACCTGAAAAGAGACTATACCTGGCTCTGAATTTTACCACATGCGGTGACAAAGTGTTTGGGACCAGCAATGTATCCAAGTCGCCAACCAGTCATTGCAAAGGCCTACAAATTGGCCAATTCTAACATCAAAATTCACAGAAATCTTAAGCATTTTAGAATAACTGTTTAATGCCATCAGACATTAAAAAGAAATGCCTCAGATAAATGGTAACCCTTACTTGGTTCCTTGCTCATTGTCATAGTTCATTATCACAAAAAATCAAGACATCAATCATAAAGTACAAATGGGAAGGTGAAACAAAAATGATTTTCTTGGGTTCACGCACAAATTAAGATAACAAAGTTACCTTAGAAAACCCGTTGACTGTAAGAGTCCTCTCCCACATACCCGGCAAAGAAGCGAAACTTGTATGAGTTGCTGGTGCATAAATGATGTGCTCATAAATCTCATCAGATAGTACCTAATAGACAACAGTAAATGAAAAATCAAGGTTCAAATATTAGCTTAGCTGAAACAATAGGAGTGTATTCTTTCTTCTTTGTTTTCAAGGTTCCAAATTTTTGATCTTACCAGAAGCCTGGGATGTTTTGATACAATGTCAGCAATCTCCTCAAGCAGCCTTTTGGGATTAACTGAACCAGTTGGATTGGATGGGGAACAAAGAATAAGCAATCTAGACTTATCATTGAGTTTGGATGCAAGAAGTTTTGGGTCTAAGAGAAAATTGTTTGAGATGAGTGTTGGGAGAATCACAGGCTTTGCATCAGCCAACCTCGCCATCTCTGGGTAGCTGACCCAGTATGGAGCTGGGATTACAACCTGAAAAGTAAAAATCAGTGTGAAATACCCTACCTTCACAAGTTATGCAACCATTCAACAAAGTAAATGCATTGCAAACCACAAAAGTTTCTCAAATCATTTCAATTGTAATATAAATTTATTTTTCCTTTATGGTTGTTTTTGTAGATGTGTTTTTTCTAGAGATACGAAGTTGTTCTACAGCCACTACAAGGATGCTCAGAGATCAGTAAATAAAACTACACCCGCTAAAATAGAAACCCGCATAACTTTTTTTATGGCGACTTTTAAAGTATGTCAATGTAAACAAGCAAGAATAGCATGTGATAAGCTTGAATAACCCAGGATTGTTTATGAGCATTATCGTAAAAGTACACAACCAACATGATAATAAAAGTGACCTAGAATTGTCTAAACTCTGTAGAGGAAAGCGGTGACCGGTGAATAGGACTCTTCTCTAACACATGGCAATTTTCTCTTACTAGCATACAGGGAATTAGTTTATTCAATCGTGGCAAGGATATAATTCGGGTACAGCAGTTAAAATCAGAAATTCAGATGGAATGCTCCTATTTTGGGTTGTCCAGGTATTATAGATCTAGTTTGATATTGAAACTGATTCAGTGATTTGATCTAGTTAAGCCCAGAACATGAACTGAACTAAGAGGGTGTAGAAAGGCAATGAAATAAAACAAGTAGGTGAGAGGTTATAAATCTACAACAAGCACTGATTCACAAAATCAACTCGTAATTGTTAAGACGATCATAAAGGACTACACTCCTCACCTCATCCCCCGGAGAACAAACAGCAAGCACAGCTTGCAGGATACTTTGCTTTGCTCCGTTACTTACCACAATCTGATCAGGTGTATAAGTCAGCCCATTCTCCTCTGATGCAAGAAAATGAACAGTTAAAACCCATGCGCCAAAACCCATAGTTGGACAAAAATAATCAAAGCACCTGAATAGCTGCTATCTGATCAAAACAGAAACTTTAATTGAAGAGCGAAGAACTCACCCTTTAGCTTATGACAAATCGCAGTACGAAGCTCCAAAGTGCCAGCATTGGGGGTGTATCTAGTGTAACCTTCACGGATTGCATTGATCCCAGCCTAAATTTCCAATATATGACAGACCACAGAGAAGCTAAATGATATGAACCAGATAACAAGAGCTAATACAAGTAGGGATGTTGAATATCAACGAAAATAGGGCACCAGAAAGAGTGAGAGATCAGATAACCTCAGCAATTACAGCAGGGGTATCGAAATCGGGTTCTCCGGCCGCTAAGCGTATCACAGGCACTCCAGCTTGCACAAGTGCAGTTGCCTGGTCAGTTATGGCCACTGTTTTCGAGGGCTTAACAGAATTCACCCGCGGACTGAGAGAGGTGTCGATGGGAATTTTGACGGAGCTGCTCTCTGCACTTACAACTGCGGAAATTCTAGATGGCTGCACCTGTAGCCTTTGCTCCAAAGATCTATTTTAAAGGAATACAGAGAGAATTGCTATAATTCCAAAACCAGGTTGGCGTTTAATAGAAACAAAAGCTAAAATGGAGTTCCAAATAAGCGAATATTTTTCCAATCCTAAGAAACCCAGTTTATATTTCATGTTCATTAGTTAATACGCGTGGTCCAGATTAACGCCTTCAGCCAGCCAGAGCAACAAATTAGATAAAAGGCTTGCAGTCGCAGAAACAAGAGACCCAATTTGAAAAACTAAAAACCCAATTGGAGTACCATCAGATGGATGAAGAGAAAAAGCATATAATCATATAATAAACCAGCAAGATAAAAAATCAACAAAAGATCAAGAGAAACAGAAATGAAGGCAGAAGAGATGATTAAACAGGAGAGAAGTAAGTAGGGAACATACTTGGAAGAGAGAGTGTGGAATTGAGAAGAAAAAGAGATGAATCTGAAGGATTCATTGTCGGAGGAAGGACCGAGACGGGCAGATCTGAAAGTAATGCCGGAAGAGCAAGAACCTTGGAGAGAACCAGCCATTTGGAGAAGAGAAAAGTCTGATGGATTCAGTTCACGAACGAAAGATTCTGCCCTGTTTTAGACTCAAGCTGATGAACTTGAATTTAAAGCCGAAAGAGGGAGAGGGGAAGAGAGAGAGAGGGGGTTGGTGTGACAATGGACCATGGAAGTAGACGGGGAGAGAGAGGGGTAGTTGGTGAGGTTCACTTTTTTATTTCTGGGTTTGCCCATGTTTAACATTCTACATCTACACGATAGAGAAATTTTTCCCAAAAAAAAAAAAAATAAAAAAAAAATGGAAGGAAGAACAGCAGACAGAAATGGAAATCTTTTAGAATCTCTCTAAAATAAGCTCCCAATTTCACCAACCAGTCAGTGGGAAAAAGACGAAGATAGGAACGAGGAAGAGGGCATTCAAATTTATTTATTTATTTTTTGATAAAAGAAAGAGGCATTCAAATCACATTTGGGGAGTTGGAACCTACTCCCGTGGTTGGAGTGCTGGACTTGAGTTATACAATCAAATAAATCACAAAGAAAATTTTAGTGATAACAAAAATCAGGTCCTTGTTCATGCTAGGGCAAGTCATTGAAATATTTAGGAATTTGACCTAATATATACAAGGAGGTATGCCATAAAAATTTTGAAAAATGGATGATTGAATTGGATTTAAAATTTTGATATGCGATCAATTAAAACTATATATTACTTTTAGATATCCAACATTAGATTTTGTGACCTTACTCTTCCATATGGTAAATATATATATATATATATATATATATATATATATATATATATATATATATATATATATATATATATATATATATATATCCCAACCAGGAATTATAATTTTTTTTTATGCTAGGAATTAAGGTTTTAGAACTTAGAATCTCATAGGTGATCAATCTCCCTAAGTTTGTAGTGGAATAGGCCATAATCGATTGAGAATTGGTTTAGACTCAGTTGGAATCGAACTAACTCAGTCGAACTCGATATGCATAGAATTGATTTTATTTGCAATTAACCTTGATTGATTCAAAGTCGACTTGGCTGATATAGTCGATTTCGATTTGAGTTTAAAAATAACCTGTCAAGCATAAGGCAAAGATGAGCATGACCCTTAATTTTTTTAGATGATTTGAAGATGATTAGAGCATGTTTATGAAAGTTGATTACGTATCGCTTAAGCTTGTATATGGCAGGTGTTCAAGGCCATGTAGGAATCCAACCTAATATCGCACGTATCCTTTTAATCAGGCAGAAAATAGGGTGGTGACTCGTCTCTTGTCATCCAGTCGTCCATCGAATGGATTGGGTTGCATCAGTATACGTCCCGACCACCCCTGCCCTTTCGATGGACGGCTAGACAGACTGCACGATAGGAAACAAGCCCGATTGCAAAAATATGATAAATGATGACCCGTCAAATTTACAAATTAAACCTTAATATTGGTAAAATACGAGATTCTTGCCAGACCAACTTATCCTTATTCTCCACCGTATCCTGATGTATGAAATCCTTACTCCAATAGTTAATTATGCGATAGCCAGTGATCATTGCTAACCTTCTCTAAAAGACAATACACACATTTTTTTTCTTTCTAAAAACATAATGAAACCTAAAGTAGGAATCATTTTCAAATCCTCTTAGTGGTTGTCATCCACGTGTATACCAATACATCGGTATGTACGCACAGTAAACTATAGCCACTAGATTTCTTCATGCCACCGTGAAGGACATGAAAGGATTTTTATCCAGAATCATTCATGGCAAATCTAGACTATCAACAATCAAAAAAGCAATAGAAATTTGAAAAAGAGGCTATGCTTTTTTGTTCTGCTTGTGATCCTCAATCTCCTCTCACTTGATAACCACCGTACTATTGGGAGTTGTAGATGAAATGTGGGACCCATCTCTGAAATATGTGACCCATACCATTCAACGACTCTCAAGGATGTGGGATGATTACCACTTGTGGAGAGGATCTGGAGTTGTACACAAATGAGTATTCTTGATGTCCATCCGTATAGCAAGAGGAGAACCTGGAGAGAGGGAAAGATGTGTACATGTGAGAAGAGAGAGCAAGGTCATGGTTCCATAATTGATAGAAAAGATCTCTAGCGGTGTATACTTTTGTCTCGATCACTTTTTTTACAATAAAAATTGTACAAGATTAACGTGACATAACCAGACAAACAATGACTTTTTTTTTTTTGGTAATACCAGACAAACAATGACAATAACAGTAAATGCCACCCAAGAGATTTGAAATTCTATCTTTGGCATCGCCTTCAGTAGAATATCAAACCTTAGAAAAAGAGAATAACAACAGTGTCATCAATTAACATTAAGATGATAGACAATATAGGCAACAAGAATAGTAATTTCACACATTTGAAGATAATTAGGATAATACGTTCACTACGTTTAGTTGATGGAGAGTTTGTATGTGGTGATTATTTTCCCCTTAAATTTTGAACGTGCTTTAATAGGTTGCATTTGTTTCTCTATATCAATTAAGTTGTGCTCTACCAAAAGAAAAATGTTTCATCCATGTTTTAAAAAGCAAAAATGCGACTTTCCTATATAGAGTATACGCATGGAATCAATTGAGGTACACCTAGTCAAAGGTTTCAAATTTTAGTTTCATGCCTGATTTCGGCTAGGCCAAACAGTCGAAATTTCTCCAAAACTAGCTAAAAAAAAAAACTCAAATTTTGAACTTGGTTTCGGTGGAAAAAAAAAATATTTTTGAATCTAAATTTTTTTTTTTCATGGAATGCAATTTTAACATATCTATTGAATCATTTATACCAAAAAAAAAAAAAAATCAGCAATGGTATTTCTATGTCTACATCATATTATGCTAACGTATGTAGTGAGTGAGAATGGTAGTAAATTAGAAACAAAGTAACAAACTAATGTTATATAACTTAGTTAAAGAACATTTCATATTATTATAACATTTCATAACATTCTTTAATTATCAATTACATAGAATAAAGAAATCCATTCAAATCACGACGAGTTTCGTGGCGCATATAATCCGCAAGTCTGAAACCATTGTGTTGCCAATAAAGGTTCTCTCATTTTATTACATATACACATCTCATCCATAGACTTTACATACAAATTTATAAGAAACAAATAGTTTAAAGAAGAAATGGTTACTTTTTTGCTTCAAATCTTAAAAGCCATAATGAAATGAAGTTCAATGCATCTTAGAGTGCAAGGAAATGATGGAAGATGAGAAGAAAAATAGAAGAAATGAAAAAATTTTGGAAAAAAAAAAAAAGAAGGTTGAAATTAGCTTCTTTGGATCGAAATATGATCGAAATCCACCGAAATCTATTTAAATCTACCGAAATCGATCGAAATCCACTGAAATATGAGACTATTTTGTTTCAACCTATAGTTTCATTTTGGTTTGACTAAAAACAGAAACATTTTGGCCGAAATAAAAAATTTCGACTAAAATTTGGAACTATGGACCTAATTGTGAGACTTAAATGGGCTTGAAATTTTGTGTACGACTAAGATCCATAAGTTTTAAATCCAAATAGATTTGTTCACGTGGCATAATAATAAAGTATTGTAAAGTCTTAAATTATACACCCCGTTCTTGAACTTAGGACTGCAACAAGATCAAGTTGGGCTAAGCTTTTTAAAGCCCCAGCCCAATCCTGACCCACTTAACTGTGCTCAGGCCCAGTCCGATCCTGACTCTAATAAAGAGGGTACCTCGGATTTTTTTTATTCTTACAAAAGAGAAGTATATATTAAAAGATCTCAACCAATAGATCTCTTTTTTTTAGTGCCAATAGAAAATTATATAAAGATTTATCAAGAATATACAAGATTAATGTCCAGATATGCTTAAATGCCATTTTACAGATTTGAATCTCCACTTTCTTATAGCCATCAGTAGAGATACAATTAAATACACAAGAAAAATAAAATAAAAAATAATAATAATTAAATAAACCAAATCTAAGGTATTTGGGCATCCCAAGAAACATAAGAAGAAACAAAAGATGGTGGTGAAAAAATTAGAATCTTGAGCAACATTGGGTTCGAGGGTATAACAGAAAAATATAGAAGTTAAAAATTAAGGCTATGAAGATGACATTATATAGGCAACAAGAACAATAATATCATCAATTTTTCCATCAGATAATTTATAACCAGTCTTCTCAGCCTCAATTGAGAAGGGAGTGCTAAGATGATTGTTTCTAGAAATAATCATTGCATCATGAGCAATCTTCTGGGTCAGTACCCTAGATGGGTTCTTGCCAATCCAACCGATCATTTTGTTCACCACCTTAACAATATATTCTTGGATAATATATCAAATGGTCCATCACTGCCAGCAACAATGAGAGTCTCTATCCCTAACCTCAACTTTGAATTCCTGTTTCATTCAAACAGTAACAATGAAGATTAATGATTCTGATTAAAATAGAAACTATAATTTTAACAAGTCATAAATCTACTGTATTGTTATTCTAATGATCACACTATTTACATATGCTGAACTGGGTCTATCACTACGAAGGTGATTCACTAGTTGAAATGGGCAATTGAACCCGGCGTTGTTGGGGTTGGGACTTGTAGGCGATGCTATATCCTTTTATCACCATGAATACGCTGTCTCCAACATTCGCGAAATGCAAGCCCTGTAACTATAAATTCATAACAACAATATAAATTAGTTGCATACCTGTGTTTGTGTAATCATTGAGAAATTCCAACAAATTTTCTCCACAGGAAAAAAAATACATGATTTTTATAATTTAAGAAAATAATTTTTTTTATTTGCATTTGGTAAATGTACACTTACAAATAAGTTCATATATTTGGTTTCCTCCAATGTTTTAGTCTTGACATTTGAACTTGCAAAGTAAAAAAATAATATTCTCTTTAAGACAATGAGTTCCATTGTTTACAATAAATGCATTGTTAACTGTTTTATGACTTGCATCTTATGAAGGTAAAGGAATTTCCCTGTTTTTTGTTATCTCATAATAAATGTATGCATTTTGTTAACTTTTTTATGTCACGGGCCTTATAAATAATGGAATTACTCTGTTTTTCTGTTACCACACAATAAATGCATGTGCATTTTGTTAACTGTTTTATGTCATGCATCTTCATATCTTATAATGGTAATGGAAATTTCTGATTTTTTATTATTTATTATGAAAAAATATATTGTTATAACCTTTTTGATTGGGTAATAGGTTTATTCAATACAAGTTTGCTAAGAGCTATGGTTCTAAATCAAGGTATCGAATAGGGTATGGGTCGTGTTCAAAATCGATCCAATCCGGATTGGATGAGATCTAATGAAAAACTAACATGTGTTTAATCTTCATTAAAATAGTGTTAAAGGCTGTGATTGAGAATTGGATCTGGAATCAAAAACCTTAACATATATGGTACCAGAGGCAACCCAATTGAGAAACCACACATATTTTGTATACAGCCTTTGAAAATAGAACTCAGAAGAAGCCATTGACCTCATATGGCTTATCAAATTATAACAATTAGACTGCATCCCTATGGCTCATCTATGGAGCAGGTTCATAGAGAATTGACTAGCAACGCCAAACGAAGGTAAGCCCAAGTCTACTCATTTTCATAAGGAATTAGAGCATTTTTTTTTTTTTGTCAAATCTGAATCGTTTTATTGAGAATAATCCCACATTGCTAATAGATTTGAATCTTAAGATTTTATATATGAAGAGTCCCTCCACTTGCAAGTTTGAATTTTTGAGTTGAAAACTTGATATGGTATCAGAGCTCTAGATTCCCTCTCATATTAACCTTAAAAAGAAGACTAAGTCACCAAAGAGGAATACCAGATGCACAAAAAATGGACTATGGTTACCTAAAGAGGAACGATCACCTAAAAGAGGGACTTTATGTCATCCCTAAAGAGGGATCAATCACTCAAAAAGAGGGACTTTATATCACCCCTAAAGAGGGACTAGTCACATGAAAAAGATGGATCAGCCACCTGAAAAGTACCATGTATTACCACATATATTACTACATATACACTACCTAATGGTGGGGTTGGGTTACATATGAGGGGGAGTATTGTGAATAGTACCACATTGCTAATGAGATTGGAATCTTAGGGTCTTATATATAGAGAATCCTTCCACTTATAAGTTCAAACTTTTGAGTTAGAAACTTGACACGCCTCACGTTGCTCTGTTGTGCTAGTCGTCCATCGGATGGATTAAACTGCTCCGTACACATACCTATGAACTACTGACAAACTTAACAACAAAAGATGATTTTTATCCTTATCATTTGGTAGAAGGAATAAGTGTTCATAATGGGTTGTAAATTTCATACGAACTTATCTGTGGCCAGTGGGGTGGTTTTGTGAGGATTTTTTTTACTATTTATAAAACAATAAATAGATAAAATAAATTATCTGTGGATTGTGCTGTCCATAAAGTGGCTGGTTTAATGGCGGTTTTCTTACGACACTAACCTTTAGCAACTGTAATTAAAGTGGAAAAAATCCTCTGTTCAATAAGGAATTGGAATCAGGAAGGGCCGGCAAGAATCAATGCGATAACGAGGGGCGATAGCGAAGGCGTGGTTCATCCTCTAAGATAGAGTAGATGCGAAGGTTCGGATCGAAGATCTTCGCAAGACGGCCCATGAATCTCGAGAATCGGCTGGGGCGCTTCGCCCTACCGCATTCCGGCCCCGGGGCCCGAAATTGGTCCTTTCTTTCTCTCGTCTTCTCGGTCTATTGAACAATATTCATTGCCTCACCTAAACGGCTATGTCAATAGTCATCGCCTTGCCCTTGTCTAATAAGCCGTCTGAAAGACGCATTGCCTCTTTCAGAGCCAATTCTTCAATGGCCTTTTCCTTTCCTTCTCTACTTCCCTCGAAACTCCCCGTAACCGCACTCGCCACTTCAATCGCTACAAGCCACCGGAGCGGATATAGCAATCGGAGCTGGAGCTTGGGTCGTCTCTTCGTTCGGCTATCTCTTATCGGCCATTCCCGCTCGCTCGGCTGGCGATCAGCGATATACGACCACCCTCTTCATGGAGGAAAAACGGGAGGCCGGCCCCCCCCCCCAGGGGGAGGGGGGGGGGGGCCCCCGGAAAAAAAAACCCCCCCCGGGGTTTGGCCTGGCCCAATTATGGCTACTAATAAAATAGGACTAGGAACCAAAAACCAGACAGAATAGTAGGTATAAAGTAAATTGCCCAATGTTTCCAAATTAGTCCAACTTCGTACCTTTCCGGCATGAACCGTCAATCTCAGCGAGTGAACTAGCGAGTAAACTACCTTCTCGAGCTTCTATTTCTTCCATTAAAGGAGATTCGGGAAAAGATGGAATAGGAAGACGTACACTTGTTTAGTGAGGATTCTATCCATTCAAAGAGGATCAACATATATTTCGATCTATTTAAAGTGCATTGAGATACACACAGATCCATTTTGAGTGGGTGGGATCCTCACTACAAGGATGACCTCACTACAGAGGATCTCAATCCAATTAAAGTCTCTTAAAAGCACTTCGATTATTGAGCACTTTTCCTGTAGAATTTCCACAACTCCTCGGCCCTCCGATTGATGAATTCAAATCATCTCCACCCAGAGGTTCGGGAGGAGACTCGGCTCCCACCAGCCGATGCCCGATATGTGGGCGTCGGCTGGATCCGAGCCCTCCATCTGAGCCGGTGCACAAGCCGACATCTCCTGTCGGCTCACCTTACCAGCTTGGATGGAGGGTTCGGATCCCACTGACGCCCACGTGTTGATCATTAATAGCTGGTGGGAGTCGAATCTCCTCCCGAACCCTGGAGAAGCAACTGGAGCAGGCTTAGGACTACGATCCATGGACGGATGCCCAAAGACTTTACACAGAGCACACTGAGGCGGATGCCAATCATATTTCACCGGTTGCATAAAATGATTATCTAAATCACTAGAGAAAATAAATCGATGCAGACACAAGCGAAAGCCAACTGCTCCTTCATTATAATTCTTCGATCCGCATAGAGCGACTTCCCAATAACCGAACGAATTATACTAAGAGCCCCTCGTCCCCAAAAATGGAGGAGACCAGGCAAGGAAATCCATAATGTGATATTTCTCGGCCCAACTCGATGTGAGTAGAAAGATTGGTCTTCCCCCCACATGCAGAGACCATTGTCTAAAACACACGGCATCAGATAAGAAGTACTTGAAGATGAAACCCCATTAAACAATAGGAAACAGTCCATTAAACCATGGCGTGCATCTCAACTACTTCAAAAGGACTGACCAAACATAGGAGGAAGGCAGGGCGTTTCTCTAAGAACACAACCAGAGAGTTTGTGAGGCCGTTAACTTCACTTTCCAACACCGAAGCCTTGCATCAACCTAGCGGAGAACATCTTCCACGATTGGGGGAACGAAGTGAAGATTCAGATTGATCACCTTATGCTTTGGACTCTCATCACCAAACAACCTATTTGCCTTCTTTGGGGCCCCATCCCCAACCTCAGCTCTCAGCAACCCGCGGCAATCTAGTTTAGGAAACTCATCCACAACCCCATTAGAAGCACCCTCCATTGATTACATGGAACTTACCAAATCGTGACCTTCGTCGACCCTTGAGATTTGCCTTTTTTTTTTTTTTTTTTTTTTGAACAAGGCATTTTTGTTATGGGTTCAGACTACAGAATTAGCTAAATAGCACAAATGGGTCATGTTTTCTCTTGCATTCTATGATCCAAAAATTAGAATGTATATCACATTTTTTTTTTTTTTTAATCATTTTAGAATACATTATTATGCTAGAATACATTCCAATAATGTATACAAAACTCACTCCAAAAAGAAACTGGTTATTATGCACAAACCTGCATGTAGGGGCGGATATAGTATTGCACTGTTGCATGCCCCTTTTACCCTCATCCGATGGCTAATGTATTGTCATGCATGTGCATGTTATATATATATATATATATATATATATATATATATATATATATATATATATATATATATATATATATATATCAAACACTTATGTTTCATAAAGAAAACCCATGTCGTTCGAGAGAAATGATCATCCACTATACGTAAGAAAAAATGATAGCCAGTGTGAGATGCCGTATGGTACGGTCCCCAGACATCACAATGTATCAATTCAAACAACCCAGAAGATGCTAGTAATACTATCAGAAAAAGAAGATCTAGAATGTTTTTCCAAAGGGCAAATATCGCAAACACCATTGTCCAAAGGAATGTTTGGAAGTGAAATAGAATGAAGGCAAGGGTGACCTAATCGGTTGTGCCAAACCTGAGACGAAACACAAATAGCCGAATAGGTAACAACAGAAGCAGTTTCAAAATATTTAAACCATCACTTTGACGCCCCCTTTCAATCACCATCTTCATGGAAAAGTTTTAGAAAACACAAAAAGATGGAAAAAAAGTTACTAAGCAATTCATAGTAGATGTTATCTGGCTGACTGATAAAAGATTGAAAGCAAACTTTGGTACCAAAAAAAACATTCGATAATGTGATATCAGATGTCAATTGATGAGAGCCATATTGTTGAATAGCATAAGAAGAACCATTAGGTAAGGTCACAGGGGGATAAGATGAAGAGGACACCAGCTGTGGTTCAGAAGATGGCATGGACGAAAAATGATGCGATGCGCCCGAATCAACTACCCAGGAACTTGCTTTCCTTCCTCCTATAGCAAAGTTTGACTCTTGGATCGGATCAACGGTTTTTTCGTCAAAAGGTCTTTAAGATTCAAATTACTGGTATTCAAAAATCTATCCAATTCCAATTGTTGTAAAGGGCTTCCTTCGTTTGAGAAGTTCTCGCGGAAGAAAAGGAAATGAGTGGACCAGGCTGTGGCACCCTATACCGAAGGGAGGATCAGACTATGAAAAGCCATAAAGCCATTATTCGAGCTTCACATAGCGAAGTTGGAGCCGTAGACAGATTGTAGTAGCTAAATATCATGGAGGACGAAAGACTTGCCAAATAGACACATATCCATACTTGCAAAGTGGGAAGCAGATGAAGGGTTCAAAAGAGAAATCAGCTATTGATACTGAGCAGTTGTCAAAGATGAGTTGGAAAGTGGGTTGGAAGGTGAAGTGGGTAAGGTAGAAGATGTATCAGACATAGATGCAAGCTCAGATGTTGCCATATGAAGTTGGGGAGATGTAGAGCGAGAATGTGGGGGCCGACGGACATAACCGGGATGATATCCATGTAGTTCATAACATGTGTCACGAATGTGACCATGTTTATTGTAGTGTGAATAGAACGGTCGTCGGCGATTATCAGAAGAATTAGTACTAAGAGCAGCAGGGATGCGACTGACTACAAAAAGAGCCATATTCTTTGGGGAAAATTGGGCATGCCATAATAGATAGTTATTCCTATCCAATTTGATATTAAGAAGATGAGAGAGGTTGCTTCCAAAAGCAAATGGAGTGGAAGTTATTGAAGAGGAGGAGTTCTCCATTTAGAGAAAGAAAATCGCAAAGAAAAAAATATGAGAAATGTATTTTGCTAAAAAAGAGCAAGCTTTATACCATGAAAGCGTGCAAGTTTTGGATTATTGCTCCCTTAATTATGTTGAGCATTTGTATATTAATTTATAGATAATAATACAACAGAATTTGTTACATGATTGATGATTGTTAGGTAAGTTTTGGATTATTGCACCTTTAATTATGTTGAGCATTTTTGTGTTAACTTATTGACAATAATACAATAGAATTGATTACATGATAAATGATTTTTATGTATAGGATTAGACTACATGATAAGCTTAAGTAGGTTATCTTAAGTTATCTCCTTAAGCTTAGGAGCCGTGGATAACGATAATGCTGAGTAGGATTGGTTGATAACGATTGTAACTGTTCTGAGCGTGTGCTGTTATCACCAACTACCCCTCTCTCTCCGTTTACTTCGTAGTAGATTGTCCCACCAAACCCCCCCTCTCTCTCTCCAAATGGCTGGTTCTCTCGTATAGAAATCCTCTCTAGCCTGAGTTTGGGCGGGAGAGTTGGCGGTCCGAATGGATGGCCGCCACTTGACTCTTGGGTGGATCTAAGCCCTCCATCCGAGCCGACACCGGAGCCAACAAGCTGAGCGGACAGGGGTGTCAGCTCGGATGGAGGGCTCGGATCCACCTGAGAGCCAGGTGGCGGCCATCCATCTAGGCCGCCAACTCTCCTGCCCAAACTCAGGTGGGAGAGGATGTGAATCCGGTTCTCTCCAAGGTTCCTGCTCTTCCGGCATTACATTCACATCTGCCCGTCTCGCTCTTTCCTCCAAAAATCAATCCTTTAGATTCATCTCTTTTTCTCCCCATTTCTACACTCTCTCTTCCAAGTATGTTCCCCACTTAATTCTCCCCTTTTTAATCATCTCTTCTTTATCTCCTGATCTTTTGTTGATTTTTATCTTGCTGGCTTATAATATGATTATATGCTTTTTCTCTTCATCCCTTTGATAGTACTCCAATTGGGTTTTAAGTTTTTCAAATTGGCTCTCTTGTTTCTACGACTACAAGCCTCTTATCAAATTTGTTGTTTTGCTTGGAGGCTTTAATCTGGACCACGTGTATTAATGAAAAAGAAATTTAAACTGGGTTTCTGCGGATTGGAAAAATATTCGCTTATTTTGAGCTCCATTTTATTAGGTTCCTGCTCACCCCACCTGAGTTGTTGGGGGGGACCCACATGCTTTGACACCTTTTACCCTCGGCAAGAGGTTTCCTTGAGGTCGGTTTCTCTGGTAAGGTTTTCAGAAGACACTCTCCGTGAGCATCCGAGAACCAAAGACGAGTTTAATAGAAACACTTTCTTTGTGTTTCTGTTATTGAGAGTAAAACAAAGAGGAGGAAGGAGAGAGATAGTGAAAGGTGAGTTCTTATACTTTGTATGTGTGGCATGACGGAGTTCTCCCTATTCAGGGAAGAGGGCAAGGTTACACGGAATATGTCTGTACCCAAAACCAAAAATCCATTGCTAAAGCCTTTAGGGACAGAAATATTACTGTCCCTTTAATTGTCGTCCCAAATATTAGGGACGAAAATTTCTTTTTATTGGGAAAATAGTTATTAGCGATGGAAATTAGGGACAACTATATTTGTAGCAAGTGACTTATATAGCGATGGATCCTAACTGTTGCTAATGGATAAGCTCTCATGGAACGGACATTTCCATTGAAAATGTGATAGAGGATGTACCCCTACAGGGATGTATCCTAACCATCCCTAAATTAGTATCAATTAGGGAAAAAAATTTCTGTCCCAAAAACCTTATAACTTAACTCTTTAGTGGCGGTTGGTTCTGTTCCATAAAATTATTACATCTTTTGGGACGAAAATATTCCGTCCTAAAAACATTATATATGCAATTTTAGAGACAGTAAGTAATTTTTTAGGACAGAATATTCTGTCACTAGAAAGACCAATATAAAAAAAATTGAAATTATATTTCATGTAGGATAATTTTGTTTCCTGTTGTAAGAAAACATAATTCATCATAATACATATATAAAAAAAATCATTTCTATTATATAAGTTGTTCAAATGTCACATAACATCATGCAAAATTATTAAAATTAGATATATCTATAGATAAGATGTTCAAATCTCACATTAAATCATCCCAAATTGTTTAGTTGTTCAACTGTCACATTACATTATCCCAAATTGTTAAATTAGATATATCTATAAACCAAAGTAGTGTTCTATAGACTCTACCCATAAAAAATAAAAAAAGTGTTCTATAGATTCTACCAAAAAAATTAATAATAAAAATAAAATAGTATTCCATAGCTTTCATCAACATATGTTCCCAACAAGTGCTTCCTTAAAGTCCTCTATCACCTCCGGCCCTAGTTCTCACATCATTCTGTGAGAAAAAAAAAAAAAAAAAAGAAACTGAGATAAGAACAAGTGAATCTACCAAGCAGTTGTTTAGGTAAATACAGTCTTGTGAAATTTCAAAAAATATAATTTTTTTTTACTTTCTTGAAAAAAATAGAAAATAGATGCTGACAAAACAATTGCAATCTTAAAACTAAAGACTTAGATGGTAGACAAAAACAAATAAAAATAAAACATAAAAAATAACTAAAAAAAACCATTATCATGTTTGAAATCTCAAAATTCCTAAATATGTATTTTTTTAGGATGAATAAAAGAGCTTCTAAAGCAAAGAAAAAACAAGATATCAATGTGTTGGTTGTTTGTATGCTGGTTCCCTTCCATGAGTTGCATAAACATATTCATTTGAGCCTGTATTGAAGAGATCACTTGATTCTGTTGTGTAATTTGCTCCCTCAAGGTTCCTACCTCATTCCGCAACTCAACATTCTGCTGATAAGTGGCTGCACGTGATCCTGATGACCCATAAAAATCTTTTTAAGTTATTTCAATTCCTACAAAACGACCCGACCATGAGTATCAACTCCCATTACATTTGTGAAGATATTCTCATGCACTGTCTTGTCCCTTTGAGTTTCTTCAGGTTTTTTATTAAGTTCTTTTGACATCTCTTCCTGCAAGTCATTAAAAAAAAAAATTTCAGAACACTACACATAAATTGAAATATAAAACAATAAAGGAATTCCACCATTAATCTAACAAAGGTAAGAGTTGAAGATCATTTACAGATATATTATGTTTGATCATACCATATTCTCTTTTGATTTCATGTCTACAGGAGTTCCATCCTTTCTAGTCTGTGTGAAGTTGAATAGCTCCAACCGAGATGGAGTCGCCTCATCTGGGTGTTCCTTACGCTAAACAAAACAAAAATATAGTACCATTATCTTTAGAAATTGGGTATTTGAATATACATTAAGTCATTTTAACTAATTTAAATAAAAGATAGCATTAGTTTGTGAAGAAAACTTATTTATATAATTTACCTTCTTCTCTCGCATTTGTGCGAAACTTCTTTTCCCTGCTTTATGACCCATATGTAGTTTGGACCTATTCTTCTTATTTCTATCACAAGTGGCCTAATATATTTGAAACAGTCATATGCAAGTCTCATATCATAGTTTTAAACTTAATTCACATACTAAGAATTACCCTAATTTCTAAAAATACCTGAGAACGTCCTGAATCCCATGTTTGTAGTAGTTTTAACCATTGTTCCAATGGAACACATTTATCACGATTCAAAGTCCGCTCATCCTTTGGGGTATAATGATCGTAAATATCTTTCTTCAAGTCACTCTTAAAATCTCTCCATCTATCATTCAGTTTACGTAAGGTCCAAGATTTAGAATTATCATCCATGTTAAATTTTTCCTGTAAATTTTAAAAAATAAATTGATTACTAAAGCATTCAAATATGTATATTTAAGATATGATAGTTACTTTAGGTGTCATAATACCTTAATTTTGATCCATACATCATCTTTGCATTCCATAGGAACTTTCCTCCAATCAGGAATATCGACTGGAAAATGGGATGTCTTGTGCAAGTGTCCCAACACATGTCATCAACTTTGCTGTATTTTCACAGCATGGTTGAGCCCATTCATTTGTTAGGACATCCAATTTTTGGCCAGTAGACATTGTTGAGATTTTCAAGCCCCTTGTTAATCCTTACCTCTTTATCATTCTTTGTGGAGAATCATCTGTATGTCATATGATAAACTTACAAAGCGGAATCATTTCCTATGCATCCAAATATTCATGTAAATATTCAAAGTTATTACAAGGTGGCAATATAGTAAAATTAATCAAAAGCAATTGATGCCTTATACTAACCAGCATCCATGTCTCCATAACTAGCATCAAAATTGGACGAATCTTGTGTCAACATCGGTTTAGAGGGTCCAACATTCATACTTCTCATTGTTTAAATATGTGTGGCAATGAATATTCAAATATTAATATATTAAAAATTATATTAAAAAATAATAGTAGTTTGAGTACAAATGGCAAACTCTAATTTAGGTGTAAAATGAATGAACTTGGATTTATGACAAAATGATGCATAATTAAGCTAACAATTTCTAATCTTAGCTAAAAATGGCCAATGCCATTATTGGTTACAGAGAGTACATTAGCATAACTCACCATATATATATATATCCATTATGGTCATATAATTTGGTAAATTACCTTCTTAATTTTTTAATTCAGTGATGAGATCAATGGGGGTGTCAATTATCATCCATTTTATAATTATTACATTTAATACAGATATTAAGAATAAAACTAAGTATTGCATCTAGTATGAGCAAAAACACTGTTCAGATTTTACATATAAATCTGAATACAATAACAAATACCTTTCAACTCCGTCAAGACTTCTAAACATCCGACGAGGAGGGCAAATATGAGGTTTCAATAGAATCTCATTAGTAGAAAAAAATATTTACTGTCCACCACCTTAAAAAAAAGAATGTAAAGTTACAAGGAAAGGAGAAGGAACAATCCAACAAGAGATTAACATAAGAAGAGAAGCATATTAGAGAAAATTGGGCTTTTAAAGGTAGAGTACATGAGCAACTTAAGTGTTGAATGTTGTATACAATTAGCAATCGATATGGGGATTAAGTTGAGTATCTTTAGAAATCCTGATAAAACCCAATATACAAATTAAATCCAAGATAAAATCTATAAAAAATATTTTTTTATATAATTAGATAAAACTCTATTAATTAAAATAACAAAATCTAAAGAAAAAAAAAGAGTTGGAAAGAGAGAGAAAAGAGAAATCACATTTTTTTTAATGAGATAATGCACCATTGAATTAAAAAATCGTGATTTTATTAGAGTAGCGTTTCTAATTATTTTTCTTTTTAAAAATAGTTTGATCTCCACAATCTCTCAATAAATTTGCCAAGAAACATTCAGGTTTGGCCACGCAGGTTTAGAAATTAAAAAACAAATTAGTTCTTATCTCTTTGAAATTCTTTTTTCAACTCTTAATCTTTTAACACCACATTATCTGCAAATAGATTTTCTTAGCACAACTTCAGAATCTTGAACAGTTTTACACGATAAACAAAAGTTACAAGCTCTAAGTTAGGGTTAAACAGATTAGAGGCAAGAGGTCACGATGTTGTTCTGCAACTCCAAAAGATAGGGGAAAGAAAGGATGATAATATGGGCATATAAAATGGAATAAATTAGGATAATAAATTTACCTGCAATCGTTTGAGAAGAAAGCCTGAAGATTGCTCTCTAATTTGAAGAGAATGGCAACCAAAACGAGAAAAAAAAAAAACCCAGAGAAATAGGGGAGAATGAAATCGTGAGGCGAGGTGATGGGCGGGAATATGTTAGCTATATTCGCGGGAAGGGAAATCTCTAAATATTTACAAAAAAATAAAAGAAATCCCCCAATCAAAATCCCGCCTGTTAAACCAAAATCATAAAAACATGGGGACGGATTTTTTTGTTCCTGACATAAATAGGAATTTTACCCACCTATACTTTCCTTTTGTGTCACTCTATGCGTTTACCAAAAAAGAAAAAAGAAAACCTCAATCCTAATTCTATACGTTTCTTATTATGTCTTCCAATCCCCAATTTTATCTCACACCCAAAAAAAAAAAAAAAAAAAAATAACTTTAGCAATAATATCACGTATCTGGTCACTTGTTAAATACGTATCACACCTAATTCTATACGTTTCTTATCATCCAATCCCCAATTTTAACTCACCTCCCCTAACTCACCCACCCCCCCCCCAAAAAAAAAAAAAAATCAATACTTTGCATATCACGGATCCGGTCGGTTATTAAATATGTATTACATAGATTTTGACTTAACAAACTTATTTCTAATTAAATGATAATGTGATAAGGTTAAAAATATCATAATGATAAAATTATCCTTTAAACAATAGTATTTTATTATTTTTCCTTCTCCCAAAACCCATATATACAAAATAACTTATATATTGTTTCACCTATCGTGACTCTTATCCGACGACGGGCAAGGTAACTCCCTTCATCTCTGATCTCTAGTGAAGTTTCATGTCTTTTCTACCCTAACTTTAGGGTAGAACTGGAATCTCTCTACTTCAAGGAATGCCATCAAGGAGTAGAAGAAAAGTTTTACTGCACAAGAGTCCGATAACCACATTTTCTTCCTTCCACGTCATTTTTTTGCAACTTGACTCTCTCGCGAGTTTTTAAGATCGATGATCATAGTTGGTTGAAATCAAACCTGGAGCAACTGTCCATGTCCATTGCTAAACTCGACAAACTTGTCTATGAGAACTCTGTCTCGGTGAAGAAAATCCCCCAACGTGGCAAATGAGTCATTCGTTTCAGTTTCACTACTTTTTTCCTTTTCTTTTAATTTGCAAACGAACCCTCTTTTGGGCGATTTCTCTGTAGCTCCTCTTGTGTGATGGCAAAATTATTATTTTTTTATCAATTTATTGGGGAGGGTAATTGAGTATTTTGCATTTTTTGTTTGTCAACTTAACAACAGGGGATAGGTGATATTAGTGGTAAACTTGGGGGTTGAGTGACATAAAAAGAAAGTACAGGGGGTGGGTGAAAATTTTCCTATAAAAATTAATTATTATCTTAATTAATTATTGTCTTCATGCGATAAAAATATCCATCCCTATTGAGTAGCTTAAAATTTCTTTAGACGGAAATATCTGTCCCATAATCAAATCATAAAGATGCCCTACATCAAGTATAAGAGACTGTAGGCTCCGTTCCTAATATATATCCTATAGGGATGATGGACAATACTATCCCATAAATACAGTTCATTAGAGACGGACTATTCAGTCACAAGTACTTTATCAAATTTTATTCGTTTGCCACGGTACATATCTATCCCTACTATATTTATTAGGGACAGATTTATAGTGCCGTTCCCAATAATAAGTGGTAACTAACAATTGGGATGAAACTTTTTGCACAGTTCCTATAGATGCTATTTAGGGACGAAACTTTTCCACCATCTCTGTAGATGCTATTTAGGGACGGATTTATAGTGCTGTTCCAAATAAGTAAGCTGTAACTAGCAATTGGGACGAAACTTTTTGCACCATCCCTATAGATGCTATTTAGGGACAGAAATATTTTTTTCCATCCCTTAAACCGTCCCTATTGCACAATATTGTTGTAGTGATTCAAGAATATGTTATTTCTCTTAGAGATGGCTAACCTCTAACTGTGACTAGAGAGGATTGTATCGTGTATCCATTATTATCATAATGAAGATTTATTTGAACTAGGTCCTGTAGTTTATTATCCCCTTCCACCTTCAAAGGATTTTTTATATGAAAATTGATGTTAGGAAGAAAAAATCTTGTTCTTCCCCTAACAGATTTTAACTCTTGTTTCTATTAAACGCCAATGTGGTTTCGGAATTATAGCATTCTTATTTCAGAGTAGGCTGACCAAGCTTTTATGCTCTATATTCCTTTAAAAATAGATCATTGGAGCAAAGGCTACAGGGGCAGCCATCTACAATTTTCGTAGTTGTAAGAGCAGAGAGCAGCTCCATCCACATTCCCATCGACACCTCTCTCAGTCCGCAAGTGAATTCTGTTAAGCCCTCGAAAGCAGTGGCCATAACTGACTAGGCAATTGCACTTGTGCAAGCTGGAGTGCCTGTGATTCTCTTATCGGTTGGAGAACCCGATTTCGAAACCCCTGCTGTAATAGCTGAGGTTATCTAATCTCTCACTTTTTTCATCTGGTGCTTTATTTTCCATGATATTCAACATCTCTACTTGTATTTGCTCTTGTTATCTTGTTCATATCATTTAGCTTGTCCGTGGTCTGTCGTGTATTGGAAATTTAGGCTGGGATCAATGCAATCCGTGAAGGTTACACTAGATATACCCCAAATGCTGGCAGTTTGGAGCTTCGTACTGTGATTTGTCGTAAGCTAAAGGGTGAGTTCTTCGCTCATCAATTAAAGTTTCTGTTTTTATCATATGACAGTTATTCAATTGCTTTGATTATTTTTGCCCAACTTGGGTTTTGGGGCATGGGTTTTAACTGTTCATTTTCTTGTATCAGAGGAAAATGGGCTGACATATACACCTGATGAGATTGTGGTCACTAACGGAGCAAAACAAAGTATCCTGCAAGCTGTTCTTGCAGTTTGTTCTCCAGGAGATGAGGTGAGGACTATAGGATCATCTTAACAATTACGAATTGTGCATTATCTTCACGGAAACAGCTTCTCCATGTTGTGGGGGGTAAGATTGCGTACATTTTGCCTCTCCCCAGACACTGCATTAGTGGGAACCTTATTGTTGATTTATAACCTCTCACCTACTTGTTTTATCTCATTGCTTTTATACACCCTCTTACTTCAGTTCATGTTTTGGGCTTGATTAGATCAAATCGTTGAATCAATATTTCAATAACAAACTAAATCTATAATACCTAGACAACCCAAAAAAGGAGCATTCCACTTGAATTTCTGATTTTAACTGCTGTACTCGAATTATATCCTTGCCACAATTGAATAAGCTAGTTCCCTCTAGGTGATGCGGGATTCGGGTTGAAAAACCCTAATTGGTCCACTAATGGCCCCATCCAAGATAGTATAAGCTTTAGTTGAACAAATAGTAGCAATGTCTTAATTAACGAGAACACTATGTAATGACTCTTGAATAAGATTAAGTTGGAAGTGAAATTTTAAGTGAAGGGTAATTCTGAGAAAGACAACGGAGGACTGATTGAGAATAATTCTGGAAACAAGGGTTTACTTGTAATTTTAGGAATATTGATTCTTCATCAAACTCACAACAATATAAACCAATGAATAAACCCTCCCCCCCCTTCAATATCAATCCCAACCCAATTGAAATCGCAGGGGGGGCTTCAGCCCCCTTAAAGCAAGCATTTATCGATAATAAGAGCCAGTGGGAAAGGAAATGCAAGCATTTATCAGATAATAAGAGCAAGTGGGAAAGGAGATGAAACATTGTAATCAAGGGATGGCGGAAGAGATAGATTCAGCTCCATATGCAGATCTGTAACTTCTAACAGGAAGGGGCTTAGGGGCTAAGATCCTAGGGTTAGGATCGCCTATGAGAAGGCCACCTTTACCTAAAGTCTGAGCTCCGACAGAGTTGTGTCGACAAGGTTATAGAGGGCTTTATTGGGACTAGGACTATTCCCCAATAGATGGCTATAGAACCATAACTTAGAAGAAGATTCAATGAGGAATCAGAAGGAGGAAAGAAGAAGAACAGGGGAGGAAGAGACCTGGGTTGGTTCTGGCTCGCAGAGATGAGAGAGAGAGAGAGAGAGAGAGAGAGAGAGGGAGGGAGACATTCAATTCATCCTTTCATAATCTGAAAATAATAGAACTGGGAAAACTTACCTAACTAATTAAAATAATAGCAACTAAATAACTAAATAAAATCCCTAATCAAAATGGAAACACTAAGCAAGGGAAAAAAATTTCTACTATAACCTATTGCTTGCTTACTGAGACAATAAGAAAGGAATTAAAATAAAATCTTACCTAAATTTTTCACTTAAATTTTCGAAAATAAAAGATTACAAACATATCCCAATTGAAATTAAATCCTACAAAGATTGCATTCCAAGCCCATCTCATCTTGTGGGCCTGCGGCTTGAAAAAATTCATCTACGAATTTTGCAATTGCAAAGAAAGAATTTCGTGGGATGCACAACCAACTACAATCAGAAACAAATTCTGGTAACACATAAGTGGTAGAAATGTAGTCCACAAGTCTTGAGGTCCGTTCTTCAAATAATGACGGTGGGATCACAAATTCCATCATCGCGTAGTCACGAACGATATCAAGTGGTCTAGCAAGGTCCTTAACTTCTTGGTGGACTATTTGAGTCAACTTTGGGATATCTGAAATTTCTACAGTTGGTAACTCAATTGTTGGCTGAGGTATTATTGGTGGTGGGGTAATTTGTGGCGGTGGCGGTAAGGTGGGACCAATGGGAGTTGGAACGTGTGAAATTGAATTAGAGGAATCCCCAAGCATGGAACTTGTTTTATTGTATTAGCCTATCGATGGAAGCCTATAAAGATTTCATTACATTCTAAAAAGATAAAAAAGTGGAATTTATCCCATCAATCCATTTGGATAAACTGGCAATGACCGCGTCAGTTTCTTCTTTGTAGATGTTAACACGTGACAAAACCTCGTTGTTACTCACCATGATTGCAAGATATTCACTCTAATACCAATTGATGTGGACTTGGGTTGGAAAATCCTAATTAGTCCCCTAATGGACCCACCCAAAATAGTATAAGATATAGATGAACAAAAAGTGGTAATTTTATAATTAATCGAAACTATGTAATGACTCTTAAGGAAACCAACAGACCGCTAGGATTAAGCTGGGAGTAAAACTATAAGTAAAGGGTAATTCTGAGTCAGATAACAGAGGACTGATTGAGAAAAATTCTGGAAACAAGGGGTTTACTAGTATCTGGAATATTGCTTCTTCTTCAAGCTCCCGACAACATAAACCAATGAATAAACCTTATCTCGATTCAAACAGTGTAACTCCTTCAATACAATCCCAACCCATTTGAAATCGCAGGGGATGATTCTTCACTCGAAGCCCTCTGAAATGCAAGCATTTATCAGACAATAAGAGCAAGTGGGAAAAGAGATAAAACATTGAAATCAGGGGCTGGTGGAAGAGAGAGATTCAGCTCCATTTGCAAGTTTGTAACTTCTAACAAGATGGGGCTTAGGGGCTAAGATCCTAGGGTCAGGATCTCCTATGAGAAGGCCACCTTTACCTAAAGTCTGAGCTCTAAAGAGTTGTGTGGACAAGGTTACGGAGGGCTTTTCTAGGAGTAGGACTACTCCCAAATAGATGACTACTGAACCTGAACTTGGAAGAAGAGACAATGTGGAAATAAAAGAAGGATGAAAAAAGAAGAATAGGGAGGAACGGACCTGGGTCGGCTCTGGCTCGTAGAGATGAGAGAGAGAGAGAGAGAGAGAGAGAGAGAGGGGAAGTGAGGGAGTACACAAACTTATGCCCGCAGACACTCAAAACTCAATATTCAATTCATCCTTTCATAATCTGACAATAATAGAATTATCACAATTGCTTTTAAAGGGAAAATTTGCCTTAGATTAATTGAAATAAAACTACCAACTCAATAACTAAATAAAATCTCTAATCATAATGGAAACCGCAAGCAAGAGAATAAAATACCTACCATAACCTATTACTTACTTGTTTATTAAGACAATAATTAAGAAAGGAAACTAAAATAAAATGTAAAAAAAAAAATTTCACCTAAATTTTCCAAAATAGATTACAAACATATCCTAATCGTACAAAGATTCCTATCCAAGCCATCTCATCGTGTGGGCCCGTCGCTGCATCAACTTTTGCCGGTTTGTTAAAATTCATCCCCAAATTATGTAGAGGCGAAGAAAGAATTTCGTGGAATGCACATTCAATCACAGACCGTAACAAAATTTTGGTAACGCACGAGTAGTATGGATGTAGTCTGCAAATCGTGGGATTCGTTCTTCAAATTATGATAGTGGGATCACAAATTCCTTCATCATGTAGTCACGAACGATATCAGGTGCTCTAGTATGGTCCTTCTTAACTTATTGTTGGGCGGTTTTTGTCAACTTTGGAATGCCCACATTTTCTGCGGTTGATAACTCAACTGTTGGTTGAGGTATTGGTGGTGGGATATTTTGTGGCGGTGACAGTGCGGAGGGTGTAATGGGAGTTAGAACATGTGAGAGATTGAATTGGAGGAATCCATAAGCAAGGAAACTTGTTTCTATTCTAGATTTTACTAGCTTATCGATGGAAGCCTGTAGAGATTTCATTACATCCCAGAAGGATACAAGAGTGGAATCTATCCCATCAATACATTTTGATAAACTGGTAATGCCACGATAGTATTCTCTTTGTTGGTTTTAACACATGACATAAGTTCATTGTTACTCATCATGATTGTAGGATATTTTCTCAGGAACCTATTGATGCGGGACTTGGGCATAGTTGTCAAGGCGTCTCCTAGGCGACGCCGTTGCCTAGGCCAGGCCTAGGCTTTCGGGCGAGTCAGATGGAGCTAGGCAGTTGGTCGTCTTATTGTATCACGCCTTGTTTTATTTGTTTATTTATTATTTTAATTAATGTCATTTGTAGCACTTTTATTGGATGTATAAAGTCCATATATACACCTTAATGCATAGAATTATGCATATGTAGTAAAAACAATAAACATTGAAGCGTTAACCCCTTTCATTTTGTATAAATCTTTTTATTAAGATGTATTGTTACAATGCCTTGGAACGTTTTGGAACGGCTTGGGTACTCCTTGGTACGCCTAGGTACCCAGGCACCTCTCCAACACCTTGGGTCATCTTGACAACTATGGACCCGGGTTGGAAAACCCTAATTGATCCACTAATGGGCCCACCCAAGGTATTATATGCTTTAGTTGAATAAATAGTGGTAATTTTGTAATTAATCAGAACTATGTAATGACTCTTGAGGGAATAAATAGACCCTTAGGATTAAGTTGAGAAAAACAACGGAGGACTGATTGGGAATAATTCTAGAAACAAGGGGTTTACTTGTAATTTTTGGAATATTGCTGTTTCTTTAAGCTCACGACAACATAAACCAATGAATAAACCTGATCTCGATTCAAAGAGTGCATCTCATTCAATACCATTCCAACCCAATTGAAATCGCAGGGGTGGTAAACTCAAGATTCAATTCACTCATTCATGATCTGAAAATAATAGAACTCTTACATTGATTTTAATGAGAAAACTTGCCTAGACTAATTGAAATAAACATAGGAAATAAATAACTAAACAAAATTCCAAATCAAAATGGAAACCATAAACAAGGGAATAAAATACTTATCATAACCTATTGTTTGCTTATTTAAACAATAAAAAATGAAACTAAAATAAAATCTTACCTTAATTTCCACTTAAATTTCTTAAAATAAAAAATTACAAACATATCCCAATTGAAATTAAATCCTACAAAGATTTCTATCGCCCATCTCATCTTGTGCTCCCGCTGCTGCACTAGTCTGCTAGTGAGAGAAAATTGCCATGTGTTAGAGAAGAGTCCTATTCACTAGTCACCGCTTTCCTCTACAGAATTTAGACAAACTCTGGGTCACTTTTATTATCATGTTGGATGAGTACTTTTACTATAATGCTCATAAACAGTCCTAAGCTATTCAAGCTTATCACATGCTATCTTGCTTGTTTACACTGACATACTTTAGAAGTTGCCATGAAAAAAGCTATGCAGGTTTCTGTTTTAGCAGGTGTAGTTTTATTTACTGATCTCTGAGCATCCTTGTAGTGGTTGTGGTTGTGGAACAACTTTGTATCTCTAGGGAAAACACAACTACAAAAATAACCATAAAGGAAAAATAACTTTATATTACAAGTGAAATGACTAGAGAACTTTTGTGGTGTACAATGCATTTGTTTTGTTGAATGCGGTTGAATAACTTGTGAAGTTACGGTATTTCACACTGATTTTTTTTAATTTTTCAGGTTGTAATCCCAGCTCCATACTGGGTCAGCTACCCAGAGATGGCGAGGATATATGGCTGATGCAAAGCCTGTGATTCTCCCAACACTAATCTCAAACAATTTTCTTTTAGACCCAAAACTTCTTGCATCCAAGCTTGATAAGTCTAGATTGCTTATTCTTTGTGATGCAGTCCAACTACGAAGATCGGCCCGCATCAAAGCCCAAGCTTATAAAGCCCATTTGGCCCAAGACCAAGGTATGAACCAAGCTACAAAAGAACCAATGAACCTGACCCTTGCTCTTTAAAACCAGCCCATTTTTGGTGATCTTTCAAGTCTTTAGTGGATAATGAGGTGGCCTTTTCTATTCAATGTTTCTAGAGTTTTCTCTACATTGGAGCTTGCATCAAGATATTGAACCAACATCAATACCTTGGACCTTGAATCAAGACTTTGGAACTTGCATCAATGCTCATTGGAGTAACCCCTTGCATTGGAAGAGTTTATTTTTTTAATCTATCATTTATTGTTTTTTATTTTGTATTTTCAGCCCTTGGATTTAAAGATATGATTGTTTTTTTATTTTCTCTATTATGCCTATAAAAGGCCACCAAAGTAGTTTGTATTGCAGAGATAATTTGAAGTGATTCTTATGAATGGAATTTGCCTAAGTGCAATTCTTGAACCTAGAAGAGTTCTCCCTTGAAACCTTGAAGAAGTTTCATTCCATCCTAGAAGAGTTGAAATTTTATTCTTCACCTACATCCTTGAAGAGTTGTAGGCCACCTTTGGAGTTGATTTACATCCTAGAAGAGAAGTAAGTCACCCCACCTTCCCTTCCATCAATTATATCCTATTCTTTCTTTACCGTTAAAAAAAAAATTCAAAATCCATTTCTGCACTTCACCTCCCTTTTGATTCCTTTGATTTTGTATAAGTCCACTCTCCCGATCCATTAGTTCCATAAGCCCAAAATTGGCTTACATCATTTGGTATTAAAGCAAAGGAGGAGAGATATTATGGGTCCAAAATTTCGAGGTGGTCGAGGTAGTCTAAGTGGCCGAGGTAGTCGCACTACCACCATCAATGATGATGCATTAGCACAAGCCTTACAAATACAACAACAAATGCAAGAACAAATTCAAAACCTTACTCTTGAGGTTCAGAGACTACGAGATGGTAACAATCCATCAAATTCAAGAGAAGATAGATCGGATGATTCCTTATCAGAAGGATCCGAACCCATAACAAGAGGGTTTCATCCACACTACCCTCAAGGAGGTCGAGAATGGGACTGGGAAAAAGAAGTCAATAGGGATATTTCGGAGTTTTCAGGTACTGATCCTCCTGATAAAATTCTTGATTGGCTAACTCGTGTAAATAAAATTTTTGAGCATAGAAATGTCCCGGACAATCGTCGGGTTGGCATCATCTCCATGCGCCTTCGAGGCAAGGCCATCGCTTGGTGGCGACGTGAGAAGCAAACACGTCAATCCATTGGCAAAGCTCCCATCACTTCATGGAGAAAGATGGAAGATAAGATGAAAAAATACTTCCTTCCCAAGGGATATAAGAGAGAGCTCTATCAACGGTATCAAAATTTGAGGCAAGGTACACACATGGTAGACCAATACACCAATGAGTTCAATGAGTTGGTGATTCGTAACAACATCATAGATCCGGAAGATGTACTTGTGAACAAATACTTGAATGGGCTCCAATCTTACATTCAAGAGGCCCTTGAAGTCCTTGACATTTGGGATGTGGGAGATGCACATGAAAGAGCCCTTAAGGTGGAACGTTCTCGAGGTCGAAAACAACAATCTATTTTTACCTCCAATCGATCAAATCAGAATCCGGTGAGTACTACTAAACCAAGTAATTCTTTAGACCGTTCCTCTAACATGGAAAAGTTGTCTACTTAACCAAAGGTTACTAATCCTACCACCCAAATCGGTTCAAGTTCCTCTGTCAGTACAAAATGTTATTCTTGTGGAGAAATTGACCACCGAGCAAGTAATTGTCAAAATTTCAAAAACTCTCATAAGGGTCAAGGTGCCTTGTTGGGTTTTAAGGACCAAGAAAATGAATTCGATGCTGAGGATGTCGATAATGATGATCTTTTAGAGGAAGATCATAAAGAAGATGGAGAAGTGCTCCATGCCGATACCGGAGAACTCCTCATGATGAGAAAGATATTTCTCACCCCAAAGCAAGAAAATGGAGACCGATGGTTACGCAACAATATCTTCCACACAACATGTATCATTTCCGGAAAGGTATGCCAACTCATCATTGATTCTGGATGTTGTGAGAATGTAATTTCAGAAGAGGCGACTTGAAAGTTGAAATTGGACTTGAAAGAACATCCTACACCATACAAAATGTCTTGGCTAAAGCGCGGTAGTGAGGTAACCATTTCCAAACGATGTCTTGTTCATCTTCCCATTGCATCTACATATTATGATAAAATATAGTGTGATGTATTACTCATGGATGCTAGTTACATCATTTCTTGGTCGTCCTTGGCAATTTGACCGGAGAACTACTCATGATGGGAGGAATAACACTTATTCTTTTGAATTTGATAAAAAAAGAATTATTTTGGCACCTAGCAAGGAGCCTCTCAAGTCTCCAATGATTGAAAATTCTCCAACCCCAAATTTGCTCACAATAAAGGATGTAAAGGGTGCTATGGAAGGGGTAGATGTTGTGTATATAATGCTAAACAAATCGGAGTATGATGTACAAATGTCAATCATCCCAGACCAAGTGAAACCACTATTAAGTGAGTTTCAAGATGTATTTCCATTCAACCTACCCTCAGGTCTCCCTCCGATGAGAGAAATTCAGCATCAACTTGATTTGATACCTGGTGCACCTCTTCCCCATCTACCTCATTACCGGATGAGTCCAACCGAACATGCCGAGTTGCAACGGCAAGTTACAAAACTCTTATCTAAAGGGTTCATTCGAGAAAGCCTTAGTCCTTGTGTTGTGCCTGCACTCTTAGTGCCAAAGAAGAATGGAACATGGAGGATGTGTGTTGATAGCCGAGCCATCAACAAGATCACGGTCAAGTACCGTTTTCCCATTCCCCGCCTTGATGATCTCTTGGACAATCTATCTGGCTCTACCATTTTCTCAAACCTTGATTTGAAAAGTGGTTATCATCAAATCCGAATCAAACCGGGAGATGAATGGAAGACGGCTTTCAAGACCAAAGATGGATTATTTGAATGGCTAGTCATGCCATTTGGATTGTCAAATGCCCCATCTACTTTCATGAGGTTTATGAACCAAATCTTGAAGCCTTACCTTGGAAGATTTGTTGTGGTTTACTTTGATGATATTCTTATTTATAGTAAGACTACTAATGAGCATTTGCAGCACCTCCAAGAAGTGCTACTTACCCTAAGGAAGGAGAGTCTCTATGCAGCCCTTGACAAATGCTACTTCATGGTGGAAGAAATTCTCTTCTTGGGTTTCAACATCTCCAAGGATGGGATCTCCGTTGATAATGCAAAGATTAAAGTAATTCAAGAAATGGCCAACTCCAACCAATGTTCATGATGTTCGAAGCTTCCATGGATTGACATCATTTTATCGGCGATTCATTGCCCATTTCAGTTCTTTAGCAGCCCCACTCACTTCTTGCATAAAAAAGGGAGTCTTCGAATGGACCAATGAAGCCCAATGAAGTTTTGAGCAACTCAAAGAAAAGTTAAGCACTGCTCCGGTTTTAGCTCTTCCAAATTTTGATCTTATTTTTGAAGTACATTGTGATGCTTCCGGAACCGGCATTGGAGGAGTCTTGAGTCAAGGAGGATGTCCCGTCGCTTTCTTTAGTGAAAAATTGAATGGTGCTAAGCTCCGTTATAGTACTTACGATTTAGAGTTTTATGCTCTCTTTCGTACCCTTGAGTATTGGAGGTCATATTTGATTCATAGGGAGTTTGTTTTGTACACTGATCATGAAGCTATAAAGTACATTTCAGGGCAACAAAAGTTCAATTCTCGAAGAAGAAAATGGGCGGAGTATCTTCAAGAATTCAACTTCCATATCAAGCACAAGGCCGGTGTTCAAAATCGAGTTGCCGATGCTCTTAGTCGCAAGAAGGGTTTGCTTTCTATGATGCGTAGTACTGTACTTGGCTTTGAATCTTTTCAAGAATTTTATGAAGATGATGAATACTTCTCCAAACTCCTCTCAGATGCAAAAGACAAGGTCCTTGTCGATTTTACTTTTTGTGATGGTTTTCTTTTCAAAGAAAATCGCTTATGCATTCCAAATTGTTCCTTACGGCAAAAGGTGATTGAAAAGATACATAACGGAGGACACTTTGGGAGAGACAAGACACTACACTTAGTTGTGACTAAGTACTTTTGACCCCACCTCAAGAAAGATGTGCATCGTCATGTGATGAAGTGTCGAAAATGCCAAGTGGGAAAGGGATAAAACACCATTGCATGCCTCTACTTACCCTTATCCATACCACATGCTCCTTGGGAAGACATATCTATGGATTTTATCCTTGGATTGCCACGCACACTTCGAGGTATGGATTCAATTTTTGTGGTGGTTGATAGATTCTCAAAGATGGCCCACTTCATTCCTTGTCGCAAAACAATGGATGCATCCCGTATCGCCGATCTTTTCTTTAAAGAAGTTTACAAATTGCATGGTCTCCCTAAGACTATCACTTCTGATCGAGATACGAAATTCCTTAGTCATTTTTGGCGACAACTTTGGAAAAATATTGGCACCAAACTGCAGTTTAGTATGGTGTTCCACCCTCAAACCGATGGCCAAACTGAAGTAGTCAACCGATCTTTGGGAAACTTGTTGCGGACCTTGATCGATGACAACCCCCGCTCTTGGGAAAATCGGTTATCACTTGGTGAGTTTGCCTTTAATTGTTCGGTGAATCGAACTACAGGTTATAGTCCATTTGTCATTGTTTATGGGAGACAACCCAAGTCGGCACTTGACCTCTCACCCATTCCATTTCTGGAAAAATCAATTGGCAAAGTTGATGATATTGTTTCTGAAATGAGACAAATCCATGAAAGTGTGTATCAAAAGCTTCAAGACAAGACAAAGCTCTACAAGAAGACCTTTGATAAGCGCCGCCGTGAGGTAATCTATGAACCCGGTGATTATGTTTGGGCTTACTTGCCACCAGAACGACATCCAGTTGGAAGCTATAACAAACTTAGTGCTCGAAAGATTGGACCTCTTGAAGTTCTTGCTCGCATCAATCCCAATGCATATCAGCTCAAGCTTCCACCCCATATGAAGATTCATGATGTTTTCAATGTGCGTCATTTAACACCATTTATGGGTGATTCTACCAATGAAGAAGACTTGAATTCTGAGACGAATTCTTTCTCACAAGGGGGGAATGATGCAGTCCAACTACGAAGATCGACCCGCATCAAAGCCCAAGCTTATAAAGCCCATTTGGCCCAACCAAGGTATGAACCAAGCTACAAAAGAACCAATGAACCTGGCCCTTGCTCTTTAAAACCAGCCCCCTTTTTGGTGACCTTTCAAGTCTTTAGTGGATAATGAGGTGGCCTTTTCTATTCAATGTTTCTAGAGTTTTCTCTACATTGGAGCTTGCATCAAGACATTGAACCTAACATCAATACCTTGGACCTTGAATTAAGACTTTGGAACTTGCATCAATGCTAATTGGAGTAACCCCTTGCATTGGAAGAGTTTATTTTTTTAATCTATCATTTATTGTTTTCTATTTTGTATTTTCAGCCCTTGGATTTAAAGATATGATTGTCTTTTTATTTTCTCTATTATGCCTATAAAATGCCACCAAAGTAGTTTGTATTGTAGAGACAATTTGAAGTGATTCTTATGAATGAAATTTGCCTAAGTGCAATTCTTGAACCTAGAAGATTTCTCCCTTGAAACCTTGAAGAAGTTTCATTCCATCCTTGAAGAGTTGGAATTTTATTCTTCACCTACATCCTTGAAGAATTGTAGGTCACCTTTGGAGTTGATTTACATCCTAGAAGAGAAGTAAGTCACCCCACCTTCCCTTCCATCAATTATATCCTTTTCTTTCTTTACCGTTAAAAAAAAATTCAAAATCCATTTCTGCACTTCACCTCCCTTTTGATTCCTTTGATTTTGTATAAGTCCACTCTCCCGATCCATTAGTTCCATAAGCCCAAAATTGGCTTACATCACTTTGTTCCCCATCCAATCCAACTGGTTCAGTTTATACTTAAAGGCTGTTTGAGGAGTTTGCTGACATTGTATCAAAACATCCCAGGCTTTTGGTATGGTTACAAATTTGGAACCTGCTTGAAAATAAAGAAGAAAGAATACACTACTAATGTTAGAACCTTGATTTTTCATTTACTGTTGTCTATTAGGTACTATCTGATGAGGCTTATGAGCACATCATTTATGCACCAGCAACTCGTACAAGTTTCGCTTCTTTGCCGGGTATGTGAGAGAGGACTATTACAGTCAACGGGTTTTCTAAGGTAACATTACTGTCTTAAGTTGTGTGTGAGCCCAAGAAAATCGTTTTTGTTTCACCTTCCCATTTGTACTTTATGATTGACTGCTTGTCTTGATTTCTTGTGATAATGAACTATGACAATGAGCAAGGAACCAAGCATGTTAACGGTTACTATTTATCTGAGGCGTTTCTTTTTAATGTCTGATGGCATTAAACAGTTATTCTAAAATGCATAAGATTTCTGTGAATGTTGATGTTAGAATTGGCCAATTTGTAGGCCTTTGCGATGATTGGTTGGCGACTTGGATGCATTGCTGGTCCCAAACACTTTGTCACCGCATGTGGTAAAATTCAGAGCCAGCCAATCTCTTTTCAGGTCCTGATAAATTCCATCTGTTCAATGTCAATTGAGTTGTATTATTTTCATTCCGCCGAGAAGCCATAAATAATGTGTGGGCTTGTGTTGAATGGGAGGTTCATATTAGCACCCTTTTCTGTTAGGGAAAAATCACTCCCACACTTGATCGAACTTATGAGAAGGTAACAAGTATATCACAAAATTTTTTAGCCCTAACAATATGTGCAAACAATAGACATAAATCAACCAAACATGAGACACAAGAATTTAACGTGGAAAAACCTCTTCAAATCGAAGAGTAAAAAACCACGAAACTCGAAAGCCCAAATCGAAACTTTACTATTATCAAATAGAGGTTACATAACCTAGTTCCAATTATTTCAACGGGTATACAACCCCAATAACAACAAGAAGTAAAACTACTACTTGAAGAAATAAAGAGATGTAGAAATTTCACCCAAAGAAACAAAGGCTGTTGTATGAAGCAAATAACTTGACTTAAAAAACTCCAATAAAAACTCTGACTGTACAGATTGACGAACTATGTGTCCTTTACTTGCTGTCCGAAAATCAACCCAATCGGACCACGGATGACCTCCCGATTGTCGGCTTGATCATGATTGCGCAAATCACCTCCTCCCAGAAAAACTGTTGCTCTCTTTCTCTTCTTCTTGTGATGCTAAACCTTAACCCTAATATGTTTTTGCCCTATTTAAGAGGTTAAATACAAAGCAAAAGAGAATGGGCTTAAATGGGCTTAAAACACACCAACGTTTGGGCCTTTATCCACATAAGAAGGAAGCCCAAAAACCCAACAAATCTCCCCCTCCCAACTATGTAGAGGAACTCGCTAAATCGGCGATCACGCAACAAGTTTCAAACTTCTCTTTTGGTAAAGACTTTATCAACATATCAGCACCATTATCATCCGTATGAACCTGCTCAAGTTCTAGCAATTTATCATCCAAAGCATTGCTTATCCAATGATATCTCACATCAATATGTTTGGACCTAGAATGAAAGGTTGAATTCTTACCGAGATGAATAGTACTCTGACTATTACATAACAATACATACTTCTCTTGTGCAAAACCAAGTTCTTGTAGAAACTTTTGCATCCAAATTAACTCCTTACTTGCTTCAGTAGCAGCAATGAATTCTGCCTCTGTAGTAGACAATGCAACACACTTTTGTAATCTAGATTGCTAAGCCACTGCTCCCCCTACAAAGTTGATCAAGTAACCCGAAGTAGACTTCCTTGAGTCAACATTCCTTGCCATATCTGAATATGTATAACCAGTGAGAATTGATTTCTCACTTCCAAAACAAAGCTTCAAATTGGAAGTGCCACAAAGATATCTCATAATCCACTTCACTGCATTCCAATGCTCTTTTCTTGGATTAGAAAGATATCGACTGACTGTGTCAATGACATGAGCAATATTTGGCCTAGTGCATATCATTGCATACATCAAACTACCCACTGCTGATGCAAAAGGAACCTTTTGCATACCTTCTTTTCCTTCTTCAGTAGAAGGACTATGTTTGATACTTAATCTAAAATGTGAAGGAAGATGAGTACTCATCACTTTAGCATTATTCATATTGAATCTTTTAATTACCTTTTCAATATACTTCTCTTGTGATAATCATAACTTTTTGGCTTTTCAATCACGTACAATCTTTACACCAAGAATCTATTTTGCTGGCCTCAAATCTTTTATAGCAAAAGATTTGCTCAAATCTTGCTTCAACCTGTCAATCCTAGAAGCATCCTGGCCAATAATAAGCATGTTATCAACATAAAGCAACAAGATAATAAAATCATCATCAGAGAATTTACAAAAAAATACACAATGGTCAGAAGTAGTCTTCTTATAGCCTTGTTCCCCATAATAGACTTAAACTTCTTGTACCACTGCCTGGGTGCTTGTTTCAAACCATACAAGCTTTTCTTCAACTTGCACACAAGTTCCTCTTTTCTTTTTTCTCTGAAACCCCCTGGCTGCTCCATGTAGATTTCTTCTTCTAAATCACCATGAAGAAAAACAGTTTTCACATCCATTTGCTCAACTTCCAAATCAAGACTGATGACTAAGCCAAGAATAATTCGGATAGAAGACATCTTCACAATTGGAGAAATTTTTTTCTCAAAGTCTATCCCCTTTTTCTGATTGAAGCCCTTAACAGCCAACCTAGCTTTATATCGTGGGTGTGAAGACTATCATCTTGCTTCAACCTATAAACCCATCGATTATTCAAAGCTCTGTTTCCCTTTGGTAACTCTACCAACTCAAAGTTGTGGTTATCATGTAAAGATTTCATCTCATATTCCATAGCATCAACCCATTTTGTCTTGTCTTCAATTTTCATAGCTTGCTCATAGCACTCATGCTCTCCCCCATCAATCAAGAGTACATAATTAAGTATATACTCATTTGGAGAATACCTTGTAGAACGTTGATGAACTCTTTCAGACCTTCTTTGTGGAACCACTGGTGGAACTGTAGGTACATGCTATTGATCATCAACATTATTATCAGAGGAAACATCCACATCACCTACATCATCTACATTATTACTAGCAAGTTGACTACTATGAGTATCAATCTTTGTATCATCATGAATTGGATTTGGCTTATCCAAGGGAATTGTATCTAAATCAGTCAAGTCACCACTATCAAGAGACACTGTCTTCTCAGTCATCTAAATATCATTAATTGTCTGATCTTCACAGAACACCACATCACGACTTCTAACAAGTTTCTTCTCAACTGGATCATACAACCTATAACCAAGGTCATCTAGACTGTAACCAAGAAAGATACACTATCATGTCTTAGCATCTAGTTTCAACCTCTTATCTTTAGGAACATGCATAAATGCCTTACAGTAAAAAATCTTCAAGTGATCATATGACACATCTTTGCCAGACCATATCCTGTCAGGAACATCACCATCCAAAATAATAGCAGGAGATAAATTAATAACATGTGTCGCAGTAAGCAAAGCCTCATCCCAAAATGATTTAGGTAAGTGTGCATCTAAAAGCAAACATGCCACTCTCTCAATCAAAGTCCTGTTCATCCTCTCTGCAACACCATTCAACTAAGGAGTCTTTGGAGGAGTTGTCTGATGTCTAATACCATGTTGTCTGCAATACTCATCAAATGTTCCACGGTATTCACCACCAATGTCTGATCAAATACACTTCAACTTTTTTTCAGTTTGTCTTTCTACTAATGCATGAAACTCTTTGAACACACCAAGTACTTGATCTTTGGTCTTCAAAGTATAAACTCAAAATTTTCTAGAATGATCATCAATAAAAATCACAAAATAGATAGCATCATTATAAGAGTGTACTTTCAAGGGACCGCAAACATCAGAATGCACCAACACTAATAGATCTGATTTTCTTGAAGGAGGATGACAATTGAAAGAAACTCTTTGTTGTTTTCCAGCCAAACAATGATAACACTTTTTCAACTTTACATTTTTTAATCCACAAAGTAAATTCTTCTTGGCCAACAGATTAAGCCCTTTCTCACTTATATGACTAAGCCTCTTGTGCCATAACTCGGTGACATGATCTTCTTCCACCACAGTAATTGTATCCTTCAAAAGTTTAGCTTCCATCACATACAAGCTAGAATACTTCTTACCATGAGCTACATCATGGAGCCTAGTGAGCTTCCATTTTTCATTACCAAAAGTGTTGATATAACCTCCATCATCAAACTTCCCCGCTGATATCAAGTTCAGTCGAACATCATGAGCATGTCTCACATATTTTAATAACAAAGTTGTTTCATTGTTAGTCATCAAACTAACATCCTCAAAACCAACAACTTTTGACAAACCATCATTACCCATCTTCAAGATACCAAAATCACTAGATGTGTAAGAAGTAAATAACTCCTTCCTTGAAGTAACATGATGGGAAGCTCCACTGTCAACAATCCAATTTGTTTCATGGCATGCAAAGTTGATAAAATTCTCATCACAAACAATGACAAGATTATTAGAAGAAACAGAAGCGACACGATCACTATTCTTATGATTGTTCTTGTCTTCCTTCAAATTTCATTCTTCTTATCTCTTTTATATTGAAAACAACTCTTCTTGATATGCCCCAACTTGTCACAATAATGCCACTTTTTATCTTCATATCTTCCTCTTGACTTGCTACGGTTTTTATCTCTACCGCTTGGACCCTTGCTTTTATTTCTCCCCCTATTCTCGATGTATAAAATCCTAAATTCTGACGATGAACCTTGACACTTTCTTCTCATCTCTTCATCATGACACTACTTTTAACCATCTCTATTGTCACAACACCATCTAGGGCCGAGTTACAAAGTGACATCCTAAATATCTCCCAATAATCTGATAAAGTACCTAGCAACCAAAGAGCTTGAATCTCATTATCAAACTTTATACCCATAGCCGACAACTATTGAAGAACACCTTGAAATTCACTCAAGTGATCGGTGGTAGTACACCCTTCGTTGTACTTCAAACTCATCAATTTCTTGATCAATAACAACTTGTTGTTATCGATCTTCTTGGTGTATAAAGATTCAAGTTTATCCCATAAGGTTTTTACATTTGTCTCATCACTAATGTGGTTAAGGACATTATCATCTACCAATTGCCTAATGTAGCCAGAAACTTGTTCATGCTCAAATTTTCATTCCTCATCGGACTTAGACTCAGGTTTCGTTTTAGCAAACACGGGTAAATGCCAACTCTTTATATATAAGAGATCTTTCATCTTTCTTTCCACTTATGATAGTTAGAGCCATTCAAACTAATCATTCTACTTGTATTTGCTTCCATTGTTCAACCAAGCCAACACAATAGAAAAAACAATGAACCAATGCTCTGATACCACTTGTTAGAAAAAAATCACTCTCACACTTGATCGAACTTATGAGAAGGTAACAAGTATACCACAAAATTTTTTAACCCTAACAATATATGCAAACAATAAACATAAATCAACCGTATATGAGACACAATAATTTAATGTAGAAAAATCTCTTTAAATCGAAGAGTTGAAAACCACGAGACTCGCCCAAATCGAAACTTCACTATTATTAAAATAGAGGTTATAAAACCTAGTTCCAATTCTTTCAATGGATATACAACCCCAATAGCAACAAAAAGTAAAACTACTTGAAGAAACAAAGAGATGCAGAAATTTCACCCAAAGAAACAAAGGCTACTGTACGGAGCAAATAACTTGACTTAGAAAATTCGAATAAAAAATCTGACCGTACAGATTGACGAACTATGTATCCTCTACCTACTATCAAAAATCAGTCCAATCGGACCACGGATGACCTCCTGATCGTCGGCTTGATCACTGCTGCGTAAATCACCTCAGCCCAGAAAAACTGCTGCTCTCTTTCTCTTCTTCTTGTGATGCTAAACCTCAACCCTAATCAGTTTTTGCCCTATTTAAGAGGTTAAATACAAGGTAAAAGGGAATGAACTTAAATGGGCTTAAAGTATACCAAGGTTTGGGCCTTTATCCACATAGGAAGGGAGCCCAAAAACCCAACACTTCCTCCCCCCAACCCCCCTTGCATCGAGTTCCTAGTGTTCTAAGTCAAGTGATCCAACACATCAAATAGTGGGTCTGATCCCCTTAGTCCTTCTGCCACAAATACAGGCTGTTTCTACCCACTTTTTGATGGATCACATGCTATCATGCAATGACATTGTTGACTAAAATTGTTGATCAAGATGGATGATCATGGCCACGACCAAATTGCATTTTGGAATGGGTAGAAATCATTGCCCCTGTTCATTCAAATCCATGGCTTTCTTGCAAGAGATTGGCTGTCCTTTAAATCCAAAGGGGGATGCAAACACTTGTTATATGTATCCCCAATTTATTGTATTGTTAGCGATGGGTATTGCCGATTCTTGAGGAAACATTCCTTGTTTAAAATATTTTCACTTGAGCAAGCACTCCTCATTGAATATGTTTTCCCTACTTGGCTTGAGGTATCAACTTTCAAAAAACCTTTGGGAGGCTGATGAATAATTGATGACCTGAGTTTGATTGAGTTTTTTTTTCAATAAATGGAAGCACCAGCTGACTCCAGTACTTCACATGTTGTTGCTATATATAGTCCATTTCAGGTGCTAGCAGCATTTCACAGAAAGCAAGAGTGGCTGCTTTAGGAATGGGTTATGCGGGAGGTGAAGCAATGTCTACTATGGTAAAAGCTTTTCGAGAACGGTGGGATTTCTTGGTTAAAAGCTTTAAAGAATTGGAGGGCGTGAAGATCTCAGAGCCTTAGGTACATAGAAATTTGTATCCTTCTCCCTTTTTGAGCTATTTTCCTGTTCTGTTGAGATCTCAATCAAATCCTTTGGCTTTGCAGGGTGCTTTCTATCTCTTCCTAGATTTCAGCTTCTACTATGAAACATAGGCTAAAAGTTTTGGTGTTATCAAGGATTCAGAGTCTCTCTGCCAGTATCTGCTTGATCAAGCACAGGTAATGGTCAATGTAGCATTACTTTTCTCTGTTAATGACAACAAAATTAGAGGGTTGGAACCAGCATCTAGTCCTCCCATTGCATACATACAATAGGATCTGGACTTTGGACTCTGGATCTATAGACTCACCTAAAGGGATGCCCATGCCATGAGGATCGATCTGCTTAGATAAACACATTGCATTATTATATCAGATCACCCAACATAATCTTGCATGTTATCGGGTCTTTTTTTAGATGATCCTTGGTAGTTCCCTTAACATTGGTCCTTTCTCTCTTATTATCATTATGAATAATTGTCTTGGCCTTATTGTTGATCTAGTTTCAAATATGATCTAGAACCAAAATCTCCAATCATTGGATTTGTTGCATTTGCAGGTTGCACTTGTACCCGGGGATGCATTTGGGGATGACAACTGCATCTGTATCTCATATACTGCAGCCCTTTCCACACTTCAAGCAGCTGTAGAGAGGATCAAGAAAGCCTTGGTTGTACTCAAGCCACCCGTTCCTACTTGACGAGGAAAGTTTCTAATTATAGTTTTAAACCAATTTTAAGCATGTTGTAGTAATTATGATTGGAAAATCAAGCTAAGTGATTGGTGAAATTTCTTTGCCCCTCACTCGCGAAAAAAGAGGGGGGTGTTGAGGATAGTCCAGTCCAGGCCCAGATCGCTTAGACGGTAGCACTTGTATATAAAGCACATCGTCTGTACAATTAATACTTTGATTATATATGGTCTTTTCGTCAAATCCCCCCATTACGAAGTTCCTCCTCCGTGACTGTATATGCATGGGTCTGTTTCTTTATTGCTTATACCCAGAACAGAATGAACATTTGAAAATGAAATTGATTCCTTTTCCTTCCCAGTAGACCTTTCTTCTCCATCCATCATAGCCGTACACGGAAGAGCATCTCTAACTCCTTCATTTGCTTACAATTTGCTCTCAAGAGCAACTGTTGAAGGTCGAAGGTTGTTCTGGGAGAAGTTCTTCCCCTGATCTTGACTCCCTTTCTCCACCCAATGGGCCGGAAGACAGTCTACACTATCATCAACCTTAAAAACCCAGCCCTGAAATAGATAGAGAACCACCATATGAACTGCAGCTAGCTTTCTCAACATGCACCGTGGTTGGAGACCCAACCTGACCTTCGATGCTTGAGATTTGCAATGCAATAATTTTTCTTATGGCTCAGACTACAGAATTAGCTAAAATAGCACAGATGGGCCACATTCTCTCTTGCATTCCATGATCCAAAAATTAGAATGTAAATGAAAAAAAAAACTATTTTATCATTTTAAAATATATTATTAATCTAGAATGCATTCTAATAATGTATACAAAACCCACCCAAAAAAGAAACTGATTTTTATGCACAAACCATGCATGTAGGGGTGGATATAGGATTGCACTATTGCATGCCCCTCTGTTACCCTCATCCTTGATGGACCTTGGATGACACTGAGGAGGGGGGGTGAATCAGTGTAAAAATCTTTTCCAACTTGACCCTTCTGTTTCACTACTACCCACAGCTGGTGAAGAACACAACAGATGTAAACACACAAGCGTATGCAAATCTACCTCGCTACCACTCAGTGGCCAGGTCTACCAGATTTGTACACCCATCCTGCAGTTCATTCCATGCACTTCACAAAATATAGAAATAAAGAATTCCACAATACAGAAGGGTTACGTGGTGCACCACCACAGTGTGTGATGGCTAGTTCACGGAGTAATGCCCAATAGGCTTCGTATTTACTCAATACTCAACTTTTAGTCCTTTACAGGACAATGATATTTACCCTGTATTTTTCCAGTATAAAACTTAGAGGGCATAACAATGCCAGGGTTCAGGCTATGATTGCTAGTGTCTAGCACCCACAGAACACAATACAAAATAGTAGATTTGGGGCTTATAGCAGTGCCCTACAATAAAACCCAAACTAGCTAGGTATTTAACCTTTACCACCTAGGCTAGCATACAATAGACTCCCAAACTAGATAGGCATTCAGATTCTACCTACTCTAGCATACATAGTATTGAATCAATAAATAACAAGGGAGTTAAGAAAGTCTCACAACTAACGCTTCCAAGTAGCTGACAGTATTTTTGGAGCTCCACACTATTCTCAGGAGGCTTTAACAATTTCCACCATTAGAAAAACTCGATTCTCCAAGCATCTCCTTTTCAATAAGCCTCATTCTCTCTCTCACAGCCTAACAACCACCATTAATGCACAATAAAGTTTCTACCAACCTCTCATAAGCATTTAGAACCCCATTAATGAGCAATGGAGAGGTTAGTTAGAAACCAAAGCTTCCAAAACCCTAAAACTCCTTCTTCTTCCTTGTTTTTCTTCTTTTTCAATTTTTCAGCTCAACTTCAAACCTCTCCTTTATTCCCAATAGATAGGAAATCAAAAACCAAGTTTGGAGCAATTTGAACCGTCGGATTTGGCCTCTGGATGGCCGAGATATGGCCGTTACAATCTCGACCAATGAAATCATTTTAAATGGCATCTTTTGGAGCTTTAATATACGCCCGCGCAACACCAAATCAAATCGCCGCTGACAGGACAGTCGGCATTGTTGACTTCTCATTCATCGGTCAGAGAATCTCTATTGGTGACCGTTGGATCAACTACAAACGGCGGGATTGGCTCTGGTTCGTCGGATTACCATAATTGCGTCAGGCGTTATCGACGCAATTATACCCATTGGATCAGAATCTGATCCGTTGCTTCACCATGTACGCGCCACACCAAACAAAAGGAGAACCTTCATACATTGCGGCCCATCATATAATCATGCCTCTATCCAATGGTATATCTCGCGATAGGATCAAGACGAGAAACTTGAGTTACACCATAGCCCGCAAAATTCTGGGGCATTCGATCAGTATCCGTATGACGTGGTTCCATCCTGGCCCCCTATTTTGAATCTCCCTCTTTTTGAAATGCCAAAAATGTCCCTAAAAATCTCAGAAATGGCCTCTCTAACCAACAAACACAACCGAGTATCAGTTCAAGGTTTTGGTTTCCAGAGGGCTTTTCTCTCTCCTAGAAATTTTCCGAACACCTGCTGCGCATGTGCGAGGAAGACATGGGGCATGCGCCAGAGCCATGCCCGCGCGCGGCTGTGCTGCGAGGCTTTGCTGCCTTGGGGCATGGCTTGCCGGCAGCGGCTATGCTTGGCAGCCTTTGCTATTGCTGCGGGCGGCCTTTGCTGCTTGCATGTGGCATGGCCTGCGGGCAACTGCTGTGGCATGCCATGGTGCTGTTGCTGCTGCCTGTAGTGTCGCATGGCTGCTGCTTGTGGTGCCGTGGGTCTTGGCTAAGCTGGCTGCCATGGTGGCATGCCACCTCAGCACAGTGAGTACCATCCATTATTTTCTCTCTCCTCCTTCTCTCTTGATCTTTCTCTCTCTTCACATATGCCGCAACATCATAAACACTGCCACATCGCCTGTATCATTGCCATATCATCCGAGACAAGGCCACGTCTCGTGTATCACAGCCACATCACCTGTGGGGCCTACAGACACTCTCTCTCATTAAATTTAGTCCATTTTACTTATTTTGCCAACAATTACAATACACATGCCAACAATCCTCCGGCTAATGTAATACTGTGCATCCGCTTGTTCGTACAAGAAAACTTTTGCTTAAATAATATCTCTTCATTTTTTTTCCGATATATAACACACGCACACACACACAAGCCTCATAAAATGGAGAAACTAAAGTTCATAGATCATGGCCCATATTGTAATGGTATGAGGTGTCTCTTGTTGACAGATGGTCGATAGAAAACAAACGGAACCTTACCAAATCTGAAACAACAAAAAACTGAATAACAAGGCCGGGATATATATATATATATATATATATATATATATATATATATATATATATATATATATATATATATATATATATATATATATGGGAATTGTAAATTGTAATTGCATTGAACAGTTGAGCACTATAACCATGAAAAATATATCTGGAACTCAATTTTAGAGTTAGACATCAAATGCAGAGAAGACCCCATGTCAGCACACATCACCATCCCCAGTCCCCACTGCTTTCCACAGTTGCCCACAGAATTAATTACGTACACCTTTGCATGATATCTTCTTCTCATACCTATGAGCCCATGACCCACCCACCCTTATCATCTCTCCCACCGAAAAAACCCCAATTCCTGGACCACCCAAGTTACCCACGACCCAAAATCACACTCAATCCCCTAAAAAAAAAAAGAAATATAGAACCCAACCCCCATCTGGTGTCTTGGTTTAATGTTCTTCCTTAGTTCCCCAGAACTCTGCTTTCTTCACCTTTGATATGCTCTCCAGAACTCCCACAGGCGACACGTGTCCCATCACAGTTACCCTCTTTGACTCCAAATCTATACTGAAAGATGTCACTCCTATAGCATAGTATAACAAAACTTTCATTTAAATATCATACCATATACTTTTATGTTGTAGACAATTAATACAAAAGAGTAACTGAACCAAATGAAAAAGGAGAAGCCTAAAGTACCTTCCATCTTAGATAAATGTTTCTTCACCTTGCCAGCACATCCTTGACAATGAAGGGATACTCTCATAACTACCACCTGCACCACAGAAGAAGAAAAAGAAGTGCACAGATAATCTATGATATTTAGTATTCCATCACATGAATTTGTGTGTTAATTCCAAAGACTCACAGTAACTTTTATTTTTACATGGTGAGATTTCTATGAATATGAAGTATGAACAGTAAAAGTCCCAACTCACAGTAACTTTTACTTTACAAAAGAGATACCCCCAGATAAGGAATTAATGTAGCCGGTGAACATTGGGAAGAGAATCGGATCTGATCACCATACAGCGCGGGTCCCTGATCCATGAACGTATGTAATGCCACGTATTACTGTATCACTGAGACACTCTAGAGAGACACAGGTACTTTGGTTAAAAAGTGTTGAGCTCTTCTCTATCGATAAAAATCCTCTTCTATCGATCTGCCGTTTATTAAAGATGGGATTTTAGTCGGTTCACCTCCCCATGTATTGGTAGATTAGCCGACTAGTCCCCAGCCTTTGGATCAACCGCAGAAACCTCCTACCGGCGAGAGAGGATTTTTATCCCTTCTCTTCCCTTTTCAATTGAAATCATGAAGTAAGAGAAAAGACAGGACAACGTAATAGTACTCTTCCAATTTTATATTTTGAGAAAAGAACAAGAGATTCTTAGATTTTTTAAGATTCTAGGTAATGGATTACTATTTCTCAACTCCTATATTATTTGTTTATGTGATCAAGATCTAACAAAATGTGATCAGAAACTATTTTCAGATTCAAATCCATAATCTTATTTCTACCTTAGGATCCATGACCATCATGTTACAATGGAAAATTTACAAGAAAAAAAGAAAGAAAAAAAATGTCCTTATGCATGAGGTTCTCTCAATTGAGGGTTTGCGGAGAAGACAGGATGTACGCAGTCTTACACCAACAATGTGGAGAGAGCATTTCTGTGTTTTATACCTATGACCACCAAATTACAATATAACAATCTTAACCTCACACCAAGGCTCCTCCTCTAATGGAACAACTTTACAGTTGCAGAAAACCACTACAACATAGAAATAAGAAGAAAAGGTGAAGAATTGTCACCTGAAAAATGGGGTTGGAGGTGGATGAAGTGAGCGAAGTGCAAGCACTAGAAGAGGGTTTTCGTTGTTGTTCTCGATCACTGAGGAAGGATGATGATGTTGACAATGGCAGTGGTGGACTAGTCATCAATGGATGATTATCAGGTAAAGGAGAAAACATCTTAGATTCAACCAGGCGACTGTAGTTTAATGATGGATTGATGAATGTGGCATGATGACCACGCCCGGTCACCGACGATCTGTCCGGCCTCCGTGGCACTATAACCGATCTTGTATCGCCTGTAATGCACACTGCCGTCGCTGCTGGTGACCGGCACATGAATCCTCTCATCTTCTTTTTCGTCTTTGTGTTCATGCTTCGTGAGAGGGAGAGAGAGAGAGAGGAGTCTTAGGTAGGTTGGAGGAGATACAAGACTAGCTAGGGTAGAGAGAGAGAGAGAGAGAGAGAGAGAATTAAAATGGGGAAAAATGCATTCTTTATGACCCAGCTAACATGGGCGGCAACTTACCTGATAATTGATAAAGACGACAAAGCTTGGGTGGATAGAACAGAAGCCAATTTGCCGGTCCTCCAAATGACTAAACTATCCCTGTATCTAAAGAAGCTGCCATTGACCACGTTGGGAATCAGATAGTCTATCAAAACCAATTTCAATCAACTACTGGCGTAACTGGCCACTTACAGGACAGGTTCCTGTTTGGTTGGTTGAGTGTCAGCTTTCCTGTCAGCTGCTGGTATGTGTACTCTCCACTGAACCAGTTTTTCCGTCATTTGCAGGTATCTGTACCTTCTACGGGACCATCACCGTCCATGGAACTGTGGAGGATACACTTCATGTAGGTGAATTATTCTTTCGGTTGAGTTTCACTTTAGAAGGAATTCATCGTCGCTCATATCTAATGGATCCCACATCATATCATATCAATAGTAATAGGATTTCATGAACAATAGAACTCTTCAATTGCTAGGCCAGATAAATCTATTCTTATATATAGACCACATGTAAATCCCGGGGCCATGAACGATTGTGCTCTCACATGAAAAAGGAAGGGAAGTTTTCTGACCTTCTATGGGTTTTGGCTATAAAACAATCTAAGACCTTACATTTTGAAAAATACACTCATCTCTTATAAAACAATAATGTTAGAGTAGAAGTTAAGTGGAAAGTAAATGACAATTTTACCCTTACACCAAAAGCATCAAAGGCATCTCGTGTCTCCTTTGATGCTCATCTTTCTAATTCATTACCACGGATACAATTCCCTTGCCCCCATAATGAGTAAAAGTTGGTAAGTCTACTTAAAAGATAGAAACTCACATTATAATCCTTTTAGCAATGACATCTTATTCATATATTCAAATGGGGACCTTCCCTGGTTATAGAGAAGCAAACTTCTGAAACCATTAACTATCTCAGCTTCGATCTCTGGTGTTAGGATTTTGCAGATCCAGAAGAACAAGTAAAACCATTACAGATCGACTCGGTTAAGCAATTGCGAGGTGCGGGGGAGAAGAAATTCAGTTTAATGGTTTCAGAGAGCATTCGAGGAGCTAAGAGACCAAGAAGGCCATGGCTTTGGGAGAGGTTGTCATGAGTAAAAGCTTTGTAGATCTGGACAACCATGTAAAACTGTTACAAATTGGCTTGGATTTGCAAATCTGGGATGTCGTTCCTCCCAGTTGGAATGTCAAATTTTTGTCGTTGCCACTTGTAGTAGATCATAGTAGCAGGAAGATGCATGGAGAGAGTAACAGAGGCTGCTAATGGAAGGGGATTAAGAATTTGTTTAGGGTTTAGTCGTAAGGGCATAAAAATTACTCCACACATTCATTGAGGGAAGTTTTGACGTTTAAAATTATGATAGCATGGACATCATACTTCAATGTAAGACAACTAAAGGAACAGACTTAAGTGTAACAATTTGTAAACTAATGGGGATGCCAGTGGGATTGATTTCAAATGATGGTGCATCATGTCATATTGCCAGAAGACGGGGGAGGACACAGAAAATTTCCCAAAAAAGACAGACTAGACTCCATGAGAACCATGAGCCACTCTGGTAGAGGAGTTGAACTCAAAACCTTCGTTTTCCACGTATGGTGTCACTTTTGGACCAGAACCGATTATTTTGAACGGAACCTAATAAGTGGTTAAAATTTAGTCAGTTCTTGCTCTAGCCATTAATGTGAGTTTATATTTAGGGTAGCTATATATGTGTCTGCACATGTAAACAATAGAAAAGGATGGAATGTAATGTTTTCAAAAATGATAAGAAAAATCTGCCATTTAGTTTTATATTTTATTTTTAATTTAAATCATTCAGCATTGGGAGAATATATAATAATGTTTACAATTGGTACACAGGCATAGGCATACTCGGCTGCATGAAAATACGACGTAAGATATTTAATTGAAGGGAAAATTTCTCCCACCTCTTTTTCAGGATATCTAAAAAGTAACCATTTCCCAACTTGACACAAAATGTCTCCTACTTCCTCTATTTTTTAAAATATTATTCTCCTTTCAATTTGGTGATGTGATTCATCATTAATGTTTTTTAGAACAATAATACCTTCCAAAATAGAAAAAACCTTTCTAAAAAATGAGAAACGTGGCTAACCTGAACCATATATATGGAATAATAAGAAGGAAGATTAAGTAATTAAAGTGTCCGAACAGATACTACAGATGTGAGAGAGAGAGATTATCACTTTCAAATTGAATGCAGAGAAAGTGAAAGACTGAAACCAAAAGAGACGGTCATAAAAACAAATAAAACAACGGAAAAAGGTAGAAATAGAGAAGAAGGAAAGGGTAAAAATTCAGTTAACAGTGCAATAAATGAGACTAAAAATAGTAAGATTCAGTTACCAACTGTAGAAAAATAGTAACTACTGATACAGTCTGTTCGCTGGACTGCAAGCCTGCAACTGCAAAGTACAGATCCAACTACAGACTCTCCACTCTCTCATCTCCTTATCCATCTTCGTCTCCGTTGGTAACCCAACCCACATACAGTAAGCATGCCTCCTGCTTACAGCCTACCGATCCCTTTCCACTCTGACTCTGAACCACTCCTCGAGTCCAGCTTTCCTTCACGGTGTTTTTAGAGGGTTGGTCTAAATGTAACTTAGGTGATAATCGGCATCTGAGCTCTTCATGGAATGGATTGAAAATAGTTTTGGTATTTTAGAGGATAGGATGTTAAGATCTAACAGCACAAACATGGGTGAAAATGGTCTGGTATAACCAGACAAAGCCTATTTTTTTTTAATGGAGAAGGGTTCTTTTTGGGGTTAGAATATGAAAATGAGAGCCATGGTGACTATTGATCAAGGTATCTAACATGTCAAAAGTCGATACAATTTGGATTGGATTGGTACAGATTCAATGGGAAACTGATACGTGTCAAGTCCTTGTTAAATAATATTAAAACAGGTTAGGATCTGGAATTGGCCAGTCCAAAACTGATGCAAATTGACCGATTAGATACCAATACGCTTGAACCATGCTCTTGATGGGATGGGAAGGGCATCACAGAAACTTCATTATAAAGGGGTGAGAGTCTGTGCTTGGGTGATGGTAAGATGCTTCTTACGAGACAATTTTCCCCTTTTACTTACCTCAAAACAAAAAAAAAAACTTTTTCTTTTTTTAATTTATTATGTCTTTCTTTTATGCTATGAGAGATTAACAGTTGCGAGAATAATTCATTTGTATGTACTTTTATCCTCTTTGGAATGTTATTACTGTCTATATTTAGTGTGTCCGAGATGGGTCTCATACAACATCAATGGTTCCTCACTTTCTCCCCCTTCTTCTTCTTCTACTAAATGTAATCTCTATTCTTAATATAGTTTTTGCTTCATAATTTTGATTGTTTTTTTGTACTGATTTACAATGGGTGTCAATTGGGTTGGTTTGGTCTGGTTTTGATTAAGACTGATTTGATTTTGGTCTTATACATTCAAGCCCAATTATGGCCTAGTAAAATAAAATTCCGATTTAAGCCTGGTATATGCTTTGGTTTGGGTTTTATCAAGCTCTTATCAGCCCGATTTCGGTTTCTTATATGTATATTTAGTAACAGGTTGGTTTAATGGGCTCGATCACCTATCGGGCCAGTATTAGATAAGTTTGATTTTGATTTTGGTTCCTACATGTGTATTTAGCAAAAGATTGGCTTCATTGACTCTTATAGGCTTTTTATCGGGCTGGTTCAATTTCATTTTGGGCCTAATCAATCAGTCATATCCGCTTTTGATTTTTAACTGGGCTCCAAAAACAGCCCTATATATTCGGTCTGTCCAGAGAATCCAGACCGAATCAGGCTGGTTCAGTTTCAATTTAGGCCTAATTTTGACACCACCAATTTTGAACGATTATAGCAATCGATGAGCGGGGAAAGGGGGAACTGAGCCAGAAAGAGAGGAGAGGAAGTTGGGATGACAACAGTTTAAGACTTTTCAGCAAAAGACAATACTAGATGGCCCTAGTCCATTATTTTTACCTCAACCCTTCGAGTTCATGAGTTCCTTTGCACATGTGTAGTATGCACGCACAATTCTTCTAAAATGGCTAAACGCGAAGGCAGTTCATCTGCACGTAGTGTGGGACTCACTTTTGAAGGGTGGGATCTACTGAATATAGACTGTGATGGATGCCATAAAATTAAGATACACCTACGTGCACGTGAACTCTTTTCGCCAACCCAAGGTTGCCCCAATCGGAAATTTTCTCCATTATCTATACCTGTATTGTAGTTGCATCCTAAGGTCCAAACCATCACTGGCTGACCTCTTGCAGGATTGTGTTGGGTTGGTGTCTTGTATTCTATGGGGTCCACACAATTATAAGGGTAGTATTTGTATTAGGGTATGAGTCTATTACATGTATGGGGTTAAACTTATAATTGTAGTGGGATTAGGGTTTCTAGGTTTCCCTATATATTGTCTCTGTGTGGGAAAACCTAGGTAAGGCTACAAGGGTCGAGAGGATTCTCCTCGACAATGGAGAGCTAGAAACATTGTAAGGGTGACGGATGAGATAGGCTCGTCGGGTAGAGAATTTTGTAGACTGCTCTTGGGAATAGAAGAAAGTCACTCTTTTCTCTGGTGGAAGTAGGCATCCCACGATGGGGTGTTGAACCACGTTAATTCTTCGTGTTTTTCTTTCTGTTTGCGTCTCCGATCCTAACAAGTGGTATCAGAGCTAGGGTTCTTTGAAGAACGAAGGAGGTACGCAGTATGAAGAAGAAGAAGAAAAAAAAAAAGGATTGAATCCGTGAGAAGGGTTTCCATGAAAAATCCTAGTACAATGATGCTTAGGGTTTGTAGATAAAGGTTCAAACATTTGTGTGTTTTAAACCCATTCTTTTTGTCTTGTATTTAATCTTTTAAATAGGACAAAAACGGATTAGGGTTAGGGTTTAGCATCATAAGAAGAAGAAAAAGAGAGTAGCAGTTTTTCTGGGCGTAGGTGATTTGCACAGCCGTGATCAAGCAGACAATCGGGAGGTCATCCGTGGTCCGATTGGGTTGATTTTTGGACAGCAGGTAGAGGACACATAGTTCGTCAATCTGTACGGTCAGATTTTTTATTATAATTTTTTAAGTCAAGTTATTTGCTCCGTACAGCAGCCTCTGTTTATTTGGGTGAAATTTCTACATCTCTTTGTTTCTTCAAATAGTAGTTTTGTGCCGACAAGAAGAGATGGCGAAGGTGAATCTCCATCTAGTAAGATTTTCTGGTATGAAAATAAATTTGGGGAAGATGTTATCACATGTGGCATTCTCGCTTGTGATAGGATCGCACGTGAATCTTGGTGGTAGTCGAGTGGATGGTATTACACCAGGTGGTATCGCACGTGGGTCTTGGTGCTACTGGAGTGGATGGTCAACGACGACTGGGAGATCGTGTTTAGATTGATGGGACGATGGTAGCTGTTCGAGGATCCGGGTCGGATTGAGTGTTGGATCGATGGTGGGATTGAATCCCCGTGCCGATGCACATAATGGCCAATTTATGTTGCACCGTGGGGTAAAGGATCTTGGGTGGCGGGGACAAGGAGTTGGATCTCTAAGTCCGCATTGGAGATGCGAGAGGTGAGAGGCTTGGGTTCCGTGCAATTGGAGTTGCAAAGGGTCGGGATAAGAGTCGATTCTCAAGGGTTGCAATGGAGGTGCGGTGGTGAGAGACTCGGGTTCCGGATGCAACTGGAGTTGCGGGAGGGACCGTGGAGTGACGGTGATCTTTCCGGTGATCTTTGCGAAGTGGGAGAGATGGAGTCACTTCACATCGTCGTGCGAGTGGTAATGCGGGACACCCGGAACGGGGTGTGGGCTATCTTTGGTTTGGGTGTAGCGGTTTGAGAGAGACAGGTTTACAGAATCAACATCAACGAGTTTTCTTCAAGGTGGTTTGCAGAATTCAAGCCAGGTGGAGATTTGTTGGGTTGGTGTCTTGTATTCTATGGGGTCCACACAATTATAAGGGTAGTATTTGTATTAGGGTATGAGTCTATTACATGTATGTGATTAAACTTATAATTGTAGTGGGATTAGGGTTTCTAGGTTTCCCTATATATTGTCTCTGTGTGGGAAAACCCTAGGTAAGGCTACAAGGGTTTGTAGAGGATTCTCCTCTCGACCGGTGGAGAGCTGGAACATTTGTAAGGTCTGACAGATGAGATAGGCCTCTCAGGTAGAGAATTTTGTAGACTGTTCTTGGGAATAGAAGAAAGTCACTCTTTTCTCTGGTGGACGTAGGCATCCCACGATGGGGTGCTGAACCACGTTAATTCTTCATGTTTTTCTTTCTATTTGCGTCTCCGATCCTAACAGATTGCCCTAGTTGGAAATTTTCTCCCTTATCTATAACTTTGTTGTAGTTGCATCCTAAGACCCAAACCATGAGGGTCTCTCTCTCTCTCTCTCTCTCTCATGTTTACAGAAAACAATAACTCTACCGTGGGATAGGTAAGCAATTAAGCAAGGACCGGACTGGCCAAACAAATAGTAGACATCCAGGACAAGATGCCTAACTTTTAGTCTGATGAACCGTTAGAATGGGTAAAGATGGGGACGAAGATATTTAAAACTGTCACTATATAATAATGTCATCCTTGTCTTCTTCTGAATAAATTTTGCAGATCCATTTGGTTAGGAAGATGTTACCCTTCACAGTTCACTAGTTGAACTCTACATACAAGAGGATTTGATACTTCCACTGGGTTTTTGCATCAGACAATGTTTCAATTCTATAATCTACCTTACCTAACTTAGAAAATCCTTCACAGTTTCCTGTAGTTGCTGATGAGAATAGTTCTCCTGTATGTATTTGTATTCTTCATAGGATTGCATTATGTATTGTTCATATTCAGTGGGTCTCACATTCTAGAGGTAGATCCCACACCACATTGACGGTAATAGGATCCCATGAAGAGTATATGCATATGCAGATGATCCAAACTCATTGTGGATTTTGCTATTATCAAGGGGAGGATATATATGTTACGACATTTAGTTTCACATCGGTTCTGAATAAAATTGATTGGGAGTTGATATTTTCCTGGTCTTTCTCACTTGATAAGCTGGTTCGGCTATTATCGATCTCTCAATGAAAACACCAATTGATATGAACGTGAATTTCATTCATCAAAACCGGCTTATCAAGTGAAAAGGGCCAGGAGCATATCACTCCCAATCAATCCCATTTAGAATCAATGTGAGAGTAAAGATCATAACAGGATCTCACGTAGGAAACCCGCTCAAGAAAACCCAAAAGCTACTATACTTGAAAATTGAAAATCCTACCCATCTAACGAATGAACAAGTTCCGCTTTTGCCATATATAATTTCTCACTAGTCTGAGAAAGATAGAAAGCAATTATCAAGATGATTTTAAGGGAGGGGAGCTAGGCCCATCACTTCTCTTTGTGAACTGGCTCATATCACAAGATCAGCCGCTTTAACCTCTTATGATAGGTTCCACTCAGAATAATCGGTTATGGTCCAAGGGTGACACCATACTTAGACCAACATTTTTAATTTACTTTTTTTTTTTTTTTCCTGGTGTTTAGGAGAAATAAGAAAGAATTCATTAAATTTATCCTCTTTTTTTTTTTCTGGTGTTTAGTAGAAATAAGAAAGAATTCATTATGCCCAAGGAAATAGAGGTTCTAAGGTCAACTCTTCTACCCTTTAGGACCGTTCGTCAGAAGTGGCTCATGCTTCTCACTGACTTGAACTAGTCTTTCGTTTTTGGAAAATTTTCTTTGACCTCCCGTGTTTTGGTGATATGATACTATGCACCTCCATTTGAAATCGATTGTGCAGACATCTTGGTTACTTTACAAATTGTTACACTTAATTTCATTCCGTCAGCAGTCTTATGTTAAAGTATGATGCACATGCTACCATAATTTCCAAATGTCAAAACTTCATTTAATGAAGATGTGAAGTTATTTTTATATCCTTACATCCAAACCCTATACACATTCTTAATCCCCTTCCACTAATTGCCTCTGCCATTCCCTCCAAGCATCTTCTGGTTACCATGATCTAGTACAAGTGGCAACAGCAAAAATCAGAGTTCGGATCACCCTCATGTACATATATTCTTTATGGGATTCTATCACCATCGATGTGGTGTAGGACCCACCTCTAGAGTGTGGGAACTAATAAATATGAATAATGATGGGATCCCTTAGAGAATACAAGTACATACAAGTGAACTATTCTCCAAAAATCAGACATTCCAACCAGGAGGATGACATTCTAGATTTCCAAATCCTAGCCGATTTGTAATAGTTTTACATGAACGTCCAGATCTGCAAAGCTTTTACTCATTAAAACCTCTCCCAAATCTGTGGCTTTCTTGGTCTCTTAGCTCCTCGAATGCTATATGAACCATAAAATTGAATTTCTTCTCCCCCGCACCTTGCAACTGCTAAATCGAGCCGATCTATATATAATGGCTTTACTTGTTCTTCTCGATCTGCAAAATCCCAACGCCAGAGATCGAAGCTAAGATAGTTAATGGTTTTAGAAGTTTGCTTCTCTATAACCTGGGAAGGTCTTCATTTGATTATATGAATAAGATGTCATTGTTGAAAGGATTATAATATGAGTTTTTATCTTAATTAGACTCACCAATTTTTAATTTTTTACTCATTATTGGGGCAAGGGAATTGTATCCGTGGTAATGGATTAGCATATTATAAGCTGCTGAACAACCTCCCTCACACTCCTCTCTTTGTGTACCCTTTATCTCTTTGGTACTCTAATAACAATATTAATGCCAAGGACCCTTTGAAGACATCTTATTTTGTGATCAACAATGGTGACAAAGAGGGCAGTAAATGAAGTAAACGGGGAAATTAGATTCTAAGATGAACACGATTCAATAAGATGTCTTGCATTCTTAGGGCATTTTGACTGGTCGTTTCAGTTTTTGCCTACAATTGACTTCGAATATTTGCATTGAATTCATGACTTAGCATTTGATGTCCAAAATGCTTGTTTCCCTTTCACGTCTGTGCCACCTTGAAGCTCATACAATTCAATAAGATGCATATCATCATCAAGCTTTCATCACCAGTAGAGATGTGCATGAATTTTGTGTTAAGTTTTCATCTCAAAAGTTCAAACTAGTAAGTGGAAGGACTCTCACATACATAAAGCACCTAAGGTTCTAGTCTTTAAGCAATGTTGGACTATTCCCAACACTTCCCCTCATATGTTGCCCTCTTCTGGGTAGCAATACACGTAGTATGTGGTCATTCTTTTGGGTGACCGTATGGAGAGAATCTGATGCTCTGATACCATATTAAGTTTCCATCTCAAAAGTTTGAACTAGTAAGTGGAGGAACTATCACATATATAAGGCACCCAAGGTTCTAGTCTCTAAGCAATGTGGGTCTATTCCCAACACTCCATTGCTTGATTTCCGGTTCTTAAAAATAAAACATTGTTATCTTCCTCAACTTTCAACAAAGATTCCTACTACATCTCGTTAATGGACAACAAATTAAGCTATGAGCCATCATGTTCCCTGAGTGCACGATCTACTGTTTGTTTGTTACTAAGGCTGCATTTGGTATGCATTTTTAGAAAGATTTTTGCTTCCTTTCCTTTCCGCTATGTATGAGCTATGGATTTATGGTTAGAAGAGACACTCTCGTGGATGTGCAGCAAGGACCAAAGGCCTCACTTATTAGAAATTGGGTGATCACCTTTTTTTGGTGAGAAGAGTTCTTTTAGAAGGATTTTGCTTCCTTCCCTTTTTGCTATGTATGAGCTATGGATTTATTGTTTAGTTGAACGTCACTTTTTCTTCTTTGTAGTTGGTGTGGGAGAATAGACACGGTAGAGAAGGAGCAGATGGGAGCATAGTAAGGAGAATGACGGAAGGGGGGAGAGAGAGGGAGGGAGAACAGAGGAACTTGCATAACTATGGCAGAGAAAGAAGAAGATCATGAGGAGAGAGAAAGATAAGCCTGAAAGGAGATATAACATGCTTTCAGGGCAAGGGTAAAATTATCATTTACATTCCACTTAACTTCCACTTATAAGCCTATGTGTTTAAGGGGATCGAGGTGAGTGTGTTTTTTTAAATGAAAGGTCCAAGATTGTCAAATAGCTAAAACATAGAGAGGGTCAGAGAAAACTTCCCTTCCTTTTTCATGTGAGAAGGTCTTTCATGGACCCGAGATTTACCTCTCTCTCTCTCTCTCTCCATGAGCCACTGAGACTCTAACATGTTTTCTCCTTTCCCTGATAATCATCGTTTGATGACTAGGCCACCACTGCCATTGTCAACATCATCATCATTCCTCAGTGATCGAGAACGACAACGAAAACCCTCTTTCCACTGCCTGTACTTTGCTCACTTCATCCGCCTCCAACCCCGTTTTTCAGGTGACAAATCTCCACCTTTTCTTCTTATTTTATGCTGTAGAGGTTTTCCTCACGGTAAAATTGTTCCATTATAATTTGATAGTCATGAATCCAAACATAAAAACAACAGGATCGTGGATTTGAAACAGGAGTTGCATAACCATCATCTCCGCCAAAATTTTGACTTTTTTTTTTTTTTGAGTTCTGTTTATTTCCATGTAAAATGGTAGAATTTTTTTTTTTCCCTTTCTCATTGTTTGTTTTAATGTATAATGTAGAGAAATATAATGAAAAAGAAAAAGAAAAAGAAAATTTAATGAATTTCATCTTTTTTAACTTATTGGTAACAAACATTGAAAAAAATTTACTTATATAATGTTACACGTAAAATTTTTACATTAAAACAAAAGAGCCTAATTAAAAGAAAGAGCTTTGTGATATATGATAAATCAGCTAAAATTAGGGTGAAAAACGACAACCTATAAGGATCTAGGTCAACGGGGTTCTTTTTGATGGGATCATCGAAGATGGGCAATCGTCTAGTTCCTTGGACAGCTTGAATTTGGTTGACCTTGCTGATTCCTAGCCCGATCACTCCAATCCTGTAAAGTGAATCGTTTGGTCAATCCTAGCCATTTCCGTCCAAATCGGATCGAAATTGCCTGGGATCGATTTTGCCCTGATTTTTGTACCTTAAACCATGGCAGTACTAAAGGTTATGCATGGATGTTAAAAATAGAAAAGAAATTTTTTGAGGAGAGATATTGACATGTAAATTCATCAATATGTCATCGTTACCTAAGGGTGTCAAATCTAGGCCCCGCCCAGTAGCACAGACCGAACAAGCCCGATATAACCCGAACCCAATTCGGACCGAGCCTTAATGGGCAGGTTTTGGTCTGTACTTGTAAAGCCGACACCGTTTCAACCCAAACCGAAACTAGACTGGCCCGACCTGTTAAGAAACCTGAACTAGCCCAAACTGATAATACCCAACTCAAACACTGGTAAAGCCCGTTAAGAAGCCCGAACTAGCTTGAATCGATTCATTTTTATGTTCAAATAATAACCAATTAACTAAGGATCTAATTATTCTAACTAAATAAATGCAAATATGTAATCCATTATCCATGTTCAGATACCCTTAAGATCAATCAAAACTCAACCTCTTACAATTGTATTAAATTTATTGATAGAAATAAGAAAATAGTTATATAGCATGGACTCAATAAATGCACTAAATCCGAACCGGACCGAGCCAACCCAAAATCGGCCCAATAAACCTAGCTCGATAACAAACTGACACCAGACTGACTCGTTAGTTAACTTGTCCAGCGTAGCCCACCCCAACCTGGACCCTTAATGGACATGTTTTGGGCTGGGCTTATAAAGTCCGACACAGTTTTGGTCCGAACCAAAACCGGACCGGACCAGCCCGTTGACACCCTTATCATTACCCTTGTATTATTATGCTTTTTCATTTTTTTTCTTTTCTTGGCACGGAAACATACCCTAAGTTTTATTTTATTTTTCATCTAAAAGAAATTTCAAATTTGCCGACATTTTAAAGGCATTTTATCTTCACATAACATGATTTTACCTATTGGTAAAAAAACAAAGAATCGTATAAAAAAATTCTATTTTCACTTTGATCTTTTGTTTTTTTTTACTTATTGCGAATAAGAAGAATGGAGAACAGGATGATGACAAAGTTGTCTTTTAAATTTAGACTTAACACTGCTAGTAGAATGAACATTTTTGTTATATGTTTCAAAAAATTAAGAATGGTATGTATAATTGTCAGAAATTAATGGATGGTAAGTGTAATTAGTCCATAGTCCAATGATAGTACATATAATTTACCCTACGTTAAATCATTACCTGAAGTTATCTCCTCCTCCCCAAGCCTTCAAATTGTGATTTCTTCTTTGATTTCTAATGAAATTCTTTGAAATTTTAGGTTCTTACCGTTTTGGGTGATTTTTATATCTACGAGAGTTGATCATGTCAAAACCAAAGTAAATTAGAATATGGCAAAAATTTGATACATACAGGTGTTAAATGAAAATAAACTTTAAACCGGTTTAAAAGCATATACAAAATTAATATAGTGCACATTTAATATGTGTTTAGTATGATTACTTCTAATGTAAAAATACAGACTTATATTCACTATGTACAACACACAAGTATTTGGGACTTTATATCAAAGTAGGCTTTAATAAAAAAAAAAAAAAAAAAGAGAAATCCTCGAAACAGAATAATGCTTGCATCTCTCCTCTCTCACATGTCACATCCATAAAAATTCCAAACCAAATTGATGAATCTATGACGAATGTATGGTCAGTTTTCCGAAGACTTGTGGAAAAATCTCAAAAATCAAGTCTTTTATGACAAATCTATGATCAGTTTTGATGTCTCATGATGAATTTATGATCAGTTTTCTGAAGACGTGTGGAAAAATCTAAAAATAAAGTTTGGACGAATCTATGGTCAGTTTTTATTGTTAAAAAGTCAAAACAAGTTATAGTTTCAAAAGCTTTTCAAAATAAAATTCAAATTTTCGATTTTGGTTTTGAACGAGAAATTTCAAATATGATCTTTGAGTTATTAAATGTAATGTAAGATTATTAATTCTACATAGCTTAGGGATGTTAGAGGACGGTGACTTATATGTAGGAGGTAACTTTACATCTTGAACCCCTAAAAGAAAGGTGAGTATTATTTTAAGTCGGCTTCCACACACACGCATTGTACCCTAACCGTGACTGCGACCACGACTTGAGACCGTGATGTAAGCATGGGTGCGGGCACTGGCCGTGGGTTGCGGGTTGCCAGTACACATCTCTCCACATGATACCCTTTTGAAAGGATACCTCTGTGTAGGGTGGTATCTCTACACATAGGGGTGTAGCCAGGCTAATAAGTTTAAGTATTTTTTATTAGGTGTCATCTGGGCCATTCAATCTAAGGACGTGACCCATCCTACAGCTACAATAAGGGGTATCTGTCCCCTATAAACAGAGGACGATCCCAAGGCTTTAACTCATCCCAAATCGAATTTCTCTCTTGCTTCTCTCTCTAACTCACTCTCTACTCTGGTTTATCGATAGAGTATGTTTCATCATTGTTTTAAAGGATTGTTAACTTTAATCATCGAGTTTCCAACAATATCCAAAGGTTGTGTGCACATCGGTTGGATGGGCTCGCAGAGCTGTTTTATCTTTGAGGTTAGTTTGCAAAGACCGATTGCACTATACAAGGGAGCAAACACAATCTTAAAGAGAATGTACTACACGACTCAGCTCTAAGTTATTACTTGATTCATATCGTATAAGGTATTTGTTTATATTCCGTTATTTTGATTGAGATTCATAATCATATAGTTTGATTGTTGATATTATCTTCAATATCATATGTTTATAAATTAATCTTAAACAATATATTTTGCCTTATTATGTTACTAATTCTTATAATTTTCCGAAGACTTGTGGAAACATATGAAAAACCAAATCTTTATGACAAATCTATGATCAGTTTTGATTTCTCATGACGAATCTATGATCAATTTTCTTAAGACGTGTGGAAAAATCTCAAAAATCAAGTCTTGACAAATCTATGGTCGTTTTCTGAAGACTTGTGGAAAAGTTTCAAAAATCAAGTCTTTATGACGAATCTATGATCAGTTGTTTTAAGACGTATGGAAAAATCTCAAAAATCAAGTCTTGACGAATCTATGGTTGGTTTTTCCAAAGACTCGTGGAAAAATCTCAAAAATCAAGTCTTGAAAAAGCTGTCGGGAACTTGAACATTTGATAGGGGTTTGCCCCTATAATACGCAAATAATATTTATCCTTATGTGCAATTTCCAAAAACCGGCGAAGCTCCTTCATAATTTCAAGAAATAATTATTGTAAAGATTGGAACGGTCAGGATTAAGATACATCATCAATATGCCGATCTGATAGTTACCTAAAGGCTGTTTTTTTTTTTTTTTTTTTTTGTTAAACGTAAAGGCTGTGTTTGATTGCAAGGAGAATTAAAGGGGAGGGAAGAGAAATTTTTATGCTTAAAAGGAAACTTTCATAATTGTAACACAAAATGATTGTATAATCTATATAAATTTCTTAACATATTTAATAACGATACTATAAATTTATTTTACTTTTCAAATGGAGGAGAATTTTTTTTGTTGGTAAAACAAAAAGTCATTGATAAAAGAAGCGGGTTACAACCAAGGCTTTAGCAGAACAAAGGTCTTGAAGCTAGGGAATGGAAATAGGCCAGTGAATCATCCCAGTAGATGCCATTACTTTCCGAGCTAGAGTATGAGCCACGGTGTTGGCCTCTCTAAAAACAACAGAGAGAGAAGAAATACAATAGGCTGCCAAGTTTATGATATCATCTCGAATCAATTGCACTTCAATCAGACAAGGGAGATGGGGATTTTGAATGCAATTGATGAGAGCTACACAGTTAGATTCCACAATCAAACAAAGGAAACCTTCTGTAATAACCAACCAATGAGCAGTCCGTAAAGCAATGGCTTCCCCCATAAAAGCCGAGGAAAAGGAAACCTCTTGAGAGGTAGCCTTAATAAGATTACCAAAAGAGTCTCTGATGATGAATCAATATTACTTTTTAAATCACCCTCCTTAAAAGTTGCATCAGAATTAATTTTATACACACCCGGTGGAGGAGGTATCCAATAAGAAGCATCCTCCTGAATGTCCACGTACGCCATCAAAAAGCTTAGCCTGAACAGCTTTCTGAATAACTTCGACTGGACTCCAATTTTTAATATGGAAGTAAAGGTCATTACGACTCAGCCATAAAAACCAGCTGATAAATGATGCAAGAGCCCATGCAAATCTAGCTTTCAATTTGGAGAACGGAACAAGGGATCCCAATTTTGTATCCAATGAAAAAGAGGAATGTTGGGATCTTCTGGAATCTTGATAATAAGAGGCGATCCAAACCAAACTGTTTTGGCAAATGGGCAATGTAAAAGGATATACTCAATAGATTCAGTACCTGCTCCACAATGTTGACATGAGGCATCAATAGGAATATTTCGATGAAGGAGGCCTTCACTCGAAGCCAAACCATAAAAGGCCTTAATCTTAGGGAGGGTCTTACATGGCTAGATACGTCTCCAAACAAATTTAGGTACCTCTTTCCATGACTTTGAATAAGATGAGGGATCCGCATCGTCTCCTCCCAGTGGTTTGGGAGGACAGTGGCAACCTATCTCAGATGGTTGCCACGTGGCTCTCGGTGAATCCGAGACCCACATCCGAGCCGACACCCGGCCGACAAGCCAAGCCCGGCGAGGGGTGTTGGCTCGGACATGAGTCTCGGATTCACCGAGAGCCACGTGGCAACCATCCGAGATAGGTTGCCACTGTCCTCCCAGAACCACTGGGAGGAGACGATGTAAATCCTAAGATGAGGAAGCTTTTGCCTGATCCAAATCTTCTTGAATGTTAGAAATAAAGTTCTAACTGTTCTCTGATTCTGATTGGGCAAGTTGCCCTTTTACTAGACGCTCCACCACCGGTTACTTTTTTTTTTTTTGGCAGTAGTCCATTATCATGGAAGAATAAGAAACAGACAACTGTTTCAGGGTCCTCGGCTCAAATAGAATATCGAGCCATAGCTACTGCTTCATGTGAACTCATATGGTACGGGTTTTATTGGCAGATTTGGGCCTCAAACATCCTTTTCCCATGGGCTTGTACTGTGATAATAAAGCTGCCCCCTACACATTGCTGCTAACCCAGTCTTTCACGAAAGAACGAAACATATCGAGATCGATTGTCATTTCATTCGTGAAAAGATTCAAATGGGATTGATTCGTACTCACCACATACCTACTCGATTCCAAAAAGCTGATTTACTTACTAAGGCCTTAGGTCTTCATCAATTTCAATATCTTGTCTCCAAGCTTGGTCTTCGGGTATCCCCTCCGTCCGCTTGAAGGGGGTGTTAAACATCGAACAATCCATATGTTAAGTAGATAGATGACACGTGTATGAAATATAGTTTAATTATTTTTGAGTTACATTTCTGTAAGGCTAAGCCGTTTTTTTCTCATTAAGTCTTTTTGATTATTCTATGAGTTTATATAACGTTTGGGTATTTTTAAGGGGTGTTAATAATATTATCACGAACAATGGTGGGCAGCATATTACAAAGGGTGTGTCTGAAATTTTCCCTAAAAAAATAAACAAAAATTTTTTATTTTTAAAATGGAAATGATAGACAAGTGGAAATTGATTTTCCTCGATGATGGATATATAGGTGGCATAATCGGTTGCCACGTGTCAAAAATGAATTATAAAAAAAAGTATTGGATGGGTTGATGATTCTAGGATTGATACAAGAATATATATATATATATGGACATGAAGTGGTACTTAATCGATTGTCTTGGCTGACATCGATATGAATTAGATAGATCATTCGTTCCAATACCGATTTCTTAAACCCTACACAATAGAGCATTGTTAAACTTTGTTTTCTTGAGAAGGACTTTAAAAAATAAAATAAAATAAAGACGAAAAGAGAATTTAAAAGAGAAGAAGAATGAAGAGGCTCAAAATCCTGTATGGTTCTTATCTTGTAGAAAATTAAAATCCTATCGTGGATGATGAATGGATTCTTTTCTTTTGTGTCTTATTTTTTTTTTTTTTTTTATTTTCTTTATGATGATGAAAATTTACTTATTGTTTATCTCAATCAATGAGAGGTTGCTCCATGAGTTTTTCTATAGGTTATGTCTGTTTTGATGTAAATTTTACATACAATAATTTACATGTTAAAAAAATTTTCAATGTTTTCTTGAAGGAAAAAAAAATTAGTTATCTCTATAGAAGAGGGAAAAAGAAGTTCACTTTTCTTTTACTTTCTAAAAACAAACATTTGAAAAGAAAAAAAATTTAACTTATAAAATATTGATGTAAAATTTACATCAAAACAAAATACAGATGCCCAAGCACAAGAACGTATCAGAGAGCAACTTTTTTTATGGAAAAATTCCGTTTCATATTTCCTACCAGGTAATCAAAGATACATTATTATCAAAGGATTGAACTTCTTTAACCCATGGGGAAGAGAGAACTTCTTAGTCCATCGGTTTTGATGGTTGGATAGAGACCTAAAATTAATTCTTGATTCGGACATTCAAGAAACTGGGAAGGTACATAAGGAATATAACTATTCATCATCCTTGAGGTTGCTTTCTCTTCACCCCAAGCCAAGGAACCTTTCTCCTATTAATTATGATTTTTTAAAATTTGAATATCGGGTTGTCCAAACAAACATTAGATCCACATCCTCTCTCGCCTGAGTTTGGGTAGAAGAATTGGCAGTCCAGATGGATGGCCGCCACTTGACTCTCTGGTGAATCCGATTCGACATCCCTGTCGGTTCAGCTTGTCAGCTGGGGTGTCGGCTCAGATAGAGGGTTCGGATTCACCCGAGAACCAGATAGCGGCCATCTATCCGGTCTACCAACTCTCCTACCCAAACTCAAGTGGAAAAGAATTTCTATACACAAACGCCAAACAACAGTTTTCAACTTCCGGATTGGGATGGGCGAAAATGAGTTTTCAATGCACCTTGACCCATAAATTTTTTAATAAAGAATAATATTTTTTAGTATTATATATCTGAAAGTTTCTTTTTTTATTTATGAGTTCAAATTGATGAGATAAAAATTTAAAATGGTATCAAAACTTTAGGTTTATTTTTTAAAGTCATTTAAAAAAAGGACCAGTACTACATATTTCACGTATACTGTCGCCCAGAAGAAGAACAATAATTGAGCAACAAAAGAAGAGCAATAATTGAAAAGGGTGTTGGGAATAATTTTTCATTGATTAAGTCTAAAACTTTAAATGTTTTATATACTTAATAGTCTTCCATTTTATAAGTTCTAACTTTATCCAAAAAAAAAAAAAAAAAAGAACTTTTGAAGAAGAAACCTAACAATAACAACTTATTGAGATCCTGCAAAATAAGATTGGGATCCCATTGACAGAGTAGCTATCAAATCAAGATGTATTGTAGGGTTTGATATATAGCGATTCTCATTCGGTTCACCATAAATATCAAAACAGGTCAATCTTCAAAGTATATATTTTTCTACTGTTAAGATGGATCAGGCTCCTTCAAGTTTAGAATGAACTTGAGTAGAGCCAGTGTCCGGTGGGTGATCGACACCTAACACTCAGATTCGAAGGTTGATTTTGATGAGAGTTATTGTACAAAAAAATGAAAAAAAAAATTGTAAAAGAACTCAATCGTCGAATCTAAGGGAGTGCCAAGTATCGACCATTCACCCGACACTGTCTTGTCTCAAATTCATTCCGAACTTGAGAAGAGCTCAATCTTGTTAAGATATTAGGTGGAGTTTTCCCTCAGTCAGTCTTTGGAACGTGGATTGGACTCGCTGAACAATGAAATGGCATTTGGAACATTCAATCACTAGGAAAAATAATAATGAGATGAGGATGGATCCTCTTCACCCACTCCTTGATTGAGTCCTAGTTAGACCACCACACAAAAATCCGAGTTTTATTATCATGGTCTAATGATTTATCCTACACCCTTCGTACCTGTAATTCTTATCACCAAAATATCCATATTCTGACCTTGTAGGATATCAGCCATCGTTTGAGAAGTAAGGGTCAAGGTTGCAAGCTGGATCCTTTATTTTCAGTAAAGTAGGTAGACATTAATGTCTCTGAATCAAATCTAAGTTGGTAACAGTAATTGACAAGTTGACATTCCACGCGGTTTATCAGAAAATAGAAAGAGAAACTGCTTCTGCAAGTACCATATCATTAATATTGTCTACTTTGTATTCCTTCCTTTCACACAGAGAGTCCCGTTTGAGGTTTCTCCCTCCTTTCATACATTCATAGTCCTTTCTGAGGACCAAAATGCTAGTTCATTTTAAAAGTAGAATTTTTTTGTTTGTTTATCTATACCCTCTGATTGATTGTAAGAAGAATTAAAAGGAAGAAAAATGAAAAATTTTAATTAGAAAAAAAAAAAAAAATTCTGTAATCATCATGAAATAAAACAATCTCAAGCAACATGTGAAAGCTATATTGACATTTCAACCAGATAATATACATTAGTTTTTCTACTCCTCTTATTATCACTAGTAAATAAACCTATACATTAATGAAGTCCAATTATTAACATAACACATCTGCAAGTTGTGCTAACCATGTAACATAAATAATCAATGCAACTCCAATGAATTCCTTTTGTTTAAGACACTGGTACATAGACAAGAATAGAAGCAATTGATCAGATTCTACCAATTCAAACGATGCATTATGCTCAATCAAATGATAAGGATTCTACCATTCATTTTTTAGAGATTGTTCATGAGGGAGAGAGAGAGAGAGAGAGAGAGAGAGAGAGAGTATTTTAATGAAGAACGCGTTTCATGCCATTATTCAAATCAAGTAGAACAGAGCAGAATCTGATATCGTATATCATAAGAGTTGCCAGACATATATTATAAAGAAGAAAAAATTTCATCTACACCCCATCAAAGATCCTTAACATCATCTACACCCACAAGAATGTCGAAACATCACCTAGGTCTACTAACTTTGGCTGTGGTAATCAAAGAAGTCCACTCCGTCAGTTGATTCCCGTTAGATGCTGACATCAGGTGGATTGAAATTTTTCAGGGACAAAAATACCCTTTTTGTAAGTTGAAAAGACCAATATACCCTTCTGACAATTGTTTCGAAACCTCCTCTATTTCGAACTGTTTCACTTCGAAACAGTAAGTGAAACAGTAGAACTTGAGACTTAACATTTTCTTTCTTGACGAGGACGACAAGGACGAAACCCTACCTCTACTCGACGATGACAATGACTACGAAGTTCAGAGTTTTCTTCTTTGCCGTCAACGGTGCCTTCATCTTCCCCGATCACGGTTATTACTGCAACAAAGGTAGGTAAATGTTTATCAATGTTGAGAAGTTTGCTTGGTCTAGACAAAATTTCGTACAAACAAGGTAGCAGGAAAATTTTGCTTTTCGATTTCATATGCATGGATATGGAATCCTACCTAATTAAAATGATATTATAGATAATACTAAAACTTAAGAGGGAATTTGTGAAGCCATAGGAGAAATAGCAGCAGATTGCTTCATCGCAGGTTAAAAATCTTGGATGATTATCTAGCAGTTTGATGAACAGTTTGTTTTCACCGGGAAAAGAAAAGAAAAAGATGATTTGCATAATGATGAAGACGTCACTTCCATTCAATTTGCATTTTTGAAAGAAAATCAACTACTTAAAGCTTTTTTTATTCTCCAATGGAAAGAGGGAAAATAAAATCCGTAGAAACCCAATAATGTCTTTAGGTTTTGCAGATCAATTTCTCTTCTTCTTAACTTACTTCTCCAAAAAAATTAGGATTGTTACTCTGTTTTCCTTTGTACTTTAATGGCGTCCATGTTTCTGTAGCATTTAGGTATTTTGTGGAAACTGTAAAAACCTCCCAGATTCATCCATTTTCGACCCAAATTAAGTTTCGGATTCGCCAATGTCACCCTCCCCTAAATCTAAACATGACTTTGTTGCAGCAGGGATAAGTAACATTTGAAGGCTAAATTCGTAAATGAACATAAATTTTCTTTTTTAAAATTTTTATTTGAGGGGTAAAATTGTATTTCAACAATTTTAGTGATTTCTGTCAGTTAAGTGGACCTAGGTGATGTTTCGGCATTCTTGTGGGTGTAGATGATGTTAAAGATCTTTGATGGGGTGTAGATGAAATTTTTTCTATAAAGAAATATGAGAAGCTTAACGTGGAATTCTTATATTATCTATTGTCAAGTAATCTATGTGGATTCCATATAATTAATTACTTGAATATTCCAAGGAGATTGGTTTAGTGATTATAAGTTTGAATTTTAAATAATCGATTACTTAAAGATCTCTATGCGGATTCCATGAAGATAACCAATTTCAAATAATTGGTTACAAGATGATTTTATGCAATCCGTCATGTGTATTTAATTAAGATATCGGATTTCATGGAGATTGGTTACAAGAGGATTCCATGTAATCCGTTATGTGCATTTAGTGGGATAAGGTTTGAATTTGATATATATTTTAAATTTTGAATTTCAAATATATTAGGATAGAGTCAGTTATAATTATCCCGATATCCCATGTAATCCTCCATGAAATCCTCCACGAAATCTTCTTTTCTAATTCTCTTTTACCTATTTAAACTAAGCAAACCCATGAAATGAATCATAGAGTTTGAATCAAAATAAACTCCTTTTTCAAATTCTTTATATCTATAATCCAATAGAATTGGCTCAAATGAAGGACCAGCTGACATTGGACCGAATTATCAAAATGAGTTTGGTCCTATCATGTATCTGCATGGACTACAGACATCGGATCTGACGTGAAAAGTTGCCTGGATTTCATGTGAGCCGGAAATAAAATAACTGGAGACGGCTACTTCAGATGCTACTGAAGTGATGGAACTGGTCATGGGTTTATGTAAAATGTAACAGGTGTTTGATAGTTTGATCAAATTTCACTCCGTGATTCCTCCACTGTATGTTTTTCAGGTAATATTGAGTTTGATCAAAGAGAAGCTGACCTTTCTTTTACTTCTTAAAAAACAAATATTAGAAAAAAAAATTTACCGAGTAAAATATTGATGTAAATTTTATATCAAAACAAAATACCAATGCCCAAGCACAAAAATGTACCAGAGAGCAACTTTTTTATGGAAAAAAATTCCATTTCATACTTCCTACCAGGTAATCAAAGGTCCATTATTAGTTAAGGGATGGTCTTCTTTAACCCAAGTCAAAGAGACAAAGAGAGAACTTCTTAATCCATTGGTATCGAGACCTAAAAATAATTCTAAATTCGGACATTCAACATACTGGGGAAGGTACATAGGGTATTTAACTATTTATCATCCCTGAGGTTGCTTTGTCTTATCATCCTTGAGGTTGCTTTCTCTTCACCCTAAATGGGGGGAACTTTTCTCCTATTAATTGATTTCTTAAAATCTGAATATCAGGTTTGTCCAAACAAATGCCAAACAGCAACTTTCAACTTCCGAATTTGGATGGGCGAAAATGCGTTTCCATTGCACCTTGATTCATAAACATTCTAATAAAAAATAAGACTTTTTAGTATTATGTATCTGATTAAAGGGAAAAAAAATATATTTATTTAACATCTCACCTAGTGGATTAGTGGTATTCTTTTTAATCCTAAGGGAATTGTTCAGTTGGCAAGGAATCTATGCCTCAAGAAACAACTTCTCTTACTGCATTGAGGCCAATCATACGGGATGTTAGGTGCTCTTCTTTCCTACCATGGGTGCAAATGGAATGATTCTCATTCAACCCTTGAATGACCCGATCCATACAGTTGTGGGGTAAGTATGAGCCCGCAGGATTAGTCAAGTCGAATGTCTGGATTCCCATCATTAGAGTCTTAGGTTTTCTCCTTATCTATTGGGAATAATCTTACATTTGTTGAGTCTAGAACTTTAGATATCTTATGTACTTGATATTCCGTCTAACTATAAATTCCAATTTTTGAGATGAAAACTTAACAATAACAAATGATGATTTGATAACTGCAGAATAAAATTGAGATTCCATTAATAGAGTAGCTATCAAATCTGCGTGACTTCTTGATCCAGAGATCTTGATCCATGGATAATGAAACTCTGCTCTCTCAAAAATCAAGGGCTTCTTTTCATATCAACTAAAAAAACATTATATATGAGATCAAAGTCGTGTCAATCCATCGGGCCATTGAGTAGTCCAGCCCAACCCTCCTCTTCCATCACATTCCTAAGAAAAATTCTCATTTAGTTCGCTATCAAAAATATCAAAACAGGTCAATCTTCAAAGCAGGTACAGAATTCGAGATACACATATATAACATAACATTGATTATTACAAAAATATCCTTGGGTACCTTTTCCACTTATAATTAAGAGAGTAGGTCGAGTTTTCCTCACCTTTGCAGAAGACAGTCTCTGGAACTTGAATTGGACTAGCTCAACAATGAAATGGCTTTTGGAAGATTCAATCACTAGGAAAAATAATAATGAGATAATGATGGATCCTCTTCACCCACTCCTTGACTGAGTTCTTAGCTAGACCAGCACACAAAAATTCGAGTTTTATTATCATGGTCAAATGATATATCGTACACCCTTCGTACCTGTAATTCTTATCACCAAAATATCCATATTCTCACCTTGTAGGATATGAGCCAACGTTTGAGAAGTAAGGGTCACGGTCGCAAGAGGGATCCTTCATTTTCAGTAAAGTAGGTGGACGTTAATGTCTCTCAATCAAATCTATGTTGGTAACAGTAATTGACAAATTGACATTCCACGCGGTTATCAGAAACTAGAAAGAGAAACCGTTTCTGCAAGTAGCTTATGATTAATATTGCCAACCATATGATTAATCCTTATTGTCACCTTGTATACTCCTTCCTTTCACACATATATATATAGTCCTGTTTGAGGTTTCTCCCTCCTTTCACACATAGATAGTCCTATTTGAGGTTTCTCCCTCCTTTCGTACACATACATAGTCCTCTATGAGGACCACAATGCTTGTTCATTTTAAAAGTCATGATAAGAAATTTTCTGTTTGTTTATCTATAACCTCTGATTGGTTGTGAGGAGAACTAAAGGGAAGGAAAATAAAAAATTTTAATTAGAAAAAAAACTTTTGTAATCATTATAAGATAAAGTAAAATATTTTAGTATTAACTTATATTTTACTTTGCATCTAAATCCATATTTGAAAAGTAAATTAAACATTACATTTAATAAATATCTTTACTAAATATGGTAAGAAATTTAGATAGTTTATGCAGTTATGTTAAATAATGATTATAATTTTTTTTAACATTTAAAAAAAAAAATTCAATTCACTTCCCTTTAATTTCCACCAAATTAAGCCATAGCGAAAGAAAAATTTCTGAGGGACCCTCGGCTAAGGGACTCCATAGTTTGGGCTCTAGAGTCACCCACCCAAAAAAGGCACAAACCCTCAACTCGCTATTTGCATTCATCCTTTTGACTTACCGAAGTGAGGAAAGCTACATTGGGGATCGCAAGCCAGGTGTGTGGCGAAGATATTGTGTGTGTTAGTGAAGTGTTTTTAAGGTTGAAAGCACGGGTTGGAAAAAAAAAGGCACAAACCCTCAACTTCCCCTTATATGAAGTTCTCGTAATACCACCCCAATGTCATCCTAGAGTCACTATGGTACCCTTTTTCGCTCCACTCACCTTGCCCATAATACCACTATTTAATCATTCACAATTTTATTGCAAGAGACACAAGTGGGAAGTGATCTTTTTCTCTTATCATAATTGTTGCTCTCAATTACGTTTAATCCCTAATAATAAGGATAATGGGAAAGGATTTCCTACAATGCCACTATGAAGAGAATCTCTCATATTACACTGATGGAGGTGATTCACTAGGGGCCTACATAGTCAAAGAAGAGAAAGAAAATGTCAAAATGTAAGAGAGGGTGTGCGAAGGAATCCCCATGGTGCATTGTAGGGATCTTTTTCTAAAGATAAGGTAGAAAACAAAGTCTGAGTACAATAGAACAAATCTTATTTTTCACGATGAAAAATATGTCCTTAGCTAAAATATCACAAAATTTCTAGTATTACTGTTCCCGTAGGCTATAATGACATCGCATTTTCCACGACAGAAATGTGTAGGTGAAAAAGGTTTCCACGACAGTACTTTAGTTACAGTCGCGGATAATGATTTCCAAGATAGTAATTCCTCCCATCTGTGAAAATAATATTAATTACACATCAATATCATATATCATAAATCATTTATCAGTTGCAATATATGAAGGTTCATTCTAAAAAGACATAGACATATATAATGGACCTAAAATATTTTGAAGTCTACTTTACTACAAAGTTTATTATCTACCATGAAGATACGTACACAAAGTAATCATTAAGCACAATTGAACAGAAAGCATTAATCCCAGATAACCAATCGTAAGAGCAAGCACAAAAATTTCTTGCTTGTCCTTACTATTGATGATGATGGGGATCCTAGTTATAGAAGAATTAGGTGATTCTTGTGAAAACCAAGTAGATATCAAATGATTAAAGAAAGACAAAATGCATAAATAGACACCAATATTATGTGCTGAACCCATCTCAGCAATTTAAAATGCGTAAATAGACATAGTGTTGAACCCCATCTGTGTGGAGCTCAAAGGAGAAGTCTACAGGAATAAGAGACCTCATTTCTCGACTGAGTCCTTGGAGCTGTATATCCAAACTCTCAGTTCTTAATTTGTTTTTTGAGTAGAAACAACCCATATATAGATGTCAAAAATAGAACCTGAGTTTCCAAGAGATATATTTGTTTCCTAGCTCATTTCTAGTCTTTTAACCTCTAAATCTTTCCACGGGGGAAGACTACATTACACTACATAAATGAAAAAGAATCAAAATATACCAGCAGATGTGAGTTCCCACCAATGCTTCCAGGATTTTATTTTGATGACCAAGTACTAGAAAAATGGGAGCAGCTAGTCCAAAATACTCCAGTTACAATCAGAATTATGATGTCAAGTTCATGAACTTCATATTTTCCCCATGGAGGTTTTTTTATTTTATTATTTTATTATTTTTTATTTTTTTTGACCAAGAGTAGAGAATGTCAGGGCTACGTCCCTGAGTGCAAGAGGGGCGCTTGGCAGGAAATTGAAATAAAGCAAGGGGAATGAATGTCAAAACAAAGAGTTTTCGTATTGATTCGATAAGCTTGTAGCAGGCGGGGTGAGGGTGATTCTCTTCTTCATCCCCGAAACGAAATAAGGGAGGTCTTAGTTGGCTTTTTGTTTTCTCCGGAGCACATATAACGGATAAATAATTCATGTTGATTGATGCGGCTATGCAGTTTTGGCCCACCCCTATTGTCATTGTAAAAGATGTTTATTTGAGAGGTTTTTCTCTTCTTCAAATAAGGGGATGAGATGTCATTTATAGTCAAATGTTCATAACGTATGTTCTAAGGGGATAAAATTAAGTTTAAAATGAGTTTGAATCACTTGCATGTAGTATTCACCATGAGATCCCATCACCGTCGATGTGGTGTGGGACCCACCACTAGAGTGTGGGGTCCACTGGATATGGACGGTGATAGGATCCCAAAGAGAATACAAATACATGCAGCTAAACTATTCTCGTTTAAAATTCAAACAAAATTGCCTAGCTAGAATCTTGAGATGCTTAGGAGAATAGTTCACTTGTATATACTTGCATCCTCTATGGGATTTCATCATCGTTCATATCCAGTGGATTCCACTCTTTAAAGGTGGATCCCACACCACATCGATGGTGATGAGATCCCATGAAAAGTATATGTATATGCAGATGATCCAAACTCGATGCATAGTTAGAATATTGGGATAGGATATGCATGAGATGTCGATTACAGAAAAAACCAAGAAACCGATGACTTTGATTACCAAAAAGAAACCGATGCCTTTTGAATTCAGACAATTTCACCATTATTTAAATTCAAAAGGTTTCCTTATCGATAGTCATGTTGCCAAATGATGTTCGATCTCCATACCAAGCTTTGACAATGAAAAGGTGACAAAGCAATTTCCATCAGCCTGTGAAAGCTATATTGACATTTCAACCAGATAATATACATTCTTCTACTTTTCTGGTCTCTAGCCTTGAGTTAACATCACAAATAACTAAACCTATACATTAATGAGATCCAATTATTAAGATAACACATCTGCAAGTTGTTCTAAACATATAATATAAATAATCAATGCAAATCCAATGAATTCCCTTTGCTTAAGACACTTGTACATAAACAAGAATAGAAGCAAACGATCATATTCTACCAGTTCGATGCACTATGCTCTATCAAATGATAAGTATTCTACCATTCATTTTTTAGAGAGAGAGAGAGAGAGAGAGAGAGAGAGAGAGAGTATTTTAATGAAGAATGCGTTTCACGACATTAATCAAGTAGAACAGAGGAGAATCTGATAGCGTATATCATAAGAGTTGCCAGGCATATATTATACAGAAATATGAGAAGCTTAACGTGGAATTCTTATATTATCTATAATCCAATAGAATTGGCTCAAATGAAGGACCAGCATTGTGACATTGGATCGAATTATCAAAATGAGTTTGGTCCTATCATGTATCTGCATGGACTACAGACGTCGAATCTGACGTGAAAAGTTGTCTGGATTTCATGTGAGTCGGAAATGAAATAACTGGAGATGGCTGTAACATATTTTTATGGGCTAAATTAATTATAAGGTTAGTTGGTTCATTGAGAGTCTAGTTACAGGTAGACAGGTTTAAGTATGATTAGAGATGGACCAACTTGATCCACTGTGGGACTGGTCCAGGGTTGGGGGTGGTATTATAAATACCAATGGTTAGAGTCCCCACAGTCACGGTGTTATTTTCTTCTCCTGTTCCCATACGCAGAGAGAAGGTCAAGGGATCCCGACAGGCTGTCGAAAACTCTGATCCAAGTATTCAAAGCAAAGAAAACGGTCGAAAATCAATCTACAGCAAGAGGTATGTGTCTTATCAACTCTTTTCAATACCCATTGTATCTAGTAATCTGTGTGTTGTGTTCGTTAGGATTCATGAAAAATCCCATGGGAAAAACTCAAAGAGGATCTAAAAAACCTTACAATGGTATCAGAGCCACCTACGCAGATCTAGGATCGATGGGAAAGCATTGTAAAGACTTCATGTTTGATTGGATTGGAAAAGGGAAATATTTTTCTCTCAAAATTTCATATGAACTAGTCTAGGATTTGGACCCTCGAAAAAAAAATTTCAGACCGTTAAAAAGTAAAATAAATTTTATAAGATTGTAGGTCTCGGAGAACTGGAGCCGACGACATAAGGTTGGTTGCCCAGAATCTCTCTGACGCGCTCTCATGCGCCTCCTGAAAAAGCGCATGAGATCCACGCGCCAGCAGCAATAAAAAAAAAAAGAGCAAAGGTAGGGCTGACGTCACCTGGTCAGCCCGTACTGGATCGAGCCGATCTGGGCCAGTCCGGGACCGAACCAGTGCAGAGACCAGCCCAGCCTGGCCCAAGGGGACCTGTGAACCCGACTCAGGTACACGTGTGATCCGTGGTCGATCCATTAACCTAGACGTTTGGGCCAAGACCCGATTCATGGGTTGACCCACGAACCCGACCCATCGACCCGAATATTTACCCCGAGAACCCGATCCATGAATCCGACTTTGTGATCCGAGAACTCAACCCGGAACCCCGAATGGGTGGGTTGGTTTGACCGACGGTTGAACCATTGGTCTAAGGTTTGGTTTAAAGACCAGACCGTTTGGTTTGGCCTGGACCAAAGCATTTTTTAAAAAAAAAGGTTTATTTTGTGGGTTCGGTCCGCCAATATTCTAACCCGGCCAGACTGAACCGACCCAGGCTGAACCGCCCGGAACCAGTTCAAGATGCAAGAGTGCAAGTGCCGACTTTGATCGACGATTGTGGGCGCTAGGAGCGTCGGATTTTGACGCGGTTTTTTGCGTTGGGTTTGTATTTTGATGCTCTACATTTTGGTACATAGTTTGACACAGTTTGATGATTTGGAAAATTTATTGATTAAAAGGTGTCTCAAATTAGTCCGATTTGTAGTTTTCTGCTTGTTTATCTGTTATTTTTGTACGAGATACTTGTAAAATGTTATGTGTGCATGATATTTTGTTTATTGACCCACAAGGTACTGCAAAGTAGGGTTTGAGAATATCACTATGGAATTAGGTGGAACCCACCAAAGTGGTATACCTAGTTTCATCATGATGTTCTCAAATCTAAAGTTCATGTATTTGTAAATGCTTGTGTAATGACGATGTACACCCAAAGGTGGCATTATCAAGTTTTGATCAAATTAAGGTTTGTGGGTGTCATGTGAAGATTGGGTGAAATACGTCAAAGTGGTACACTTAGTTCCAACATGGTGGTCCTCAAACCCCAAATTTATGCATTTATATATACAATAAAGGATATATTTTTAATACACTGTTCTCCATGGTGTAAAAAGCAGCTAAGAAAGACAGTGTTAATCCAAAGGTGGCATTGTCAAAGTTAAAGGCATGTTCATGCACATGAATTGAAAAGGTTTTGACTTTAGGGGGTCTCATTAACCAAAAAATGGTGGGATTTTCGAGAGTTATTATTCTTTCGCAGTCACTGCACAGAAACTGAGAAGATCACTGCATGTTTATCCCAAAGGAAAATATATAGTTGTTAACTCTTGAAAAAAAGATATTTATTTGCATGAATGGTTGATATGGTTAGTGCAAGTAAATGGTGTATATATCAAATTTCTATTGGTTGATATGTATTTAATCTCATGCATTGATGGTTTCATCTAAGTATAGTTGTCCCAAAGAGGGTTTTGATGTCTATTTCTTTTTATTTGGGATAAAGTAGAAGTAAATATAATTGCATGTGTTTGTATGAGTTTCGCATGGTTTTCTATTACTTGATATTTTTGCTTGAACTCATATGGTGATGATGGTTTGTATCTCCTAGGATGTCTATCCCTGTGACTATGCCAGGTGGTTTGGTAGTTACTATTCCTTCCCTGTCTTTGATGAGTTTTAAAAGGTGGTATGAACAGCTAGAAATGAGTCTAGGTTTAATTGACTTAGATATGACGCTGAAAGAGGATAAACCTGCTGTCATCACTGATACTAGTACCCTAAAAGAGAAGGAGGAAATGGCAAGATCGATGGCAGCAAATAAAAAATCTATGCTACTCATGAGGCAGGCCATTCTTGAAACCATGCGTGATGGTGTTCAAGCCAAGGAAATGGCCAAAGAATATTTAAAAGAGATCAAAGGGAAGTTTGAGCTTTCTGATAAAGCATAGAGAAGCACCTTGATGAACAAGCTTACTAATGCAAGGTTTCACAGTAATGGAAGTGTCAGAGATCATTTCATAGAGCGTGCTGCTACTGCTGAGAAGATTAAAGGCATGGGAATAAACGTTGATGATGAGTTCGTGATCCATTGTGCGTTATCCTCGTTACCTGAAGAGTATTACCAAATACAAGTGACATATAATACTCAGGAAGAGGAATGGGATATGAACAAATTAATCTCTGTTTTCATTAAAGAAGAAATGAGACTAAAGAAAATATTTGAAAGTGTCAATGTCACTAGTCATCATTCCAGAGAAGATAAGGGTAAATGAAAGGTTGGGGTAGGACCTTATAGAAAAGATAAACACTCATTTAAGAAAGTAAAACCTTATGATAGGGATATGAGTGATGTTGAATATTTTTGGTGTCATAAGAAGGGGCACATGAAGAGAGAGTGTAAGGCAAGAGAAGCTTGGTTAGAGAAGAAGAAGAAGAAAACTGAGACACCAGAGAAAGAAGATACCAAATGATAATGTCGCTTAATACGATTGTCTTTAGATTATTTTTAGATATTTATTTATTGATTTATAGTTCAGTTATTTATTTTTAAAGATTTTATTTGACATGTTTTGATAGAACTAAATTTCATATTAAATTTAAATGAAGGTATTTTATTAGTTTATATATTCTTTTGGAATTTGTAATATCTGTGGGAGTCTTTAGATTCTCTTAGTCAGTGGGAGTGTTTAGATCTGCTTGATTAGTAGAGATCTAGTAGTTGATGGTTTATCAGTGATTGTTTATATTGTTTATGATTTAATGGGCAGGATTATTGGTAAGCATTAATTTCATTGCTTGTATGCATTATTGATTATTTAAGACATGTCAAAATTGTAAGACGGTATTTAATGAAAGAAGACGTTAAGTCAAAGTATGATATTAGTTCAAATTGGAGGCGGTTTGCCTATATAAAGTTGGATAATATCAAAGTGCGTTGACCTATAAGGATTTTAAGGTAACGGGACCGTGGTAATTCGATCATTGGACTCAAGTATTCATCTCAAAGTGATTTATGTCATTAAGTAGACCTCTGTATGTGACTGACAGAAGGGGGTACACCGGATGTGTAGGAGTATTTTTCACTGTTGTTTGACATTGGTAGGCTTGATGACTAGATCAAAGTAAATGATGGTTTTGGTGTAATTAGATTACATGGCCACATTGGATCAATGGTGAATTTATAATTAATATAGCCCAAGTAGGAGATTGTAAGATATTTTTATGGGCTAAATTAATTATAAGGTTAGTTGGTTCATTGGGAGTCTAGTTACAGGTAGATTGGTTTAAGTATGATTAGAGATAGACCAACCTGGTCCACTGTGGGATTGGTCCAAGGTTGAGGGTGGTATTATAAATACCAATGGTTAGAGTCCCCACAGCCATGGTGTTATTTTTTTCTCCTGTTCCCATACGCAGAGAGAAGGTCAAGGGATCCCAACAGGCTGTTGAAGACTCTGATTCAAGCATTCAAAGCAAAAAAAACGGTCGAAAATAAATCTACAGCAAGAGGTATGTGTCTTATCAACTCTTTTCAATACCTATTGTATTCTAGTAATCTGTTGATGTGTTCATTAGGGTTCATGGGAAATCCCATGAGAAAAATCCAAAGAGGATCTAAAAAAACCTTACAATGGCTACTTCAGATGCTACTGAACTGATGGAACTGGTAATGGGTTTATGTAAAATATAACAAGTGTTTGATAGTTTGATCAAATTTCACTCCGTGATTCCCCCACTATATGTTTTTCAAGTGATATTGACTTGACTATCTCCACAGTGTGGTGTTCACGCACCATTCAATAAATTATCCTTCTTACAAAAATAAAAAATAAAACTGAGGTTACCAAGTACTTAGTAAGATGTAACTTGTCAGGAATACATAAAAAGAAATGAGAGATATGCAAAAATAATAATAATAATAATAATAATAATAAATGAGATATATTCGTCCTCATAAAATATAAGAAATAAATTATTTAGAAAAAAAAAAAACATGCTATTTGTTGTATGGGGAAAGCTTCTGGACAGACCCATGCATGCAGCCCTATTTCCTTTTTTTTTTTTTTTTTTTTTTTTTTTTGGTAAGAAAACATGCAGCTCTATTTTAGTCAGCCGGTGAAAAAGGTCGGGAGGATGTGTAATGCCATTTCTGAATTCTATTGAGAAAAGACCGGCAAAGTCCTTGTCATATTGTATAAGGAAAGTTTTCATACGCAGTATTTTATCTTGAAAGTCAACATACACTTTCAACTTTTTCTCATTATAAAGTAGGGATTGTCTAAATAACGACTCTACATTTATAATTAATTAGAATATGTAACCTTCTCTGATAGTTCCTTGTTTTATTTTAAAAATTCTTTAAATGACAAAAAAAAAATCAAAATAATTAAAAATGTATTTTCCACTGTCATTTTGAAGAACAGCCATTATCTCACATGATATTTTGAATATACAATTGAAATGACAGGAATTTTTTATTAGAAAACTAAGGTACAGATTATTGGACACCTTATGGTTATGTTTGGAACGCAGTAAAAAAAATATATAAAAATAATATACACCGAAGTATGTGCTTTTCAATTGTAAACTGTGAATTTGGATTGTGGTCGGGTGGAATTATTATTATTTTTTTAAGGTTTTGGTGGATTGGGACACGTATTCATCCACTTTGAGTGGATGAAATCCTCACTATACAGGTGTCTCATTCAAGAGAGAATCTTTTTCGGTCCAAAAAGATAACGGTGGAGAAAATTTTTTTTAATTGATTAATATAAAGTCAGGGTAGTTGCAGACTGAAAGCTTAAAATATCAAAGAACGATATTTAAGGATTTCAATCGATCTCTTCTTGCAGCTTTATCAACGTGGTTTTCTAGCTTTCCCTTTCGTTTCCTCTTACTTTCATTTAATCTTACCAAGGTAGCGTGGGAAAGTTCACAGCCCACCATCAAACAAATTTTAAAAAAATAAAAGGTTATAGCTGGACCAATAACTGGGAGATCGACTAGGATCGGCCGACCCAGATCAGAGTTGCCGAGACCGATTCTCTGCAGTAACCGAGTTGGAAAAGGTTGTAAGGGCCAATCCTAAAATGACTAAGACAAAAATATGAAAGACAGACTGTACAGGACCCATTCCAATGTCCAACTAGGTTTAATATATAAAGTCATCTAAATCCTCAAGTTCACCATTATTATATTATTCCCAATACTGGTTTCATGGTGATCGGCCCCCACGTTTATGATCCTACATTAATTGTTCTGCACCAGATTTAGGATCCATGGCTTCCCCTTTTAGATATCTTGGAACCTGCAACTAGCTACCAAATTGATCTGATCCGTTGATCTGTTCCAGTTTCAGCCAACGGTAACCAAACCTACCCATAACGCCTTTTTGTTTTGTTTTCTCTTTGTCATCCGTAGGTGTTGAATAGTCAATAGTCAACTTAACATTTCTAGGTTGAGTATTCAACAATAGACATTGGAGAGGCTCAAGAACTCGATATATAATGAGATTTAGCAAAGCAAAGGATTGAAGTACCAGTAGCATTATCAGAGACCCATCTCAGTTTCAAAGAATTCAAATGATGATAATTCCCTTCCATTACCGAAGGTTTCCTTCTGGGTTGCTTCTTTTGATTGTTCTTCTAGTATCATTGTTAACAGTTCCAGCAGTTGAAGCTAAAATCCGCCATTACAGATGGGAAGCAAAGTATGAATACAAATTCCTGGATTGCTACAAGAAGCTGGCGATTACCATCAATGGTGAAACACCTGGACCCACCATCATAGCACAGCAAGGTGATACCATTGTTGTGGACCTTAAGAACAGTTTGCTTACTGAGAATGTTGCAATACATTGGCATGGAATTCGACAGGTACCAACTTTTGTTTCCTGTAATTTCAACATCTTTTAGATCTTTCTTCGACTCTGGTTTTTATTATAAATGCTTCTGTTTCATGTCAATAACAGATTGGAACTCCATGGAGTGATGGAACAGAAGGACTTACTCAATGTCCTTCATTGCCAGGGGAGATTCATACTTACAAATTTGTAGTGGATAGGGTATGTTGAACCCAGATTGAATTTTTAACAAGTTTGTATCTTTCTATATATATAACTAAAAATTCAATTTGATTCAAATGATGCAGGCTGGAACTTTTCTGTATCATGCCCATTATGGGATGCAAAGATCAGCTGGATTGTATGGATCCATACACGTTTCGGTACCAAATGGAGTTACAGAGCCCTTCTCTTATGATTATGATAAAAATATAATCCTCAATGATTGGTATCACCAGAGCACCTATGAACAAGCCACAGGCTTGTCTTCCATACCCTTTGTCTGGGTTGGAGAGCCTCAGGTATTTAAGCTCTTAAATCAAACATATATATTAAGATCTGCAACATTCCACCATCATTTTATTTACAAGCCACAGGCTTGTCTTCCATACCCTTTGTCTGGGTTGGAGAGCCTCAGGTATTTAAGCTCTTAAATCAAACATATATATTAAGATCTGCAACACTCCACCATCATTTTATTTTCTTAGTTCTTTCTCTGTTTTTTCTTGATGTTTCAGTCATTATTGATACAAGGAAGAGGAAGATACAATTGCTCTGTTCTATCAACTTCAAGCATAGAAGCTGGTCTTTGTAATACAACAAATCCAGACTGCTCTCCTTATTCCATGACAGTAGTCTCAGGGAAGACATATCGACTAAGGATTTCAAGCTTGACTTCTCTATCAGCACTGAATTTTGAAATAGAGGTAAGATTTTTACCTCAATGTTGCCTTGATTATGATCAATATTTGAGTCTGAAACTAATTGGGTTTGTTTTACAGGGACATAACATGACAGTGGTGGAAGCTGATGGGCATTACGTTCAGCCATTAATCATAAAGAATCTAAATATATACTCAGGTGAAACATACTCTGTTCTAGTGAAAGCAGATCAAGACCCTTCAAGGAACTACTGGGCAGCAGTGAATGTGATTGGCCGTCAACCTCAGACTCCAACTGGCCTAGGCATCTTCAATTACTACCCAAATCATCCCCTTAAATCGCCGACGACAACTCCGCCGACCGGACCTCTCTGGAACGACAGTGATTACAGGTTCGCACAGAGTCTTGCCATTAAAGCACGTCAAGGTTACATTGATCCACCACCCCAAAATTCAGATAGAGTGATTACCCTCCTCAATACACAAAATCGGATAGATGGCTACACGAAATGGGCAGTCAATAATGTCTCCTTTGTCTTCCCCAATACTCCATATCTCATTGCACTCAAGGAGAATTTAACTGATACTTTTGATCAGAGCTCACCACCGGAGAATTATGATTCTGCAAATTATGATATCTATAGCATTGCCAAGAACCCAAATGCTACATACAGCAATGGTATCTACAGATTGGAGTTCAATTCTACTGTGGATATTGTTCTGCAAAATGCAAACACCATGAATGCTAACAACAGTGAGACACATCCATGGCATCTTCATGGACATGATTTTTGGGTTCTGGGTTATGGAAAAGGAAAGTTTGATTCTGTCAATGATCCAAAGAAGTACAATCTTATCAATCCAATCAAGAAGAACACAGTTCCTCTACACACTTTCGGATGGACTGCATTGAGATTTCAGGCTAATAATCCGGGCGTGTGGGCTTTCCATTGCCATATTGAATCACATTTCTACATGGGTATGGGTGTGGTTTTTGAAGAAGGGGTAGAGAGGGTTGGAAAGCTACCCACGTCTATCATGGGCTGTGGTGAAACCAAATCCTGAACCACACCTTAAAAAGGGGGAGGGAACTATGAAAACACTTTTTCCTCTCCCATTCTCTTTCATTCCTTATATTTTTTTCTCTCTAATCTGTAATTATGTAGAACCTTATATAGATGTGGCAATGTATATGGATCCCTCCCCTGAATTTTTATACTTGAGAATTTGATTAATTTGATTCTCAATAAAGTGAAAAATGATTTGATTATTCGGTTGCATACCCTTTCAGTTTCTTTTTCTTTTTTTTTTAATTTAATTTTTGGGTAATAAGTAAGGAATGATGTAGTAGAGTTGATTTAGGAATAGCGTTGATACATAATAAGTTACGAGAAAATCGTTTGAGATGGTATAACAATGTTCAAAAGAGGCCGTTAAATGTTTTAATACAAAGGAGTGATTTGATTTAGATTGAATGATCTAAAAGAATTACGGGCAAACCTAGCTAAAATGATTCTTAAGGAGGTGGTGAGGAAAGACATACGTAGCTTAAGCCTTATTGCAAGTATGACATCGAATAAAACTGATTGGAGGACAAAAATCTATATAACTGACTCTATTTAATTGATATAAGACTTTATTATTGTTCTTGTTATCGTTGTTGTTGTGGGGACAAAATACAGTTCTGACTTCACTTTCCTTATACTTTCTTACATCAAGTGAAAAATGATCATACCACCTTTGATCATTTTACACATTACAGTGTAGGCCGGACAGGTGTTTTTCCTTCCTTAATTTTTATTGTGGATGTCAAAGTCGTGAGAACTGGGAAAGGAAATTATTTAAAAGGAAAATCACTTATTTATTGGAAAGAAGCATTGATTCCCCCATCATCCGGGTTGAGGAATCTTTTACATAAAAAATTGGAAGGCCACCAAAAATAATATTTAAAGTCATTTTTTTATTGCCGATTTTCCTTTTTATTTTGTTTCTATGTAACTAACTTGTTGCCCTAAAACTTTACTGGTGATCAATGTATAGAAATCCTCTCCCGTGGCAGTTCCAACTGCCAAGGGTTGGATTTCATATAATGTATATATCAATATATTGATATGCATACCGGATGAATTCTAGCCTTTGGATTCCAGTTGGAATCCTTTTACCGCAGGAGATGATTTGAATCCGTTGATGGATATCCAACCCTAGGACATATCACAGTTTTTTTTTCTTCCTCTACTTGCTACTTTTTCATTATTCTCTACTGGGTTGACTGCTTCAATGGAATGACACCAGTTGATAATGTCAAAATTGTGGAGCGATAGGCGTGTAGAGCACACGATAGTATGCCCTGAGCAAGGTGCTTTTGTTCGGGGGAGGTCTATCTCACAAAATCTCACCTTAGCCCACGAATTGGTGCAAGATCTTGATAGAAAATGCTTTGACCATAATCTAATCTTGATTTTATCAATTCTTTTAGGGATAATAAGTACTGACCAATTCTAATTTCATCAAGGTTCTATTTGTTTCATTGTAAAAATTTCTATGCAAATCATATTCTAGCTATATGAAAATTTTCTTACTTTTTTCATTATATATATATATATATATATATATATATATATATATATATATATATATATATATATATATATATATATATATATATATATTGCATTTTACATTAAAATAAACAATGAGAAAATAATCTTTTATAGGAAAAGAATTTTCTACCATTCTACGTGGAAATAAACACCCTCCCCCAAAAAAAAAAAAAAAAACATAATTTTAGTAGAGATGATTGACATTCAATTCTTGAAATTGAAAATATTACTAACTAAAAAGATCTTTGCAGTATTCCCTTGTTCGATAGTTAGGGCAACAAAAATAAACTGGAGGACTACATCAAAACTATCGCTTTAACTCCAAAATCAGGGTTGGTCCTTTGGAGACCAAAGGTCAAAAGGAAGAACCAGCCACCTTATCCCAAAAAAAAAAAAAAAAAAAAAAAAACAGTCCCCTTAGCTTCACTCTTCATTTCCAAGATCTAAAATTGTTTATAGATTTTTTATAGATTTTTTTTTTATATCATTTCAATCAGAAAATATTTTGATCGTTATATTAAATATCTCACACTATGGCCTGTTGACGTTTATCTTTGAATCTAAACAAATACCTCTTCCCTTATATTATGAATTGACCATCATACCTGCACTTTCATCCAATTTATTTATGTTTTCTTTTTATCTTAAGCCTTCTATAACTTTAACCCATCATTTGTTTTATTGGAGTTAGTGGTGCATATTGAAATTTTATATGTCATTGGAGTTAGTGGTGCATATTGAAATCTTATATGTCAGTAGAAAATAAAATTATAAGAACTAATAACCGACCATTTGGAAGAAAGAGAGAATCCAAATTTCAAGAAAAAAGGACAGTGACAAAAGAACATATCATCAGCATATACTTCTTTTTTTCTTATTTATATTAGGTATCGCCAAGGTCAAGACTTAGAGCATAAATAATAAAGAAAAGTGGGACCTACTCATCTCTGAAAATCAGACAAAATTCACCTACCATGAGGTGATTTGCCTGGAGGAGGTGCATCTTAGTCCAACTTCATCTTATACCTTTTTTCGTTCGTTATCTCATTGGATGATGCGAACCTAAAAGTTATAAAATCACTGTCTTTGACTTAAACACAAGGGAAATGGGAAGTGATGTTCTTCTAAATATTATATGTAATCCTCTTGGATTTGCGTAATATTTTTTTATCGAAGAAAGAATCTATGTTAATTAGTATTTTACTTTCCTTGTGTCATCGTTTTATTTTCCAAGTAAATCCCTAGTAAGAAGTTTTAAAGAAAAATCGACTTTTTATATTGATTTTACATGCAAATTTTCTATTTTATAAGCTTTTACTTGCAATAAGGTATTTATATATATTTTAGATGAGTATGAGTGGATTATATTTGGTAGAAATAAAAATTTTATGATAAAGTTATTTATCCATGTAATAATGGAATGTGATGTTTTTTAAGATCACAAGACAAATCTTAATCATTATTTTTTTTTTAATTTTTAAATTAAAATCAGCCGTTTTTATTCAGAGTTAGGAGAGTATAAAAAAATGTTTAAAATATTGATACACAAGTATGAACACATTCAATGTATGCCAATACAAAAAAGATACTTGAATTAGATCCTAAAATTACATGTTTTAGATCAAGTTGTCATTAGCCAACTATTCTAATGGACACATCATCTATCCACATGGCAAAATAAAAACATGATGACATTAGAAAAAATAACATAACATGTGACTGAAAATAGAACACACATCATCAGGTTCTCTTTAATTAAATGTTTTGAAATAATTCTACTTGTTGAAAATATAATGAAGTCAGTCTAGTACATGTTAAAACTTATTACTAAATCAGCCCTAAATTTTGGGAAATGTTGGGGATAATTATGATCAAAATCATGGGCAATAAAGAAAACATTTTCTTATAATTTAACTAAAATTTCCAACATAAAAAATGGATTTTGTTATTTTTACAAAATATTTATATGCTCTCGTTCATACAACCCTCCTTATCAAGTCCTCACCTTTTAATCTTTTGGATTGATCCAAGACAAATAAAATGGGTGTTTGGCTTATGAGTGCAAGATTATCTCTGATGGTTTGGTTTACGTACGTGGTGGGCTCAAATTGGGGTTATTAGCACACTTAATTACTTTTTCTCTTTTAAAAAAGGGGGTGAAGACATGGGGTTAGGGCTGTGGGGGTGTTAACTAGAGATGTCAACGGATACAGGTCAGATGTTGATCGTATCTCGATACCTTCTGACTGGATATAGATGTCCTTAAATGGATACGAAATAATCACATGGTTGGATGTTTGATAACAACCTGATAAGCTAAGCCCGATAATGATCCAAAACCAGACAGACACGTTAATTTATATGCACAATGCAGTCCACGCAACCCGAACCTCTTAATAGATATATTTCGATCAAGGCCTATAAAAATTGACATTGATTTAGCCTGGCCCAACCATTGACACCTCAGGGTGCCACGTTTGGACCGAAATTGGACCGAACCATTTACACCGGAACCAAAAGACCATTTAATAATTGGTTTGGTTCTGGTTTCAAATATTACACCGTTTACTTAATCGGTTCGATTCTATTGTGAACCGTTTAAACTGGCAGGTTACATTGGCTAGACACCGATTAAACCAAATGGAATATGTACCGTTAATTCTCTAAAAACTAATTCATTCCTTATATTATTAATATATTATTTCCAAAGATTAAAGAATAAATACCCTAACCCCAACCCAACTACAATTAATAAATTATTTTTCCAATACCCCAACTCCATTTCCCAAGGGCCTAAACCATTAAATCAAAACAGAAAAATTCTGGAAAACATAATCCCATTAGCCATTACGCATAGTGGTATACCAACAGCCAACAGTCTCACTCATTCCTTGGGGGGAAACAATATTCAAAGTTAAACTCTAGAACTGGAAAACATTAGCAAGTTATCATTAGTCATTATGGTTGATTTTTTGCTTTTGATCTTGGTCATTTAAGTTGTCATTTTTTTTTTTAGGTTGAATAGACTAAGAAATTGTAATTACTATTACTCTAATGTTGTGTGTAGGGTATACCTCTCGATGTGAACCATGGGTTTAGTGTTGATATTGTTTGGAACAGTACCAGCTTTGATCGGATGTATATTTTTTTTTTTATGAAAAATCGATTAATAATTTATACGTTAAACTGTTTATAAACCGCAAGTTAAATCGATTAATGAAAAACCGTTCAAAAACCGTTAGACCAAAATCGATTACTAATCGATTCTGACTTCAATTTTGATGCCATTTAGTTAATCGGTTCAGTTCTGATTTTATCCTCTAATACATCGCACCAAACCGGACTATATCGTTAAATTGATTATAAACCGTTTACCTCCCTTATAATGACACCCCTACAATACTGGTCATAGTTCATAATGTGAGTGGTCATAGTTCATAATGTGAGAAAGCCTGGTCTAGGGGGACTTCACCCATAATTATATGAAGATTGAGAAAAACACACACACACCACACAAACTAAGAAATGTTGAGACCTATGGCACTAGAAATCCATGCAAGGTGGTGAAGTAGTGTATACGAAAAATTGTATAGACATTGATGCAGAGACTTCGGTTTATATTTCTACAACATTTGAATAAAGATATTACATTAAAGGATAGGTTTTGAGTTTCTATTATCAAAATCTAGTCTCAAGACAAAGGAAGTCTATAGCCTGTATGCAATTATGCTTTTCGCTATGGTTTCAGCCTTCTTCCCCGGCGCAACCTAGTGCATCCTGGCGCGGGCAGAGCGGCAACGGCAACAGTAGCAGCAGCGGCGGGAAGCTCTGATGTTTCATGTAAAAACCCTCATTTGTGCATCTTAGCAAAACTACAGAAAAGTTTAGCTTTAACGTTACATAAGCTTCTCAAATGAGTATTGTTGGTGATGTTCTTCATTGCATGTTAAGCTGTGGGACGTTGCTCTCATAACTTGCAACCTCTTGATTTGATGGCACATGAGAACATCCAGGTGGGGTCTCCACCTGCTCACGTGGCATTATTGACTGTATATCTGGACCGGCCATTCCCTGCTGACATCAAGATCAACATCTAATAGTTAGCCTTTAACAATGACTGGCATAAACGCATCACTTTTAATCATTTTAATTTAAAAATAGAAAATTTGGAGGGGCCCAAATCAAAGTTGGCACTGGCTTCAATTAGTTCGGCCAAATTTTGGGCCCATGATCCATCGTGATGACTTGTGTTTGGATTGGTGGATTGGGTTTGGTTTGAGAAAATGAAAACCTGATGAATTAGAGGGAAGGAAGAAGGTGGCATGAAAGCAGAGAGAAGATCGCTGGATGTGTATGCCTGGGGCCAAGATTGAAGATTCCCATCACTTGTACTGCTGACATTGCACTCTCCCATGCCATGTGGGTCCACAGTTAAGCTTGTTCCATGAGACAATGTGTCATATATTGAGGATGACTGATCCCTGCAAATTATAGCCCAACCATTATTTACTGGGCTGGGTTGGAATGGAATGGGCTAAAGCTTAAGATCTGTGAGAAATCAACATAAAATTAAGGGATGTACCTAAGAGGAACCAAAGAGTCAGATCCGACGTAAATTTGGTTTGAATTGTGTGCATTCTCAGGCAACCAACTCACAACCTCGTTCTCAAATGATGTGGGCATACCTTCTTGAGAATCCAAATACATCTGCATTCGTACAAAATAAAAAAGAATAAAAAATAAGAAAATTCTCATGTTAATAAGGAAAGAGGTTCTCTAGTCCGAAGTCCAAAAAGAACAAAGGCTCAGGGACAGGAAGTGAGAAAGAGGGAGGTGGGTTTTGATATTGGATTGAGGGCGTTGGCCTCCAAACCAGGTGTCAGTTAATTATTCTATCGATCATAAAATCTTTTTCCTAAATATTTTTTAGGCAAAAGGTTTCGTATATAGCCGTGTAAGGACACCATCTTACTTTCAACAGTCGAATGAGAAAGTAAAATCTCAAAACTACCCCTGCCTTATAATATGAAGGTTTGATACCCTGATTGTGTACATACACAATCCGAATATGAAAACCATTCCATATTTTCTATATGAAAAAATTTAGAAGGAAACAAACAAGACCTTCAAGATGTAATAAGGTTTCTAGGGAATTATTCACTCCATGCCTGTTTGGGAAATTCTACTTGTAACAAGCCCTTGTTACAATTAGAATTATAACAAAAATATTGTAATCAAGATATTTGTTTAGTCCCCAAATGAAATATCAAAACTACCCCATATATAATGGAGTTTTCATAATAATTCCCTCTAATACACATTTATTGAATTATTACAAGACTTAGGCTCTCTTTGGCTTGTATTATATAATGTATTATGAGCTATTTGTGACAAATCAATTATGATAATAGATTATGAGTAATAAATAATGACCATTTGGTACCACTAAACATAATACATTATATAATGAGAAATATAAACAATCACCTAATAGATTATTCTAATAATGATAAATAGCTACTCATCTATTTGTAGATAATGAATTATATTGATTTATTTTAATTATAAATAAACATTATAAATCATATTAAACAATCATAAATTTTATAATATATTATATAATACATTATATAATACAAACCAAAGAGAGCCTAAATGTAACAACCACTTGTTACATTTAGACTTGCTCTATTTGTTTAGTTTTACTCACCTCGATATTGGATTGATCATAAGACGATAGATGGTTACTTATCAGATATTTCTGCAAAAACACACAAAAAAAAAAAAAAAAGAAAAAAAAAAAAAAAAAAAAAAGAGAGGGAGAGATTAAGACAAATGGTGATTGAGATTGATTATAGTTAATATTAAAGTAGAAAAATTAATATAGAAATATATATAGCCTCCACCTTTCTCTGTGTGACACGTGCCAATGCATCCATAAGCTGCCTCTCACATGATTCAACTTCTCCCATTGATGTGAGCTTTAGTGGGTCTGGCTCGAAAATCCTTTCAATTAAATTAAAGGAAAATCAGAAATTACTAAATGAAGTTTATAAGAGGGTACATTAAATGAAGTTTTTATTTTTCAAGTCTCACCTTAATTGTTCCTCGGCCATCTGAAGTTGTTGTTGGAATCTACTAATTTCTTGTTGGAGTTCCTAGAAGAGAAATCAATGCATATATATAGTCATTAATTTGAAAGAATTAATTGAACTTAGAGATTTGAAATTGGATTAATTAGATGGTGGAAGGAGATTGATTACCTCCACATTAGAGTTAACAGACGCAGGACTGGTTCAAAGCATAGAGAACGGATCGAAAAGACAATGTCAGTATCTTCATGAGAAAATAATTCAAGGGAGGGGATTGCTGCAAGGTTATAAGGCCTTTCACCATCACGATGTCATTGCATTTAATAAGGGTGGGATTTTCCATTTCACGGGAAATGCAAACTTCACGTAATCTGGCAGTCTCTTTTCGCAAATACATATACTCTCTATGGGATTCTATTACCGTCGATATGATGTGGGACCCACTTCTAGAGTGTAGGACCCATTAGATATGAACGGTGATGAGATCCCAAGAAAGATACAAATGCATGTACATGAACTAATCTCCCTTTTTTTTTTTTCATAATTCAAACACGAAAAATCTGAAATAGAAAATTATGAGAGAGAGAGAGAGAGAGAGAGAGAACAAACTTGGCTAGTTGGAGAGCAACATCATTTTCGCTCTTGAGTTTCTTTAAAGTCCTGATCAAATACTGCATGAACATGATACATATATGAACTCACGTAGATAAACAAGGATTAAGGCCCAAGTAAATCCTTTTTTTTTTATACCTCTCGATTTTGAACGGTTCTGCAAATCAAAACGCAGACAAAAAAAAAAACATAAATATGAAATCGATAAATATTTCAAAAAAAAAAAAAAATTGAAGTTGGAATGAAGATCATACCCTCCTGTGTCATGGTCAGGGAGATTTATGTATCTGGTAAGAACATCTTCAATCCTAATTGAAACCCAAAAAAAAATTAAAAATAAATATATAAACCCAAAAAAAAATAATGAAGAAAAGAAATCATGTGTGTGTGAAAGTTGGTGCACCTCTTTTTGCCGGAGAAATGACTAAGGCGGCCGGAGGGAGAGAACATGATGAGAGCAATATCGATGTCACAAAGGATAGAGAGCTCATAAGCTTTCTTAATGAGTCCATTCCTACGCTTGGAGAAGGTAACCTGTCGATTTGTGTTGTTTTCTATTCTCTTAATCTGGAGTTTAACGCGACCCATTTTCAGGTTTAGATCGAAAATAAAGTAGTTTTGTTGGAAGAACAGGTAATGACAGACACACATACAATAGACAGAAGAGAAAGAGAGAGAGAGAGAGAGAGAGAATTGTCAAATTTTAGGAAAAAATGAGAGAGAAGAAGGAATAAAAAAGAAAGAGCCAAATGAAGGGAATCAGGAGAGCAAACAAAGACCTAAAATTAAAGGAAGGAGTGGATGTAAGAGAGAGAGAGAGAGAGAGAGAGAGAGAGAGAGAGATGCATGGAAATAGGAGATATCAAAGGATGTAAATAAAGAGAGAACGGGTTTTCTCTATCTCCCCCTTGAAGGGTGGAGAGTGGAGTAGGTACGTAGGGCTCGAGAATGGCGAACAAACACAAGCACTTATGTTTAACAGTTTCACTCGGTTTTGTTGGTTTTGCTTCCATCGGCACTCCTTCCACCTCGAGCTGCACTAGCCGTCATAACTCATCAATGGAGCCCTGCCTCTTCTTCACAACCGTTACCTATCTCACTCTATTTTGGATTTTATTATCATTCATATTCAGTGGGTCTCATCATTTAAAAACGGGTTCATACTACATTGATGGTGATGGAATCCCATAAAGAATAGAGAATATATGTTACATGCAGCTGATCCAAACTCTCGAATCAATACCTTCCATGGAATCCATCGATATTTATAGCCTATGGGTCCTATTCTCATTTTCCATTACTATTCATATTTAATGGGTCCTACATTCTAGAGTGGGTCCACACCACATTGAAATTTGAAGGTAATAGGATCCCATGAAGAGTATCCCAAATCTGATCACCGCAGTCAAAATTATACTATACAAACTTGTGGAGCTGATGGTTTTGACATGCTGACTCAGTTTTGGGAAAAATTCATACGCGCGTATCTGTACAAGCTGCATATACGGTCAAGAGAAGACGTGTCCTTTCTGTTTTCATTCCCTAACTGTCTGTGCATGCAGGTACACGTAACATATGAGTTTCTTTGATGGAACATGAGTCCACCTGAGGCCCACCCAAAAATATCAGAGCTTGGGCTAATTAGCAAGCAGAGTAGGCTTATAGTTGAGATTTCCAGACTCATGGTCGGACCGGTTCAGCCTTGAGATGAGGTCTTGGGTTGATCGATCCAGACCTATAGATGTATATAAGGTATGTCATAGATTAAGTATCATAATGAATTTATTATAAAACATTTGTGCACAACCCTGTGTACCCACAAAAATAAAAATAAATTAAAAACCAGCCTGGGTTCACCCTAAGTTCGACAGGGCCAGGCTTAAGATGAGGTTCCCAACCCAACCTCCGGTTAAGCATGAGCTGAGCCCCAAACATCTCAAGCTAGGCTCGAGTTTTCAACAACCTGGTAAACTCAATCCAACTGCACCTCTAGTTCTCTCACTGTGCTATCTCAATAATCGGATAATGGATGGCAAAAATTACAGGAAAAAAAAAATGATATGTGATTGGATTGTGTCGTCATAAAATTTGTGTGTCGGGCGTTTTCTTTCCAATAATTACTTTCATTCATACTTCTTTTTAAAGCATTTTAATGGGACTCCTAGAGAGTAATGAGGTCATATTGATTTAAGAATTGAACCATAAACATATGATGATATGGATATATCCATTAATTTCTGTCATTCTGTAATTGTGTCAAATTTGTTTTTATCGATGAGTTTGGATTATCTGCATATGTATGTACGCTCTATGCATGGGATTCTATCATCGTTGATGTGGTACGATACCCACCTTTAAAATATGGGATCCATTGAATATAGACAGCGATAAAATCCTAAGAAGAATACAAGTACATACAAAATATATATAAGAATAGTTTTATAAGAATAGTTTCGGTATTTAAAATGAGTTATGTCCATTTGACAATGTCAAGTATGTATATATATAAACTTTTATTTTTTTCTTTATAATATATTTATTTACCAGATAGAATTGAAATTCAAAACTCCTAAAAGTGCTATTCGTGGATTAGGTTTTTTTAAGTAGGAAAGAGGTTTTTGAGGGAAAGAGTAGAAAAGAATATCGGTTGGATAACGGACCATTCAACTTACAAGAGGATTCACATCGTCTCCTCCCAGTCATTCTGGGAGGACGGTGGCAACCTTCCTCGGATGGTTGTCACGTGGCTTTCAGTGAATCCGAAACCCACGTCCGAGCCGACACCCCCCTGTCGCCTTGGCTTGCCGGCTCAGACGTGGGTCTCGGATTCATCGAGAACTACGTGGTAACCATCCGAAGAAGGTTGCCACTGTCCTCCCAGGAGACGATGCGGATCCCTTACAAGAGGATTGGGTATTTGTGGATTGAAGGTGAATAACTGCAGATCGTAGTCACTTGAGTTCTGATCACTTCCACATAGTATACTCTACAAGGGGTTTCATCACCGTTCATGTGATGTGAGAAGACCCACGTTTAGAATATGAAATCCACTGAGCTTGGATCACCACACATGTATTTTTAAGGGATTTTATCACCGTTGTTATGGTGTGGGACTCACCTTTTATATATGGGACCCAATAGATATGAACAATGAATGGTAAGATCTCAGTGTAGATACAAGTAGATGCAGGTTACCTATTCACAGACCCACTAGGTATGGATGGTGTTTGAAATGGAAGTACTGCGTAGCCCACAAATTCAAGATAGGCAAAAATCGATAGACAAAAAATGGCGGTCACCACCCTATCCGTTGCAGCAGTTCCAAAGCCTCACCACCTCCAGACCTTCAAACCCAAGTCTTCCTGCATCTGCAGAAGCAACTCTAATTTACGGTCGGAACTATCATTGGAATTGAAATCTTCAACAAAAAAACGGCTTTTTGATCTGGGACTTGGGTTTCTAGCGGCCTCCGTAATGATTTCATCGCCATTAGATGCTAATGCAACTAGGATTGAGTACTTTGCCACCGTTAGCGAGCCCTCCTGTGAGCTCAACTTCGTTCGGTCTGGGCTTGGTTTCTGCGACGTTGCGGTGGGTACTGGCAATGAGGCCCCATATGGAGAACTTATAAATGTGAGTATTGGCTCGGTTTCATTTACATTTTCTTAGTTTAATGATGTTTCTCTGTTAGTTTTAGTGGAGATTGTTGGTGAATTTCAAATTTAGAAATGAAACTTTAAGAATATTGTTTGGATTTTTTATGGTATTGTGTATTTTCCTTTTTTTCTCTTTCCCCTTTTGATGTCAATTGGGTATTTTGAGAAGTATCTGATCCCCGAGCTCAACTGTGTTATTTGCTCAGAGTAATTCCTCGTTTATCTTGTGTTTTAACTGTGCTTTTTGAATGTAGAAAATTTTCCTTAAATTATAGTATAGCATAGTTCAATGTTGTAATTTGGGTGTTCTATGCAACATTTTACCTTTGGAATTTTTTTATAGACTTTTTAAGATTAATTGCTTTCTTTTGGTTGTGACTCCTATTGACCTACATGAAGTAATTTGAAGCATGGTTTTCAAGGACCATTGCATCGGTAATGTAGGACATCCTAGAGGTTTAGATTTCTAAAGCTGAATTACGAGAAAGAGTTGGTGGGAAGTGGATAGGGCTAATTATGGCATTAAGATGGAGAAGAAATTAGGAGAGGAATAAGAAATTAGTTACTGTTAAGGGGTTGTGAAAGTCGAGACCCAGGTTTCGACAGTAGATTTCAACCTAGGGAGGTCCGGCGTTGAAACCCATTGTCAAAACATTGAAACGAGATCCGACACATCTCGGTTTTGGGCCTGACCGAGACCGGCCTCAAAACCGAGATTTAGTTCCTTGATTTTGGATTGCACTCTATTTTAAGCAATTGTATGCCTGAAAGCAGCAGCAGAATCAAACAAGCAACTTCCTTAGTACAACACAGGGTAGTTGGTCATGGTAGTGTGTCCACCAAGATAATTACTGTGCTACCTTGCCTATGCAGCCAACAGCTAAGCTAATGGATCATCATTGACTGAGAGTAATCAAATATTGAACCAATGTGCATTAACAGAAACAGACAAGTTAACAAAACTAAAAACTAAAAGATGCCTCTTCTGATTTGCACTAGGTCTATCTGTATTGAACACCACTTTTTAACAGTGAAAAATCTCCCAATACCAATGCTGCCTTCTGTTGATTTAGAAGTGCAAGTATTGCGTACTCGTGTCTTATGAACTACTAGAGATCAGTATTTGAAGTCGTTAGACTCTTAAGGAATAGCCCCCCTGACTTTTGTATTTCTCATTCAACCTGGTGGTCTGCCGTGTAAATGTGTTTAAGGGCAGTTTACCGTTTACCCACCACATTTCTGGCATATACAAAATTAATTTTACAGATCTCAAAAATGAGTTTGTCATTGTTCCCCAAAAAGCCTATATTTTCACTCTTGACCAGTGGCAATTATCACACATCTATCAAAGCATAGAAAACAAGAACCAAAATCTCAATTGGAAGCCTGATGTACTGGTTATGACATCTGTATGTGCCTGTTTGACTTGAGCAAGTTGAATGAGCTGGATGAGTCATTGCAAACCAATGTACTACTAGACTTACAATGTTTTAAGTAGGGTCAGGCTAGCTCTCTCAAAAGATTGTGCTGCTTCAATATACCTGCTTCTGAGATCTTAATCTTGGTTGAAACAATTGAGCTTAAGACCATGTTTTAAGAAGTCTTCACTCAGATGGGCTTCTGAGTATTATGGAATCATCAACAAATAAGCAAAGAACTGAATATAGTAGGTGGTTTTAAAGAATTCTTGGAATAGACAAAGTGGTAGAACTGTAGAAGTGTCCAGTAACTTATAGGTTTTTTTATTCCATATTTCTGTCGGTGTAACGGGCTTGTCATACTTTAATAGAGAAGTTTATACATGGTTTTTGTATATAATTCTTTGGAAAAACTAAAATTCTACAGTTAAAAAGCCAACGGAAACTGTTTCACATCTATTATGCTTTTTACATTACAGATACATTACACTGCAAGGTTTGCAGATGGGATAGTCTTCGATAGCAGCTACAAACGTGCGAGGCCACTCACTATGCGTATTGGTGTTGGCAAGGTACTACGATACCGCATTTTGTAGTTCAATTGTTGCTTTAGTTTCATTTTCTTTTACCAATGATCAAATTTTAGGGGAATTTATCTCTTAAGCTGACTTTTAGGAGCAAAAAAATTACTGAATTGGATCCACTTCGACAATAGATAATGCTTAAATATTTGAGATGACGTTCTTTCCCTGCCAAAGGCTTAAGATAGGTAGATGTCAAACCAAGTATCTTATATTATGGCATCTAGATCCTTGGTAAATCCAGGTAGGCAGGTGTACATGTATCTCTGGTTAAATGCTGTTGTATTTGTTTGTGTCAGTGACCACATAAAAGCTTTGGGAGGAGTAGTTTGAAGAAAATATCAAAGAAGGGTTGGTCCAGGGAGATTACAAACCTTGTAGGTTATGAGCTCAACTAGAACTATAAACTGAAGTGTAGAAAATTGAAGAAGAAAGAGAAGAGATAAGAGCTTGTTCATGATTAACAAATCTGGGGTTTGACCATCAAACTACTTAGAAGAGAACCATCTCTTTAACCATAATCAGAAACAAAATCATTACATTAATCCACTGAAATCTGTATGGCTTGGGTTTACAGCTCTATCTATGAAGACTAACTTGATTCACTATAGGCTTCCTAAATGAACTTACCAACTGCCTCTTCGAGTTATATAAACAGAATCTCATAGAAACCTTTATAAGTGAAGTGGCCTGCATCTGTGCCATTACTAACAACATGCTACTGGAATAAGACAATGGTAGAATGGCAAACTTGAGTGTCCTTAAAATTTTAAACATAGTTTAAACCTTTGTTTTTAACCGGTTCCTTTATATACCCTTCTCCAACCAAATGGAGAACGAGAAAAAATAGCTTATATTGTGAGACAACATATACTAAATACAGTTACTTCTTGTGCAGGTCATTAGAGGTCTCGATCAAGGTATTTTAGGAGGTGATGGTGTCCCTCCAATGCTAGTTGGTATGTTTTCAATAGATAAGGCATTGGAGTTAAAGAGTCCCCCCCCTCCTCCCCCTCTTTTTGGTTTTCTTCTCTGAGGCTCTTCTATGAGCATGTGGATATGTTGCTTTGCCCTCTTAAACAGGCGGAAAACGGATGCTCCAGATTCCTCCAGAATTAGCATACGGACCTGAACCTGCAGGGTGCTTTTCAGGTGAAGCTCCAATTTACTAGAAGTTGTAGGTTTAAAGCATTCAATAAAACTAAGATAATAGTTGTTTGTTGCGCAGTCAAAATAAGGCCAGAATTTGGAAGCTATCAATTGGTGTTTGACAATTTGGATGGCAGAATTTGACCAAGTGCTATTTTGGCACACCACTTGATTTGTGAAAAAAATTATGGGAACTCTTTGCAAAACCTGGTTTTGCTCAAACCCAGTTTAGCCATTACAGATGGTTGCTTGGCTCTGCCAAGTTGGTTAAACCCAATATGGATTTCCAAATGAGATCTAGAAGTCTTGCATGCCAAATCTGCTTTTTGACTATTTTTTTTAACCTTCTTTTTTGGGGCAAGGGCATTGGTTTGTTTTATTTCCTGTGCACAAGAAGAAACAAGGCATGTATTTGAGAACAATCACTCGCATGTAAAGGTGGAACTTGGCAGCCTGAGATAGGGTGGAGGCTAACCAATTCTGTACCCTAAGAATTAATGGTCAACCAGCATCAAAGTGTAAATTGCAATTAACTCTAATTCTATGCAACTCAGTGAGGGTGTGTCAGAGAAATACACTCTGTTTAATTTGAACACACACACACACACACACACACACACACACACATCACACATGTAATACATGTTGTCAGCTTTGGTTTGGGTCGGTTTGCCCAAAGTGTCAGCTGATGCCCAATCCTAGGTTTTGAAAACTGCTGGCCAATTCAGCTGGAAGTCATATTAGGTTAGTTTTGATGAGGTTGAGTATGGTCCTATGCATGTATACTGAAATTGAGAATTGATTTCTATATATTTAGGGGATTGCAACATACCTGCCAATGCAACTCTCGTCTATAACATCAATTTTGTTGGAATCTACAAATGAAACACCCATTGGAGGAACCAGTTCTATGATTTCAAGTACATGAGAAGGCAACTGCAATTGTCCATTGGTGAGGTTATTTCCTTTGTTTTCTCTAGCCTCTAAGTCACTCTTCTATTTGTTGGAAGAGAATCTATGCACCCTCTGAGCTTGAGAAAAACCACGAAGGCCAGTATTGTGGAATAAGTGCAAATGAAGCAATGTGAGCACTATCTAGCAGATGTCTTAGGCCCACTATTTGACTGAACTTAACCATCCCATCTGCTGATTCTGGAACACTAACTGTACCTTTTGCCAACTTCACCACTGTTTTTTGTTCTGCTGTCCCCAATCAAACATGAGTCCTGATAATTCATTGCTGTTTTGACTTCATGCCAGGACATGGCCTTAGGTAGAGTGGCATAGCTGAACAGGATTGATGTTGCTAACTGAAAGTTATTCAAGTAATCACCTCATCTTTTGCACTTCAGTTCTGTTGAATTATCCAACCCAAAAGCTTAAGCTATTAGGTGGAGAAGTCCACCATTGATCAATGTATATCTTTTTTATTCCCATTTCTTTCTTTAGCTTCTTTTCTTTGTGAGATTTGCAGTTTACTAGTATAACAGCAAGTTTCTGTACCTGCTGTACATATCTATGTAAGTCTTAATTCTTTAGTTGGTTTGTGCATTTTATCCTTGTTGTCCCTACCCCTTTCATGGCTTGCTGAAATAATTTATTACCTCATCCGTTTGTGGTTGCTACGGATTTTGTTTCATCCATTGCTCAAGGGGAAGAAATGCAGGAGCCAGATACTGGCACTCACAGAGGCCCACCATTCTCTGCTGCCAAATGAATGAATTGGAAGCTGCTTCCATAATAGCATGTAACACTGGCAATACAATCACAAGAAAAATATATAGTATAAGGTCCATTCAAGTGAGTCTTCACTTCTTTATAACGGATGTCTCCGAAGAGAAAATTTTTAGTCTGCATTTTAAATGGATGTACATTGGCACTCTGAGGTCGGGGCTTCTGGGGGCTCTCAAATTTTGGGTTTATTCATTGAAGGCAAGGGTTTTCTACCATGCCAATGTGGGAAACTGGTCCAATGAGAGTGCAGGAGATGGTTTTGTTTAGCGCCCACATTTTGTCAGAGAAGAGGTCGGGGCTTCTGGGGGCTCTTTATGTGTTTTTTTTTTTTGGGTAAATCCGGCTCATTATGTGTTGGTTGTACTTTCATGTCTGTTCCAAGCTGATTCCTGACAAGGACCTGTCTCCGAATCGTCTCCAATTTGTCCGGAAATTGGAGATGACAATTGGCTACCTGATGCGTGCCATGTATTTATGTTTTAATCCGACAGCTATGCCATATCTGGGGTATACTGGGTAATCTATGACATCAGTCCATTGTATCAGATGTGAGACTAGTATCTGGTAACGAATTTTGGTTTTCAGAAGAAAGAAGCGGTTTGAGTTTCTCTAAACTTGAGTTCTTTCAGAAAGGAAAGAGAAGAAGCAGAGATTTGATTCCTGACAAGGACCTGTCTCCGAATCGTCTCCAATTTGTTCGGAAATTGGAGATGACAATTGGCTGCCTGATGCGTGCCATGTATTTATGTTTTAATCCGACAGCTATGCCATATCTGGGGTATACTGGGTAATCTATGACATCAGTCCATTGTATCAGATGTGAGACTAGTATCTGGTAACGAATTTTGGTTTTCAGAAGAAAGAAGCGGTTTGAGTTTCTCTAAACTTGAGCTCCTTCAGAAAGGAAAGAGAAGAAGCAGAGATTTGGTTGAAACCACAGGGTTTTTAGAACATCTTGAGTCTGAAATTTTACTGAAACTATAAATCCATAAAATCAATCCATTCATCCATGTGATGGAAAGAAAAGAAGAACAAAAAGAGGGGTGTAGACATGGAATCAAATAAAAAGCAGAAAGGGAAGAAAGAAAGAATAGCAATAAGGAAAAAGGAGAAACTTCATTAGAAGAGAAGAGAAATGAAAAGGAGAAACTTCATTAGAAGAGAAGAGAAATGAAGAACAACCCACTTGGGTTGGATTGCTTATTGATTTTGCTGCAAAGTGCATCAGAGAAAGGATATCTTCATTTATCAAGAACCAGACCTTCTTCATTCCAAATTTCAATATGAATATTATGAAAATTATAAGACTTCAGGTGCAAGAAAGCCATATGTAACAATAACTTCATACTTTCGGATCCAAATCCTCTCTACGGTAGAAGGGAACTGAGACTGATTCAAGGATTGGAGTTTAATTAGTGTGTATACCAATACATCGATATATATATCGATTAAAATTCGATCTTTGGCAGTCTACAGGTAGACTGGAGAGAATTCCTATCCCATACTTTCTTGGAGTGGCTGCCCATGAAAGAGACTTTTGTAGAGAGGGACAGACAAATAGTGGTAGAAACTTGAAAATTCAAAAAAACCATATGGAGAGGACATAATAAAGGGTGAGTTGGAAATTAGATGTCATCAGCAGATGCAGCGTTTCATGTAAAGGAGGTGACAAGTGTCAAGTGAGATGATGGGACCATATGAATGCCAAGCGCTTAGAGATGGTGGGCGTTTACTTAACTAGGGAGCAAGGGCTGTGACGGCTGTCGGCTTGTGAGTTTGTGAGTTTTGTTTTAAGGTATTGGAGGTATGATTGGCCACTGCAGGCCAACCAATAAAATATAAAGTCACAGAAGTCCGGCCTTGTTGGGCCAGATGGTTCAAAAGTCAAAATTTCTTCTTAGAGGAACACATAGATGGATTAGATGGATCGAAATCTTTCGTAGTGAGGATCTTAGTCATTTAAAGTGTATCGAAATGTCTTCATTGGTCATTCAAAGTGCATTGGAATACATCTCAATGCACTTTGAATGATTAAGATTTTCACTACCACTTTGACCAATATAAAAGATCTTTTTCCCATATAGATTCTCTATGGAGAAAAAAAAATAGAACTACCACGTGGCTGATTACACTGGATCGAATTTAGTGGACAGATAGATGCCGAGGTCTCTACTCATATTTCAAGTTTTAATTCAAACAAGATTTGTCAAGTGATAAAACAAAAATAATGAAATTTATGTGAGATCCAATAATTGGAGTACTAGTTGACATGGATGTGTATACATAGAAGGATAAGGCATTAGATGCGTAAAGGTGAATGATTGAATTTGATGTCAAAATTTTGACATGATATTTAGATCATTCCCTAAAAAATGGACGGGTTATGAAATATTCTATTTTAGTTTGTAAAAAATATATGTTTATGTTCTTGGAATGGTTCAAGATGTAAAATCTTTTATTAAATAACATTCAAACATTACTCGAGGTGGAAAATAACAAAGGAGGCTCCTAGACATTTTGAGGCCAGATCCTTACATTCTAGATTTGAAAACCTTTAACACTATCTCTGTGGTAGTCTCTTGAGCCAACACATTTAGGGTCCGTTTGATAAAACTTCTGCTTTTGGATTCTGGATTCTGGTTCAAATTTGGATTCTACTCTAAGCTACTCTAGGATTATTTTGGAGTAGAAACTTGTTTGATAACGCAATTCTGAAATGAATTTTAGAGCATCTTTAGATTAGAAACATGTTTAATAACACACTATCCCTCCAATCGAAGTCTAGAAAAACAATCGTAGTAGTGGTGGTAGGTGGTGGTGTTGGTGGTGGTGGTGGAGGCGGCGGTGGTGGTAGTAAAGGTGGCGGCGACGGTGGTGGTGGTGGTGGCGGTGGTGGTGGTTGTGGTGGTGGTGGTGGTGGTGGGCTGTGGTGGTGGAGGCGGCGGTGGTGGTGGTGTTGGTGGTGGTGGTAGAGGTGGCGGCGACGGTGATGGTGGTGGTGGCGGTGGTGGTGGTGATGGTGGTGGTAGTGGTGGCGGCGGTGGTGGTGGTGGTGGTGGCGGTGGTGGTGGTTGTGGTGGTGGTGGTGGTGGTTGTGGTGGTGGTGGTGGTGGCGTGTGGTGGTGGTGGTGGTGGTGGCTGGTGGTGGTTGTGGTGGTGGTGGTGGTGGTCAAGTGATAGTCTGTGAGTGTCGATCTTTTTTCTCTTAAAAGTTGATCCAACAGCTTGGAGCAGATTTATGACTCCAAAATTTTGGTTCGGAGTCATTTTGAATCCGGTTCACTCTGTGGGAGTTGGAATCTAACTGGACTTATCAAACGCACTTCTACTCCAAAATGGCTCCCTGGGAGCCAGAATCCATAGAATCCAGAAGTAGAAGTTTTATCAAACGGGCCCTTAGTCTTTTGAGCCAACACATTCTTGAGCCCGAACAATTAGTTCTCCTAAAAAGTAACATATTAAAACAAATTAACTAATGTAAAGGACTCTTTGTTTTATGTTCCTACATCCTCTTAAAAATTTTCTATTAGAAATAGTCCTACATTGTTCATGAGATTGGAATCTTCGGTCCCTATATATGGAGAGTCCCTCTACTTATTAGTTCGAATTTTTGAGTTGAAAATTTGACACGGGGTCAATCGAATTATATAAGGGCACACTTGTAATTTTATATTTTATACTTGTTTTATTTCTTTTCCTTAGAATACTGAGACTCTAGGACTCTTAGTCACTCTAGAGTTCTTGTTAGTTTGTAATTACTCTTATTATTCCTTATAAATAAGAAGGTTGTGTGGAGAGATAATTAATTCTCTCACCATCTCAGAATAGAGGCTTATACTGATGCTGACTGGATAGGTAGTCTAGATAAGAAATCAATTTCAGGATATTGTACTTTTGTGGGTAGAAATGTGGTCACTTGACGCAGCAAAAAGCAGAATTTGATGGCATGTTCTAGTGCAGAAGCAGAATTTTGAGCAATGACTCAGGGAATATGTGAACTATTGTGGTTGAAGAGCTTACCCAAAGACTTGAAAGTTAAGTGTTCTTAATCTATGCCTTTGTTTTGTGCCAATTAAGCAGCCATCAGCATTGCTCACGATCTAATTTAGCATGATAGGACTAAGCATGTTGAGGTAGACTGTCACTTCATTAAAGAGAAGTTGAAAAGTGGTCAAATTCAAATTCCATTTGTCAGATCAAAGGATCAGCTGGCAGACATTTTCATTAAAGGTACACCTAAAAAACCGTTTTACATGATATTGTCCAAGTTGGGTATGCATGATATATATGCACCAACTTGAGGGAAGGGGGTGTCTAATTATATAAGGGTATACTTGTAATTTTATATTTTATATTTGTTTTATTTCCTTTCCTTAGAATAGTAGGACTCTGGACTCCTAGTCACTCTAGAGTTCCAGTTAGTTTGTAATCGTTCTTATTTTTCATTATAAATAAAAAGGTTGTCTAGAGATAATTAATTTTCTCTCATTCTCTGATTCAACAATATCCGAGCTCCAGGTTCCCTCTTACAGTAACCCAATAAAACGGGCCAGTTACAGAAAAAGAAATACCAGTTGCCCAAAAGAAGGACTACGATCACCCAAAAATAGAGACAATCACCCAAAAAATGAAGAATATGTCACCCAAAAAGAGGGATCAGTCACCTAGAGGAGACATGTATTTGCCACGTATACTATCACATATACACACCTAATAGTGGGGTTACATGTGAGGGGGAGTATTGGGAATAGTCCCACATTACTAATGAGATTGGAATCTTAGGTCCTTATATATGGAGAGTTCCTCCACTTATTAATTCAAACTTTTGAGTTGAAAACTTGACATTTTCTTCGATTAGTAAGAATAGAAAAAAAAATTCAAGGAACATAACAGTTAGAATCAATGAAAAATGCATAACTTGGCAACCACAACTAAAAAAAAAAGAAAAAAAAAAAGGTGCAAATCAGTGAAGATGTGTAAAATATTAGGATACAAAAAACTATTGACCAAGGTCTAAAATTTACTTGATCCTTAGAAAAGGCCTGGTGGGCCACATGTTTGGAGACCTTAGTAGCACCCTGGTGAATTGCTAGGTCAAATATAATGGTACTCAATAAGAGAGAGAGAGAGAGAGAGTCTCAAGGAACTTAAACATGTTGTCACTAAGAATGGACAGATAGCTAGGACAGCAGAAAAGTTGATTAGAAGTATAACTTAAGAAGTAGATGAATTACTTAGCAATTTGAAATAATTGTGCAAAGGCTACTCAAGCTCTATTTTGGCCATTGTTAATGATATCCTTCATCTGAAAAAAAAAATTTCAGTTGTCGATTCTCTTTTTCCCTAAGGGTGTTAAATGGAGTTGACCATACCCTGACAAAGAAGGCTCTCAATGTTGTGGGGAAGGTTGAGTGGCCTATTCATGAGTCCTGGATTCAGGATCTGTTCTCTATTTCTATCCCTGATGTATTACCTTTTGATCATGAATAGAATTTCTTTGTTACCAAAAAAAAAATCTATTGGGCATATAAATTATCCATCACAATTAATTATAGGAATAAATGTAATTAAAGAGTCACACACACCAACACTTATAGCAGATCATCATTACCAAAACTAGTTGAGTCTTGTGTGCTTTCACTAATCAAAAGTTGTGTAAGTTTCTCTACTACGTATTCCAAACAAGCCATCAATCTACAAATTAAGGTTTGCCTCTTGTAGTCCTCCATCTCTTCCATTGTCTAATTCGTTTTTTCTTCCTTCTGTGTTAACACCAAAAAGGTTTCCGATTCTGAATTAATCCATGAATCTTAACCTTAACACCATTTGAAGGAGAATAAGATAAAGAGAGAGCCTTTTAGAAGATTAGAAATGAACACCAATTGTTAATTAGATATTGAGAAAGTGAAAGAATCAAGATCATATACTGACTACACACCATCGATATAAGTGTAGTTTCTCTGCATGCCAAGAGTCTGGTCACCTGGCCGGTAACAGCTATATAAGACGGACATTACGTGGTATTATTTAGTATGTAATCGGTTTCAAACCGATGGTAATCAGTACCATACTGTAATGTAGCGATTACATAAGCAGTATCTTATGTGTAACAAATACCATACCGATTAGTAAACAGTATTGTCGGTTTCAAAATAAATGGTACAATACCGGTTTTAGTATATGGATTCGATACTAAAACCCTCAATATTTTCTTTTACAGATTCCTCCCATGAATCGTTGCTTTCTTTTTCCCAAAACCCTCAATATTTTCTTCTCAATAAATCAATTAAAAGTTTTCCCTAATTTAGACACCTCTCTCTCTCTCTCTCTCTCTCTCTCTCTCTCTCTCTCTCTCTCTTGTAAGCTTCTTCTTCATAGATCGTAGTTGAGAAGCTGGAAGTTTGCTATATAGCCTTCCTTTCCTCCTCTTCCCCTCGCCTCTTGTATAGAGTCAAGTAACACGTCTGTTATTGCTCACATTTTATGTTTTCATTTGTTTTTTCTTTTTACCATTTTTTGTTTTCGGTAATAACCAATGTCATCTTTCTGTCGTAGTTCTGTCGTGTAAAATCATGTTTCTGCGACTGATTGTGTACAGTCGTGAAAGGTATTAATAGTCTGTCGTTTCGAAGTATCATTTTCACGACGGTATTTTATTGACCGCCGTAAAGATCATTCTTATGACTGCATTTGTTTTACCATCGAAAAATCTTTTTTTTTTTTTTTTTTTACATTCAACTTATTACCCTACAAGGTCTGTTTGATACATATTTAACAAATGAAGAAGAGTGCAGAAAATTAATTGTTTAATTGAGGATTGGATGACTTAAATGCAAAATAAAAGGGAGTGGGTGAAATTTTCCCCACTAAGCTGAGAGGTTCTTGAGGAAATCAGGATTCCCATAACCCCAAAACCTTCTAAAAGGGTAAAACATAAGGACTTGGATCTTCTTCTGATGTCTCTTTTTAGTTCTGATTCAACGTTTGGAAATCACTTGATATGTATCCCAATCTTCGGCCACTAAATCACAACTGAAGGATAAGAGAATAGGATGATCTTATTCCCGAACAAAGGCCACTTAGCCACAAGGTGCAGTGTCAGTGGGAATTAAAATGAAAGCTCTTGAATAGTTTAAGGATATGTTGTGAATAGTTTAAAGATATGTAGTTTTTTTTATTTTCTATTTCTTTTTTTTTTTTTTGGACTCATCCTTTGTATAGATCAATAAATCTTGAATCTACATAGATTCTACCATCCCCATATACCACGTCAATCCAAAGTCCATGAAAACCATTAAGCCTTGTATGGTGGCCTCCAGGGGTGATGCATAGTCCAACTCAAGACCTTTGCATCGTGAGGTGTGATCCTTTGCCAACTGAACTACTCCATTGGAGTTGGTTTTCCATGGAATTTTTTTAGTAATTAAAGGCGGATTGAATCAAAAAAGAAATTTTTTTTTTGTTCTATCAAATTAAATTAATCAATTTCAATTTGTAATTTACTTGGATACAAGAAGATAGTACATTTCTGCATTTGTTCCATAAGAAAAGAAAAGACAGACATAAGATAATCTATCGATTTATTCCTAGATTGAATTGATAAGGAATACTGTGCCAAAATGGAATGTAATAAGTGGTGACATGTGGCTAATTTCTGGGTATCATTGGACTTTAGGGATTTTCTTTATTTATAGAAAATTATTTCTTAGGATACAATCTCTTTTATTCAAAAAGTACAGATTCTCAAGCATGAAGAAGAGCTTTAAACGACTTAAAAAAGTGAGAAAGACTAGGGAAGAAGAAAATAAAGAAGATAATATAAGACATAAACTAGAAGTTGATATAACCATTTTGGATCATCCACTCCAAACTCCAGTGGTTGTTGGCATTCTTTAATGTCCAATAGGCCCATCCGAATGTAGCTCGCCCATATACCTCTAATTGAGCTTTTGCAAACCTCTGATAGTCCTCTTTCGATGCTCCTTGCAGTGGCCACTCAGCTACCCATTCCCCTGTATATATAATGAACTCTGTCAATGTTAACAACATATACAATCCAATTCGATTAAATACCAGTATGCATTTTATCATAATGTGGTGTACTTCAGTTAATGGGGATTCTATTGTGATAATTTTGAGTTTTCCCTCTTATATTCAATATTTTTATAAATCAACAAATAATCTCTTTTAGCTAATAATATTTTGAGGAAAAAATTTGTTTCTTCTAGTTAATGGCAAACTTTCCCTTTTAATTCTCATCCAAGGTAGAGGTGGGATCCAAATCGTCTCCTGCGGCTGATCCAAGGGCTTGGGGATCAGTCTGCCCGCCTGCCAATACATGGGGAGGTGGGCCGGCTGAAATCCGGCCCTTGGCAGGTAGCAGGTCAGCAGGAGACAATTTGGATACATAGAGGTGTCAGTCTATTGGTTCAGTCTAGGTCTAGTCTGATTCGCTTTAGCCTGTTCACTGAAGTCCAATTACGGTGCAATAAGAAAATTTTCGTTTTGGTCCAGTTCAGTTTCAGTGTTTTAACGGGCCAAGTTAATGGGCTTTTCGGTCCACTACCGGTTATGATTTTGGTTTTTTATATTTATACTTAGTAACAAGTTGGCTTAATAGGCTCTATTGGACAATTATTAGGTTGGTTCGGTTTCAATTTGGACTAATTGGGTTAATTTGATTTGAATTGATCAATTGCTCCAATTCGCTTTCAGTTTTTTATCAGGCTATAAAACCCCAGCCCAATTTTAACGCAATAAGTTTCTATTTCAGTTTTCGACTTGGGCCTATTTAGACACTCCTATCCACAGGCTCTTCAGATTCTAGTTTGGACATTTTTCACCAGAACGAGGCATTTCAATTCTTGCCTTAGCATAGAGGGTACATATTGAAATTCTTATATGTTAGCGGGTTCTAATATGTTTCATGATTCAGAGGACTTGAATTGGTAGGTTGGATCACTAATTTTTCAACTCAAAATGTATTCTCAGAATGAATATCAAATATAGCTTTTGTATTTCTTTTTCCCTTCATCTATGGGTCTCCTATCCAAAAGTATGGGGCAAAAACGTAGAAGAAAGTTTGTACTTACCAACAAATGTGAGGGAACAGTTTGTGTTGACATTGTTAATGTGGTCTGATCTGTCGGTATAGATGAAGTCGATATTCTTTTCCACAGTAGTGTTACCGTGTCTAGCAGAGAAGAGATTGTAATAATGGACGTCAAGGACAGAACCCTTAAGGCCATTGGCTAGAGGGAAGAGCTCCTTCGGATCAGCTCCCAAGCGGCTGCCCAACACCACATAGGCCCTCGATGAGTGCTTCCTTACAGCTTCGTATCCAGCTTTGTAGTACTTCTCCAGGTTCTCTAGGGACACACCTGGTGAGAGTGGCTCGTTCATGAGCTCTACTGCATACAAGCTTGGGTTCTTGGCATACCTTCACATTGTAGAATATAAGTCATCACACCATTAAATTTTGATTTTCATAAATAATGATCAACTGTAGGAAAAATAGGTTCAACATATAGGTTTGAGGCTAGCTTTATCAAATCAACAAACTCAATATAACATGATATGATATATAACCAAATTAGATTATATGAAATAAGCATTTCAAATTAAATAAGTAAATGACTTATAGAAAATATGAAGCAACGATCGTTTAGAAGGATCCACATCCTCTCCTCTAAGAATCTTTGGGAGGACGGTGGCAATCCTGTCTGGATGGCCGACACGTGGCTCTCGGTGAATCCGTGACCCACGTTCAAGCCGACAGCCAACCGACAAGCCAAGCCGATAGGGGGGTGTCGGTTTGAACGTGGGTCTTGGATTCACCTAAAGCCACGTATCAGCCATCCGGACAGGGTTGCCACCGTCCTCCTAGAGTCACTAGGAGGGGACGATGTGAATCCCATTTAGAATGATAGTGGGGCTAAGTTGTGAAGAAAATCACTCTCCTTAAGATTGTATTCACCCTTATGAGTGTAAAGGGTTCCTGTGAATCAACTTTTAAGATAAAACAACCCCTAAGAAACCCTCCCAACTATGTTGCACTCAAAAGTTGAGCTACGTCAAAATCAGTTGTGATTAACACTCAAACAAAATGGTAAAACAAGACACACTTTGTTTTTCACTGATAAATCAAAATGTTACACTTTCTCTTTATATATAGGAGAAGAAGAGATGCTACCAAAGGTTTTTTTCAAGAGTCATATTCGTTCCCACAATATATGTCTGTTGACCATTCAAATACATCTCTAATAGTCACACCTATTGCTCATTTAGATGGCCATTAGAAAGGACACACATCTCTAACAAACCCAGAAAAACAATATTTTGAATCTTTTAATTTTAAAATCAATTAAAATTCAAACATAAACCACTGAATGTAGATATTTAATCAAATCCCAACCATGCTGTTGAAAAGTAAAACCAAATACAAGAGATGACAGTTGATAGTACCTAGCAGTGAGGAATTCTATAACTGCGACTGTGTCCTGTATGTTTTCATCTGTCTTTCCCCAGTCCACAGATCGGTCTCTGGATGAACTGTGTTCAAAACCATTTTGGGAGCCTGGTGCTGCGTGTAAATCAATCATAACCTTCAGACTGTATTTCCTGCAATTGACAATCTGAATCAACAAAAGAACTTGGTGACTAAAATTAGAGAAATTATGGCTGATTTGAGGGCACTTACTGGGCCCACAAGAAAGCATTGTCTAAGGCCTGCAAGGAACCTCCCACATAGGGTTTGGGTGGGTTTGGATCACTTGCTATCCACCAACCTACTGGAATTCTTACAGCATTTAACCCATTCTCTGATACAAATTTGAAATCATCTTCGACTATGTATGTGCTCCAGTGCTCCTGAAATGCATAATCATCTCACGTGATCTTAGTATAGAAATCTTCTTCCATCTGAATTTGGGCGGAAGAGTTGGTAGCCCGGATGGATGGTCGCACCTGGTTCTCGGGTAGATCCGAGTCCTCCATTTGAGCCGATATTCGAGCCGACAAGCTCGAGTCGGATGGAGGGTTCGGATCCACTCGAGAGTCAGGTGGCGGCCATCCATCTAGGTCGCCAACTCTCCCGCCCAAACTTAGGTAGGAGAGGATGTGGATCCCATGATCTTAAGAAATATTTTTTTTTTTTTTTACCCTCCCAATAATCTAACTACCAAAATTACTTAATTATTTATCCACGTGGCAGAAAATGCAAGGGTTCAGGGATCACACAGCCTTGAGTTTAACCGGATATAGAGATCATGTACGTGACCTGAGCTTACCCTCATGACTTGTGGGGCCTTTTCTGGGCCGTAACCGTTTGTGATTTGGAATTCACCCTGCAACGTTCTACCTACTTTATTCATTTCGAAAACCGATGGATCATCGTCTCTCCATTCCCCATCTCCTTCCCAATCAGCAGTCACCAACTCTTCCGTTTTCACCTGTTTGTTTTTAATTTGAGAACGAAATTGTTCAGAAGCAGCAGCAGCAGCATTAATTCAGGAAGCTTAATTCTCATTTCGTCCAGTGTTTTGTTTTTTACATTTACCTGCAAGAAGAACCCGTTTGGTGCTCTGATACGAACTCGATTTAAGTCGTCAGATTTCCTCACAATCTCAAAGGTTTCTGATGTACCAGAGATGTTTGAAACAGCCACTATGTTAATCCCATTTCCTCCATCATCTAAACCCACGAACTGTTCGTTAAATACCCTGAACTGAAATGTTGTTTCATTGATCCTCCAAAACTACCAAATCCACAACCAACGAAAGATATCCAGAGTCAGTAATAAACAAACACTCCTCCTTTGCAGGAGACGATTCAATTCAATTTCACGAGATCTTACTTTGAAGGTTTCCCAGGTGGAAGCACTCGTGCAGTTCGCAACAATGATGGTTCCTCCGCCACTCTCTGCAGAGAGATACTTTCCGAACTTAACTGATCTGAATTGATGTTTGGTTCCATCCTAAAACAATTGAAAATAAATTATAAAACACACAAACCCAATTGAAGAAAGATGAGATATGAGTAGGTAAGTAAGTGAATATAAATACCAATAAATCATTGTTGGGAATTCCATCAAACAGAGAGGGTTTTATCCATCCTTCAGTGACGAGCCAGCCACCAAGATTAACAGCTTTAATTCGAAAATCTGGGTTTTCCATTGCAGCAAATGAAAGCAACCTCAGCAGCAGTCTGGTCAAAAGTTGGATTGGGAGATAAAGGAAGAAGCTTCAAATTTCTTCTAGTCGTTGTTTGGAGAAAATCAGCAACCGTGGGAGGAAACATGAGTTAATTGCCCCTATTAATAAGCTAATACCTAATCAAGCAATACTAATTTTTTTAGAAGACCTGTGCAATACTAATTTTTTAAGACGACCTGTTGCATTATTGGTTTTTCATTAATTCTCGATAATTTACTCTCACCATCTTTTGATTTAGGTCTAAATACAACTATTACTATAAAGTTCTCAAAAGTTACATATACTACCCATAATTGCTAAAGCTTGTTACACCCCGGGGTCAGAAATTTTTGGTTAGTTGATGTTGTTGGCACTCCTTCAAAAGTTAAAGGTCAATTACTCGGATTGCAAAAGCTCTATATTGTCTTTTTAAAACATAAATGAATAATTTTATCTATGGTTGTTAAATGGTGCTGTTCAATTTCAGTTTGGTGGTAATGAGCAAAATCAAAACCAAACAATTTATTAAACGGTTTCAAAATACTTATTAAAATCGAATATTATCAGTTTCGGTTTTTCAATTTTACATGGTTTCGTTGCCAGGAGAGGGAGAGGGAGAGAGAGAGAGAAAGAGAGAGAGGAAGAGAGTGACTTAGGAACAAAGTAGAGGAAAAACTAAAGAAAACGTTAAAATTTGTATATATATTTTTCCATCCACCCATTTTTCTTTTGTCACCCTTACCAATGACAGCTAGGATAGTAACACACACACACTCTCTCTCTCTCTCTCTCTCTCTCTCTCTAAGTGTGGAATTCTGAGTGTATATTGATTATATTGGTGACTAGTAGGAGTTTCAAGAACGACTGCAGAAGAAATTCTAGCTTTGGATCAAACACTAGGTTTAGAGTAGAAAAGATATGAAAGAAATAAAAAAAAAATTCGTGGAGATCAGAGACGGAGAGGGTTACTATGCCATCGCTAGAGAAGATAAAGGTTACCATCAGAAACAACCAATGGTGAGACCGTTCCTATTTCTCGACGATGTTTACTGCTCATAGAAAACCAAAATAAAATGAAAAATGATGAGATTAAAAAGAAATGTAAATGTGATGGCACAATTGTACTTTTATTGTTAATTTATTAAGAGTAATTGATTAATTTTGTTTGTCAATTTAACAAGAGAGGGTGAGTGAGATATTATTGGTAAAATTGGGGATTGGATCATATAAAAGAAAAATACAAAAGAATTGGTGAAATTTTCCCTTTTTATATCAATAAAATAAACAAAGTATGAAAAGATAGACTTACTTAGTCTTCTACAACTAAGTTCTTTAAAAAATTTAATATATTTCATAATATAAATAAATGTATCTACATACCCTTAGATTTTTTATATTAATAAAATAATTAAAGTTTGACAAGGGGGATGCATGATAGCCTTACCTAATCTTCTACAACAAAGGTCTTTCAAAATTAATATAATATATTTCATAATATAAATAAATCTATATACATATCCCTAGATTTTTTTTTTATATTAATAAAATAGTTAAAGTTTGACAAGGTAGATGCATGATAGACTTGACTTACCTAGTCTTCTACAACCAAGGTCTTTCAAAAATAATTTAATATGTTTCATAATGTAAAATAAATCTATCTACATATCCCTAGATAACAAAATCTGTGGGGGCATTCACTCTAAAGGTTCAGTTGTCTTTTTCATTTTCATGCAGAATCAATCAAAAATCGCTATTGAGAAAAGTACAGAATCGCAGCCGTAGGATATATTGTCTACAATCGCAGTCGTAGGATTGTTTCTCCACATGATCTATTTCCATTCCCCGTGCGGTAATTCAGTTTCCTTTATTCTTTCCATATCGTTCTCGCCTGCAACTCTCGTACTTGTCATTCCCCTCACTCTCGCCATTGGCAGTCTCAGTTGCCTTCTCCTTCATCAGTTGTCGTTGTCGTTGTCGTTGCCGTCGTCATTTCCTTAGCCCTAAATCTCTTTATATGATCTCTCCGTCTTCCGGCTCGATTTCGTCTGCTCTCATTCCGGTTGTCTCACAGAGATTAATGATATTATTAAATAAATCATTGATGATATTATTAAATATGAGTATAAAATCACACTATAATACAAAGCAAGTCATTAATTTTGTTTGTTGAAATCTAACAATTCATATTATATATTGTAATGAAATCTAATACTCACTTTTATACATACTTGCATATTTATTATGTATTATATATATTGTTATGAGTTAAATATTATTGTAATTTTATGTCACTTTGATATTATGTAGGTATAATAATTTATTGATATAGTGAAATAGGAACACCAAATATTGAAAATTACCATATAAATTTTTTGTCCGAATTTTTTTAGACAAACTAATAATTCCAAACTGATCTGGATTCGAATTTTATTTTTAAGTCGATTTTTTTACTGCATTTTTTACCGAATTCTTGAATTACTAAAACGAATCATTCCGATCAATTATTCTTCTGAATGACCCGAATCAAAATTTGTTAATTATGGTTTCACCAAATCTAGTATTTTGGAAAACAAGTTTGGGGTTTGGTTTTAATTCTTTACACCGAGGTTATAAATCCAAGTATTGGACATGTTATCTACTATATACTGATCCAATAAAAAACAGATACGTGTTTGATCTACATTAAAAAAGTATTAAACAGTCTGTGATCGGGGATTCATGAGATCGATTAGATCTAAAATCAATACAAATTGACTGAATCAACCAATCCAATACCGATATCTTAAACTATGTTTTACAGCTACAAACTTTGAGAATGGATTTTATGGTCATTACTAGTCCAGTCCTTGTCCACCAAATTAAACTAATAAGGTTGCACAGGATAATAATTAGGTTTGAAGAACACTCACCTTCAGTCAATTTTTTTTTTTTTTTTTTTTTGGAAATATACTGTTATCTCCCCTGTAGTATACCCTAAAAGACAAATACCCTCAAACATTTCTGGAAAAGACAATCGTCCCTTTTTTTTAACGGTGTTCGAGTGGAATTTTTTATAAACAATTCTACTCGTTTGTTACTTTAAAAATATATTAATGTTAAATGACTAATATAACCCTCTTATCCCAGCTAAAATTAATTCCAATATCCTCTCAACTTCCTTTTCATTCTCCCTCACCTTTGTTCCAAAAACTTCTTTGGTCGGCGTCGAAGGCAGCCTCCCTCACCTTCCTTCCAAAAGCTTCTTTGGTCGGTGTCGAAGGCGGCATATCTTCCTTTTCATTCCTTGTTTTTTGATTTGTAGCCGGCGACAAGTCCGATTGTAATCTTCACACGGGAGCTTCAAGGTTCCTAAATGGCTTAAATACTTTTGTGCTTATTGTGGGGTTCAAACACTCCAGGTGAGTGAGAATGCTACTTTACCATAGTGACCGCCATTGTTTATCACCATGCGGATGATTCCATTTCAGATAATAACTTGACATTCAAATGCTTGGAGCACAGAATGAATGATTAAATCTCAGGTTCCCTTCATTTCTTTCCCAACTATCTTCCCAAGAGATGGCCAAAAAAGCGTGAATGTTACAGAAGAAATTTCAATTAGGTTTTTATAACTAATTGTGTTTCGACTGTTTGGAAAAAAAAATGAATCACCAACAGTTTACTCCCATAACATATCAAGGTAAATGCAATGAATTGCAAATAGAAAAGGTGTCTTCAACTGATACTCCAAATTTGCAAAATCCTATTACAGTGCAAGCGAGTCAAATGAGGGTTGCAGCTAATGAATAGGAGTATTAGATATCCTATTTCAATAAGGGTAAAAATGGTACTTCACCCTTGTAAATGGTTAATTTGGTCATTAAAATAAATTTGGCCTCTTACCATCGATTTCTAATGGAATATACCTAATGGCGTGGGTCTATTTATATTTTAAAATCGCTTCTAGAGGAGGCATATGTCATTTCTAGAAATATTTAATGGCATTTGTCCCTTAAACGGACTCACATCCTCTCCTCCCAAAGATTCGGGAGGAGGGGCGATGACCCCCAGTGGATGGTCGACACTTGGGGGTCGGGTGAATCCGACCCCCTCCATTCGAGCCGACACCCCCCTTTTTGGCTAGGATGGAGGGGTCCGATTCATCCGACCTCCAAGTGTCAACCATCCACTGGAGTCGCCGCCCCCCCTCCTCCCGAATCTCTGGTAGGAGAGGATTTGAATCTTGTGGATGTTGATGTGGCAAATTCTATTAAGTATCTTGTGAGAGAGAGAAGAATACGTCCTTTTCTCACTCTAGTTCTAGTTTGTTTTTATTCTATTTTGTTACACGGTATCAAAACGGATGCCCTTTTGAGAGTCAACTAAAGTTATTCATTATGGTGTGCAGCTACCATTGCTCACTTTGCTGCTTCAGTTGTTTAGTTTCATACTCTCTATAATTTCTGGTATGTAATCTCTACAGATCTTGGAAAGCATTCTATGCCATTTCAGATCTGAATCTTTTCTCCATTCTCCAAACTCTCTTCTTCTGATTTTCCTTTTTTATTTATTTTGTTACATATCTGATTCATTTGATTTTGGTTTCCTCCTTAAACAAGGTGGGTGTTCTTCAAACCTGATTACTATCATGTGCAACCTTATTAGTTTGATATGGTGGGTAAGGAACGGAATGGTAATGAGTCTAATGACCATGAAACCCATTTGCAACTGTTGAGCTAACCATAAAGCATCGTTCAATGTATCAGTATTGGATAATCTAGTTAATCTCTAATTCTAGACTATTTTAATATTATTTTAATGAAGATTAATTTAATGAAGATCAAATACGTATTGATTTTTCATACTAGACTATTTTAATGAAGATCAGATATGTATTGGTTCTTCATTAGATCTATGCACCAAATCAGACATGGTCTATAACTGGATTTAGAACCATGGTGTAAAGGACTAAAACCAAACCCCAAACTTGTTTTCCAAGATAATGACCAAAACCCAACAATACACATAGTCAATATCTTGCCTTACAAAAGGGCAATGGTGTTATATGTCTAATGGGTCCAATCTAGTATATGGACATTAAGATCTACATTAAAATAGGATCAACCTTGAATATAAGGAAAAATGGCTAACTACGTGATACGAAAATTATTTACAAGGTGGGTGGATTCAACTTTTGTTTTACAATCATTAGTGCTTAATCCTTAAAAGTGTATTTGCTTATGAACCCCAAGAGATAGCTTTGTTGGCAAAGATATAAGTCACAGAAAACAAAAGGGTTATAAATTCAACTCCTCTTACCTCATTGGGACCATTGACACAGATGTTAAATGCTCTTTCTTTCTTACTTATGTCCAACCACAATAAAAAAAATGTACTTGTTGTCTAGATCCTACGGTTGTTCATCATCAAAGTGAAAAGTTGTGAAAGAGACAAACTCGGTTTGGATTTCAAACGAAGAGAGTATACTTTGATGCCTTGATCCACGAAGAGATGAGAACAAACTCTCTTCCTCATGCTTGTGTTTGCAAAGAAATTCCATAACCCTAATAAACTTCAACCCTAAATCTTTATAGGAAAATAAGAAGTTAAAAAATTCCAAAATTATCCCTTCGGAGGGAGCCCCCAACCTGTAATATTTTCAAGAACCGTCATCCTTAGCATATATATGCAACCTTTTCTACCAAAAACCAAGGCCGTTTCATGAAGGAAAATTCTAAAATTTCTATGGTAAACAGAAATACCAAATTGAGAATGAGTTCTCCAAACAGTGGGATTTCCGGGAAGGAACTTGTCTCCAATTGTGTAGTCCCCCCAGCCATGATCCAACAACTAGAGTTCACTCCGCACGGCTGAGTAAATCCAGCTGTTGGATCATCCACTTAACTGACACAACAACTTGAGACGAGCCAAGTCCTATTTCCTGTGGACAGCGGATCAATCAGTAAGGAGCAGGGTGGGGAGAGAGAGATGCCCACTTGCATAGCTTTCACTCCACCCTTCAGAAAAAAATTTCCTTACCAAATTACAAAGAACCGTCAACAAACTTTGACCAACCCTCTGCCCCTATCGTTTGTTCTCATCCGTAACAGAATAACATAGAAACTTGAAGAGCCTCTTAAGAGAAATGACAAGAATTTCCAACAGAACTGAACTTCTAGTGGGTGCTCAAAGATTAACATGTGGAATGCTGCACTCACCAGCCACCACCCACTACCTAGTACATATTGTGGACCAGAATATACAAAAGGGGAGATGTTCTAGAGGGTAAAAAAATTCTTACATATAACAATTCTATTACACTAAGGATAAATAGAAAACAAAGAAAATATATAAACACCATCGCAAACTATAGAAAGCAAGAAAAGGGGGGGTGGGGGGGAGAGAGAGAGAGAGCTTCCTACCAGCCCAACCAATCCAATGTCCTCGAGAGAAAAAAACAAACTGCATTGGATGGCAAGAATGCTTGACAGGAATATTGGATTCACCAGAGAACAACTACTCAGGTGGCTGAAGTAAACAGGCAAAGCTGAAGTAGCAGCATTGGAAGCAATCTTTCAGTAAGAAAGTGAGTTCTAATGTGCAATGGCGAGGCAGCTGAGGGTTGGGATGGAGTCCTACCAGCAACAGCAGGAGCAACTGCCCTCCCACCAGGGGTACTCTGCTGCTGATTTGTTGGCAGTGGGTTCTGTGGTCTATCATGAGGTGTGGGTGTCAGAGGTACTCTCTCACCAACACTGAGATCTTGACCTGTATGAACAAGATAGCTAAATCTCAGATGTAAAGAAACAACACATGTAATATGCAGGCACAAAAGGGGGAAACTCTGTTCTTTAAGTACACGTTGTAATGCAGACTAAAGTACTGGACAAGAACTCCGTAAAATGGCAAAAAGACTCGATTCTATTTCAAAAAAAAAATTGTGGGAAAAAAAATGAAGCAAAACAAAGTAATAGAATGTGAAAAAGCAGACCTAAGTCGGCTTCCTGATCTGGGACCTAAATACTTTCTTTTTTTTTTATGTTTTCTCCTCATCCTTGACAGTAAGCAGAAAGTAGAAACAGGTGATTTTACACGCCCCCATGAACAACATAGACAACTGAAGGGCTTGATATCACCTCATCCTAACCCAAGCATTCCAAACATTAACACATACAAATACTGCCTGCAGATTCAAAACCATTTTTACTCCACGTGATTTAAATATCTTCCCATTCCAAATATAAATGACAAGAAACTCAAAAAAAGAGGAGAGAACCTTGTCCTAAGGCTATGTTTATCAGGCAAGGAATGCTTGGCAACATAGCCTAAAATTCAGAAATGGAAAAGAAAAACACTTACTATTTACGGTTCTCCTCTCCATTTCTTGTGACAAAAACATAGCCTAAAATTCAGCAATGGAATCTAATAGAAACGAGGGCCTTAACAAGCATAGCTATAAGAGCATTTACCAAAGCAAGAGATCAGAACCGTTGATCACTTTCATTTCTCCAACTTTCCAAGAGGAATGAATGTGTGTAGAGTAAAACTACTAATTAAGAATAAAAATGGAAGACCCTTTCCCAAAAAGAACAATAGAAAAAGCACGGTACTCACAACTAGAACGAGACCAACCCAGCTTTAAATTTTCCCTGTCGAACACCAAGCGGTAACCCGTCAAGAAGTTCTCTACATTAGAAATTCAGTAAGAGTCTAATTAACAAAAGAACATGGGAAGTGGAAACATACTAATTTAAGAAAAAGGAACAGAAAATTGGGCAAAGAATATTAAAGAAGGATGCAACAGCAACAGTTTGAACTCACGGCCAATGGTCCCATCTTCTCCTCCTGGCATTATTGCTAGACAAAACACCTCAAGTCCCTGCACCAGTCATTTTGAGGTTATTCACCCAAAAAAAGGAATCCATTTGACGTTTCTACGATCTATACAAGCATTTGATTCATATTAAAAGGAACAAAAATTTCTGATCACTAAACATAAGATGCCCTATGTCCCCCCACCCCTTCTTCCCAATTCTCTGACTATGCAACACAAATGCAAACTGAAAAAATAAGCCATTAAGGAATCCTAGGTTCAACATGCCGTGCAAGAAAAGCAAGATCCAGTTCAAATTCTCCTTTTACAAATTAACGACACAATTCAAGAAAGCATTTGATTGGGTGTGTTGCAAGAGAAACCAGGAATAAAGAGAAATTTGGAGCCATCACTATTGTTGCTCTTGCTACTGTTGATACTATTTATACTTGGTTCACAGTGACCTATATTGTGTTGTTTTACTATTATTGTTGCTGCTGTTTATGCTAATACATTGTTTCAAGCTGAAGCTCGCACTGTTGCTACTACTTCTGTTGTTACATCGTTTCAAGCTGAAGCTCTTACATTCCCCCGTGCTCCAGCTTGAAGGGGGGTATCAGTATAATGATATAAAATATGCTATTATTTAATCATGTGTCATCGCAAACTAATAAACTAATTAGGAGTCCATCATGTGGCACATGATTAAGTATTAGCGTATTTTATATCATTACGCTAACACCCCCCCCCCTCAAGCTTGAGCACGGGGGAATATAAGAGCTTCAGTTTGAAATGATGTAACAACGGAAGCAGCAACAACAGTGCAAGCTTCAGCTTGAAACAATGTATCAACAGAAGCAGCAACAACAATAGTAGTAAAGCAACACAGTAAAAGTTATTATACCAAACAAAAATAGTATCGGCAATAGCAGGAACAACAATAGTAGTGGTTCCAACACCCGCAAAAAATATATAGGTTGCATCACGTGCAACAAGTAATAGTCTCTCTTCAATGAGTAGACATGAATAAAAATGTTGCATCTTGGGCAACTAAACAAAAGGGTTACATCTTGTACAACTGATAATATTCCCTCATCAATGAGTAGACCTAAATAAAGATTGCATCATGTGGAACTGAACAAAAGGTTGCATCTTGTGCAACTGATAATAGTCCCTGAACAATGAGTAGAACTAAAAAAAGGTTGGTTGCATCTTGTGCAACTGAAAAAAAAGAATGCATCTTGTACAACTAATAATAGTCATTCGTCAATGACTAGACCTTAAACATGGTGATAGAAATGCCTCTCCAATGAGCAAACACAAGTCTCTCTTGCAGACTTAAACAAGAGCAAAATATATGTCCATTTCTCCCCCTCACGTGGTGCAATCTATGAGGACAAAAACACAAGGGAATGCCCAATAAGATGAGAGCTAAACAAACAGACCATTATTCAAAGATGAAATAATGTAATAAGGGACTAAACAAACAGACCCTTAAATAAATAGACCAATCTCCTCCAAACCACGACAAAACGGAAACCAACGGAGACCAGTAAGATGAAATTTTAGGAGCAGAGTCACAAGTCACAACCCTCCTGAATCCCACCCATATGAGGCCAAACAATCGACCATAAGGGGTGGTAAAATAACCTGTAACAGATGCTAGTGGTAAAACAGAACCAGCAACGGTTGCAGGTCTCGATACTCCCAGATGAGGAGCTTGTTGGGGATGAAATCCTAGGAATCAAGTCTTTACAGGTAAAGAATCCTTCACCCAACGTTTGAGACCAAACAATATTAAGTGAGATCGAGCAAATTCTTTCAGTCCGGTAGAAGATAGTTGCAGAAAAAGTATTAGAACTCAGTCGATTTGCATTGGACGGACTGGAAACTGTAGGTTGAGGGTCGTAATGCAAAGGTATATTGATACCCAGCAATAATAATGTCAAAAACCAAGTATTGAAGTTATTGTAACAACCTGCAACTTCCCAATCACTAGACCAAAAATAGCAATTCTTGAAACCTGATCAGAATTGAAGGTCTGATCAGTTAGATCAATAAAAGAGAGGAGAACGACATCTGTTCTTGAAAGGATCTCGATCAGAAATCTTGATCTTGAGCAAAAGTTTGCAGCAGAAAAAAATCGGTCACAAAATCCAGCAGCAACAGTACCCGGAATCTCGATCAGAAAATATAACAGCAAGGGATGATCTTAACAGCAGCAACAGTAAAAAGCAGATTCAGTAGTAGCAGTCATAATAACCAGAGCTTGAAGAAGATCTGAACAGCAACAACAGAGACCAGCAACAGTATGTCGAATAGATCATCAAAAAGCAGATCAGATCTGATCTTAAACAACAGATAAGATCGATAGAAGCAACAACAAAAGATCAGCAGCAGAAATTGAGATCTGTTCTAGACAAATCAGTAGCAGGAACAAAAAACAAACCAGAGTTCTAGACAGATCAATAGTAGGAACAAAAAAACAAACCAGAAAATAATAATAAGACGCAGCAACAGCAATGGTGGCTGCACACCAGAACGGAGACCTTTAAATGACTCTCAAAACGGCACCCACTCTGATACCATGTTGCAAACGAAACCAGGAATAAAGAGAAATCTGAGGTAAAGAGGGGCGGTGGGGGGGGGGGAGATCGCAAACTAATAAACCAATTAAGAGTCCATCATGTGGTACATGATTAAGTAATAGCGTATTTTATACCATTATGTTAACAACAACGAAACATGTTGCAGATTCTTGAGTCCTTCTTCCTCTTCCACTCATGGACGACTCTCTAATGGTAAAATTCTCCTGAAGCTTTGGAATTCAAAAAGCGTAAAAACCCGATTAAAAAAAAAATCAAAAGTTCAAAACCTTCTCTGTGTTCGCAAAAGAAACCCTAAATGATCGTGCCGTGATTTTTCGTTCTGCTCTTGTATTCGCTGGTGATGTATTAATGGCTAGCACAGGTAGGTCCAATTGGTTTTTTTCAATTTTTTTTTTTAATTCTCTTTAGTTAGATTAGTTCTCATTCAAATGGACTGCAACGGCAAAACTTTCTTCTTCTTCTTCTTCGGCTCTTCCCTTTTGTGCAATTGCAATTCAGAATTGGAACAAATCAATAAATAATGGAGGATTATACATTTCATGTACTAGACATCAACAAATAATGCAACATGTCCTGCTCCTTCTCAACTCAACCGATTCCCAATCGGTTACTCTAACCTCAAAGAGAGCTTCTCTGGAGCCTTCCTCTTCGTCGTCTTCATTGTTATCAAAACTATATTCCGGAGTTAGGGCTTTTATTTTTTCTTTTTATTTTTTTCTTTTTGATAAAATATTGCAGAGAAACAAAGAGGAAGAAGAAAGGAGAATAAACGTCTACGTACATTTTCAACTCTTTCCCGTCAGTACGTTTGTCTAACTTGGGTGGTAAGTGATTTTTTTAAACAACTTGGGTGGTAGATGATTTGGTCAATTCTTTTTGGGTGGTAGCTGAAATTTTCCCAAAAAAATATGTAAAAGGAATTCGCTTTGATTCAAGGGACAACAAATTGGTTTTTGAATCCTCTATTTTCAATGATGGTGTCTCGTGCACAAGGAGAGCCTCCTCCCACTGCCTTACCCTAAGCGTGGTCATTCCTTTCGTCCATTGTCAGACGGCCCCAAAGTAGTGGTGATCTTGTCAGATGGAAAATTATGACTTTAAGGCTCTTCCCGTGTTCTTCAGCATTTTACTCTATCAAGACGAGGGACCCCTTGCTCGCTGGCATGACGTCATTTGATTTCCTTTTATTTCATTTAAGATATTGTTTATAAATAAGCAAACAGTCCCCATTTGAATCCAATAAAAATAGTCTAAAATTCAATTCCAACAGAATAAAATGTCAACTTTCCAGTTCAAGAACAAAAATTGGATTTTCGATCGCGGGGTGATTTTCAACTTTCAAATGCTAGCTATTTTTTACAATAAAAAATTTCATAAATCTTATCAGAGTAAAACATTATTAAAAACCAAGAGTCCACCAAAATAATATTTTGTTTTGATGTCCAAAAAATTATTTTCATTCAGATGACTTTAAAGTTTAAACAACATTCGCATATTCCGAACAAGGTTCGACCCAAACGTAACTCCTTCAATATAATTTGGATCCTAGCAATCAGGGATTTATTGCAAACTGATTATGCTAGCTTTCCAACAACTCTGACATTGCTTGAATCCGAGTTATATTGAAACAGTTACACTTCGGTCAAACCTTGTTAGGAATATGCGAATGTTGTTTAAACTTTAAAGTCATATGAATGGAAATAATTTTTTGGACATCAAAACAAAAGATTATTTTAACGGATTCTTGGTTTATAATGATGTTTTACTCTAATAAGATTAATGAAATTTTTAGATTGAAAAAAATTGCTAGCACTTGAAAGTTGAAAATCGTCCCGCAATCGAAAATCCAGTTTTTATTCTTGAATTAAAAAGTTGACTTTTTATTCTGTTGAAATTTGAATTTTAGCCTATTGTTATTGGATTCAAATGGGGGGTGCGCTCATTTATTAATAATATCTTAAGTAAATAAAATATTAAAAATGATATTAGTCATAAATAAGTGTTGTGTGCTGTATACTATTCCTTATCTTGTACTTCCCTTTTTTCCCTCTGAAATTACATTTCAAATAAAAAAAAATACCAGATTTCAGTCAGGTTTCGGTTTTGGCCCTGGTCAAAACCAGGTCCGAAACCGAAATTTAAAACTTGTGCAAGACACATGTTGCCTTTTTTGGTCTTTTAAGGAAGACATAGATCATTTTTTCTTTGCTTGTTCATTCTCTAGCAGGGTTTGGTCTAATGTTCTCAAGCACTGATGGTCTGAAAGGAGACGTATCCTCACCTTTGATAGAGAATTGAAGTGGAACCATAAGCAGTTCAAAGGAAAATCTTGTCGTGACATAGTTGGTAAACTTTCCGGGGCTTTCCTAGCCACTATAGTTTTATTTAGTTATCTTCTTTGTCTGAAAATAGGTTTGATTTTCTCTTTGTAGTCAAGCTTATCTACGAACACTCTCTCCCAATGGTTGATCTAATCTACGAGCACCATTGTGCATTAGCATGCTAACTAGAAAGCATTAAGTCAAGCTTTCCTACTTACTAATAATAATAAAGGGAAAACATCTTCCATTCTTCTCGGGCGATACTCTTGCTATCCCCATGGTTTTAAAACTCGACCGAGAAGGGTCGAGATCTCGACCGATCTCGACCCTTCTCGGTAGTCTCGAAAGGGTCGAGACGAGAACCTAGTTCGAAACTGGGTCTCGACCAGTTCTCGACTGGTTCTCAACCAATCTCGACCAGTTTCGAACTGGTCCAAGCATATATATAAGAGTCTCGGTCGAGATCTCGACCGAGACTCATTTTTATTCTCAATAACCTTGTGTTTTCTTCTCCTCCTCCATTCCTTCTTCTGCAACCTTGCATCTAAGGTTCGAAAACCTTTGTTCTTTGCAAATCTCTCCATCAAAGTACTATTGGGGCTCATTTTGACCTATTCTTTGCAAATCTAAGGTTTGAAGTATGGTTTTTTCCCCTAAAACTTACTTTTTTACATGAATATATTCAATACATGTTGGTTCATCATGAAATTTATATATGTGAGAGTCATTAGGCCAATCTACAACCTCATCCTTTCGAAATTATTTTCTTGCATATATATTTTTTATTTTGATTTTCTGTTAAAAAAAATATATTTTCCAGCAATTAAAAATTAAAAAAAATATGATAAATATTAATTAGATGGTATTGAAAATATTATACGATGAACACCGTTGGCCGATCTACGCGGCCATGGTTTCATTTTTTTTTTCTGTATATATATATATATTTATTTTATTTTTTGTTTAAAAAAATAAAAAATATATTTCTTAAATATTAATCAGCTTACTTTCAAAATAATATATGTTGAACACCGTTGGCTGATCTACGCGGTCACGGTTTCAGTTTTTTTTTTCTGTACATGTTTTTATTTTTATGAATTTTTTATTAATAAATCATATTTTCCAGCAATAAAAAATTAATAAAAAAATATTAATACTTATCTAGTGGTGTTCAAAATAATATATGTTGAACATCATTGGTCGATCTATGCGGTCACGATTTCAGTTTTTTTTTTCTGTACATATTTTTATTTTTATGAATTTTTTATTAATAAATCTTATTTTTCAGCAATAAAAAATTAATAAAAAAATATTAATACTTATCTACTGGTGTTCAAAATAATATATGTTGAACAGCGTTAGCCGATCTACGTGATCGAGGTTTCATTTATTTTTTCTGTATATTTTTTTATTTTTATGAATTTTTTATTAATAAATTCTATTTTCCAGCAATAAAAAATTAGTAAAAAAATATCAATACGTATCTATTGGTGTTCAAAATAATATATGTTGAACATCATTGACCAATCTACGGTTTCATGTTGTCAAATTATATTTTTCAAAAAATAAATTATTTTTATTAATATCCAAAATTATTAATAATATCTAAATAATTTTGAAAAATTAGGAAAAATATTCTATTTTCTTGTAACATAGTTTTAAAATTTTGAAAAGTAATTTCAATGTATTTTGAGTTGTATTCGCATATTTGATGCTTTTATGTTCTTCAATATTAAGTTTTATTAATGTAAATCTATTGATTTAAATTTCTCTATTTATCATCTTATGTAACAATGATCTCGTTCTAAATATTATGGCTGCTTCGGGTTCTCGTGAGGGAGGTAGTGATGCTGGTCGTACTGACATGGCTTGGCAGTATTGTACCACCATTGACAGTGATAGAAAGAAGACCCAATGCAAATTCTGTGGGAAAAAGCTTATGTCTGGTGGGATTACCCGACTTAAGCAACACTTGAGTGGGATTTCTACAGACGTGGCAAAGTGTCCTATAGTTCCTGTGGAGATTACCAGGGTCATAGCTGCACAGATGAAGGGAGGCCAGCAGAGAAGGGCAGAGAAAGAAAAAAATAAACAACAATTTGAGGAAGCAATCCGAGGTACAGTGCGTGGTTTAGATGATGATAGTTCAGATGATGATGGTTTAGATACTAGGGGTTTGACTGAGAAAGAAGCCAGAGATCTGAGACGGGCAACAATGGCTAGTAAAGTCAGCCATGAGATGGAAATGGAAAGGTTGAGGCAAAGAGCCTTAGGGGCAGGTTGTAGTAGATCATTTCAGCAACCCGACGAACCACAAACACGGAGTAAGGGAGGGTTGGCTTCTATGTTTAGAAGATCAAAAAATACTAGAGCACAACCCCGGGGCACCACCACCTACTACTAGGGATGAGGATTATGTAAAGATTCTACAAGGGATCCAACGAGTTTTTAGAAAGGCCGGCGCCAAACGGAAGAGATTGAAGAGTATGTGGAACCTGGAAGGGTACAAAAGAATTTATTGGGGATGCCTTTGCTAGGTGGTCTATCTATAATAGTATCCCAAAGAAATGCCAGTAGTGGCCCATACTATCAGCCTTTCTTTGATGCAGTTGCTCAGGCTGGTCCTGGTGTTAAAGCCCCAACTCCATATGAAGTGATGAATGTCTAACTCCCAAGAATTAAAAAAGAGTTAGAAGTATAGATAGAAGGGTTAAAGAATAATTGGGGTGCATATGGGGTCACTATAATGTGTGATGGTTGGACTGGTTCCATTAGAAAGTCCATCATCAACTTCATGGTTTACAGTGATGGGAAGAGATCATTCTTGAAGTCTGTGGATGCATCTGCATACACAAAAGATGCTAACTACATCTATGGATTGCTACGCACTGGTGGATGAAGTTGGTGCTACAAATGTGGTGCAAATTGTGACGCACAATGGCAAAGAACTACAAGAAGGCAGGAGAGATGATGATGGCTAACTATAACCTTTTTTGGACTCCATGTGTTGCCCATTGCATTGACTTGATATTGAAGGACATTGGCAAGATCCAAAAAGTAAAGCAAGTGGTTGAACAAGCACGCCAGGTGACAACATTTGTATACAACCATGGCTATTCTTTGAACTTGCTGAGGGAGAAATGTGGAGGGGACTTGATAAGACCCGGCATTACTAGATTTGCTACAAACTACATAGCCCTAAAGAGTTTTCAAGCAAAGATGGTAGGCCTCAGATCGATGTTTGCTTCTGAGGACTGGTTTGGGTGGAGGGAGTCTAGCTCTCCTGCTGGGGTTCAAGCACAGACTACTATAGCTTCAGAGGAATTTTGAAGAACACTGAAGGATGTAGTCAAAATTTTGGAGCCAGTGGTGAAGGTTCTGAGATTAGTGGATACAGCATTCCAGCCCACCATGCCACATTTATATGCTGTCATGGATATGTTGAAGGACCGTATAAAAACTGTGCTTCCACGTGGAAACAAACATTTTGTGAAGATTATCGAAGAACGATGGGAGAGTCAACTGATGCACCCATTGCATAAGGCTGGTGAGTATATTTAATAATGTCTTTAATTTAGTTCCACTTAATAGTTGGTACTCTATTTTAATTTGGCGACTCATATTTTGCAGCATACTATTTGAACCCCAAGTACCAATATTCACATGTGCTTGGGCTCAATTCTGACCTTATCGGTGCAATAAAGGATGATGTGGCAAAATTTGTACCAGATTATACTGTACAAGCACTGGTCAATCTGGATGTGAGTTGTATGGTTTAAGTGCTGAATTATTTGAATATCCACATATTACAATGGCTAATGGTTATAATTTTGAAATGGGTGTAGATGAAAACGTTCAAAGATGCTCTTGGGAGTTTTAGAACTCCCGCTACAGTGGTTGGACGAGATAAGACCGATCCTGGTATGGAATTATGGAAATTGAAATTTTCAAGTAACATATCTTATTTAATATGTGTATTAAAATGTGTTCTTCATCTTGTGCAGCTGAGTGGTGGTTGTTATATGGCGAGCATGCAGCTGAGTTGAGGAAAATAGCAATCAAAGTCCTATCTCAGACATGTTCCGCATCTGGATGTGAGCGAAATTGGAGTACTTTCTCCCTTATCCATTTAAAGAGGCGGAATAAATTGGACTCTCAACGGCTAAATGACTTGGTTTACGCCCATTACAACATGAGACTGAGGGTACAATGCTTGAAATTTGAACAAAGAAATGAACAAGAGCTGATCGAGCTAACCGACCTCTTTCAACTATCTTCAGATGAAGAGGATCCCTGTGTGGAATGGGTGAGAGAGAGAGTAGTTCCAGTGATGGATGAGCCTAGTGGGATGCCCGACCACACTGTGTCTGCTCCGATGGGTTCTAATCTCCAGCGATTTATGTCCTCGGATGAGGGTCGTGTACAAGCACAGTCGCCTAGACCGTTTGACCCCCCAGTTGGTACTGGTAGTGACTCAGAAGGCGATGATGATACAATGGAACAATCTGGCAGGTCAACTTCTGATAGTAATGGTGATGATGGTAGTGGTGGTGGTGATGAGGGTGGTGGTGGTAATCCTAGACTGACTGTACCCATTATTAGATGGACAGGTGAGAGTCAGTATACACACTACACAGGATCCAGATCATGATGGACGCGCATCTTCATCACGGCCTATGACTGGGTATACACGTAGGTCTCGTCAACGGGAACACCCTTTGCAACCAATGGAAGAAGAAGAAGATCGTTTCTTTGACATCGTTCCTAATCCTGATATTATGCCTGATGTTGAAATTGATAGCATGTCTACAAGTTTTGGAGGACTGAGCATTGAGGGTAGCAGTGGACAGGAGTAGAGGCAGTGGAGTGCTCATGGATTTGGCACCACTTCGACGTACGGTTCTTATTCCGGTGATGATGACCGCATGATGGGAAGTGCATATGATTATTCCACTGATACTAGTAATGCTACATCACAGACTGGCTCAAACTTTGTGGACAGTCTCTTTTCAGTCCCAAATTTTCAAAGAACCACACCCCCACACCAACCAATATATGCTCACTTTCCTCCACATTATAGTGAATTGTATCCAAGGTTGGGTATTTTTAGAAACTTCCCGGATCATATGTATGAGAAATATGTGGAAGACTACCAAACCTTCTATAGCCGAAGGATGTCGTGGCAGGATTTTGTTTATCAGACCGAGATATATTTTCTTCAACAAAGTCAATCTGATCAGATGGAACCTGCACGCCACTCTACATATGATTAGACATTGAGATGGACTAATGGGAATGTATTATTTCATTTTGAGTATTTAAGTCTTTCATATAATGAGTACTTGTAAATTATGTTATTTTGTGGGATTTATGATTTATGAATGTATGATTTTTTGATAATGTGATTACTTTTTATGCTTCAAATGTGTTTATATATGTTGAATAAGTATTTTCCTGCAATATATAGCCTTAAAATGGCTCTAAAATGGACTTAAAACAGCAAAAAAGGCTTAAACCATAAAAAAAAAATCTGTCGAAACTCCCATTTTTACCCTCTGGGAGTTTCGGCAGGTTCTCGCCGAGATCTCGAGATCTCGGTAATCTCGGTTTTCTCAAGGGTCGAGACACCCTCGAGAACCGAGATTTCGAACTATGGCTATCTCACGATATGGCTTTGTTATGAGCCATCTGTTTGCAGCTTTTGGATGGGCTTTCGGGCAAGTGAACAGCAGTAATGTAAACCCACTCTTCCAACAGGACCCAGCCTTAACAGAGCTGTAGCCACTAGAGCCATTCAAAAAAGGGAGAAATTAACAATATTGATATTCTTGACTTCAGGTGGTAACAGAGTAAGGAAGAGATGTCTTTAAACATAAATCTATGCTTATGTGCTCGGGTTAAAAGAAGTGGAAGCAAGCTAAAAGAGGTATTTACAGCAACGATATATTATCTTTGGATGGAAAAGAACCTAAGATCGTGAACTTTGTGCTCAAGAACCTTCTCTCGGATCTGGAAGGCTATTGAATTTGACATTAGAGGGATCGTTCTTCCTATCTCCAAGTTGTGCCCCGATACAAGTAGGAACAGATTCATCTCTCCTTGGAATCTATCTAATAACCCCCCCTTCCAAAGGCCGCTGCTGCTGCTTTGCTCTTGTTTGCCTCCTGGCTTTCCCAGTTTATCTGCAAGGCCCCCTTGTCCCCCCTTTGGGTTTGTTAATATACTTCTTTATTCACCAAAAAATTTCTTTGGGTTTAAAGCGGTGCACAAAAATAAATATATTAAATAGTGGTGGGGCCTGTTAGAGATTAGCTTAGGATTTATCTAGTAATAGCTGTTATAGGGATCTTGTGAAGCCCATTCGTTAGCTGTTAAAGTTTTGTCTTGAGTAGAGTCCTATCAGATTCAGTTTCTATTTGGGATTTTAGTAGTTTAGCAAGTTAAGAGTCCCAAGTTAGTTTATTTATTTTAGGAAACTAAATATTAGAAGGATTATTTTTTATTTATTTTTCATATGTAAAATACATGTAATCACCCCTCCCTTATGATCAATGGAATACATAATTAGGATTTGAATTGTATAGCTAAGAAAGCTTCATCTTTTATCTCTCCTCTTTAGAGAAAGTGCAGGCTTTTGGAGAAAACTAACCAAGATAAGTAAGAACTCCAATTCACGAAAAGATTTTAGGGAAAAGCTCTTGAGCAGAACACTAATGCATTATTTTATTAATGGCCATCGTTAAAGACAATAATAGCACAGACCTGGCTCCCATTGATAAGAACAGGATTATGGACCACAAAGCTGTTGTTATAAGCAAACATGAGAGTCACAGAAGGAATATTGAGCAAATCCTGTGAACTGTTATAATAAGAAGCAGCCGCCAATCAGCATCCACAACAAAGCTTCAAAGATTAATTCATCTAAAATTTACAAGTATACCTGGCTTCGTAACAGTACTCAAAAGGGAAGATTTTGTCGCTTGACCTGGTGGCATTTACTCGTCTGTCAAACTAGAACAAGGAATTAAACTTTCAGTCTGAACAAAACAAAAATAATTCCTCATTTAAGCATTCCGTGCAAAATTACCTCAGCAGCTACTTTTTCAAATACTGCATCAGGAAGAAATGTGAATGATGTTCCACTATCAACCTGTGCATGGAATCCAGTTTGCTCAAGACAGGAATTCCCAATACAACAATCCTTTACTTCAACAATGTATGTTTTACTGTAACAATTACAAGCAAATCCAAAAGGCATAAAATAATAGTAAAGAACTTGTCCTAGCACTGAGCACATCCAAGAATCATAAGCTGACAAAAAGTAAATCACCACACTGTATGAAGAAGCCATACTATTTTCCATCAAGAGGTAAAAGCGGAGTAGTTTGTTGGGTAGCAAGTCCTTGATCCCCAAAGAAAATTCTTCCTGAATCGTTCTCATCAAAACAAATAGAGAAAGAGTTCCGAACCAATCCAGATTTTGCAAGGAGACTTGGAACTGAAATATCTCCAAATCCCAAGCCCAAAAGGCCATCAGGAGCCACTCCATCTAAATAATCACCACTTTGCTTCCTACCACAGCTGCACCACGAATACAACAGGAATAATATTTTAAGCTTATCAACTACTAAGAACAGCATCCTATCCAACCAAATAGCTAAAATTAGCAAGATTGAAGAAGTATAGTAGCATAAAGACCAATGGAACACACCCTACAATGACTGGAGCCTTCACCAAAGTTTTGGATGCATTAGAATTGCTTGATGATAAATGTAGTATGTCCTCAACCAGCAAACCAGAGCTTGACGTATTTCCTGAAAGATAGTTAGCAATGTAAGGGCAAGGATCCGTTGGGCTTTTGCATTTCAGACCCGATTCACAGAGTTTATGGCTGCAGGATAGATGCTTGCCGGTGCTTGAACTAGATGGGCTGTACTCACTCATATCTTTATCCTGCATAATAGATGCCCCAAACACCAGGGAGCACCTGCCAATCAATCATTCGGAATAAGTGCTAAACCTGTTATCATGTTTTAGCATAATAACTCCACAACCCGATACAAAACAAATGCATTTGGACGCAAGCAAGAAGTGACCTTTCAGAAGTCGCAATTACTATAAAATTTCTACCATCAAAAGGATACTTCATACTTTGGAAGTATTTTCGGTTGAAGAACGTGTTGCATTCAAATGCAAGATACATGCCAACAATTAATTATCCATCATAGATCAAAATCTCAGGTCTCGAGGGTGTCTCGACCCTTGAGAAAACCGAGATCTCGGGATCTCGGTCGAGATCTCAGATCCAGCCGAAACTCCCCAAAGGCTGGGAGTTTCAACATGTTGCTCATTTTAAGGTCATATACTCCAGGAAAATACTATTTTAACATATATAAATACATTTAAAGCATAAAATTGAAAAACTAATTACATTGTGGGAAAATCATACATTCATAAATCATAAATCCACACAATGACACAATTGCTCATAGTTTCAAAGTATGAAATACTCAAAATCAAATAGTAGATCTGACGATGAATCAATGATTTCCGCCCTCGTACCAAGCTCCAACAAGACTTTGGTGGAGTGATTTGGCAAGAACAGCTAGAATCCAAGCTTAGAGAAACAAGTTGGAGAATAGAGTAGTAAAGGAGAAGAAAACAGAAGGCTCAAACTGAAAACAATAAGTCTTGGACTGGCAAAAGTCAATGAATTAAGGTTACAACTTAATATCTTATAATTAAACAAAATGTGGAAGACATTTTCACATTGGTGGAAGACATTTTCACATTGGCGAAATCCTATACGACCTTGTGCAAGTTTTGGCCTGGCGAGTCCGAGTCCATCCAAGCCACCCTGGGCCCGAATGGGTTGAGATGGTATTTTCAGCCCGTAGGGAAGGCCAGGGTTGGGAATGAATTAACGTTACAACTTAATATCTTATAATTAAACAAAATGTGGAAGACATTTTCACATTGGTGGAAGACATTTTCACATTGGCGAAATCCTATACGACCTTGTGCAAGTTTTGTCCTGGCGAGTCCGAGTCCATCCAAGCCACCCTGGGCCCGAATGGGTTGAGAAGGGATTTTCAGCCAGTAGGGAAGGCCAGGGTTGGGATTTCCAGGCCTGAGATTGAGCCGGTTCAGGCCCAAGATTGGGCCTGAGTTGAGGCCTTCAGATGAGCCTGATCCAGCCCAGCCCAACCCTATATATTGGGAGGAGGATCTACATGCTAGCGCCCATATTGGAATCTATACACTAGCAGGAAAGTGGGAGTACAGGGAGTACCGGTAGCCCATCACTTGTAAGAGACAGAGGGGCCCAAATTTTGAGGAGAGAGAAAGGAAGGATGTGAGAGGGACGTACACTCTGGCGCATGTACTTCCTTTTCCTATATATTACATACATTCTTCATTTGATTTCTTCTTGTCCTGGCCTCTCAGTTGACATATACTCGGCTTCTATTAAAACCTGTTTTATTTTTTTTAATATTGATTATTTCCTGGACTCCTATTATACTAGTTGTCTTCTTTTATCACTTCTAACCTGTATTCATTTCTTATGTTCAATAAGGTTCTCAAAATTTGCATAATGTATGGCAACAAGAGGATCAATCAAGGCTAACCTGGCCTAGCACGGTCCAATTAGAGTCAATTAGAGTTGGGCTGGGCCTGGGCTAAGAGGTCCCAAGTCCCAACCCAACCTAAGGCTGGCCCTGGGCATGGGCTGAATGAGGGGACCTAGAGTTGGGGCTGGGGCTTTAAAAAACCCAGCCCAACCTGGCCCGTTTGCATCCCTACCACCTATAAGCATTCAACACCAAAACTTGTGTTTGCATCAATGACATATAGGGCAATATATCATTAGCTTTGTTGAAACAGGAACCCTGGAAAATAATATTTTTAAAGAATTAAAGCTTCAAATGAACAAATAACAGAAACATCGAAAAGAACTATTTAAGGTTAGAATTTTGTTTAACAAAAACCTTATAAAGAGAAGTTTGTAACCCAGCCAGCAGGTTTGCACTGAAATGAATACAACTCAACTCAGCTTTTTCCCACCTAAATGGGGTCAGTAATGGATCCTTTTTCTCCAGTCATCTCTATTTAAAGCCATACTTGTTTCTGATTCTAAGCTATACATGTCTTTCCTAACCACTTCTTCTACAGTCATTTTAGGCCTACCCTGGCTCTTTAGCTCCTTCAACCTGAATCAAATTATCCATCTATATTGGAACATTCAAAGTTCTCCGATACACACAAGGGTGTCAATAATGAACCAAAACCAATTATTAAAAACCAAACCAAACCAAATCAAACCACAGATTATCAGTTCAGCATTGTTTTAGAAAGAGAAAATAGGTTAGTTACGATATTGAACCAAAAACCCCAATCGATTAACAAACCGATAAAAAAATCAGTTTATACAAAAACTAGAATAGTCTCTGAAGTGTATTTGATACTCTTAGTCAGCTCCTCCGCTAGAGTTGAAATAGAGCAAAGAAGGAGATTGAGAGAGGGACCTCCACATGCATGGCTATTAAAGAGCTTTACCCTCCCATGCCCACAAGAGGTATATGAATGTTTATTGATGCTAATTGGTTTTCTTTCTTTTGTAGATCTTTGATTAAGGGTCTCTGTGTGAAAAAGACTGAATTCATATCCCTTTGAATTTGTACTTCCAAACTCTGTCTGTTTATTCTACACTTTCATTTCTGTCCACCCTGATCTAGTTTTGTTTTTCTAACTCAGGTTTGATAGATATTCTGAATAATTTAACATTATCTTCCTGTTCACTTGGCTAAGAACGCAATTTTGAAGAAGGTCCTCATATTTTCCATACATACAGCTCACCATTAACGATGTTTTCCTTTCCACCAGGCAGCAAACCTCGATGTGCCACCAGGAAACCGTATCTCTCCTCTTCTCCAAGCACCACCAACCCTCATTTCCTCTCCTCCCCCATCAAACCCAAATTATTGACATCTTTCAAACCGCTTCTGCCACGCTGAAAAGCCCGCCAAATCGCCACCAACTGTAGATGTATACCCCTTCAATAGCCCATGTCGAATGTCAAAATGCCCTAAGTAGAAACTGAAGTTGAACTGTCAAAACCAGATGTGGGTTCATTAACTTCATTTAACATCAATGGAGAATGCTCCATGATTATTTCCAGCCATAACATTTACTCATTCCTTTGGCCTCCAGAGATCCCACGTTTCTTTAAGCGCTCCTCCAAGACTGTCACCAGAGAAGCCAGGCTTGGAGGAACTCCCGCCATGGGAAGGGTTTCCTACAACATTGCTATAAAAGCGATTAGGAACCAAATAGTAACCGGTTTTGCTTTTGCCCCTCAGAAATGATTATTAATTGGTTCGTATCAAAACAATAAACCAAAAATGGAACAATTTACATACATGCTCCCCAGCGGAATCCTAATGTATAATTGCCAATCCATATGTAGAATAAATATTTTATACCAGTGTGCACTAGAAGAGTTAAAACAAAGACCAATCTTCTTTCTTTTTTGATTACCTTCCTCTTGTATGTACAAGACATAACCATATAAAACTCAACTAGAACAACAATAAATAGGAAAACTAGAAAAGTTGGCATACCAGAACATTGTAGTTACTAGCAGAAAGAGGAGCACATTGTATGCAATCACATGGAACCCAGAGAAGATCACTTCCAGTATCCAATGCAACAAGAAAGGAAACATTTGGAGTCCCTATATCAACCCATGTGTAATGTAACCTGTAAAATAAGGAAAAAAAATCCGAAATGGAGAGATAAGAAGGAAGCAAAAGACAAGAACATTGATGAGAAAATATCAGTTTCAAGCTTCAACTGCAAAACAGTAGAACTGAAGGGAACTGTGGAGAGTAAAGTATCATACTCCATGCTATTGTCAAATCTTAAACTTAGTGAGTCATGACAAAGAGAAGACTAGGTTTCTTCAGTTGTTCCTTCCCAGCTTCTCCATTCTTTACAATAAAATTCTTTTACTTTGCAGTTCTATTTTCAAGTGTACCATACAAGGAGGTCCCACAATCCTATTTTACATCATGTCTTACCTCTTGCAACCAGCAGAATATTTCTTAAGTTTATATTTGGATGAACAACCAGAAAACCAACAGGAAGCAGAAAAGAGAAATATAATAATAATAACATAAAATAAAGGACTCTAACATCCTCCCTAGTTGTTTCTTAAAACCCTCCCTTAATTTATTGCCAAAAAAATAATTCATGGGAGCTCAAGACATGCACCAAATCCATTTATTTCTTAAATCACTAATTAATTTGGGGTTTAAGTGCTGTTTCTACTTGAAAGTTTGGTTAAGGTTTCTCAGATCCATTAACGCACAACTAACCTTTGCTCTACTCAGAAAATATTTTCCATTTAATCTGAATATATACAGATTCAGCACAGTATCTTCAATTTCTCTTCTCCCATTCTAGAGAAATGATGCACAAAGTAAACTTCAATTTGCATAAGCCCCCATATCAAAATTAATCTTTAGTGTTTTGACGAAGGATATTCTCAACAACTCCTCAATAATATAGCAGTTTTATAGGTTCACATCATGTCACATTGAAAAGGAGAATCGTGAATCCCAACAAGTGAATTCTCGAACTCTTGTCTAGATTTAATAAGAACAATGTTTGAAGGCCAATGGATGGAAAAGAAAGGTAGGCGTGTCAAAAATATAACCTTTTGGATAAGCAAAAAGGTTAAGCACGAGCAAAAAAGACATGAAAACCTATAAGAGACTGCACTGGGAGTCAATTGAAAGGAAGGACCCCAGGAGCTAGTAGAATTTTCCTAATTAAAGACTGGGAAGAAGGGTTTGAAGAAAAATCAGATGCCAGTTACACTTCCGGAGGTTCAAAAACTGATTTCTGGAGGAAGTTTTGGGATTTCAATGAAATGTAGTTTGAGGAACAAACAGTTCTTCAGAATCTGATCAAATTTCAAATTTAAGTTTCCTGAGATCCAGGTAGGTTTTCACCCCCTGGTATTTGGTTCTTTCATGTCCTTTTTTTTAATAAAATGTCACTTGTAGGTCTTTATTGGACTGTATAAAGTACTTACATACACCTTTATGCATGGATCATGCATATGTTAAAAAAAATTAAAATTTGATACCCTAATTCCATCCCTTTTGTATCCTCTTATGGAAGATGTACCCTTACGACACCATAGTTGACTCACATTGTCGCCTAAGCACTCATGCAAGCTCCAACGCCTTGTCGTGGCGCACAACAACTTTGCGTGTATGTTTAGTGTTTGCATTATTTCTCTCTAACTATTACTTAAGTAGGACAATTCGATTTCTATGATCACAGCATTATGATCTTTCTTTTTTCTTTTTTTTAATTCTTTTGGCATTAATCATGTCATATAAATTTTGTTTTTAAAATCAAATCAGTTTGTGCTTTTCTTTCTACGTTCTATTTTCCCCCTCCCCTCTCTCTTTCAGAATGTCGTTAGCTCACACTTATAAAGGGTTTTTTTAATGGATATTTCAATTTACAACCTCTACAGAAATTCCCTCCCACTGATTTTGAATTGCAAATGCAATGGGAGAGATCAATCCAAATGAAGTTTTCAAATGAGCTAACCATTGATATTGGTTAGGGTATTCTAGCAGCAAATGATAATATCAAGCTTGAGACTGTTGGAATAGGGAGCATGAAGGAGAAAATAGGTCGGGATCAGGAGATAATGTACTTGAGACAAGAGAGGGTTAGTGTTAGGAGTCCTCTTCTAGAAGGAACTGTGTACATAATTCATGTTTAACCAATTACTATCAGTTGTTTCTTTGTTGCTTCTTAACCTTCAAACACTTGCAAAAAAAAAAAAAAGGGAATGAGAGAGCTCCACAGGTAAATTTGGGGTCTTCTGTGGTTAATACACCTAGGATAGCATTCCCCTTCGGATTAGAGAAGCAAAGTGATGAAAAACACTTTACGAAGAAAGAAGGACTGCTTTTGGTTAAAATCCACCAATGGAAGACAAGAATTTCCATAGAAATCCACCAACAGAACTCTCAAATATCCACCAATGTCATACATTCATATCCATTAAGAACACCATCGCTAATCCAAATTATTTCAAATTTAAGAGCCCTTAGTCCCATTTAAGGCATGATCATAAAATTTCAAATGACAATAAATTTGTGCTAAACATGTTAGTCTTGACCCGAACAAACACTCAGCCTAAAATAAGGAGCAGAAATAGTTCCTCACAATTTCTACTTCTAAAAGCAGAGATCGCTCAAACTAGGTGCATGAAGAAAATAAGGAACGGAAGGAACAGATCAGACCAATTAAATCATCTAAGTACAGAGACAACTCAAAACACAAATATTGAGCCCAATATGTCACAACAACAAAAAAAAATTTAAAAAGTAATAAAAACAGACATTAAAAAAATAAACAAATAAACCACCTACGAATAACTATTTGCCCTTCAATCCTACATATTTACATGAGCCAGGAGAGCTCATACACAGATCCCATAGACCCATATTAAATGAACTCCTTTCTATGATTCCAGCTCTGCATCATCAGATGCATCAGCAGCATACGTCAACAATGAGAATGATTTTCCATGTGGATAGATAAAGATTATCTGGTGAAGCATTGATGGATCAAGGACCCATTCTGTAGCATCCGGCTCCCTTTAGCCAGAACTGTAATGTTTTCTTGATAGCAAGATACCTTGTTCCGGCCGCTTGCTTCTTGTTGCTTTCACCGCGCACTTTCTGTTTGGTGTTCAAACTTCACAGGGCTGCGAAGAGTGGGTGGGGATTGCATAGGATCCTTCATAAAAAGGTTAATCTGTGCAATGTCCGATCCACTATGCAAGTACCAGCTATAAGTGTTCAAAATAGTTTTGTTCCGACTTCCGAACGATCTACTGGGCAAACTAAGCTAGTTCATACGCTTCAACAGAACAAAGAGGAAAAAGAAAGAGCGAATCCACTGACCATGCAAGCTCATTTCCAAAAGCCATCGTATCGCTCCCCTCAGCCGGGAATAGCAACTGATACCGAGCCTCGAGCATCATCCTCTGCCTCTGCAAATCGTTGTTAGCAAGCAACTGATAGTAATCGATGCTCCCCCGCCAAGGCCAAGAAGCAGAGAACTCTCCATTTCTACGAACCCTTAAAGCCATCGCTTCCTCAGAGTAACGATGAATGAGCTTATAAGAAAACGTGTGAGCAAGAGAGCTACCAAATAGCATAAATGCCACTACTACAAAAACCAGAAACCAATTCGCCATGGCTTCTACAATCCCCCGAGAAAGAACCGACGAATTGAAACCTATTAGAACCAAAAAAATAAAAACAGCTAGGGTGATCAGAGTACAAAACCCAATTCTTCGAGGTCTCCTTTCATATGAAAATGAAATGCTCTGAGACCCAGATATCTAGCTTCTTCAACAATCCCCCAAGAAAGATATGCTCACACTCACAGATCTAACACTCTCGGAAGCTAAGATTTCATATTTCACGCAATGCTCCTTCAACCGTTCTTCTCCGAAAGTGCAAAGAGAGAGAGAGACATACATACAGAGCTTCTCAGCTATCCCGGCCTCCAGGAAGTGTATGTTACAGTGTTTCTGTAGCGGCAATAATCCACGGCTATCCTGCGCGGTGAGCACACCACTCACCGCCCCCACTCACCGCCTCCAACGAGGATTCAAATTCTCGCCTCCCCCTGATGATCCCTGATGATGCGGGAGGAGGGGGACGCCACCGTTGGATGACTGATATACGGTGTTGGTGTTGGTGTTTGAGTGAATTCAAATCTTTCTTCTAAGTCGATACTAAGCCGATAAACTGAGCCAACAGAAGGGTATCGAATCCCACTATTGGAAGGCTTAGATTCATCCAAACCTCATGTTTCAATCATATTACAGGGGGTCCCCCTCCTCCCAAATCACTAGGAGTAGGGATGTGAATCCCTCGATTGAGGATACAAAACCGGTAAAAACCCACTCATTGGGTGTCAAAACATTGGTCCAGACCAAGTCGGGTTTTATAGGCCTTGTTCAAAACATTCCATTAAGAGATTTTGGCTGAGTGGATTGTAACATGGACGTTAACTAATGGTCTGGTCCTGTTTTAGGTTGTTATCAGGGTTAATTTATTGGGTTATTATGGGATTGGTTTGGACTGAAAGTCCAATAAAAAAACCCTGTTAAGACTATCCAAAAGGCCGAAGTAATGAAGATAGGATTTAATATTCGATCTAAATCAGTTTGGTTTGGGTCATTAACGAGTTTGGACTCATTTGTCCACTTTTAGGGCAGATTTTGGGATAATTCAAAATCCAGACCAGACTCGTACCAGTAGAATATGTTATACCTCAACCCAAAACATATCAATAATAGTTTGGTTCGAGTTTTTTCGAGTTAATTCAAATCAACTCGATCTGAACTATTGGTTTGGTAAAAAAATTAACACCCCTAAAGAGGTACGGATCAAGCAAATGGATTGTCAAAAATGAAATTTGAATTCGATTCAGATTCGTATTCAAACTCGGGCAGAGGTTTCCGGATACAACATCCAAATAAGTATCCGTACGTAGATGGGACCAGACTGGGACTGATAGAATATATCATACCTCAACCTAAAATATATCAATAACAATTTGATCTGAATTGATTCGAATTAAATCAGATCAATCTGATCTCGGTTCGGCCTCAAAATTAAAACCCTTGAACAGGTATGGATCAAGTAAACGAATCGTCAAAAATTTGAATTGGATTCAGATTCGTATTCAAATTCGGGCAGAGGTATCCGGATCCAACAACATCCAAATAAGGATACGTACGCAGATGGGACCGGGGCTGGGCGATCCTCGGATCCTAAAATTCTTAGGTGCGCATTACGCACATCCTATAAGGAGTAATGCAGTGACACGTATTTAGGTGGTCCTCAGGTGACGTGTAATGACAAGAACTATTGAAAGGATCAATGTCTCATCGGGCCGAGCACCGCGCTGTTTTGTGTTACAGCTTTACAGGTACGTTGAAGCGAGAGGAGTGACTGGTAGAATCAGTAGCCGGTCGCATCTTCCACGTGGACGGTGGACCCACAACACTTTCGGTTTGGTGTTTTTCTTGGGGGAGGAAGCAAGGGGATACGTATCTTTTGCAGATTGCCTGCTTTGTCTTTTGTTTAATTAATTATTATTAATTTTTGATAAATTACAACCAAAGTCACTAACGTTTCATCTTGTAAATGGATACTATTTTTACCCAAAAAAAAAAAAAAGATAAATTTCAGTTACCTTATTATAGTTTCAAAACATCTCCTGCCACCCACATCTTTCAAAAAAAAATTAACTACACCAAATAACTGATAGATGCCACCCACAGTTTTCAAAAAAAATTAACTACACCCAAGTAATTGACGGAGGAGACGGAAATCAGCATTAGACATTTTTACCTTTTTTTTTAATTGAAAATTTTTAAATACTAGTAAAATTACTAATATGACCTTTCTCTTTTATTTTCTCTCTCCCTCTCTCATCTTCTCCCATCTTGTGCAGCCATTGCATTCACGGCATCTGAACCATAGGGTTTGGCTGGAGAAAGCAAAGAACAAGATGAGAGAAATTTTTGATTTTCTCCGACGATGGGCCCATTGTCTGACCAACGATGGATTGAATGAGGGAGTTGCGGTTGAGTGAAGAAAGAAGGGTTGGTTTTTTGATTTTCCAGAGAGAAAAGGAAGAGAGAGAGTGGGTATTGGCAGAAATTCGAAAAAGGGAGAAGAAGAAAAATAAGAAGTAGAAGAAAGGAATACAAAGGGAACCGATTGATTTCGGAAAGGGGTTTGGTCATTTGCATACTCGGGATTGAGAGGAAGTGAAAGAAAGAAGAAGAAATCGGTTGCAGAGAAAAAAAAAAAAAAAAAGAACCAGAGAGGGGGAAAGAACTCTAGGTTGTCGGTTGAAGAGAGTATGTTGGTGAAGGCTTGATGGTGGTGGCTGTGCAAGGAGGAGAAACGATTGAGAGAGATCCGCAGGCTCAGGTGCATCTCTCTCTTTGCTCTCTCGAAATTTACACTAGGCGATTCAAGGAAGTTTGATTAACTATGACATTTGCATTCTTTTTTTATTATTCATAAACCTCCCCTTTCCTCATATTTGCTACTGATTCATGATAGGCTGATTTTTTATGTTCATCCAAATTTTGATCTCTATATTCATTCTTGATAGGTTCAGATGGGTGTTTAGCTTTGGCCATGATTCTTTACTTTTTATTTTTAAAAAAAAAAGTGGTTGTCTCTCTCTCTCTTGCTCATATTCAACGTCTCTCTAGTTTTGAAGATGGTAGAGACCAAAAATGTAGATGACGTAGACCAAAAATAGAGTCTCTCATTTTGAAAGAAATCTATTTTTGAAGATGGCTGCCTCTCTCTCTTGCTCATATCCAACGTCTCTCTCGTCGGAGATGAAGATGAAGATGAAAAGAGACTATATTATGCAGAGAGGGAGTTGGGGGCAGGATGAAAATGATTTTGCAGAAAAATGGTTTTTGATTTCACAGGCGGTCCCTAGTGTTGTGATGATGATGATGAACTGAGAAGAAAATGGTTTCAGTTTTTTCAGACGAAGATTGCCGCCTGCCAAAGCTTCGTTGTGCCATCATCTGGGAAGAAAAGACTTGCATCGTCGTCGGTGAAGATAATTGGAGAAGAAAAGATAGATCTAAAGAAGAAGAAGAAACAAGATTTAGATTTGGGGTTTTACCCTCCTTAAGTGAATGAGGGTAAAATCGTCTTTTAATATTTTTTTAAGAGTATTATTGTCCATTTCAAAATCAATTTTGGGTGACATCAGCAACTAACAGAATTCGTTTAACGGAATGGATCTATTTTATTAACGATAGTAAACGTTTAGATGGTAGTTGATATTTTTTGAAAGATGTGGGTGATAAATGATGTTTCGAAACTATTTTAGGGGTAGCTGAAATTTATTAAAAAAAAAAAAAACACTACTCAGTAATAATTCTTTATTACATAAAAAGTTGTCTAGGAACCTGCCACGTGGCTAATTCTTGGACTTTATCAAACGAGGAATCTTTTCATAATAGCCCATTTTGATAAATTTATTTTATGGCATCGTATTTGGAACTGTCAAACTTTACTCAAGATACCACATTTTCTTTGGCGTTTTTGCGCTCAAGGTATTGCTTCCAACGAGGCAACGATAGTCTTCATTGCCGTAGGGTTTGAGTGGATTGGATTTGCAGATGATGTGGACAGTCGGAAGAAACAATGGATCATATACTTTTTTTTTTGGGATTCATATTCTCTCTTCTGGTACTGGGAGGACAGCAGCAATCTGTCTCAGATGGCTACCACATGATTCTTGATGAATCTGAGACTCACGTTTGAGTCGACAAGCTAAGTCGACATATTGGCTCAGACGTGGGTCTCAAATTCATCCCAAGAATCACATGGAGGCCATCAGAGGCAGGTTATCACGTCCTCCCATAACCATTGGAAAGAGACGATATGAATCCTCTTTCTTGTCCTTTTGCTCATGCAGTTTGACTGGATTCGCAAATGAGTTTCATTGTTCCTCAAGCCCATCATATCAAGCTTCACCAGTGGCTTCTCAGCCTTTCTGCCATTCATTCCCTCTCGAAGTCTATGTGAATCGACACGTATTGTCTTTTGCTGCTTTCATTTGTTGGTCATTATAGGAAGCAAGAAAAGAACTGTACTTCCATCATCAATTTGGAAATCCAAAGGAGGTTATTAGACATGCAGAGCAAGCATTTTTGGAGTTTCACCACCATATATACTGTATCTCCTCTTAGGGAATCATCTGCATCTTCCGCTGGATACCACCTTCTTCTGGATGTATAAAGATCAACACTGATGCAGCCATATATTTAACTTTGAAAGGTAGTGGGGTTGGATTTGTTTTTAGGGAGGCAACTGGTAGACATTTTATTTGTTGTCTCTTCCTCTCTTTCCTTTTTATGTCTAGTGATTGGGGAGGCCTTAGCATTGAGGATGGTGGTTTTCGAAGCTATTTCTCATGGATTTCTTTATCTTATGGTTGAGTCTAATTATTTAAAAGTCATCAACATGATTCATGGATGGTAAGGAGGATAATATCTATTTACGATTCATTATTCAGGATATTTTGGCCATTACTGATAAAACTCTTTGTGTTATCTTTTCTCACATTCCAAGGTCAGCCAACAAGGTGGTGCATTCCTTGACTCGGAGGGTTGTAAAATGTTCCGAACGAGTTACTTAGCCCAATTTCACTCCTTGACTTGTTCAATTATGTAATGAAGATGCTAAGATGTATCCCAACAATCTAATGCAATAGAATTTCTTTTTACCAAAAGAAAAATATATTTTTTAAAAGTGAAAATGTTATTGTAACCATTGATAAAAATATTATAATTTTATTTTTGTGCCTTTTTAATGTAACATAATTTCTTTTCAATGAGGGTAATCTTATCATTTGACATATCTACTAAACAAATGTGTAATGATAATGATAAGTCGTTTTAAATTAAAATTGAAAATTCCTTTTTATCTTGATATTAAGTAATTTTTTTTAAATAAAAAAAAGGCAATCAAAAAAGGTGGGAACTTATTAATTCACTTATTTAATGACAACAAGATGCACCCTCTAAAAATAAGGACTACTTATTAGATATGTAATATTCTTTTGATTGTCAAAGGAAAATAAAGTTTTTAAAATACTTTGAAATTATATTTATCATTATATCATTTTCAAGCAATATCATTGTCTATCATTGTCTTGCACGTGTTTTCGAGCACATGTGAAATAATGAAATATTAACTCATTAAAAGAAGAATGTGTTATACTAAGGCCACAAAAAAAGTGTTTATAAGAAATCTCTTAGAGAAATAGCATGCTTAGGGACTTTGCTTGACACTAAAAATGGTACATTTCACCAATAACCACACTAGGAATTTCAATTGAAAGCAAAATCTAAACTAAGTTGCATCATTATTCTTCCGAAAACGGTATTACAAAGTGCAGTATCAAATAAAATAAAACATCCTTAGTGTTGAAGATAAAATACAGTATAAAAAAAAATTAAAAAATTTGAGAGTTGCGGTGATGGAACTCGTTTCCTCTCGTTCAGTCATCCATCGAACAGGCTAGGACTATATCAACATACGTGTCAAACATCCCAACCCATTCGATAGACGACTGAACGACAAGTGACAAGCCTTCCCCACTAAGTTTTCTTGAGGGTGGCAACAAATAAAAGTGGTGGGAAGATTATGGGTTGGTGGGTTGGGGTTTAGAGAATGGAGGGGGGATACTTTTTGGATTTTATAGGCTCCCTCAAACTTATACAAGTACATTAATATATGCTGCCTTTTAGACTTCTCTCTTTTTTTTTTTTTTTTTTTTTTTGGGATAGGGAAGGCCCTAAGAGAATTGAACTCATGAACTCTTCATTTGGAGGGTTGGTCTTTTGCCAATTGAGCTATCCCCCTAGGGTTGTTTTTAGACTTTCAAGTCCAAGATATTTGTTTGATTTTCAAACCCCTCCCCCCTTCCCCAAGAGTAAAATATATATTTATATATCCAGTAAACAAGCTTCGTTTGAGGCTTACCTGCAAAAAAAAAAAAAAAAAAAATCAGTACATTTGTAGCAGAATATAGAGAAAAATAATTCACTGGTATCCAAAATCGGATCAGGCTCTATTTCTGTGAGAAATGGATTTCCATATTACCATGAAATTCTTACACAGAAAAGAAAGGAAAATGACCCAATCGACAACTTCGGCTGTACTGCCATACTTGGAAAATCTTACCAGACAACCCCAACACTGTTTCCTGTTCATGCATTAGTACACCAACAAACCACAATAAAGAAGCAGCAACTAAGCGACACAAATTAACCTAAACAGCTAAACTACCAGAACTTACAAGTCAAACTTTGGGAGGTTATTCAGGCTTTCCAGATGCAACTACACATGTAAATTTCGTGTAAGTAATTTTTATCAGTAAACAGGAGCCTAAGGAAAGAAAAAAAAATTCCACCATTAACAGAGTTTCAGTCACATCAGCTAGTTCTACCTCATCTAGGGCTCACTAGGCTAATTGGCAGTTGGATAGACAGGTATATGGTGCTTCATCTCACCCTGTAAGCTAGAATGAAACAGGTTCCTCTTGCATTATCAGTTGTCCATGTCTTCACAATTATTCTATCCAAAAGGACCCTTTCAATTAAGAATAACTTCCCAACAATTTTCAAAACCTTTCTAAGACACATGACTAAATCTAATGGAGGAGGAAATTGACACAGGGCTGCATGGACATTCCACAAAGTTTGCACATCAACTGCCAGATATTGCAAGCCAGGGAGGAAACCCACCTGCTGTTTGCTCAAATCTAATCTGCATATCAGCATGATAACAGACCATCTGCCCTTTGCTCAAATCTTGGGAGGGGAAAAGGATACAAGAGCAGGTCTTACCCATTTATACATCTTCAGTTAATAAACCATTATGCTGAGAGCACATCAGAATATTCAATGCAAAGTGATAACTAAATGAGACTTACCAATTATAAAAGATCATTTCCCCTGTCAGTTTCATCAGGTTGACAGTAAGTACTGCATAACAAGGCCATAACTGATAAAGTTATCATATTTGCAGGAGTACTAGCAATTTGTTAAAGATTAGTTTCAATCAAAAAGCGGATACCTGAAGGGAATCTGCATATGCAAGCATTTATGTTAAAAAATAAAAAACTCAAAGACAGAGGATCAGTACAAAATTATGCCACGAATGTAATTTTAGCCTCAGTGCAAAATTTTGATTAATTTTGTGATAAGATGAAATCCTATTTGATATGTACATACAATACTATATAAATCAAACAATTCCCACTGTAGAGACAATAGAGATACATAGAAAGGATTGAAAAAAGTATGGTTAATTGATTAGCAAAGGGAGATAGAGCCAACATTGATACTATGCCCGTCTCTGCCTCTTTATCCTCTCCAGTGCACCAAGTTTATCAGGTTCCTCCCTACTCGGCTCCTTATTCTGTGCCAATTCCCCAAAAACCTCATCTGGAACAGGTTTTTGGGCAATTTCAACTCCATCGTCGTTCTCTGTGTCACTATCCTCAGGCAATTCTATTTCCTCGTTATTTGCAGTTACCTTCCTCCCTCCATCTGGAGTTCGGATTACGCTAGGTTGTGACTCCACACCAGCACTGACAAAACCCACTTTCCTGCCACTCTCCTTAGCAGGTGCACTAGTTACTGCAGGGGCCAACTGCCTTTCTAAAGCAGCCATTTCATCTTCAGGGACCCCAGCACGCTTCAAAGTGTCCACAGTTTCCTCAAGGTTCAACTTCTGATCTTTCTGCATTGAATATTCTGGGAGGATAAAGTGCATCTGCAAATGGCAGAAAATTATTAGAAAAATATTTATAAAAAAAAAAAAAAAAGACTAGAAGAAAAATACGACAAATACAGAAACAGATAATCTCCCGTCTAAACACAAAGGACAAAAATCTCTCTAAACTATAAAACATTACACATAGCATGCAGGGATCAGAACAAACCCATTGTTCCAACCCCACCTAAGAGATCTTGCATGTCAAAATCAACAAGATGGGATGACTTCAACTGCTAGATCCTTTTCTTTTTGTGGGTGTGGGTGTGTGTGTGTGGGGGGGGTGCCATCTTTTCCAGAAATCAGCATCAGATCGTGGATCCGCAAACTGGGATGAGAATTGGAATATTGCACGAGCACGGTCAATTTCTCCTAGGCTCTTCTCTAATTCAGCATACTTCATGCACATGGTCTTAACATCTTTGTCTGGGAGACCAGATTCTATGGCTTGCTGCATCAACAGAAGTAAGATTAGTGGATGTGTATTCATTAAACAAAAGCATGTACATTAATGCATGCAATATGCATCTGAAAAGAAAACCTGCAAATAACCTCCCCCCCCCCCCCCCCAAAAAAAAAAAAAAAAAAAAAATATATATATATATATATATATATATATATATATATATATATATATATAACAGCAAGAACTAAAAGAGACAGAAACTGGAAGTTTCTCCAACCATTCCAGGTGAGTGAAGGAAAGGGTTCCAAAACAATCTTGTTTTATAATGAGTCAATACCCAACTCCTCTAAAAAGCTAGAAACTTCATTCGTGTTTAGTTGTCATAAGAAAATATTTGTGAAGGAGGAAAAACAAAAACAAAAGGTAGTGAGTAAAATATAAAAGCCTCAAGAGGGTACAGGAATCTGGCTACCTGGAAGCCCAATCTGACATTGCAAAGTATCATAATAAGGCTTTGAAAATTGGTAGAAACAGTCTCCATTTACAAACAGGGACCATTGAAAAGCCAAAGGGAGAAAGAAATATAAGGAAGGCCATACTATTGAGATAAAAAGAGGGCGTCCCAGTGCACAAGGCTCCCGCTATTGCAGGGCCTAGGGAGGGCAGAATGTACGCAGCCTTATCCCCACGACATGGAGAAGCTGTTTCCGTGTTTCAAACCCGTGACCACCAGGTTGCAATATGACAACCTTACCACCACACCAAAATTCAACATGTGGCTTATCAAGATTCCCCATCAATCCAACCGTCAACATGACCAAATGAAGTCTGTTCCAACTTACTATAGAAAACATGAGCATATAAATTCCGAGCAAGACACAATTGATAAAACATATCTGAAAAGGTATAAAAGAGTTGAACTAACCTCATATATCTCCCTTGTTTTTGGAACACCAAAAATCTCGGCAGCACGAGCAATGTATATTTCATACATGCCCATTTTCTCATTATCTGGCACAGCCTTTGCAGATTGATCATAAACCTTCATTGCACGCTTTGCTAGACCATATTGCTCTTCTAATTTTGCATATTGTAGATATAGAGGCTTGACATATTCGGCCGGTGCCTGATGGGAGTTGTAATTAGAATGCAAAGCATGATATCGTATGTACACCATTTAAAATAAATAAAAAAAAAGTTACAAGCAAATGCATCTTAACAAAAGAACCAAGTAAATTATAAACCCTCTACTATATATGCATAGCCACAGGCATTTATCCATCTCCCAAATAGCCTCGATGCAAGCAAATTGTTAAGGTCCAAGCAGAATATCAAACAGTAAAGGACAAGAATTTTTTTAACTCCGACTGTGATATCAGGGTCCATGGGGGAACACATTTCCCATCCTTTTTAGACTTGAAAACAACATATGGCATACAAGATATGGGGAACGTGGGTGGCTTTTTACAGATTTTATAACAACTCAGTTTTAAATAATCAGATAACCGGTTATCTGGTTCCCAAATACATGTCATTATTTGACACGGGGGAAGATAAAATACAATTTGCTCGAGAACACTAAAAAGGGGGAAAAAATCCCATCCTGCATGATCATGGTAAAATAGGAAATAAAGTTACTTGATTTGGGCTGCACACCAAGGTATCATATTGCCCTTAAATAATGGAAGAAGATTTCTGATACTTCCATGTTGCAAGGAGGGCAGACTCCATGGCATTGCTCAAGTCCTGATGAAGGGCAATGTCAAGTTCATACTAGGTACAACAAATTTATCAAATCCTTGCACATGGATTCTGGGTGTAATGTCAGAAGTATAGCTTTTCAATGTAACCACGATATGTCAAAACAATAGGCCTCCAGTAATTCATGCAATAACAGGGTGTCTGTAAAATCTCCTACCCTTCCTACTCCTCCTTTCCCATATATCTCTTGGAAGTCAGATCTGGTCTGCTCTTCCGCTGACAATGAACTCTATAACTGAGTGTTTATAACCACTGGTTATCTAGTGTTGTTGTAAGTAGTTAGTAAGCTGGTTAGCTGCAATAGCCGTGTCCTACAGGTAGGGGTGTGTGTCCACTTGGTGGGATGTTCAAGGGTTGACTTAGAAGGAGGCGTCTACCAGTAGCCCTGTTTGTTTAGAGGCAAATGGCATAAAGAGGGCAATTATTTTTGGACTAGGGAGTTCCAGTAGAACCCAATAAACCATGGGATAATGAAAACGATGGATTTACCAATTGTTGAAAGTAAAACAATTTCTCAATTTAAAGAACAAAAGCAATCTTAAATAGGTTTTGCTTTGAGATGCTACTTTAACAAGCAACCATTAAAGTGAGTGATAATTACAACACTCAAAAACGAACACAAGAAGACAATGAGGACTGTCAAATACCTTTTCAATAGCATGTTCAAATAATTCTCTTGCCCGTTCCAACTTCATACTTTTATACCGGTTGACAAATTTGGTGAGATATGTAACCCAAATATCCTTGACATGTGGATACTTAAAGATCTGAACACCTCTTTCATATACCTTGAATGCATCCTCAAAGTATTTATGCTCCTGAGAAGTGAAAATGTAAAATCCTATCAGGAACCCATTGGGAACAATGAAACCAAAGAGGCACAACACCAGCCAAACACAGTAAAAAGGACCAACCTCCAAAAGCAAAGCGTAGTTTATTATAATTTGTGGAGTGGCTATCCTTAAATCAAGTATCCGCTCATATACAGCACGAGTAGACTCCAAAGTTCCAAGACTCTCCTCCAAATCCACATAAAAGGCCCATAACCTTAAGGATTTGTGAAGTTTCATCTGCACCGGTTCATTCCCATCGGCAGCAACTGCACGTAATATAACATATAAAAAACTTATGAAGTTAGTAACAGCTCCAGTAACATTCTACGACAATTATGAGAGAAACCTAATGCTCAATGCCAATGTCTTATGGGGTACTCTGCGCAACAGGAAAGTGTATCCTTTTGACAAACAACAGAATGACATGCATATAACAGGTTCCTCCTCTAGCCCATTATCAAATAAGGTTAAATCCTATTAGTAAGAGAAAGATAACAGAGGTGAGAACCACGTTCAAGGAATTTACAGCATCATCTTTTACACTTCAGTATACATAAAGCACATAACAACATTAAAAGTGAAACTGTCTCACAGTAACCAAACTGTACTGTATAATCTTCAGAACTCATGGAAGAACGAAAGAAAAACTGAAGAGCAAGTCTCTCAAAGGACCCACAAAAGAATCTGGGACCACTCAAAAAGTAACCTGTGCAAAATAGCCCTGACTCACATAAACTAAGTTTCCTAGCATCCATTGGTCAGAAGACAACCCTAAAGGTTGCACACGATAAAACTCCCACAGTGGTCCATTAACACCAAATGGAATTCCAAGTCAGCTCGAAGTTGCCTTGCCTAAAAAGTATAGAATGAGTTGAAAAGTCCAGATCATCACATAACAAGAACAGGACATATGGTCATGAAATATTGCAAGTCTCATCCTCTCCAATATTAACACCAATAACTGGAAACCAGGTAGAGAACTTCACTATCACAAAGTTCAATGGACACGAAAATGGATGCAGCTATGAATCTGTCGTTACAACACAATCTAAATCACATTGCTTCAGAAAACCAATCTTCTTTTAAAATTTTGTTTTGAATTTTATAAATTAGATATCAGCATAATTTCATAAACTTATTCACATCAACAAACAAATGGCATCAAGCATGTCAACGAGGCAGAACTACTTTTTTTTCTGATAGACGCTAGTTTGCTATACATTTTATCGAAAATTGATTTAGTTTTCAGATTCTATTTTTATTTTTATGTTTTAGTAGATGAAAGCATCAAAACAATGAGCTTTAAACAAATAAATAAATAAAGGGTGTTTGGTGGAAAAAAAAAAAACCTTGGGCCAATAGCATCAGCCAAAAAAAAAAAGCCAATTGCATCAGTAAGTAGATGTCTGAGTCATTTACCCAAAAAAAAAAAATTAGTTTTCTGAGTCAACCACTCAAGGATTGGCTTTGTGCATGGAGTGGGACCCTATAAATATTTGGTTCGTTTAAACTCAAAATGGCTGTAGATATATTGAAAGGGATAGACAGATGATCATTCATTACTAGTCTGACTGTTGGCCTGGACTACCTATGTTATGAGCATGAATGGAGGGAACTAATCAAACTGCAGATTATATTGCTTCCCGTCCTTCTGGGGAGGAGATCACCATCTTACCTGTTGATTTCTTACCTGAGTTGACGGTTCTTGTAAAAAAAAGATGCAAACTTTATTCTTTTAATGAAATTTACTATCTTAAAAAAAAAAGAAAAAAACAAGGGAAGATTCATGAAGGAATAAAGTATGGTAGGCATAAAGAGTTACCTCTACGCTTCACCTCAACTGAGGGTTCTGCAGTGGCACGCTTCATTAGCTCCAGTGCCCCTTTGAAATTTTTGTGCCTCAATTCCATCTCCGCCCATTCACACCACACACTCGCAAGATTATCCACGGTTTTATAGTTTACTTGAACGGCCTTATCAAAAATAACCCTTGCATTAGCAACGTCCTTGTGATCCTCATACAGCTTTGCAAAAGCAACCCATAAGGTATGAGGCTTCCCAACAGCTTTCATGGGGTCTACAGTCCTCACAGCTTCAGTGTACGTCAGTATCTGTTTTGTCGGATTGCCCTCGAAAAGCTTGACCCTCCGGTGCCACTGCTCAACATTGTGGGGATTCTGCCTGAGGAGAACACTATTAGCAAGCTCAGGCCTTCTATTTATAAGATGCTCCAATCGAGCCAATCTCAAATCCACGTCATACACATCTCTTAACCAAAAACCACGAAAAACCTTCTCCTTAAATTTTGATTCTGAAAGCTTGAAATCCAAGCGTGGATCTCCCTCCACTTCGACTGCATTGCCTTCATTACCACCATCGTCAACACCGTCTTCCTCCTCTAAATCTAATTGTTCCATTACATAAGCAAGCGTACTCTCTTCGAATTGGGAGTAAGTTTCAAAAATCACACTGAAATCCCTCACAGTGACCACAGTCATCATTCCCTCCTCATAAATATCTCTAGCCTTCTCAGGGAGACCTCTTCGTATGTAATAATCTGCCAGGGAAGTCCAAAGCCGCCCAACTTCATCCGTAAATTTTCTAATACCACCCCGGATGATTGCATCCACCTTCAAACCCGACACCTCAGTAGCGTGATTAACAAGCAGATCACAGAGCTCAAGCCACAATTGGTGCTTCGTCTTGCCCTTGATTGAATAAAACTGAGGATCATTCAATACCCCAGCCAGCCGTTCCGCTGCCTCCTGCCAGAGACTCGAATTTAGAAGGAACTCAATGAAATCCTCCATATGGGTAGGATCAAATTTCAAGTATCGACGATAAACCCTAAGAGATGTCTCAACAGGTACACCCTTTTGGCTAACAAAAACAAGGTAGGGTTCCCAAATCCGCTCATGCTGCGTGACGGGAAGAGCACAGAGAGCTCGATCGAATGTCCGACGCGTACGACCAACCAACTTCTGCTCCGTTAAACTCAGAAGGTACATAACCCAGATCCGAGGCATTTTGTGCATAGTGACAAGTGCTCGTTCGAACGTATTGTTCAGACTCTCATACTGATAGTGCGTGATTGGGAGATTCCGAACGATTTCGAGGCGTTCTCTGAGATAAGCGTACCAGAGCTTGTAACTTCCAGGAAGTGCTTTGACAGCTCTCTCGTAAATCACAGCTCGTTTCTTGAATGGAGCTTCGTTCCGAGCGATGAGATACCTCCACCATAGTTTCAAGCTGAAAGGATTTCTCAATATCTCTTCTTCGTAGAGCAGATCGTCCTGACTAGGATAGAGCTCCTTAGGAATCGACATATTTGCGCCTCCGGCTGCTTCAGTATTTGTCTATCTGGTGTATTAGAAGACGAAGACTGATGGCAGGGCCGCAGGTGGGGTCTGGCTGAATGTCACTTAACCAGTGACAAAAAAAAAGTTGGAACCCAGTCCCATTATCTTTATAAATACTGTGGGTTAAAAATGTCATTTCATCATAATTTTATTCTTCTCTTTTACAAAATCTTATCTTCAATTCTTTTCCACCATTAAATCATAAAAATGCATTTCTCTTGAGGGCAAAGTTTAATTTATTTGCAGAGAGATATCAATTAGGGTTGGGCCTGGCCGGGCTGACCTTAATGGCCCCTACCATGAGAGAGGGAAGGGAGATGCAAAGGCTAGGCCAAAGTGATAGTTAAAATGGGAATGAGCAAAATAAATTAACAAAAAGAAACAAAATGGAATAGAATGGGCTATAAGGGGAGCAAAACAAGAACGGTGTGATAAAAAAAAGTCAAATATTATGGGAACGACAAAAAAAACTAAAATTGACAGTACGGGTACGGGTTTTAAACGAGTCAGATTTAATACAGTACGGTGAAATAAAAACGGCAATATACTATCATAAATTAAAGATTTATGCTTAAATCAATGTGAAAAAATGATCTTTATGATGTGTATAGTCATAAAACAGTGAGAATTCTCATCTTAGTTAATTGATGTTTTATGTTTATCCAAGACTCCACCATGAATCCATAAGATATATATATATATATATGATGGTATGCAATATACATTTGTTATGAGCAACAACCCACTTTAACGAGTAATAAAGTAATGAATTCAAAAACAATTATGAGGAAGTAGCAAGCCTTTAATCCCATATCGGTTACATATAGAAGGCAACAAGAATATTAGAATCGACTCATTACTCATGGAGATGCAGGTTAAAATATAGTAACAGTACGGTACGTGTATTAAATGCCTTTTAACGGCAAGGCTTGGAGTATGCAGTATATTACCGTATTTTTGAGGTCAATACGACAATACAAGTATTAAATGGTTGAGTACGATACAGTTGTACAGTACGCGTTTAAAATGAGTTTTAACTAACGGAAGAGGGCCAGATCAAGGAGAAGAAGAAAGAACGAGGAGAAGGAAGAAGAAAAAGAAGACAGTGGTGGATTGGGCCGGGCTAGACTCAGCCAAAGTCCTCAACTCTAATCCGATCCGACCCTAACTCAGGGCCAGAAATTCTCAATCCTAACCTGCCCCTAGGACCAGGTATCTCAGGTCAAGCCTTATGATCAAGAGTTCATGGATAACTACATGGGTGCCTTTAAACTACATTAGTTGTAATGCCGGTTTTCGGAATCCTAACTTAGGTGATGTTAAACCACATTAGTGACAGCATGTTTCTGAATCTTCAAATCACTTGATGATTTCGAATTTCCTACCCTTATTGTCCAATCGTGCTAGTACTCCAGGAGCTCTTTTATAGCCAATCTTGTTAAGGATTTCTATATTCCATAGGAATTTGTGGCATTTAACAATGTTGTTGCTTGATAGAAGTGGAAAATCTCAATTAGTTGTCTTTAGAGGATTCATTATGCCTGCATGAAGGAATCAATGGTTGTCATCCACTATGTGCGTATATCAATACATCAGTATGTACGCATAATAAATTACAATCACTGGATTTTCTAATGCCGGCATGAGAGGCATGAGAGGCATGGGAGGATTTATTTCCGTCTCTAGATGAACCAATGGTCCTATTCATTGAGAATTACCACGAGTTTGATGTCGTGGAATATCGGAAGACAAATGTATCAAAATATCAGGATGTGACTTGGATGATTGCGATGTCTTGACATTCCAATTTCAAGGTTGGCCTGAGATTGAATGTTTGATATAGATTTCAGAGGTAATATTTCTTCCAATTGTTTCTTCATTTGTAGCCTTAGTTGCCTACTTGGAATGTATTTAGTTACTTATGGAATTCCATTTATACTTCATCTGTAGCTGAGCCTGTTGATAATGTCGAAGATATGGCGTGAGTGATAGGAAATTTGTTAATCAATGAGACGGGAAGTGGTTTGTCATCTGTAGTTGCTGGTTCCTCAGTCTGTTCTAATTGATGACTACTATTAGAATTCAAATATAGGAATTGTAAAGGAGACAAAATGAACTCTTGAAGTGATTGCAAAGATCTCTTGAACCTGTCTTGTTTCATTTTTGTTTTTCCTCCATGGTAATATAACTGATCATTGTGTATGCATTTTTATGCTTTAATAGATGGGAGTTGAGCATTGGATTTTTGAGATCCTGAGTTAAATCCAAGTTGGCCTTGTAAAGGGGATTTCCCTTCTAATTATGAATTAATCTAAGGTATCAATGTGTGAACTTTGGAAAAGCACCAAAAATTGTAAGGTCAAATGCACGAGCATTATTTTTTATTTTTGTGGTAAGTATATGGTTTTTATTGACCTAGAAAAAGAACACAAGCAGCCTTACCCAATGGGACGGCCAAGAAAACCAAAACATCTCAAGAAAGACCAAGGTCACAACCCAACCAAAACCAGAGAACAACAAACTGAAATTAGACAACAAAAAACCCAACAGCATTAATTTGCTTGTTAGGCTTCAGTTTGTACTGGTTCATTTTGTTATATAGGGTTTGCAATTTTGTAGGGTCTTTTGAAAATTTGTTATTGGTTCCTTTTATCAGGTCTGTTTAGTAGATCAGATTATCAGTTGATACAGTTCTTAGTTCTGTTGGTTCAGATTGGGGCTGCAGTATCTGTCTGGTACTTTTAATGCAAACTCTTCATATTTGTTGATTTGTCTTAGTTTATTGGATTTGCAGCTGTAGTTTTCCATCTCAGATTCATATGTGCATTCATCTTAGGACACCAAGTCATCTCAATATGAATTGAGCAGCTGAGTATATTTCTCCATTCATTGTTAATCATCTAATGGCTGTCAATTTTTACTCTTTTTTTTCTCTGACTATGTCTCCATCATTGAATCATCTTTGTAATAAATTTGAACTGTAGATGTGCGATTTTCTATGGTGCAGGTAGATAAGTGAACCTCTCTAACTCTAATATTTGTCCACTTGAGGGCTTCACAAAATTTTTCCAATAGCAAAACACAAATTTGACAGTTGAATAGACAATGGATGGTTTGGATAGACAATTAGTCAAATTTCTTTCTGAAATTCAATCATATACTCTTTATGTATTGAGATGCATCCTGTATATGCATGCCTATGATACTCCGATCCATATTGTGCATTCTCTTAGTCATGGATTTTCTAAGCTCTATCTTGCCACATGGCAAAGTTTAAAACCAACCAGATATATTTTACCCCATTTAATTATTATTATTTTTAATAATTTCAGAAAACCCACCGTTAAGTTGTAATAGGAAGGTTTGACTAGTTGCAAGGGAAATTATAAAGAAGGAAAGTGAAAATTTTAAACTTAAAAAGAAATTTTTGTAATTATTATAGCACATGCTATGACATGAACATTTTACTTTGCATCCAAATCCCTTGCACTTGAAAAATACAATAAATTATACATCTAATAAATATCACTACTAAATATGTTAAGAAATTTAGATAGTTTATACACTCATGTCGTGTTAGAATTATAACAGTTCACTTACCTTCCTTTTAATTTCCCTTGGAACCAAACTGAGCCTAATTGTTTAGATGAAGTTGATAAATGCTGTTGAAACATTCTGAATTCCAACTCTCTTTTAAGGGTGGAGGATTAAGTGTGAAATTTCATTGATATTAACCTTTCTAAACATTAAACAAAAAACACAAGAGTACAAGACATCATTTTCTCCTCCACGTTATTGATTTCCAGTGAATATGGAAACAAACTCAACAGTTAAATATACAAAAAGAATGAATGCGACAACCTGAAATAAACAGAGATATACCAACAGATACCAAATTCTTGCCTATATACAATGAAACAGTGAAAACAAATAAAAAAAATCCTTGTTTGTTTGCTTCAAATCTAGATTACAACTAAAACCAGCAATTGCCTCTCACCATTACGGTCACTATTTGTTGGACCACAGGAATTCAATTTCCAGGTTCCGAGACAGCCCACTTTTGCTTTGTGGAAGGAGGGTGTACTCCCCAGCAACTGCTCCAAGCATCACGACCCGATCGATCTGGATAGTTACTTTTCCGAATGAACTCTGCCATATAATGGAAGTAACTGGAAGTCAGTAACAAATACAAGCAAATACGGGAAAAGAAACAAGAACCCTAAGGGACAGGTGGTTGGGCACTTCTTCAGTGGTCACTAACCTTTCCAAATTTGCTCTTATTCTTGCACGAAATATGAAGCTTCTGTCCTTTTGGAGGACTATCAAATGCCCACGCAAAGCTCTCGTCCCACTCAGGAGTAGGACCAGTTGATACAATCTGACAAGCAAGCAAGAAAACTTAGTTTTGTAGATGCCATCATAAATTTGATGTTATAATCTCATGTGGAGTAGTAAATGTACGAAAATCTGATATATTTGTTTCGGACAGTAAAAGGAGGTTCCCTTCATCCCAACAAGAAACTTATGGCAAAATGGCAAATACTTTTTAAGTAATCATGATGTACTACGCCTGGCAATTGATGCTAGCAAACCAAAACTTCTTCACTCCCCTGTGTTGGTGGGTCCCAGATTCCCATAACTTGCCACCTTGACTTGAAGATGAGAGAGATAATTTAAGACCATTAACTTGATATCCTGAGATCTCATCATGCTCATTGAGGTGTAAAGTAGGTCAACATGTACTCAGCAACAGGTTAGTTGTTGCGATCTCATGTGTTTCCTTGTGGTCAATCAACAAAGCAAACACATTGGGGTGTTATTTTGCATTCTGTAGAAGAATGGGAAACTGGTTTATCAGTAAATCTATCTCCTTTTTTGGGGGCTTAAATAAGCAATTGATCTCTACTCCCTCTCTAAGGGGTAGAATGATTCTTCCATTTAGAGATTTTAACAAAAGCCCATCTGGCTTAGTTTATTACTATAAAAACCTTATCTTAAAATAATTAACTTTACTAGATTTAATCCCTCTTTACTCACACATCAACACAAATGAGGAGGGGAGAGGAGAACAAGCTTGGATCTCAACCATTTGAACTATTATGTCCTCGTCTACAACAGACACAAAATGTGGCTAATGGTCCAGTGAAATGTCCACAGATCACGCGATAATCAACCACCCAGGAAGATTTTTGGCCTCAAGAGAATTCTGAAGCTGCTAAGCAGGAATACATTAAGTCCATTCCATGCATGAGGGCCACATGGGCCACTATACACCAATAAACCATAATTATGGTCCACTCCACCTAAATACAAATTTATTACGATATAATATATGTCAGGTGTAAGCATATATAGGTTCTACCAGCAAAATACAAATTGATTATATAACTTCATGATTTAAGATCAGTTTTAGAGTGGAGGTAAAAGTGCAATCAGTACTGGTTCACATGTCAATCAATAATAATGCAGCCAGCAAGGCCTTCTATCTTGGAAATGAAGTTAATGAATATATGGGTTTTGCATGTCTTACCTTGGTTTGCCTTGGAGGAGTGCTGCCTAGTGTGATCTTACAGTAGACACTAGGATTCCCCACTGACTGCTTCAGATTGTTGCCACGCTTTATAATTACCACTAAGGTCCCTGGCAAACACTGCAAAAGGAGTTCTGCCTTCTCCTGAAATCGAGGTGGACCAGACTGGATCAAATATTGGAGCAAAGGTATTGCCTCCGCAGCAGCAACTGATTGAGCCTGGGAGACTTCAGCTGGGCATGCTGACCAAGCTTGCCTAAGAAGGAAAAGTGAGTCCAAGGCTGCCTCCTGGGTTGCCTCAGATCCTGTCTTGAGTGATGTGACAAGATGAGGAATACTGAGTGTGGCAGCTTCAGTTGCTCTCAAACGTGGAAGGTTACTAAAGAGTGCATTTAGAGCCTTCAGATATTCCTCGTTCACACTTCCAGTGGCAACTAAATCATTCTGAATAGCAGCTGCGAGACACCAGATGATCATCAGAACATTTAAACAGAATATTGTAAAAAAAAAGTAATAATTACGTCAGAGGATAAGCCCAGGTCACAAGCTACAAAGATACAACCATCATTTTTTATGCTTTCCAATTTCTATTTTGCACTAGAAAATACAGAAGTAACTATTACTGCAACACTTTAAAACTTGAGACTGACTACCCCGGGTTACAAGTAGAAGCAAAGGGTATGACAATCACTGTTTCCTTCTATTTTCATATATTCTTCCCCAAAGGGCAAGGGGCATAAAGAATGGTACAGTGAATTTCAGTTCAGGTTCCAAGGATATCCCAAGACAGCCAAAACAATCAAAATTCTACATCTCATGGAATTTACATGTTTTATCCTCCTAGACATACAAGAAAGGAAGGAAATATCATTCTAATATATTTATTTGAAAAGAAGATAACTTGAACTTAGATATTTTTTGGTGATAGGATCTCTTCTTTGATATATGTGCTTTAGCTTTTCAACCCTTCACTGCTCAAGGAGCTATTATAAAATTTACCAAAGATGTTTCCTCTTATAATTGAAAGGAGATACAAAGATCCTTGACTTTGGCCCTTATCTTCTTTTTCTAACTAAGAAGGTTGAATCCTGAAGGTGCCAGCTAGTGCAGCCAGTAAGGACCTCAGTTTGATGTAACAATTAGTGAGATCTTGAGATTGAATCCCATCTTCAACCCCCATGTTCTAAAAAAAAGCAGGTTCAAGAACAGAGATACAAAAATTGCAGTCTAGATTTATCCTGAATAAATAACATCAAATTCAAAAAAAAGTATCAAATTTATAACAGCAGAAGATATCACTGTTGCATCAGAAATAGTGGCAATACAATATATTATTTTCACCCCCAACAAAAAATCCAGTAAAAGATTAATTATCTTTTACTTTTACTTGGACATTATTTTTGCAGTTCAGAATATAAGCCAATTCTGGGGTCAATCAGAACGGCCCTATTTTCAAAAGAATATTGAAGTGCTTCACAGACTCCATTTCTGAGCTACCTGGATCAGTCCAGTCCAGTCAGCTGGTAGTGGAATCAGAGTACCATTGGTCAGTCATTCCAACCATGGATTGAACTGAACTCGGTACATATAGTGGATTGTTTGGAGAGATTTCGGGTCAAGGTGACGCTAGCCGGAGATTTTGGTCGAATTCTACACGCTGCTTCATTGCTTCAACCTGTTCTGTACTCCAAAATGAATCAAGAAAAGCGGATGAAGCACGATCCCTGTTGGCCTCCTCCATCCCCAGTAGGGAGGCATAGACTTCAAGACTCCTCGACACAGATGAGACATTCCTCAATACAGGTGCCACAATTTTGATCTGAAAAAAAGAGTGATCTTTCTTTCGTATGATGGATGAAACTAAATTTGCAATTGAAAATTAGTGTGAAACGAGTTCGGTTATGCCTTCTTCATTGGCCCTCTCTCCCAAAGGTTACTCCGCTCTGCTCTTTTGGCCTTAGTTCCTACAGTCACTCATGAAAATTGGCTTACCTCTTACTCTCTTCCCAGGGAAGTCCTACGGTGAGTAGCAAGACTGGCCCCTATCCTTATTGGTCTATGATCGGAATGACTGTGTTGGTAGAGGAATTGAATCCTTCAATCGAAACAAAGATGCAGGGATAAATCTATAATCTATATACACATGAATATGTCCTGGAATAGAATATGTCAAATGATAAATGACGAAAATACAATTCATTTTCAAGATGCGTTGGTGGTGAAATGGTAGAAAACGTGAGACTCAAAATCTCATGCCATTGCTTCTTCTCCGGGAAAAGAAGTTCACAAATCTTTCTGGACAAGTGGTGACAAGTCATTGGTTCCCATAATTAGTTGGCATTCTATCTGTCTTAATATGCCAAAAAAAAATCTAAAATTATCTAAACTTCTGACATACTGACTCGTACAAGGGGTGGAAAAAAACATTCTCCATCCAGTAATGTACATTTAATAGAGGTGCATTGCTGGTGACGATATCCACAAAGACAGAAAAATAAACAACATGGATAAGAAGCAAGGTTCTGTAGCAATGTTCTGCCGAGAGCCTGAAACACAACTGTATGATGGCACATGCTAACAGTGATTCTATGACTCAAGATATTTCTTAAAATTGGTATATTTTGTTGATGCTAAAGTAGATATTTCTAAAAATTGGTATATTTTGTTGATGCTAAAGTAAGACAGATAGGAGACAACTAAATATCTGTTTTTAGGTCGGTTGAAGGTTGGAGTGAGTATTGTAAAAAAGTTATATTGTTTACCTATATAAGCATGGTATATTTTGCTGACAGCAGTCACAAGAAAGAGAAACAATAGCATTGGACAAATAAAAAAAAGTATTTTTTATAGTTCAAAACGAAAAGGAAAAAAAAATCATTCATTTCCAACTAAAGCCATTGACAGCCAGAATTGATGCATGAACTAAGCCAGCTAGAAGACTCCAGGAAAAAGGGATAATAAAAGAACAAAATTATTTGTAATGGAAGAATGAAGATGTACAATTCCCTCCTACATAAAATGGGATTGTGGAGTAGGATTCATGTACCATTAATAGATGAGTTGAGGGTTTATGCTTGAAGAAAATGACAATTCTAGAGTAAGACAAACTGCAAGCATCAGTAGGAAATTCTAGCAGTATTCTAAGATACAGAAAGCAAGTCAGTATGACCAAGAGCAGTACACAAATGTGAGAAAGAAAGGAGACAAACCAGTTAGAGATGACACTGTTTCGCTGGAGGCATACTCCTGAATGGTATGGTTGGAGAAGAGAAGTTTAATGAACATTGCTGCTTGGACTGATGTATCTGGATCACTATCATTGAAGAGGTCCAGTAATACCTGAACACCCCCAGCTTCTGCAACCGCTCTTTTATTTGCTCGGTTGTGCATTACTAGGTTTTGCAAGGCACAAATAGCAACCACTTTCATTTCTTCTGAAGGTTGATCTTCAAGCACATTTACCAGGGCTCTACAAGCTGAAACAGCATCTGTGGTCCGAGAAAGACTCTCATTTTGAAACAGATCACCAAGAGCTAGGGTAGCCAGTAACCTTGCCTGCTGAGCTTGGGTTTGCGGATCTAAAAGGTATTGGGACAGTGGTGAAATTGCAGACTTAGCAGCTTTTGTTTCCCTTATTTTAACATTGTTCAGCAATACTTCCAGCAGTCTCGCAGCAGTTTCCTCGCATTGGTGAGACCTGAGGAGCCCCAAAAGTGCCTCCACAGCACCACTTTCAGCCATTGCCTCAGCACTAGTTGGATCATCATTTTCCAACACAAGCAGAGCATTTAATGCACCAATCACTGTGCTTTCTGTACCTGATCGAAGCAACTTTACCAACACCGCAACAGGTACTTCCAAATAAAATTCAGAGCTAAACTGCAGGATACTACCTAAAACAGAAGCAGCAGATTCCCACAAGGCATGAGGCAATGGAAGATCAGCTTGTAATATAACCTTCGACAACTCATTGACACCACCCTCCTTTGCAATTTCATTTGGCCACGTCAATGCTAAACTCACAAGAGCTTTTATAGCCCTCTGTTGCAAAACGGGTGTACCAGACCCCAGAACACGTACTAGTGGGCCAATTGCCTGTTGTGTTGTTGAGTCCTTCTGAAGATGTTCGTCCAAGAGCAAATGTGAGAGAAGTTCAGCTGCCAGTTGTTGCACAGGTGGTGTTGGAGAATCCAACAAGGGGATAAGTGGGTCAATAGCTTGGCAAGGAGTCAGGTTATAGTCAGCACGGCACTGGGGATGCTCCAAAATATTAACAAGAACCTGTAAAGAACTATGCTGTCCATCAGGCTTAAACTCAGGTCTTGATAACAACAGAAAAAGGGGCTCAACCACTTTGGCTGCTGAAGGGCCCTTTGCAATGGTCGTATTATTGGTAAGTATCCGAAGCACTTCCGCAAGTACAGCACAAAGAAAATCAGGTGCTTCAAGGAGAATATCGAGTATGCTCTCAATCACCCCAGCTTTCACCATTTCCATCTTACAAGCAGGTCGGTCTTTCCCCAACTTCACAAGAGATTTTGAGATAGCCTCATGAAGTGTGTAGTTTCTACCAAACAAAAGTCCAACAAGGGGAATGACAGCACCATGTGCAGCAACTAATTCTGCCAAATTCTCATCATCCAATAGTTTATCCAGTGCACGGACAACTGAATGATGAGCAGGACTGAACTCAGTAACAAGAAGAGAGACAAGAGGCTCAATGCAGCGAGCTGCAGCCATAGTAGATCTGATTCTTGTATTTCCGAAAAGGACAGAACATAACTCAGCAGCATCTCCTTTCAGTTCCATTGAACAATTCGATGAGAGAATCCTGCAAAGAACATCCACTGCATTCATTTCAACATCTGCAACAGCTAGGGCTCTTGATGGACTTTCACATAGTAACCTAACTAATGCAGCAATAGCAGCATGTTGCTCCCTCTCCATGCCAGTGTTGAGAATCTCAACCAGGGGCTGGACAGCTTGTCGAGCAGTTTCTGCATTCCTGATATGGTCTGACAAAAATAGGCTCTCCAAGGCTTTAGCTGCACTGTACCTAGCCCCTCTTCCACCAAGGCGTAAAACGGCAACCAACTGATTGACAGTACCGAATGCAGCATCATGTCTCCGTATTTCGGCAGTGCCAAATAGGATCCCTAACAAATCTGTAGCAGCTTCTTCTGTTGCATCTTGTGGGCCAAGAGAAAGATACTTCGTCAGTGCCTCTAAAGCGCCTGATTCTACCATTACAAGCATGTTCGGAGGACTATCTTTTGCAAGCTGAGTTAGGAGTCCAAGAGCTAGAAAGGGTGCCCCCGGTCGATCTGGAATTGGTTTTAGCAGATCGACAAGAGCAGGTATTGCTTTCCGAGAAGTAGCACCAACTCTAATGTCATCAACTCTAAATAACCTCTCCAAAGCAGCTTGGTCCGGATTGCGGACCAAAGAGAACTCCTCTGATAGTTCCAGAAGATCATATATATCAGCATCTGCACAGCCAAGTAAGGAAATAAATCCACCTGCAGCCCCTGAATTTGCAACAGCCAGAAGAGTCCCTCTGCTACCATTACAGACGAGACTTGCCACAGCTTGTGCTGCAAAATATCTGTTTGCTGACTCCTCTGATCTCAACAAACTTGCAAGTACAGGTATTGAGTGCATGGTTGCATGTGCTCGTATGATATCTCTGTCTTGGAACAATATTGCAAGCAGTAAAGCACAAACCCATGTACTGGTATCTTCTCTAAAATCACCCTGCAGAAATTATATGCACAGACGGTAAATAAAAGCTTCAACAATGATAGCTACATCAATGGTATGCAGCAGGCCTGACTATGCAAAGGGAATAAGAACAAAAAATAGTTTGTAATGCCAATGCACAGGATAACACCATCTACAAATTATGACGCACTCAAGAATGAATCCATAATTCAAAGCTTTCACAACAGATTAGTGAGCCTCAGAAACTATATTTGAAATACCTGAGTAGCTTGCGACAAACATTGAGAAATCTTCCCAGTAAGAACTTCAATTGCCCCAGCCTCCATAATAGCAATTTTACTCCTTTCATCATGGCAGGCAAGTACAGAAAGCATCCATACAGCTAAATTGTCACCAAAAATGACCGCTGTACTAATTTCAGACTCTCTGTACCTGGTTTGTTCTTTAGCATGCCTGTAAATGCTTATCTGTCCATTACTGAGAGTAAATCCAGATGATTTCCCTAAGCTGAGAATTTCAACAAGTGATTGGATGAGATAGACAGAAGAGTTTGATTCGTTTAGGGCTTCAATTACTCTTTGGTGATGAACTTTTGCAGCACAAATAAGAAGTGCAGTTCCTCCAACTTTAACTTCAGAGTTTCTCGAATTAATCACCCTTCTAGCAATAGATGATATACACCCTGAGCTACTTGCAATTGTATCTCCAAGGACAACAGGTTGATCTCTACAAAGCCTTGACAAAATTTCTATAGCTTTTTCTTGCAACAAGGGTGTTGCATCAGCTATACACAAAACTATTGGGGCTATGGTGTGAGGAAATTCAGCAAGGACAGCCCATGAAGGTTTGATATGCTCGTTACTTCCTTGGGACCTAGACAACAAAGCAAGTGCATCAAGCACCTCTGATGTGGCGGCAGATTCAACACTAGCAGATTCAAGGAGAGCAACTAATGCAAGAACTGTTCCAGCACGATTGACACAATCAGACAGTACATGATCAACTGAGCGACATTGGAGGAGACGAGCAATTGCAGCTGCAGCATGGGTTTTCCCATCAACTGTGCCTTCTCGCAACACCCTCGTAGCAGGCAAAATAATTTCTTCAGGAATTGCTTGCTCTGCAACTTCATTATCCAAAAGAAGATTAGCCAAAGCTCTTGTTGCTTCTTCTGCAACTTCAAGAACCACAGAATTAGCAAGAACAACTAATGGAGACAATGCATCCCTAGCAACAGCAGCCACATCCCGATTTGGTTTAATTGAAAGAAAAATAGCAGCTAGGCAGCATGACGATTCTACTAAAATATTTTCAGAATCCACATTCAACAGCTTCATAACCGACCAAAGAGCCTTAACTGCAATACCACTTTCACGCAAATCCTTCCGAAGATGGAAGAGTCCAGCTAGAACTGATGCAGACTTAGCTTGAGTCTCTTCCTTTGTTGAAGTTAAAATTTTAATCATTGTCTCGATCGCATCATTGGCAGCACTGCCTTCATGCAATATGTCCTTAAGGGGGGCCACCAAAAGCAAACTTTTCAAAGCATCCAAAACGTAGACCTTTGATTCAGGAAGATCACTAGTCAATAAGGCTGTGAGTTGGCTGATTGTCCCTGTATCTGATTTATGGATAAGAAGGTTGAATGTTTTTGCTGCGATCTCTTTCCCATTCTGGGTACCGTTCTTCAATAGCCATAACAAAGCAGGCACAGCATCAGCACTTTCAACACATGCCCGTATATCTTCACTGTGGTTGCAGAGGTTTCCTAGGATTGTTGCAGCATCTTCCTTGGCTCTTGCAGATCCTGTCTCTAGAATTTGAACAAGTGGAGGTATGCCTCCAGCAGCAGTAATAGCCCATTTACTTTCATCATTCTCATTTGATAAAAGGCAAAGCAGAGCAACTGCACATTCTTGCTGTTGCTCAGACGAAAGGCCAAGAAGAGATATCAACAGTTGAACTCCCTCACGACCCTGAAGTGCACGCCACAGACTGTCTTCTTTGTTGCAAAGTATAAGAAGGGATCTAATCAGCTCATCCTGAGCCTCATTGGTTGCCATTGTAATTAAACCAACAAGCAGACGCTTTGCTTCAGAGTTTGCAAGTTTCTTGGAGAGGATACCATTCCCATACAAACTTGCCAGGGCTTCAATGATTCGTTCCTGCACAAGAAATGGTAACCTAGGTTTGAACTGGTTAACCAATATCTTCTCAATAATTAGAGGGTCTGAGGTCCTAATCATTTCTGCATTGCTATCATAAATCATAAGAGCTGAAGCTAAAGCCCCTAATGTGTCAGCAATCTGTGCAGGTGACGTGCATGACTCAAGGCTTTCTCCAAGGCTTGAGATGACATATGACAAACCACCAGAGATATTCGCAAGAGCACACATTGCATTTTCCTGCAACGCTTGTGCATACTCGCCTTGCATGAATTCTTTTGATGGAGCAATTGTAGCATTTATTAAAGCAGGAATCCCATTAGAATTAGCAATCTCCCGTCTTGCTTCTTTGCATTGAACAGATAGAGATTTTAAAGCACCCGCAGCTTCTGCTCTAACAGAGGCTTCATTACCAGGCCCCAAAAGCTTGAGTAATTGCTTAGTAGCTTCAGCAGCCAAGACCCGTGAACAAACAGACGCATCTTCCATCATCATACACGCAAGAAGAAAGCAAACATTAGCTTGAGTACTTGAATGTTCACTTTTGAGCAACTTCACAAGAATATCCACTCCTCCTACTTCGATTGTTGCCGACCAAAATCCCTCAGTGCAGCTGGACAGGTTTTTCAAAGCCCCCGTTAGGAGGTTATCAACCAAGTTCCCAGCCTTGAGACCATTTTCTAGTTGCTCCCAAAGCACAGGAACAACTCCTTCAGTTGAGAAAATTTTTGATCCAATATGATCCCTAGCACCACCTTGAGAGACAGCATGGATAGCTTTTGCAGCAGCAATTTGACCTTCTGCTGAGCTGGAACGGAGGAGACCAAGCAATGGTGGAATGCATCCCCCTAGCAATACTTTCACCCTTAGTTCCTCCTCTTTACACAAAGATCCTAAAACGGTAGCAGCCTGCAACTTCACACCTAGTGATCCTGATCTGAGAAGAGAAACAAGTATTGGAACTGCCTGAGAGTGCGATCCAACAGCACTGAAGGCATTTTCACGTGTATCTACAAGAACCAGCAACAGCTTCAATGAATTCTCTTTCTCCTGTGCAGTTGATGAACTCCTGCGCAACTGCTCAATGAATTGGGCCACACTTGCTAATGTCCCATCTGGGTCCTCCATACTGGAGGTTCTGTCCCTGCAGTTGAGTTTGAGTAAGACCTTGTATTTGCAATTATCATAATTCTAACTATAAGTGTCTCTCCCACTCCCCAAAGAGAAAAAAAAAGTATTAACTATTTCAAGCTACTAAAACTCATTTTTTCTTAGAAGGAACTAAAGTACACTTTATCATAAAGCCTCAAAAAGCAGAGCTGCAGATTTATCAGAGCTTTCAGATGGAATATACAATTTTAAAAAAAATTCATATTATTCTTTACAATTCAGCTTATGGAAGAGACATCATAAACAATCATAAACAACAGGAGAAAAATAGTAAACATGATGTTGGCAAATCAGAGTACCTAAATGTATTCAGGAATGTTTTTTCCACTGAAATTATGCGAAAACTAAACCAGTTGGAACTTAGATAAAAAGTAAAAACCTTGTTAAAAACCAAGACCACACCCTAGTTCTGCTTTATACTGTAGAAAAAGCCACCCTAGTTCTCTCTCTCTCTCTCTCTCTCTCTCTCTCTCTAATTTTAGCCTATTGTTGAAGTAGGATTTATCCATTTTGCTCTCTTGTCTAGAGATTCTTCTGTTAATCATCACTTTGGATTTTGGGACTCAAAAATTTCTCCCAGATTAGTCTTAGGAGCCTAGCTGCCACTAGTTGTTGTGATTACTGGGGCCTCCCAGATAAGAGGTTTCTACCTGTGTCCTACCTAATTAAGAAGAATTAGGTCGGATTCTTCTTCATGTGCTTCTACTATCTCATGAAATCAGCCAACAAGAAGGTTGCCATCCACAAAGATGCAAGTGGGGATAAAATAACCATAGTGATCTGCCTACTTCTCCAATCTCTACATGTGTTTCTAAGTTGTATCACTTCACTTCTATTATAATAAAATTCGGTCACACTCATTCTTGATTAAAAATATATGGAGTCGAAAGAAGTTTGGTATTGGACTGGGGGATCATTTCTAGAGATTTGACTTTTAACATGATATAGTTTAAATTTCCTAGGCGAACAGGTGATCCACAATATAACCACCCATCTAGGACAGAAACATGTCATTCGTATTTATAGTGGAACAGAAACTTGCATCTATATGATCTGCCAAAAGGTCAGTTAAAGTTGGATTAAGGTGGTTGTTTGATGCCACATATTCCCATTTTATGGCTATATAGAATGAAGTAAATTCTTAGCACCAACTAGATAAGCTGAAGAAAAAAGCATCTACGCTACATTCAATTCTTTTTTTTTTTTTGGCTAACGAAGGGTATCCAAACCTTTGGCCTAACTAATCCCGTGGGCCCATACTGACCCCACAACCGCATGGACAGGGTCATTCTAGGGTTGAATGAGAACCATTCCATTTGCACCCATGGCAGGAAAGAAAGAGCACTTAACACCCCCGTGTGAGTGGCCCCAAGACAGTAAGAGGAGTCGAACTCAGTACATTCAATTCTCACACAACTAACATACAAGATTATTGTGTGGAAATCACAGACCAAAAAATCATGAAAACTGGAAATGTTATCCAGGAAAATATTTAAATACCTCAAACCCATCTTCATGACCGAAAGTGGAGTTGGGGGCTCTGAATCTTGAAGTTTTGGATCCATATTTCTTTCCTGGGATGACAAAAGAAAATTGTGATGAATGGACATCAAGCAGCATAAGGTCAGAGAAATCCCATGAAAGCAGAAAAATATTCTTATCAAGAAGCATAATATTAGAGAAAAATTGTGGAAGTTGCATTGAAATAGTGAGTGGTAGACTTTCTCCACCATGAATGACTAGCAAGTATTAATCACACAAAAACAGAAGGGCATAATTCTTTGATGATATATTGACATCAAACAAGCAATGGGATTATGAATTTCCACTGCTAATATTGGTAGAGAAACCAAATGAAAACTTGGTTTGCATGTCTCATAAAGATATATTTACACATAGTCTTTTGAACTCACGAAGTCTGTCTATGTTTGATAGACTCAACAGCTTGTAAATAATAACATAACACAACACACTCTTCTAGAACTGAAAGAAACAAGTGATAAATTACCATATGTGCCTGCTGATTTTCAGAATTTGAATAGAAAAATTAGGAGCATACAGCTTTACATTCTTTTTTATCACTTCAAATAAACCATTTCTGCTTTGCAGAGTGCCTAAGGAGCTATCCTAAACCTGCTTCGACCAAGCTCCATTTCCTTCTTTTAGGGAGAAACTAAAACTGGACCTTGAAGAGCACTTCAGTGTAGTCTGGAAATCAATAAACAGACTTACACCCAGACGGGCCAAAGCAGGAATGCACGTTTCTGTTTACACCCACCAATGAGGGTCATATATCATCTATGAAGACAAAAGTTCTACTGTAAAGCCAACGAAAGCTCTTCCCTTCCGATACAAACATTCGAACAAAATAATGACTAATATAATCAATTATCGAAGTGGAAAATTACCAGATCAGTAGCTCCATGGCTGCTGCCATTGCTGGGAGAAAACCTCCATGCTAGTGTTGTCGCCAGCTTTGCAGCAGTTGTAGACCTTTAAATAATTTCTGCTCTGCTCTGGATCTATTCGAGAGATATCATTAATTAAGAAGAACCTCCTGCCGATCCAGGAAGAAAAAGAGAATATCAGACTTGCAGACGCAGATAAAATGTTACTTGCTCAATGTCTAGGATCTCAAGACCAGAAAAAAACGAAATCGCTTCAAATCTTGACTAATCAATTCTATCTCCACACCACAATGGGCGTACAAAGCTCAGATCCAATGTTATAAAAAAGCATTTCATAGATTGCACAGAATCCGGATCGGTAATCTTCCAAACAATGGCACTTAACTCAACCAACCGCACATGCTCCGCCTAATAATATTAATAAATAAATCCAGTTAATTCACCAAAGACTCAACCTTGGACCACCAACAAAGCATGAACGGAAAAAACTCCAGATCGACTGTTATCCAATGCAAGTTCCCAACTCTTTATACTGAAAAAAAAAACAATGAACGCGAAAGAACGACACAATTCTCCAAACAAAGCTTCAGTCTTTACACTTTCAAGACAAAATTGACAACTCACCCATTCAATAACTCAATTTTCAGAGAACAACCAGATCAGTCAATCTAGATTTAAATTTCATATGGACTCCAGAGACATAAAATGAAATCTGAGAAATCCTACATCTCAGATTATAATCCAAAGTAAGCAACAATCCAAACACAAAACAAGCAAAAGAAAGAAAGCGAAAGTTCGGAATTAAATCCAATTACCTCACCTTCTGAGACTTATCTTCAAATCTCTCAAGGAATTAAGGTGAAGGCCTTCAATGCATGGATTTTGTTGCGGCAGAAGAAATGAGATGGGGCAGAAGAAGAAGAAGAAGATATGGAGTGAACTGTGAAAGCTGTGCTTTGTCTGTTCGCACAGTGTATATAGAGTTTTTGCAATATTTTAATTATTTAATACCTAAAGGAGAAATAAAAATGATTTTTTATTTATGATTTTACCTAATTTATAAGCTCTCTTTTTGTTTTTTTGGTCGGAATTATAAGTTCTCTATTTCTTACTCTTGTGACTGTAATTTGGATAGCGACGTTTTGCTTACACGAGACCGCCGACAATTTTAAAGCTCTGGCTTCTCTCTCGGCTCGGCTCATCTCACCAGACAAGTAAGTCAATTAGGTTTTTCTTTTTCTATTTTATTTTTTTATTTTTTATATATCAAATAATAATTAATATAAAATTTATATACCACTGAAATCTCATTATTAGTTTTCTCATTGAATGGATGTTTGAACTGCCTATCCCATTATTTTAGGATTCATAAGTCCTATCTATCTGAATGCCAAAATTCATGGGTGAAGATGGTATCTCTTTACTGTGGGTAGAGATACTCGGTCTTATTCGTTACATCACAATTTAAATACCCGTGTAATCCTCCTCCAACCTCGTAGAAAACAAATGAGGTGAAATAAGTCATTAAATTCAAAAGAGAGGGGGTGAATGTCTATAATTGTATATTTGTATGTGTGTGTGTGTGAGAGAGAGAAAGAGGAAATTAGGGAATATTTGTTCCTGGTTGTGTTCTTATGTGTCTTTTACATGGGTTATGAAATGACCTAAATCTCCTTTTTGGGATACCTATGCCAGCCCTCCCATTGGGAAAAAGATCGTCTCCAATCCATCTAGTCGTGATCAAACAAATTGGAATCACAAGACATGCCTCCCAATTTATTGGTAGGCGTGTCCTTCGATTCCAATTCGTCCGTTCACGATTAGACGAACTTGAGACGATCTCAATCCCTACCATTGGACCATGCATTGACGTTGGATCCATAGATTCCACACAGCTAGAAAGAAAACATAGGGATGTCGATAGGCGGATCTGGGTCAAATCGGTGTCGAACTTTATAGGGCATGACTGGAATATGCCCGTTAAGAGGTTCGGGATGAGTGGGCTTGCACTGTGCAAATTAATTAACGAACTGGTCCAGTTTCAAGTTGTTATCGAGTTTAGTTTATCGTGGCAGTTGGGGTTGAAAGCTTGATAACAAATCCATTAAGATCATCCAGGAGGTTGAAGCTAGGGTTTAATATTCGGTCTAAATTGATCTGGTTCGAACTCATCAATTCGATTTTTTAGGCCGATTACGAATTACTCCGGACTAGACCAGGATAAGAGGATATGCCATACATCAACCTGAAACATGTCCGATAATAATTCGATCCAAATTAGTTTCAGATTAATTCAAACCGATTTTGTTGAGACTATCTCTTTAGTCCCAAAATTAACACTCCCAAAGGAAATCTCGACCTGTAAATTTTAAATAAATTGAAATCCATCCAATGGAATAATAAAAAAAAGAATCTAATCGAATATTCTAAAGGGAAAAATTATTCACAATATAATCTTACTAGGAGAGGTGGTATAGATCATTAGCTCATAACATGAAGGTGACCTCTTGCCTAAACTTTATTGGACAAAAGAGGGACCACCTCAAATAAATAAGGAAACACATGTTTTGTATATATAATCAAAACCCCATTTTGCACATTTGGAATACTCGTGCATGTGATGAATAAATCATAAAAAATGAAAAGTTGGGAAAGCTAACATGGACGGTGCTCATGGTGTTCTTTACAATCCTTTAATAATTCTTGTATGTATTGTAATTATTGGTAGTTTTATGTAAAATATAATGCCTAGTTAATATTCTTGTAAATATTGTAAATATTGTAATTATTGGTAGTTTTATGTAAAATTAATGCCTAGTGTTGCTGTTGAAATTTGAATCGATCCCATTATGTTGTACCAAAAGAAGACAATAGAGGGAACTGCATCCTCTCCTCCCAGTGGTTCTGGGAGGACGATGGCAACCTGCTCTGGATGGTCACCACATAGCTCTCGGTGAATCTGAAACCCACGTTCGAACCGACACCCAGTGGACAAGCTGAGCCGACAAAAGATATTGGCTCGGACGTGGGTCTCGGATTCACCCAATAACTACGTGGCGGTCATCCGAGATAAGTTGTCGCGTCCTCCCAAAACCACTAGGATTGGATCAGGGTCTAGTGGTGACTATCCGATGCCTAAGTAAAAATTTTGAACAATAATAGTAAAACTGAGGGTAGAATGTAATGACTAATGAGTAGTAGAATAAATATTCAAATACCTTTGCTGTTCATATGCTTGTTCCTTTTAAAGGATGATGAGGAGGGGTTGCCCTAATTATATATGAGTGAGTCAGTGACGTGGATCAAGGATAGTTGTAAGTCACTTTAGGGATTCACAATTGTCTTGAGATGATATTACCGCTAACGTGTCGCTGTCACGTTACAACCACCTATTGGTTGGCTTTTTATGTGTATCCCCTAATTGGGATGTCAATGGTAGGTTCGGATTGGTTTCAGTCTGGGTCAAATTGATGTCAAGTTTTATAGGGCCTGATTGAAACATGTCCATTTAGAGGTTAAAACTGAATGGGTTGCATTGTGCACATTATCTAACGAATAGGCCCGGTTTGAAGTTGTTAACGGACTTAGCTTATCAGGTTGTTATCAGGTTGGTTTAAGTCGGTTCGGATCGAAAGCTCGATAAGAAACCCGTTAGAGTCGTCTAGAAAATTGAAATAGTGAATCTAAGGTTTAATATTCTGTCTAAATCAATTTGGTCTAAGCCATTATTGGGTTCGAGCTCATTGGTTTGCTTTTTAGAGCCAGTTTCGAGCTAGTCTTGAGCTCCTGACTAGACTGAAATCGATATGATATGACATACCTTAACCCAAAACGTATTCAATAACAATTCAATCCTGATCGATTTCATTTTAATTTGGATCGATTTGAACCAGATCACTAGTTCGGTCCCAAAATTGACACCTCCATAACTGGGGATAATTACATAATTATCTACTTTTGGATTTTATTTTACCAATTATACATTAAAGAATAACTCATCTACCATTTTCGTTGGGGAATTAGAACCACAGCTTGTAAACAAACATCATGAGCCATGAGACTAACGAGTTACTTTCAGCTAAGCCAACTGAACCAAGCCGAGCCAGCCACCCTTTCTCTCTCCCTTTCTTATAAGAAGCAAAGCTTAGCTGGCTAAGAAACTCCATATACTAATTAAATAATCAGAGTCTGGAAGATGTATGATTATATAACAAGTGAATTTGATTATGGTAATGATTAATTTAATTATTCCATTAAAAATAGTTTAATTATTGGGTATGGTTTGGTGACATTACCTGTCATCATAACATAAGAATATTTATTCTTTCTGACCAAAATATCCTTCCACTTACATTCTTTGTCTGATTGCTACTACCCTCACCATTTTAGGGATCGGATTGGCCGACCTCAACTAGGATTACCGATCCGATGTAGTAGGGGTTTGGATTGTCTGCAGTCCCTGCAACTCAATCTGAATCATTGGATTGTAGATGCACATGTAGATACATTCTCAACAGGTCTGATGCGGCTACAAGGGCTGCATGGCTGTAAGAAACCCAAGTCCCATGTAGCAACATTGTGGGGTAAAAGTAATTTCAGCATTGTTAAGAGATTCTCAAAAATTTTGGGGCTGGCTATTGTGAACAGAATATGCTTTGCTTGCTCTGGAAGATAATGGATGGGGGAAGGATTGTTGTGCATCCCCTATGCCATATCACATGGGGTAATAAAAGGATTTGTCCGTCTCTGATCATTTCATAGCCCATGTGAGAGAGCACAAAGAAATATTATCAGGTAATGATCTTTTCCCCGATATGTAATTATCATGTGTAAATATTTAAAGGAGATGGTTTTCCTACTGCCAGTGTGGATGAACTCTTGTACGATATCAATCACTATGTGAGAAATGATTTTGTCAAAAAGGTCGTACATGATGCAGGATGTGAGAAAACATAAGAAAACATCTCTAACATGACAAACCTAAAATTTAAGAAGCGAAGAACCAATCACAATGCACGTAGTCAGATGGGCTATCCATAATTTGGGCCATTTAAGTGGACCTGTGGCCCATTTAGGATCTGAGTTCGAGGGCTATTTTGGTCATTGGGTATTGACAAACCGGTGAAACGTTTGCTGTCAGGTGTCGTGGAAAGGAAGTGGGACCCACATTAGATAGAGACATAGAGTGATGGAGATTCCTGGCCAGCTGTCAAGGGAGCGTTGCGTGAACAGGAAAATAAGAGCTGGAGTTATCAGTTGAGCCTCTCCTTTCTCTTCTGTTGGGATATTTTTGGAATTAAAAATAAATGTTGTGTTTTTTTTTTTTTGGTAAACTAAATATTGTATTTGGGTGATCAGGTTTTTTGAACGGTTCCATGAAGTTGATTCCTCAACGGCCGTTCAGTTGAAATTTTACATTATATTAATTTATTTTAAATATAAATAAATAATATAAATCATATCAAATATATATATATATATATAGTAATTAAAGATAGTGAACTTTCCTCTCTAATTTTCATATATAAATGATTTCAACATTTTTTCTCTGATTCTCTTGTAAAATTTATAAATAGATTAGAAGTTGTTTATCATTATTATGAAAATCTATTATTATTTCTCTATATCTTGTATTGTTAAATGATAATTATTTTTTAATTATAATTTATTCTCTAATGCACTAGGCTACCCAGTGCGGATCTAACGACTGAAAAGGACCCAACTGTGCGGATCTGTATTGGGCTTCCCAATGCATTGGAGAGGATCCAAGTCCCACTCTCAGGTTTACAATTGGGAGACTAAAGACTATTTAATAGTCGATGTGAGACCAAACTTCCAACATTCTCATGTATTGAAAAAATGTTACCCAAGTAATTTATGACTTATATACATTTAATTGATTTCAATCCTAATTAAAATTTTGACCCTAAGTCATTATACTTTTTGCAATGAATTTTTTTTTCCTAAGGAAACATAGGAGGCATTTTTTTTTTTTTTTTTTTTTTTTTACTTTTTACCCCTATCCAATCCATTTATTTAAAGAAAAAGATTTCAGCACGCCCCAATCAGAATAAATTTTTTTACCATTTAGATGTTTAGTAAATGATGAAGATTGACCACGTGAAATTTGAGATCAAAATTCAATGTATCCTACCAAATATAAGCATACCTCTAGCTGGATCCGCATCCTTCCCAATGGTTCTGGGAGGATAGTGGCAATCTGCCCTGGATGGCCGTCACGTGGTTCTCGGTGAATCCGAGACCCACGTCAGAGCCGACACCCAACTGACAAGCTGAATCGACAGGGGGTGTCGGCTCAGACGTAGGTCTCGGATTCACCCGAGAGCCATGTAACGGTCATCCGAGATAGATTATCGCATCCTCCTAGAATCACTGAGAGGAGACGATGTGAATCAATCACACTCTAGCTCCTATTGATGTCCATGCACTCCACTGTAGTCCTTTATTAGTCTTCAATTTTTAATGCATTGTTTTGCAAATCTGTGTACTTGACAAACCCAAATTGAGCTGAAACTTGATAGGCGGATAGATATGTTCTTGGGGTCCAGCAATAACCGTCGTGCAATAGTTCTTGGAGGATGTTCTAATTTACATATGAGTTACATCTTGGTGAGGGCGAGTTGAGACCTAATTCGCTTAAATTAATCTATTTTTAAATAAGATAATTCATAATTACATTTTCTTAATCATGAAAATTAATTTCAGGTCTTGAGGCAGACATTCATGTTAGGTCCAAACAAGATTTAGGCAAATTAGTCTGAAAAGTCAATGCCAATAATTCAAATCTAGATTTCCTGAATTAGAGATGTTAACATGTTTGGTACTCTCTTTTTTTTTTCCTATAAATATCATTCCATTTAAAAAACCCAAAGAATTAAAGTATAAGATGTGAAATCATTATTTCGAAGGTAGGAACAAGTAGACATTTTTTTGGGTGCTAGGTTGGCACCCCACACACCACACTTGTGGCCCAGAGGGGAGAGAGGGGTATTTAGTGGGGCCCGATGTCCCTAGATCTCGAAGAAAGGATGGATCCAAATCTTCTCCTGCGGCAGGAGGGTTCTGCGGCTGATCCAAGGGGTTGGGGATCAGTCGGCCCGCCTACCAATACATGGGGAGATGGGCTGACTGAAATCCCGCCCTTGGTAGGCAGTAGGTCGACAGGAGACGGTTTGGTTTCGAGAAGGGATTAGGTCTGTCATTATGGACACGTCGGTGAATGCAATGTATGGTTCTGTTTTACTTGTATGGTATCGGTATAGAATAGAACCATACGTTGCATCACCAGCATGTCCACAATGACAGACATATTCCTTTATCCGAGATCTGGAGCCATTACATAGACTTAGTGGGGAATGAGTAAAACACGACTCCCTGGACATACACTGGTGCTCATGGCTTGATGGTTGCCACTGCACTATAGATGTAGATGTAGATGTAGATGTAGATGCTCCCTCAACAAGAAAGACATTTAAGAAAGTATTACCAAACACAGCTTGGCTTGATTAATAAGTGGCAACTAACATCCAAAGTCAATCTTTTTTAGACATGGGTCTTTCTATTTGACACCAGCCGGTTTTAAAGCCTTATTGATACCCATTATTTTGGGTAGCGTGATTAGATCATTATGATAGCCTCGAATATAATTAAGAACGTATTATCGGTAGTTGGGTAAGGGAGGAGTTGGGTATTGTGTTGATCTAATGGACATCGTGGCACAATGGCAGTCAAATGGTCTCCTGCCGACCTGTCGTCTGCCAAGGGTGGAATTTCAGCCAGCCCACCTCCCCATGTATTGGTAGGTGGGCCGACTGATCCCCAACCCCTTGGATCAGCCGTAGGACCCTCTTGCCGTAGGAGAGGATTTGGATCCAGCACAGTGCTCCATATGCTTCTGATCCTGTACTTCTAGACTTATACAGTGTTGACATATTATATCTCTTAAAAAAAATCAAATGATTTTCACAAAAAATAAATAAATAAATAAATAGAGTGGTGATTGATGAGATTTCAAGTTTTGTAATTAAGTAATGCCAGGATTATTATTGAAAATTATATTTGCCGCAAAGTAGTTTACCAGGTATTTAAAGAAAAAAAAAATCCCTTTTCCTATGTTTACCCCTCTAAAAAAATAAAGGATAAAAAAAAAAGTTTAGCAGGAATGGAGGGTGGTCGTAGATCAAAAAACATCTTAGCTTTATACACGAGGTGCACATTAACTGTAGGCATTTTCGGGCTAAGATCAGGTGAGGCGGGTAAACATGGGTAGTTACAACAATCTTATGTCTCATGGACGGATAATGTGTCCATTCCAATAGTTGGATAGAGAGGAAATACTTTAAATTAAATCATACGTTCAATTATTGTCATAAGCCCATCTTCTCATGTTTTTCTCTATGAATGGACATGCATCTCATGTATGTCTATGCCCGTGTACCAATAATCTAACCACTACGGTGCACTCTCCCAACTTTGAGTAAGAACAGACCTTTGAGATAGGAAAAAACTACGAAAATGGATGACTCAAATCTGTTTTGTGACTTCCAAAGACATCGCAAACTGTTGTGACACCTTTAACTACCCAAAAAAAAGTTCCCGCATACATTCACCCAGAGTTTGAGTTCCAAGTATCAGACATAGTATCGGCCGAAGCTGAAATCAATCCAATACCAATTTGGATTAGGTATGGCTCCAATGACATACTGACACCTTACCAATAGTGATGAAAAAGTAGCCCAAAAAAAAAAAAAAAAAAAAAAAAAAAATGCAAAATAAAGCATAATCAATAATTTTGTAAACAATTGCATATTTAAAAAGTATAAAAAAGGTTCCCCCCCCCAAAAAAAAAAAAAAAAAACACCAATCACTTATCTTAAACAAATCATTTAATCAACAGTTACAAGCACTGATTCAATGATGAACAACTTTGGATCTAGAGGACATCTTTGTTATATGATTTAATCACAACCGACACCATTAATTAAAATGATGGTTTAATGGTGGGCCATCTCTTGCCCCCTAGCGAATCTGAATTCACAGTGATTAGATGATCTTCCACTTTCTATACAGAAGTACTAAACATTATAGCAGCTCCAGATAAAGAAAAAGCTAAGATGGTTGTCAATGGAGTATGAAGAGTCTTTGTAGTTATCAAGTTCACATCTCATCTATACCTACTTTTCACACATTGACAAATTAGGGTTTCTCTTTTTCATTCTAAAAGCTTTATATAGAATGGACCCAGGTTTTTATATACGGATCGTGTACATATACGGTCAGATATTGAGCGTATACACATCGTCCCTCTCTCCTCCCTGTCCGATAATAGAAGCCACGGCTGTGCACCAAAATTTTACGCGGTATAAAATTGAGTAAATAGGAAATCAAGCCTAACCCACCAAGATTAGGTTGTGGACTCTCTAATAAAATACAAGTACTCCTCATTGGCATGGGGAATTCAAGCCTATTTTGCAACACTGGGTTCTTAGGGTTGTTAGAGGTAATCGGATCATGTTGGGTCGGCTTTGCATTGGCCTTCGCTCCGCATGTTTTTATTTTGACTCGTATCTTTCGATGGTCTTGCTTGTTTGCATGTAGTCTTCTGGGTTCAACAAAATATCTACTTATTAAAAACAAAAAAGGGTCTAATCCCTGAATATTAGATCTTAAGTTTTTCAGGGTACCAGATAATATTCTACATTGATCTAAGTGTTCTAAATCCAAGTATTGGACACTGTATCATGTATCAGTTACGTCTGAAATCGATCCAATAGAAAACTGATATGTGATCGATGCCGTATATAATAATATTAAAATTGAATTGAATCACAATTGATTAGGTCTAATAGATTCGAATCAATCAATCCAATCAATCTGACACCCATTAGATGAACCATGGATCTCCCTATCAAAAGATATGTGACCTGATCCCTCTTGACAGATACTGGAATATTCTTTTAGTATCCTCACACTTTTCCAACTGATATTGCCCTATCTACTCTAAAGTGACACCCTTACCTTACATGCACATACACCAGATTGGGTAACTTTGTCCAAAAAACAGGCTTACAATGAGTTGCTTAACCTGTGATTCCACATGACCATTTCATATGGAAGGAGTTTTGGAAGATTCAAATGAGGAAAAGATCCTTTCCTCTCGTCTAGTTTGTCAATCGTTCATCGATGCTTGTTGAAAATTTTAGCACGTTATGGACAATTGATTCGGCTGCACGACAGCCAACAGGAGAGGATTCAGATTCCCTTTTTTTCTTTTTTTAATGGAAAGACACATGATATCCTTCGAACCAGAGAACTAAGGAGGTTCTTGATAAACATAGAGATCATATGCCCTAAATGCCAGCAATCCTGTGAATCTATGAAATACTATAATTTGTTGCTTCTTTCCAAAAAGTATGTGGGCAGCCTTTCCTCAGGAAATTGGGACTGAATCCTTGCAGCTTAACTCTCTTTAAGAGTTAGTGAAAAGGTTATTATTATTTTTTGGTAAATAAAAGGGTGTTGTTAATTTACTTCCACCAAAAGTTCTAACCCAAGTATCACGAATATGTTCAAAATTAATTCGATCTAAATCGATGTACGAATCCAATGGAAAACTGAGATGTGGCGGATACTATATATAAATATCAAAATAGGATCGGATCACCGATCAATCAGTACCAAAACCTATATAAATCAGCCGATCCAACCGATTCCGCTTACTCGAACCATGCTTCCACCTTATCAAATAAGGTTAAATCATACTTAACCTCCCAGGGTACCATACTGGCCTACTCTATTTTGAATACCTGCAACAAATTAGTGATATCACAAATTAATCCCAGCTCCCTTGACCCTAAAACCCATTACATTTGCCTGAGGTGGCCAAAGATTATGGCACATTCATAACTACTGTGATTACCATTGACAGGAGTTTCAACATATCATCTTGCCTCACATGTACAGCTGAAGCCCATGCTAAAATTGGGTCAATACAATCACAGAAAAGCATATGAAAGTAGTTCATATTCTATTAGATTGCTTGGAAGCACTAGTCACTAGAGTATCTACACTCGTTCACTGGATGGCCTTGGATGCTTGTTCCTCAATTATTTGGCTTACATATATTCTCAAAAGCTTGGATAACTGTAATATTAAATAGATTAATAGGAACTGATTGTGAGGTGTGAACCATCAACTGCTTAGTTGGTGTCCTGCCAGTTGAGCACAAGCACTAAAAGAGGTCGGCTGTGGATGTTGCTTTTAATCTTTTTTCTTTCTAGTTTTAATTGAATTTTCCACTTCAACAAAAGATTAAGTAAATAAATAAGGGGAAGAGATTCATATATATTGCTGTACAATTCATTTTACAGGGGATGGGTTTTGATGATTTAATATCTCCCTACATGACACTGTCGTGCATTGAAACCTGGAAACTTTTGCCAATAAATAAATAAACAATTGAAACTCTACTACTTTAGTTCACAACATGCTTAAACCTAGAACTGAAATGATTTTGTATATGCTACAACATAACATTTTATTCCATTCAACTCAACTCAACCTTATCCCCACTAAATGAGGTCAGAAATGCAAGATTTTAATGTGTAAAACAAATACTAAGGTACAATAACTCCATCTGCCCATCTAAAGAAAGGAGCTCAGGGGACATTTCCTGTTCTTCTTTTTTTTTTATTATTAATTTTCTTTCCTTTTCTTTGTCAAAGTAATCATTTTATTGAAGACACTAGACAATACACTCAATGTCAGGCCGAGCAATTGCTCTTCCATGTCAAACCTCAGGTTTGAGTTGCTTCAACAACCCAACCCGCCTCACCTCCTCCTCTGAGACAAGAAAGGGAGGAGATTTCTGATATCCTCCGCATCCAGAATCAAAGGAAAAAAATAGAAAGATTCAGTACAATTGTGGATGTGGGGCTACTACAAAGGGCCAAATATATTCTTAAATTTGGGAAAGCAAAATTCAATATGTAAGGCTCAATGAAGTAGCATAAGATTGAAGAAGGGATAGTGCTTGCTCTGTGACTGCCCTGTCCCTTGTCCGTCTCACCCAATCACCAACAAGTTCCTCTGCTTGGCTGCCGCGGACCCCTTGCTCAAGGGCCTCTGCTGCTTCAGCCAGCTTCCCTTCAGCTAAGAAGCTCTCAACTCTAGTGATGACACTCTCAATTCCATCACCAGATTGATCTTCTTTCACCTGTTTTTGTGTGTGTGCATGAGAGAGAGAGAGAAGATGGGGGATGCACCGTTAGTGAACTTCAGATGCATAATATTGTGTCGAGGATTAATAACAACTTTAGTACAAATGTACCTTTAACCAAGATGCAACATGAGCTAAAGAATGAGCCAAGATACCACCACCACCTGGTGGGAGGAGGCTGTAATGGCGCAGCAAACCTTTCAAGGCATCAAACTGACAAGAAGATATTGATATCAGACAGATGTCAATTTTTGTAGTACAATTATTGGAATGGGAAACTTTGAAATTTAAATAAACTTCCATGTCATTGATTTATGCATGCATAGTTAAAGCAAGTGAAATGGGAAGGAAAAAAAATCAATGTACCAATACATTTTATAATTTTGTTAACTAATAAAAAAAATTAGGGTAAATTACACCAAAGGTACCTGACATTTTGAGAAATTATATCAGAGGTACCTCATGTTTCAAAAATCATACCAGAGGTACCTCACGTTTCATATATATTATATTTGGGGTACCTCATGTTTCATCCATATTACGCTTGAAGTACCTTTTATTTTTGTATTTCCAAATTTACTCCTGTTTAGCATAACTTTCTTGGTCCCCTTTGGCTCTCGCTCACATCATCCTGTCACCGCATCGACTCATTACTAAAATTCCCTATGTGGTCATCGCCGTCTCAATTGCGCACCCCCTCTCCTACCCTTATCCTCTCCCGTGACCCTTCTTAACTAGCGGTTGCTCGTCACTGAGTCACAGATCTCGATTGACAATGGTAGACTCCTCCGATGAAAACTCTGCACCCCAACTTGCTGCTTTTTCGGCAGGTGTACCAACGATCAAGCACCAAATAAGGGTGATTCAACAAGAAACAATCAGTCCCTGAAAGCTTAAGGTAGATCTAACGGTTAACTTGGAGGATGCCAACATTAAGTAGGGTTAATGTTGGAAATATGAAAAGAAGTACCTCTTGTATGATTTTTGAAACATGAGGTACCTCTGATATGATTTCTCAAAACGTCGGGTACCTTGGTGTAATTTACCCAAAAAATTATAGTAAAGTACACTCCTACCCAACCCAAGTAAACACAAAATAGCAGTATTTATTGCTCTGGCAGATCAGGATTGGATCGCCTGATCCACAATGGATGCCAATCCATAATATTTATATTGCTAGAATCCTAAGGTTAATGCCATACTCAGGATAGCCATGGGGATCTAGGGACACAGGACAAAGTGAGTGTAAGCATAAGCAATAAGCGGTAAATATCGACCAGTGGAGCCAAGGAAATGTGAGAGAGAGAGATCCTGGGACACAGGACAAAGTGAGTGTAAGCATAAGCAATAAGCGGTAAATATCGACCAGTGGAGCCAAGGAAATGTGTGTGAGAGAGAGAGAGAGAGAGAGAGAGAGAGAGAGAGATTTAGGAAGGGAATGCAGTTTTTAGACTTTCCGTGTCCCTTAGCTTGCCAAACCCATCCGTTCTCATCCAGCTGAACCAAGACATATAAAATAAGTGGTTGTTACTGAGTTCAGCCTGTTAGCATGATTATTAAATGGGCTGGGCTCAGGCATGTCCCTGAACTCAATGGGCTAGCCTACCTGTTCCAGAAGGAACACCTTGCCTGCCCAATTGTCTGGTCAATGCCACTCAACATTCATTTCCTATATACCAGAATACTAAAAGGTAAGCCAACAAGCTGGACATAAAGCCTGAAACTTCAGAACTCAAACATAGTGAACCCGCTAAACTGCCACCCCTAATTCATGGGTTGAGGTAGAAGCGTGAGAGATTTTATGGTTTGATGGAACTGCATAAAAAGGAGAGGGAATGGGATGCGCATGGAGGTAAAAGTTGGAGAGGACAGGGTAGAGAGGCTTCCTAAGAAGGGTTTAAGATAACAAATTTCTAATAAGAGGAATATCTTCCTACATTTCCACAGAAAGAAAAGGAGGATTTTGCCTTGTTTTTTCTTTCGGCAAGGATTAGGTGAGTCGAGGGTGATTTAATCTAGCTCACCAGGTCATATCAAGTGGAGGCAGAAAAAGGCACGTAGGAGTATTTATGCCAATATATGGGTGGGTAAGGATCATCACAGGAATAGCATTAGATAACTTCTCTTAAAAAAAAAAACCCTCAACCTATAAGAAAACAAAATTTGGAACATTTGAATTGAGGATTGAGGAGGGAAAGACGAGAAAACCAACTCTCATTTTAAAACTTCATAGAAGAGTGGCCACCTTTTGAAGGAAGAAAAAAATTATCTAAAATTGCCTCGGTAACAAAAAGAAAATCCAAGTATTGAAAATTTACACTTACTGAGCTGCCATGGCAATGACTAGTGCAGGTCGATAACCCAAAACTTCTCGAATTAACATTTAGTGAACTGAGCCTGAAGGCTGAATTCCAAAGACAAACATAAAAAATAAAAAAAAATGGAAAATAGGACGCTTATGGAACTAACAGAAATAAGCTGGGACATCGTCAAGTTAAAACTGGTTTAGCATGCATGGCAGGGAATGCTCCCATTCTTCTTTCCTCTGTTAATCCGATATTTTTCTTACCGAAACTTAACATTTTTAGTTCTATTAGCATCAACAGGATTGATACTAGATAACCACAGCACCGAGTTGGATCTGAAACATCACATAAACAAAGGCAAAGGACAACTTCATTCATCAATTTCGTGTCTAGGGCTGTAGCCCCTAACAAATTATAAAGAAGACTCAAAACAGGACTTAAAAAATTAAGGCCTAAAACTCCTCCAACCTATAACCTATCCGAGGTAATCTACTGTTATTAAAACTTGGCCTAAAATAAAAGATAACAGTTTAAAACAAGCCTGGACTCATATAGTCCTAATCCAGCCCAACTAAAACACTTAATAACAAATAAAAATAAAGGAATAGAACTCTAACTAAACCCAACAACTTAGATAATTAATAAATCTCGCATTCCTACCTCCTACCCATATTTTAGATCCATTAGAATGGCCTATTATAATGAAAATCCATTGGACCAAAGGCCCAACATACATATAACCCAACCCAAGGCTTATTTCCACTAAAATAAACCCACTCATTCTTCCTGTTGTGGTGATTCAACAGGTTGATTGGTGGTGATTCCAGTCCAGGCCATTGGATGTGATTCCTTTGGTCATATCCTTCTTTTCTTTTATCCTCTTCTTTATTCAAATAACAAAAACAAAAACAAAAAAATCAAGTAAGTTTCTGCAAATCCCTTGTTTCAGTTTTCTTGTTTTCTATTCAGTTCTTACACATATTCTGGATTTTTTTGTTCCTTATTGAATATGCCTGAGGTTTCAAACCAGACTTCAGATTTAGTACTCGAATTCTGTTCTGAACATTCCTACGTTTTCAAAATCTGATTTTGCTGTTGTTTACTAAAAATCCTACTACAACAACAAAGCCTTATCCCAACTAAATAGGGTCGGCTACATGGATTCTCATCCGTCAATCAGCTCTGTTCGATGTCATACTTGAAGCAAAGCCTAAGCTATACATGTCTTTCTTCTCACCTCCCCTAGAGTCATCTTAGGTTTGCACCTAGCTCTTTTAGATCCTTCAATCTGAATCAAATTACTCCTCCGCACGCGAGCATTTAACGACCTCTGTTGAACATGGTCATACCATGTCAAACGACTTTCTTGTAATTTATTATGTATCGACGCTACTCCCAAATCAGCTCTAATACGATCATTCCTTACATTATCCTTCCTATTTTTGCCACAAATCCATCTTAACATCCTCATCTCAACTACACTAAATTTATCTATATAATGCTTCTTAACTGCCCAATATTCTGCACCATACATCATAGCAGGTCGAATGACTGTCCTATAGAATTTTCCTTTAAAAATCCTACTGCTAATCAAATTACCTGATGTTCTCAGATTTTGCTTATTGTTTTCTGTTCCTGTTTCACATTATAAGGAAAGCATAGTGATCTGACATGACATCTGGCTTCTGCTACTGTTGCTATCAAATCTGATCATTTATTGTTACTGTTCTGATCTCAGTCCCCCTTTGTTATTGGTTCATGGTTCTAGAATAGTCCCGAACCCTCAAGGATTCTTTTATTATTCCGAATCTGATCCTTGGACTGAGTCTAGATTCTAGTATTCTATTCTTACATCGGATCCTAATAATCCATTAAATTTGGAGCCATTATTTCAGATTCTCAGCTACTGATCTCTGTTTACTGGTTTATTACTGATTCCGGAATTTTATTCCTTCACTACAATTCTGCCTTATGGGGGTTTTAAACCAAGGTTCTTTTATCTCGGTTTCGAGGCCAGTTTTGAATCTGGTCAAAACCTAGGATTTTTCTAGGCTGGATTCAAAAGGTTTTTGAGGCCCAGAAAATGGTTTTTTTAACTGATATTCCCAATATTGCTAGTGTACATTGAATGCTACTGTACACCAACCCTTTTTTTTTTTTTTGGGTAAGATGCACCAACCCTATTATAAACACCGACTACATATTTTTATTTTTCTTAATTTTTCAAGCCAAAACAGAATATTTTTCTTATTTATTTTCACTTTTTTGAATTTCATCAATTATTTTTGAAAATTTCAAAAATAAGAAATTCGGATTTGAGGGGAAAAAAAAGGCATTACCTTCAAGATCCAATCTTCCAATCCAAGTGTAGAAGGTTGAATACATATGATAATGCCAAAGAGTGGTGTCAATGAAGCCATTTGGGGGCAAAAAATCCAAGTTTTTGGCACCCTCGAGTTCCTGTCGAAACCATGGTTTAAAAACTCAACAAGATCTCAACGAGATCTCAAGAGTTTAGAAAATTTCGACATGGTCGAGACAAGACTCGATACGAGACTGAGTCTCGAGTTTCTCGACTAGTCTCGATATTTTCGACCATTTCTCAACATTTTCGATCAGTTTTCGACCAGCTCTTGAATGGTCTCAACATAATGTATGAATTATGATCGTATGGTTTACTTGACTACTTTGGATTTTTCGACTATAACAATTAACTAATTAAGTGTTATTATATTTATCTTCTCCTAAAATATAATTTTACTTAGTTCATTTGGTCTTCTTTGATCTTCTACTAGTACAACATTATGTAGAATAGCCAAAATTACCCTAGGTTTACATCTGAACTTCAGATCGAAACTACCAAATATGGGTGTAAACCCAAACAACCACCATGTGTGATTATTTTTACAATTTTATGGTTTAAATATGCTTATATATACTAAAATAGGGTTTACCTAGAGTATTAAGCTTTAAAAAGGCCATTTTAGGGCCGAGACGCACTTTTGAAGCCCTCATGGCTTTTTTCAGTCACGCCGAAATTTCGAGTTTTCGACTGAGATCTAGGGATCTCGGTTTCTCAGAGGGTTGAGACACCCTCGAGACTCGAGATTTTGAACCATGGTCGAAACAAGAAGGTTCCGTTTGCGTTAAGTGATTTTCTACTCACGATTCGACCATGTTTCAATCGAAAACCCAATTGAAACCCATTGAAACATGATACAACCCAATTTTTCATCTCAGGGCAGGGCGAAGAACTATGTTCTAAACCCCATCCTTTAGACTCTTTAGAAACCCATCACAGGGCAAACTATAATCTTTGCAAATATGAAATCTATCAATAATATTAAAACAACAGAAACAAGTAAAACACCAAAGATTGGATATCATTAGCAGTAAAAGCCTCGGAAAGGTGGGGTGACTAATGAGTAACAGTTAACTGTCACATCTACTTTAACCATGAGAAGCTGCCTATAACTTGCCTTCTCATTCAATTGCAATTGAGTATCTGCTCCTGACTTCATTGTTTCCTCTGGGAGAGATGAGAGAACCAAACCTAAAAGTGAATCTCTGTCAATGCCTTCAAGATAAGCATGCAACACATTTATTTCAGTCTGAATTGGCAACCCTTTAGCTAGTGCATCTTCCAATGCAAGTGCTCCCTGCAAGATCCCAAACATAACGCCAGGGTGTTAAGATTATTATAAGAACAATATGTCTCAACAGTACATCTCCTTAATAGAACAAAGAATGAAGAAAAGACATCTACCAGTGCTAGCCTGTGAACAGAGTGAGTCTGGCGAGCCTCTTCTGATCGAGCATAGAATGCCATGCATAAGGCATTAATCTGAAATAAATAATTAGTTAATTAATCAAAGGAAGAGCTAGTGAATTAAAATAGTTTCTATAAATAAATTCAGGTTATCTACAACTCAAATTATTTTAGAATATGAAAATATACTAATCATATGCAATATAACAAGCAGAATGCGAAACTAAAAGGTTGCCTCATGCACAGCAGTTAATGATCAACTCAAGGGCGTTCTAAGCCTAATTGAATGGAATAAATAGGATGAAAATATTAAAGAACATCAGTAAAATATCAAGGATCAGAAACTCAGAGTTATATCCCACATGTTTACAATTATAATATATAGCCAAAAAGACACTGTATGTAGGTAAGGGGCATCTCATGATTGTGTAGAAGCCATACATCCAGATTTGCTTCCGCCATTTTTTCAATCTGTGATGCCTTCTCACTTGCGATTGCTGCAGCGAGTTCCGCTTTTGCCAACTCCTGAACCTTCTTCAGCTGCAATTCTGCTTCGTTTTCCTGCAGACCATATATTAGGAATTCAAATTTAGTAATCTGAAGTTATTGAACCATGTAGACAATCTATTTGAACTGTGGAAACATAATCACACCTTCTGTTCCAGTTCCATCTTAAGTTTCTGTTCTGCTTGCTCCTGAAGTGACATGATATTAGCTTGATTCTTCGATCTTTCTTTGTTTAACTCCTGAAAGAAAAGAATATCATGGTTAAAGTAAGCGATGAAATACGTTGACCATTACTTTGATATGTACACTCGACATTGTACTACTGGTGATTCTGATTACTTCTGCAATAGCTTATAAAGGAGCAGGCTAAACTACACAGAAGTTTCTGTACATTGTGCAAAATGGTTGTTGCACTACTTTAAAAGTGATTCAAATGTGATAAATGGAAACTACTGCACATATCTTCCTTAATACCCTTACTACTAGTGAAACAGAGAAGAACAACTGAACTAGACATGGTAAGATGTAGATGAATTTGAAGGTGGCACACAGAAAGAGTAGAACTTCATTCAAACAACTAGAAGTAGGACAGAATTTTGCCCATTCATTCCAAAGTATCCCAATGGTACTGATTGGCCAACAAATCACTATAACTTTTTGTCGTAATATGGGCTCGGTTTAGTCCAAGGGTATAATTGTCTAGGATTGTTATTTTATTTCCCTTGTACTTTGAGCCTATATAAATAATATGACCTTCATCGTTTGAGACATGTCAAACCATTATTCTAAATTTTAACACCTTTATTTCCTTAAGGAGCAATGCATCCAACCACTTTTTATCTTTCCCACAAATTGCATTCAAACTGTACTTCACAGATATAAGTTACATGAGGCATTCATAAATCATAACAATTACATCGGAAAAAAAGAAAAGGAACGGTGAAGGGATAAAAAGTGGAGTTCCAAAATTATTTAAAAGTCAAAGGTGTAGAATTAGACATTCAGGTACCCGACACAAACTGGAAACCTCAAGCATTATGTAACTCCCAACAAAAAAGCTAGCTATTCTGGAATTATAAGCAATGAGGAAGAAATGAAAATTTTTCATTCTTTTTAAGTTTCACGGATTGTGGTTTCTGAAATTTAATTAGCATTTACATTCAAGGTCCCCACAAAATACATTCTTCGCATTGATAACCAATTTAATTGCTCGAGCAAATGTGGAAATGCAGATCAAATCAACAAACTCTTTTGTTGGTCATCTGGCAGTATCTTTAACAATACTTTGACGATTGTTCACTCATCCAAGGTGAGAAATAAATATAAACATGGCTTTTTTTTCTTTTTGAAAAGAGAGAGAGAGAGAGAGAGAGAGAGAGAGAGAGAGAGAGAGGGGGCTAAAGATCAGCAGAAAAGGTATTAGAAAAAGGAATACAGGAATTAATGTCCAGGAATACCCAGACGGGATACAATTATATAAATATCAAGCAATTAAACAGATTCCTCACGTTTGGCATCGCCATCGGCAAGAAAATTTAATTAACAAAGAAGAGAAGATTAAAAAAAAAACTAGTCAAAACGAAATTTAAATTTCCAAAAACATCCGCAAAACATCCCTCAGTTCTTGACATCTTGTTTCACTCAAAGAAGAGAAACTTTGCTTACAATGTCGCACTTGACTGTTTTTTATTTAAATTAATCCTATTTTCCAGTACAAGTTTAATTACAGGGATCCAAGATAGCAACCTGTAATATAATGGGGGTTGACCAGCCTAACAATGAGCTCACATGATTGTAAGATGCAAGTGCAACAATCATTTTTCACAAATACCTAGAATGGAGGGTAAGCACGCAAGTGACCCAGCAGGCACTGTTCTTTGACACATTACACCCTTTTAATACATTTATTCCCCTTCTTGACACATTTTAGCCAAGTCCCTGTACGCATGCCCATGTTTGGGGACAGATCACTATACCCCAACTTCACAAGTTTTGGGGGAAAGGTGCATCTGACTCCTTGACACATACCTGAACCTGATACTTGTACCCTAACTCATGTAACAAAGCTGTTTATTGCTTCCTCTCTCAGAATTCTCTCTAGTTCTCTTCTGTTAACCTTCTTATTATCCCAATGATCTCCTTCGTGTCTCTCTGTTCCTTTTTCACCGACTCTACTCCAGAGCTGCAACTTCAGGTTATTTGACTGTTTCATCTGGTTTAGCAAGTCCCTCTCCCCTTCCATTTTAATTTTGGTTGCCACCAAAGAACATCTATATGTCAGGTACATCTATATGTCAGGTTAGATAATACTTTTCTGTCCTCTTTTTGTTGCTTTGTTTTCCGGGTTTGTATCCTATTTCTGCGACTACTCTTTCTTCTGTATTCCTTCTTGTTTCAGTTCATATACAATTTACTGATTTCTGTTAGTCATTGCCACTAATTCTGGTTTGCATTCCTAATTTTAGACCTACTTATTTGTATCAGTTTAACCTCGGCTTTATAAACCATAAGTTCCAACACTGCTATCAGTCCAACACAGTAACCATACTACCCTAAGAATAAGAGAGTCTATACCTCCTAAATCACATGATAGGGTACTGACACTAGTCCACTCAACCAGGATTTTCATGCCATCTTATTTAGGGTTTGAGTTAAATGAGTTCTCCCATAAACCCTTAAAAAAATTTCTGAGTTAAGAAATTTCTGATAATTCTGTTATCATATCAAATATCACCACCGGATCCAGGTTCTTTCCTATTTCACATATCAGTTTGGCCCTATTTCTGCCCATACTTCAGCAGATTCCCACATCTTAACCTAAATTCCATGCCCTACTTCTTTTTGTTATATAGGTGCCTCTCTGATTCTTTTTATACTCTATCGGCTACTACAACAGTTGTTTATCTTTTTAAAATTTTTTCTTCTCCGGTTAGATTGTAAAAGGAGAGGAAAAGAAATGCATGCAAAAAACACATGTAAACCAGCCAGCTAGATGCTCTTTTAGGTTCCATCTGGTTTAGGCCACCAAGTTGACAGGTTCCAGTTCAACCAGGTTTGACAATCCAGGATGGTCTGGTTTTCAGAATAAAGGTGAAACTTGTAAATAAATAAATAAAACAAAAGAAAATTTTTTTATTTAAGCATTACTGTGCTGCCCGAATATTTTACCAATGGGAAGCTCTCTCTTCTTTTTTTTTTTTTTTTTTGCGCGGGGGGCGGGCTAATTAAACTTGAACCATAGTAAATTCAGTAAACGAAACACAAGTATGCACTGGAATAAAAAACACGATCAATAATACACCAGTAAAACTTAAAAGAAAATAGCTGATGACAATGGTAATCTATACAACCTTATCTAACATAGCCGCCTCTTCAGCATACATAAGCTCCCTGGCCCGTGCATCCTTCAGTTCTTTCTCATACTTCTCCTATAATCCATATATACATTGGGAAGAACCAAAGATGTAACAAATAGTTAAACATAAATTATTTATCAAAAAGAAAAAAAGTTCAACACCCAGTGAAAAACCACCACCAGATCAAAATATAATCATTTTGAACTATTTAAGTTAATAATCATGTAAATCAAACCTTCAACATCCTCTTTTCTTCAATAAAAACGCGTGCATCCAAGTCAGCTTGCCTTTTCTCCGCAGCATGAATGGCTTGTAAGAAATCAAGAACCAACTTTCCATCCTCAGAAAAGTAAGCATTCTTCAAATCATCAGACATTCCTGATGAAGACTTCGGTTGCACAATACCAAATTTAACATAAGCAAACAATGTGTTAGTTCTAGGATTGTTACCAAGTATATGCACGAACAACAATAGCAAATAGAGAACGCAAACAGTATCGTGAGAGCTATTTCCATAAACTAACCTCTTTTTTAGGGTGGAAGGGTGCATCACCCTTTCCGCTCTCAGGTCTTCGTTCATCCTTTTCCTGGAGAAAATATGCATCAAGAAGGGAACTTGGTGACTCTGCATCATCACCTAGTTTATCCTGCGGGAAGGAAAAGAGGGAAAAAAATAATAATATTGAAATTAATTCTGACGGAAACCCAACAAATGACTCTGCAAATACTGTGAGGGAAGTTTAAAATTGATATTCACAGTAATACAAGAAAGAAGTTAATACAGAAGAAAACAAGTATGCTAACAAGAACCTCTAAGTCCAACCTTGGATTGTTGTCAATTTGATCTGAATTCATTCACTAAATCCTACGATTCAATACCATTTGATACCCAGCCATTTCAGATTCACCTGGTGAGTAGCATTCTAGCTGGAATTGCTAGAATTGGTTACGACTTGGATGTGAGTCTTAATATCACGTACGGTTCAACCGATTCTTAAAGATAGTGACAGGGTTGATTTGGCAGAGAAATTAGACAAACTCCATCACAACAAAACTATTCTTTTGGTTTTCCTTGTTACTTTTTTCAATTCTTTTCCTTTTCTTTAACCTCTCTAACACTTGTCTAAGGATTTTAAAAAGCCTCTTTTGTTGTTTTGAGTTTCATTGAAAAATAATTGGGGATTTTCAAGCTTTTTCTTCCCTAAAACCCAAAACTCAGATATCTCCTTCAATACATCATGGAATTTGACTCTGTTTGGTGCCTTCATTTCCTTTGAATTAAAAGCTTCAAATGGAGGCAAGGATTAAAGTATCGTGTATTGCTATCGTATCGGTCAGGTGATTTTAAGAGACGTATCATAGAGTATCGTGGATACACTAGTATACGGGGTAAGATATTAGGGAACATGCAAAAGCAAAACCCAATTTTTAAGCATAAAAAATTATAACAAACAATCTTGAAGTATTTACAAGGATTAAAGACATAGTTGATGATATTCGATGAGCTACAACCATCGGTTCACATGAACTGTAGGTTTTCAGCAAGGAAGAAGACCAAAAAAGTGAAAACATCAGTTATATCAAGCTTTATATGTGTATATCAACCGTATCGAAATGTATCGGTTTGTATCAAGGTGTATCGGTTCGTCTTGAGTTGTATCGAGCCGTATCGGTAAGTGTCTAATTTTTTGTGAGAATGAAAACTTAAGTGTATCAATACGATAATACGTATCGAGTCTATCGACCGTATCAAAGTGCATCGAGTTGTATCAGTTCAATACAGTGGATACATGTTGATAGACTTTTTTTTTAAATAAAAGAGATACGTAACAAAGAGTATCGTATCGACCATTGCCGATACAGATACTATCAGCGAATACGGGGTGTATCGTATTTAAACTTAAAACCATGGATGGAGGTGACTTGAGGAAGTTTTGCTGGAGACTGTAATTTATTGGTTTTCTTAATTCCTTGGGGTTGTTACTCTTAATTATTTTATGGGGATGTTTATGTAGGAATATAATGCGAGTCTTGTACAATATAGGTCTCAAGAGCTTCCAAACAACATTTCTATGGTTTTCAGTTAATGGATATGCATTAAATTATATCTTTATTTTAAAAAATTTTAATTGTTCGCAATTTTTCAATTGTTTTGGGGAATATTTTTGAATCCTACAATTCATGGTTCAAATCCGGATTCAATTCACCAAGATCTCATTGAGATTCTCTGATTCAGGTGCGGGAGAGAGGTGATAAGTTTTGTAGGCACATTGTCTCAATGTTTGAAACGAGGTCAGAACAGCTAACATACAAATTCCCTAGTGATTCACAGTAAATCCAAACAAGAAATGCACCCAAAACTAGTATAGACTATAGAATGGCCACCGAGGTTGCCCATACAACTGCATAACCACCTCTAACTGTATTGCTAGAAGAGACCAGACATATGGATAGACACTGGCCTTATGATCTTGGAACAATCCAAGGACCTAGGAATTTAGGAGTGGCTGAGTGGCTCCAATAGGTGATAAATTGAGAGGGAAAGTCACTTAAAGTGGCCTGGGCATTTTCAAAGAAGGATATGGAATACACCAAGTCACCAACAAGAAGGATCAAATCACGTAAATTAGAGGAGCTACAATAACAAGGGTAGACCAAAAATAAAGTGGGAAGCAAGGATATGCATGGCTATGGGTTAATTAATAGTTAGCAACAGATATGACTAATAAAATCAAATAGAAAAAAAAAAAAAAAAAGGAATGTTTAGCCAGCCTCATTTAGTTCGGATGATGAGTTGATTGATTAGTTCACGGAGAGAGTTTATAGTTGCCATTTAGCTGGACTAAGAGATTAGCAGTGCCAGTTATGTCTGAAGAAGTAACTGAATAAGATATGCTTTATTTGGGTTTTGTAGATGGCCGACTGGGAAAAGACTGGGTTCTGTAATCTTCCAGGTTTTCTTGGTTGTTTTCAATGGATGGCAGGTTAAGTTGATGCATTCAAGCTAAAGGACAGGTGTAGGACTAAAACTGATGGGATGCAAGACAGGAGAAGAGAAAACAAGCAAATTAGTAATTGGTGATTTTTTAGATGATGTTTATCTGCCTCTAACAGTAGAAATTAGCAAAAAGTAAATGAAAGGAGGAGGGAAGGCATGGAGAAGAGAGGGAATTGATTTCCCCAGGAGTCAAAGCTATAAATACCAGGGATCCACCTAGATTTCGAGTTAACCTCTACCATCAATAAACAAGGCAAGAGCAATTGACTTGCAAAAAGTCAATTTCCAATTTATAAACAAGATTTTATACATAAAATACTAAAACTTAATACACTTTTTACATTGATTGAATTGAACACCCTACCAACCAAAGGGAAAAATTATTGGTATAAATTTTCACAATGGTAAAACAACCAAGCAGCAACCAAAAATGAGAGAAATCTCGCAACCAACATATAAGTACCAGAGTCTCAGATCTGCACAGCCTATGTCAGATGCAAGAGCATCAAAAATCAAGAAAATTCATAATTATATTGATCTAGTGGAGGTATCACATCTACTTTGGAAGAATCAAGAGGGAGGATTGAATATTTTTATGTGGAAGATACTTTAGTAGTTTATTCATAAGATTAGTCCTCTTTTCTTCATATAGTTAAAGCCTTTGGTTTTATATTATCTTCATTTACTTCTGTATTTTTCATGGTGTCGGGGAGATTATTATAGTTTCTAAAAATTGAATTTCAGTGACTTCAAAATTCAGGATTTTTTCTATTTAAGAAGTTAGGGTGAAAGAGTCAAAAAAGAGATTTAGCTTCCGGTTTTCCTCTTTTTAAGAAATGGAAACTAGTTAATGGGGTTCTAAATCACCTAGGCATCAAGGTTTAAAACACAAATGAAAAATTTTCATCTAACCCCCAAAAAGGATGTCAAATTCTATCTAACCCCAAAAGTTTTCAAATGTCTCATCTACCACCTAAAATTTTTCCACCGTTAATCAAAGAGACACCACCCATTAGTAGAGTCCCATTAGTTGCAAATATTAGGACAATAATACCCTTATTCCAAAAGTAAAAGACCATAATGCCCCCCAAAGTAAAAAACACCTTTACTTACCAATTTTTCATCTTCTACAATAAAAGTAAAAAGAAAATGAAATTTTTTTTTATCTTCCCATCTGTTTTTCAGGTTTCTTTCTTCCCAAACCCCAGAAATCTGGAGACGAAGAGCAAGAAACAAGGGGATCCTCCTCTGATCGTTTCCTACGTCAGAGTTCAATGTCTGCAATTTTTTTTTTCGTTTCTCTGAAGATACTTCAGTTAAAAGGGTTTTTGTTGCTCTGTTTTTTTTTTTTTTTTTTCAGTCAAAAGGGTTTACGGATGAGTCAAATCCAAGCAAGAAACGGAAGGGGATCTATATAGGGATTGAAAGAAGATTACGGGAGAAGAAATAGGGGATCTATATAGGGATTGAAAGAAGATTACGGGAGAAGAAATAGGGGATATATAGGGATTGAAAGAAGAAGTAGGGAGAAGAAATAGGGATTGAAAATTGAATGGCAACGGGAGAAGAAATAGGAAGTGAGAGAAGATTACAGGAGAAGAAATAGGATCGGCTCTTACCCAAAAAAAAAAAAAAAAATCAGCCATGGCTAAAATCAATATGAATCGACCGATCAAGCTGATCTGATTTCAATAGTTCAAAACTGTAGTTGGAATCTTCGTCGTTTTCCAGTTTTTCCCGGAAACGGGTCATTCTCATTAATGGAAGAACTTCATGAGGTCTGGTCAGTAGGTGACGCTTCTTGAGTGTCTTTCAAGCTGGTTAAGGTGCGATGAAGCGTGGGAGAAGAGAAGGAAAAGCTGTAGAAGCAAGAGTGAGCAGAGGAGATAGAGAGAGAAACAGAGATTTTCTTTCGTGTTTTATTGATTTTGTTAGAGGGAGAAAGAGAAATGTGTGTTACAGACTTACAGTTGGAATAGAGAGACGATCAAGAATTTTGCTCCGTTCCTTCTTGGGAGAAAGATGATCGAAAATATTGCATTTCCCCAATATTTGATTTGTGATTTTGATTGTTGATGGAATTCTGAATCTAATGTTTTAAAGAAATGGGCAAATTAGTAACTTTATCTCATTTTAATGTTTTAAAGTTTCAAATAGAAAGGGTAGGAATATCTACTCACATGTTCAGTCAAGTCTGTCAGTTAAATGGGGCCGGTTAGAGTTTCTGAAAACCATTGGGTAGTAGATAGAATTTGACATCCTTTTTGGGGGTTAGCTGAAAAATTTTCAACACTAATAAACCAGAATCAGAGAATAGCAAACAGACAATCATCACTAATTCAGAAAGAACAGTTCAGGTAGGTATAAAACTCTGGTCGATTCCTCTATTGAAACGTATGAAACCCTTCTTGAATTAGAAAAGCAAAACCCAAGATAGAAACTGGAACCAGAATTAGTAAGTTACAAAGTAGCAACTCAGATTTGGTAACTACCAAATTTAGAAGATTCCAGATTCAGAAATTATCAAAGAACTACCTATCCAAAAAAATTAGAAAACTGAAAATAGAAACTTGCATAAAATAAAGGTTGGAATTAAAACGAGATTTTGGAAACTGATGAAAATAGAAAGTAGTAGAAACAAACTAAAGAAAATAGAAAGTAGAAGCTTTAGAGAATAGAAACCAGAATTAGAAAATAGTGCTGGAACAGAAATCAATAACAGATGGAAATAGAAAACCAGATTCATAAAAGAAGATGACAACAACCAGCAACAGAAACTAGCCCTCACATGTCAGAAAACTGTGATTTAACAAAAACAGCGTAATAGGTACTTTCTGAACTTGATGATTGATTCCGGCTCCAGAACAAAACAGTAGGTTAGCAAATCTGAAATCTAAATATGCAACTGAAGAGAATTAGAACACAGAATCAGTAGCAGGAAAACAGAACAATAAAAGAGAACAGAACTGCTATGCACAGGAACAAAAGAACGCAGAAAAGCTGCCTGATTCACTGAAGATAGAAGAAGAGAAAGAGAAGAAGATCTGTTCAGGAGTCCCATCAGAACTACAGTCAAGAAATCCCTCATAACCTCAATCCTGGAATCCCACCAAGAGCTTCATTGCATCTCACAGCAAAAGAGCTCTGAATCCCACGGATCTAACAAGCTGGCAGAAACTAAATTTGATCTAAAGTGCCCTTCTTTTTATTTATACAACGAAGAAATAACAGCATTAGGGAACTCTCCACGTGCAGGCTAAGGAAAGTCACATTACAACTTAACTCTTGAAAATAGAAACAAACAACTAATCTCATAAATGCCTCTGTCCCTCATACTTGGGCTTATATAATTGGCCTATTACAATAGAAAATTCAGAAATACTAAGCCCATGGACCATATAACCCATTGGGAGTTAAAATTGAGTCTAACCAGAACTAACCAGTTCTGAATCACAAGTCTAACCAAACCAAGACTGGTTCAGTCTTCAAGAATTGCAGGACCAAGAAGGGCTGATTTCATACAGCTGCCAACCCTCCTCTTTCTAGCTGAGAGCTGCATCACTAGTTTTTCCCGTACAAGCACATCTATTACATGTTTTGGAAGACAGAATAAAAGTTCCCTTTTAAGTTTTTTTTTCTTTTCTTTTGGGGGGTTGGGTGGGGGGGGTGTTGGGTGGGGGGGGGTGTTGAAAAGAGTTGCTGCTCTTACAAACTAGTTGTTTGTTTCCAAAACCAGAAATCAGACTTGAGGTCCCAGAAGGTGAGTGCTCCAATTGCTTCAGTTTCTAAGACCTAGGCAAAAAGAATATTAGAGTTTCTCAGTTGTTCTTTGACTTGTAACAAAGTTTTAACAAGGAATGACCACAGGGCATCCCAAGACCCATTTCTTGGCCTGGTTATGAGCCACAAACAACAACCAAAACAAGGGTTCTCCATTCGCTGTGACTTTTAGGAGATTGAGGATCTATGAATACAAGGGTTCTCCATTCGCTGTGACTTTTAGGAGATTGAAGATCTATGAATTTACTTTCTGAATCTCAAATCTTATGATTTTGGAACCTTTATATGATTTCTGGTGAATTTTACATTAGAACCTGGTTTTCTGAAACCATAATTTGTGTCAGTTCTTTTGGTGGCTGGATTTTGTGTTTATAATTGACACTACTATCTATATATAACATTGTGGGATTCCATCAAGTACTTAGTTCTTTGGACCACTGTCTGACAAAGGAGGTCAGTTCTGCCTTATAAGAAAATGCTGAATTTTCTTAATCAGTTAATTAGAAAATTGTTAGTGTAGCGGATTAAGCTTTCTGTTCCCATTACCTTCAGGATTACAGGTTTTTTTTTTTTTTTTTTTTTTTTTTGGGTAAGTACCTTCAGGATTACAGTTATTTGAGACCCATCCAACAAAAATATCAAAACTCATTATGTTTCCGGAAAAAAAAAGAATTTACAACTGAACACCACACAACCCCATTTAGATTTGGGGTTTAAACCCATTTCACCATTGCAGAAGTGAAGACCTTAGGAATAGGAATTCAAGAAGACCCATCTTTGGAGTGGTCCCAGTTAAAATTAGAAAAAGACTCCGAATTGGTGATTAAATGGATGGCTCAAGGTGGAGATAGTCTATGGTAATATTCACAACTTATTAGGCAGGCTAAAATTCTCTTCCAAGTTTGGAACATCCCATCGAATGGATAGCTTAAATCTAATGACACATTGTGCATGAGCTTGTAAGAGAGGGCTCCCTTAGGGATCATCTGTATATAGAGCCCTAGCTGATCATGCAATCCAATTATTCTCTTTGTTTTAATGTGGTACTATCATTATCTAATTCAATTTTATTCAGGAAAAAAAAAATCACTGGAATTTTAGTGAGTTGAAATTTTGCATGCAAAAATAAGAGGTCAGAGAGAATCAGGAGCAATACAGATGTAACCAAACATAACAGTTCGTTAAAAAAAATAATCAATAAAAACAAAAACAAAAACAAAAACAAAAACAAAAACAGATGAAAGATATGCTTATACCTCTGGACTGTCATTTGAGGAAAGCTGATGAACTGGAGTTGTCTTAATCTCAGCTTCTTCAGGAACTGCCGTTGTGTCAGGAAAAATAGGTGCACTGTCATCTCCCTTGATCTGTTCCTTGCTTGTTTCTGCATGCGTAAGACCATTTCCGATGTTTTTCAAATCAGGACTTTCTTCAACTGATATATCAGAATGAGGACTTGGACCATCAGATGTGATATTATCTTGATTAGAACTTGGAAATTCTGTCTCATGAACAGGGATTGTATCCTCCACAGGTGACACTTCCAATTTATCCTGGACCTGGTTTACATCTTCCATTTTGCTTGGATCCTGAGTAGTAGAAAGATCCAACTGAGGCTCATTGTTTTCTCCCTTATGGCCCACATCAGGTCTTGAACTGGTTGTCTCTTGATTGTTTTTATAAACTATTTGTTCCCCTAAACTTTCGGGGCCCTTCAGAATCTTATTATCACCATCATACTTAGAGTCAGTAGAAGAATGATCTTTAAAAAAAGGTTGACCTATATATCCAGTTTGATAAGCTGCCATGCCGACAGCACCAACTGCAATACTTCCAATGATAACTTTTGAGATATTACTCCCCGACTCAGGTGGTTTACCCTTGGAACCAGGTCCTTGTGATGCATTTTGTTGGGATGCGACTGATAATTCTTTTCTGGAAATAAGACAAAATGGTTTCTGTGGGGGTCGGGGAGTAGATAAATGCATAAATAACAAATTCTGCTCCTAGATAAACCTAGGTATACCAAAAAAATGAGTTTTAAGACAATACACATTGGTAAATGCCACTTAACATCTCAATTTCTTGGTTTTTTCTAATTTATCGATTTAACTTAGTTAAAAAACTAGTTTTTTTTTTTTATTTCTATTGCTTTTTTTTTTGTCCTTGGTTTACCAAAAAAATGTCTATTAAGACATTACATATTGGTTCTTTTTTTTAAAGGTCAAGCAAATTGAAAATGTAATTATATGACATTACACATTGGCGAATATCACTTAAGACCATGATTTCTTGTTTTTTTTTTTTTCTAGTTTATCGATTTAAAGTTTCTTTTTATGTTGTATATTCTTATTTTCAATTATAAATTAAAAAAAAAAAAAAAAAAAAAAAAAACCCAAGGAAAGCGGCCCATGTGTGGAAACAGGCCATTGTGCTCTATCTTACACTGTTATTGGTTTGTTTCCCTTCTATTGGGTTTGCATGGCATTTAAACAGTTTATTACCGTCCAGCCTACAATTTCTTTGACTATTATTGCGAGCTCTTTAGTTAAGAAATCATTCCCAGTTCTTTATCTTGTTGATTACCATCTCTGTCTAACTTCTTTTGATAATTAATTGTGTCTAATATACGATGGAGCTTTATCCTTTCAGAAGCAGAGGCACCCAAGCTGAGGTTATATAGACGAACCTGCTTTTACGGATCCACACTGGATCATTGACTTGTGAATCTAATGGTTTTGCAGTTTTGAGGCCTTTTCTCTATTAATTATAAATGAAATAAAATGTTTATACCCTCAATATCCTAATTGCTAGGAACCAATGTGGGATCCAAGGTGAATTATAAATTAGGATCAGCATTAAAGCCTGCCAATGTGCTATAAAGTTCCTACATGTAGCTCTGCATGTTATCAGATGGGAGAAGATAACACTTCCACTTTCCTAAAGCTAGAACCCACATGTGGGATCAGGACCCCCTATTAACTTATGTTTCCATCTATTTTCCGTTACATGTACATGCTCACTATGAGATGTCTTGGTTTACATGAAAAACTTCTTCATTGTTGAGCAAGTATGGGTTCTAATAGTTTTGTTGTTTTTCTTTTGTTTTCAAGATTATCAAACATCTTTGAAGTGTTCATAGATTTTTGCAAAAAGAAATGAAAAGATATTTTTCTGCACTCTCACATTGAGTTTGATCAACTATCCTTTGTATGAAAGAGTGTGTTAAGACTTTCCAAAAGAAACAAGCAAGCAAACTATTAACTAAGAGTCCTTTGGAAGAGCACTCATTGTATCTTGTAGTGGGTTTACACCAGTACTTAAAGTGAAAAAGGGGGGCGGTGGAGAGATTGAATTGTCAGATTAGATTTCGAGTGTAGGGAGCTCAGTTTGAAAAAGAAGGGATAAAAGAGAGGGCATCAACCTATCATCAATAGGAAAGAAAAAAAAAGAAGTGGGGAAGAACATTAGAAGATTTTTCTTCATATGACATGATATTTTCATTTTAATTCTTAAGCAACTTCAAGCACCTTTATTTTGATTGATATCCTAGTGGATTGCAATTTTGATTGCATAGATAGTCTTGGTTGTACTTTAATCTGTTCCGTCACCTATGTCTATTCTAAAGAATTCTTGGTTTTAAGGTCTGGATCCATAATTTATCTAAATGGAAATTTCTGAAGGATATTTTACAAAGAAAAGCTAGAACGTAGTTTTACTGTCTACTTTTTGCGCCCCCAATTGATATGGACACTGAATCCGTTATTCAGCTTCTGACTTGGAACTATTAGAAGGATAGTTAGTCTCCTTTAGATCAAATGACCAGGTCTGTTTACCTCTCTCCATGATCTCCCCTCTCTCTCTCTCTCTCTCTCCCCTCAAGCTCCTCTCTTCACATCTCCTTTTCTCCCCTATCCTCTCTTCCCCCCAAAAAAAAAAAAAAAAAAAAAAAAAAACTCATGGCCACACATGCATTTGCACGTGAATGTTTAGTAGTCCATCTAAAATATATATATTGACACAAGTCAAAATAAAAGGTTGACGTTGTTGGAAGTGATCTAAGGAAAAATATACCGAGGTTTTGGAGGGTTAATAATTAGATGAATTTCTGGAAGCAGGAAATGTAATGTAAATTTTGGTTAAAGAGGTCATGCAATCATATTCTCTGCATATGCAAACTCTTCTTATGGGAATGAATAAGGTAAAAATTAAGTTGTTAGGCTGTCAGTCCAATATGTTAAGGTGACCAACCAAGCAAAAAAAAGAAATATGAACAACATAAGAACGAATACAATATAAACACGCCTGGGTTATACATGCCTGAGTTGTAATCTGCCTAGGGATCCGCTTTACAGATTGATTGCAAGAAAACTCCAAAATGCACCTGCCACAATAAATTACATGTCACACACTTCTTCTTGTGATGCTACAAGATGGTCAAATTAACTGTTTGTACTATCACTTGAGAAACACTTTAATAGGTTAATAAACAATGAAACCCCATTTAAGCAATCCAATTATTAGAGTATTAGAAGTACAGGTGAAGCGTTCCGGAAAAGAAACCCTACTAGACATTGCATTGGGCCAATGGCTGATAGAATAAATAAGCGAACGATGGAAAACTTGTATTGAATTAAAGTGAATCAAGCCATTGAATTGAGCTTCCTATAACGCAACGAAAGAAGAAAACCAGTGAAAATTTTGTACCTTCGCATCATCGTTGATTGCCTGGGAGAAAGCCGGAGACGGAGCGAGATTGGCGAGTCAAGCTGCTGCTCCTTTTGATTTATTAAAATCTTCCCGCCATCGAACACTTATTTCGCGGTTCGAACTTCGAAGGTTGCAGAGCTGAAGAGAGGAAGAACTCTCTTTCGCTTGTCCAGAAATGAGAGTTGCCTGAAAATCTCTCGCTTACAGGGGCTCCAGGGAATTTTCATGTTTTTTAGACTCCTTTCTCTTGGAGATGGACCCACTGCGGCGGTATAGGCATAGCATAATAGCCGTTGTTCCTCGTGCCTTCTGTGATGGGCCTGGTTCTTCCCAGAACCTGGCATGCCCAATCGGCCCAGTGCTGCAAGGCCAGGCAGGGTCTGGTTGTGTAGCGAAGGCCACAAGGAGGGAAAGGGGTGTCTACGGTCGGTTCGGTTCAATCTCAATTTGGATTGATATGGTTTTGGTCTTATACACCTCAGTCCAATTATGTTCCAATCAAAATTTTTGGTTCTAGTTTCAGTCTTTATTGAACTGGCTTAATGGACTCCATTGGTCCACTATCAGTTCGGTTTTAATTTACTATATGTATATAGTAACAAACTAACTTAATGGGTTCTATTGGGACATTATTGAGTTGGTTCGATTTCGGTGTTTTATATGTATATTTAATAAAATATTGGCTCAATGAGCTATCCGTTTCGGTCATGTTTGTCTTATTTGCTTCGGGTTTATCAATTAGTCGTGTCTGTTTTGGATTTTCATCATACTCTATAAACAACCCATTTACATTCCAATAAAGTTCGATTTTGATCTAATCAAAGTTGAATCAAATTGATACGGTTTTGGGTTTCAATTTAGGTCCAATTTTGACACACTATGGTAGCAAGACTATAAAGCCTCCTGTTCATGCTTCAATGTAACAACACCCATTGCGTCTGAGGGGGCTACACATTCAATGTGTACCATCACCCATAGGCTTTGTTTAGTTGAAGGGAAGGAAAGGGAAATGAAAATTTTAAACTGTAAATATAAACTTTTGTAATGATTATAGCACATGCTATCATATTACTATGTAATTAATTCCAAGTTATTCTACATTTAGCTATTAACTTATACTTCACTTTGCATCTAAATCCATGTTATTTGAAAAGAAAAATAAATTTTACACCATACAAATATCATTACTAAATATGTTAAGAAATTTAAGTAATTTCTACAATTATGTTAGGTTACAACTATAAAAGTTTCCATTTAAAGTTTAAGAATTTCACTTCTCTTCCCTTCAATTCCCCCGGCAACAAAACAAAGCTATGAGAACTGCACGAGAAAGCCAATCTCAATATACATTCTCTCTATCTCTCTCTCCCTAGCCATCTATCATACTTGATTAGAATAGCCTTCTTCTGCCAAGTCACAGTCACTAACCAGAAAGAAAAATAATAATAATCTTGTATATATTACAAATCTATCACAATGTGACAAGGATAGCCATGATTAATGAAGAGAAACTCTTTTGATCAATAGATATTAAAACAACTTAAGTAAATTGGACTAAGGTAGCCATCGATCACTTGAAGGAATGAACTGAATTTTAAAAACGTATATGAAGAAAGACTAAAAACAAGAAATGCATGTCATTACGTTTGTCAACTCTGATGGGTCGGGTCGAGTTGAGTTGGGTTAAGTAATGAACATTGTCCCTACCTTTGGCAGTCAACACCCAACTCATCTAAGGCTTTTAGGCTATTTATTTTTATACCAACAGGGACATACTCCATTGTCATAACCTACAACCAAAAGTAAGCTCAATTAAATAAAGAAGACAGATGCAGAATACAATAGTTTAAACTTGGATTCATTCTATTGAAAGGTCGAACCCGTGGTGTAGTGTACTCCCAGTATATTGTTGGGACTTTTACATAAGCCATGTCTTTAAAGTTATTGCCAAATAATTCTGCATTTTTAGCCTCCTTGGTATAATCAATCTCCTGAGAATAGTAATTGTACCATAAAATGATTAACCAATGAAGAATTTGTTAGAAATTATTATACTTAGGGTTTGAACCAAACTCATTTATCTATTCATACAGTTACTATAGAACACAATAGAGAAGCCATTAACTATGATTCATAAATACATACCTGTCTGTGAAGAGATCGATTCCCATACGCTCTATGACGCTCCAAGCTTTGATCGAAATTTCTCGGCTACAGTCTTCCACAGCCTTCAGAGGATATCCTGATGTCTCTTACTAATGGGTGCAGAGAGAACTTATTAATTGTGGTTGTGGGGACTCTAACCCAGTATTTATAGAATACTGTTGTAACCCTAAAACCCTTCCCACAATAAAATTAGGTTTACCAAATATATCACATATCATATAACAAATCAAATCAAACCAGTTCTATCGTGTTAATTGGACTCTCACTGAATTGGGTAGTTTAGGTAATTAATTAAGCCCACATAAATCTAAAAATCTCCCACTTAGGCTATATTAATTATAAAATCACCGTCAATCAGTATGGTCATGGAATTCAACACACTAAAACGTCACTAACTTTGAAACATTCATTAAGCTTCCTAATGTAAGCAACAACGAATAATACACCTCAACATATGGCATATAAATTTATGTCAACCACAACAGAGGTCTGCTCAATATATGAATCGCCTGAGATAATGCATGAAAGTAAACTCTCATGCGAGTCCAAACTTGATTAAAGAACCTTAATCAAAGTGCCCCAAAACCTTTATGAACAACTAAAACATGGTATTTAAATAATTCAGAAATATAATACCATATATTGGCTAAACATCGCCTTTATTCTTTGATATTATCCTCTCATGGCAAACCGCCTCTAGTTTGGATTAATATCGCACTTTGACTTACCATCATTATTTGTATGGTTGAATACCGCCTCTTATCTTGACTGAATATTGCCTTATATATCTGGCTGAATACTGTCTTGTTCATCATTTGACTAAATACTGCTTGGTGTTCGACGAAATACTGCCTGATTTATCTTTGGCTAAATACAGCCTGATTTATCTTTGGCTAAATACAGCCTGATTTATCTTTGACATGTTAAACACATAACTATGTATGCAAAATAACAATAACGTAAATGCTAATGTAAACAAAATCACAGTTACAAAAGCTGTACCCATTAAACCATGAACAATACAATCAAACACAGTAAGCAATGTGAAAATACAAGTATAAACATAAAGAGTCTCACACTGATTAAGCATATCTAGAGACTCCCAGTGATTCTTAGATCTTTGATAACTTAAGCCTCTGATAAAATTAATTGTTTTCAATCATTTCTATATTGGACATATCGTCCATTGAAGACTCCTACTGACAAAACCTTAGTTAGAGAATCTACAACGATATAAAATCTTTTAATCTTTTCCTTACTTGAAGAGATTCGATCTCTATTATACTTTGAAATACTAGATTTCTTATTATTCTTTGAGAATAACACAACTGAACCGCTGTCACAACACATCTCAATAGGTTTAGAAATAAAGTTTACAACCTTCAAATCAGAGAATAAATTTTCACACCAGATACCTTGCTTGTTATCTTTATATAGAGTTACAAAACACTGCCACCATAACAATGAACCTTGAGGTTGATTTTCTGTCATCAATGCAAACATTAAAATTACATCAAAATAGCCTAGAGTGTCACTACTTTCATAAATGAACATGCAATCTTTGGTCTTCTGCATATATCGCATGACCTTCCTTTTTCCCGTTGTCCAATAAGCTATATCAGCATCTAACTAAAAACGTCCCATAACTTTCATTGAAAATGCTACATAAAACGATTACAACCTTGAGTATATATCAAGCTCCCTATTGCATTGCAAATGCTCACACTCAATATCATTTATTGTACACAATTCTATAAATTTATCATTTTTATCGATTTAAACATCCGTAACTTAATGGTTATACATGCATACTAAATAGTTCGAAAACAATGTTTATACTGTGAGAAAAATCCATAATTTTATCTTTTATGTCATTAGCAAACTCACAAACGTACTTGCTCACATATTTTTACAACTCGAAGTTATCAGATAGAAAAACATTGGTTTCAACTAGTAAACCAAGTCACTATAAGCCATTGATTAACCATTAACAAACATGACTAGGAAGTGAATCTACTCTCACTGACCTATAGATATATACATTGGTCAATGATAATCTCAACAAAGTTAAAAGAAGATACAACCCTGTCAAACTTCAAATATCATTATATGGATACCTATTTAATCCACAGATTGACTTTATAAGTCTATAAAATATATCTTCTTTATCCTTACCACAAAATCTTGTGATTAAAGTATATAAACATTTTATTCTAGATTTTATTTGATCAAAACAATCTTTACATCTATATGGTGCAACTTCAAAATAAAATGCGCAACTAAGACCTTAAAATTTTAAAGTTATCTTTCTCTTATTTTTGTGTGACTACTTCTCTAAAGTCTTACTTTGTAGCAATCAATTCTCTCACTAGAATCACATATTTCATTTGTATACTCATTTTTAGCCTATGAGTACACCGCTCATTGGCAAAAGCATAAAATCTCAAGTTTCGTTATTGTTCATAGACAACAATACATCATTTATGATCATTAAACATTCAAGAACAATTTCATTACTAACAACTTGTTCAAAATCATTGAGATTTTCATTTTTGTCCATCACTAAAAATATCTATTTTGAAGTACAACATGTGATTGGATGAAATCACAAACCTACATGGTTTAGTATATCTCTTCATTGTCTCATCTGGCACTGCTACTATGGCTGAAGCATCGATCTTAATGAATATTTTTATAATCATTTCATTATACTCTAGTAATATTCCTGGTATCTCAACTGGTTGTTTTATACTCATTTTCATGTGGTCTCATCAAACTTTAAGTTTCTTGATGGACCTTGAATGACACTGAGAGGGGGGGGTGAATCAGTGTGAATACTTTTTCCCTGATATTTCTTTGCTGCCCAGTGTTTACGATGAACCAGACTGCCCCACACACAATCGTATGCAAATCTACCTCGCGACACTCAGTGGCCAGGTCTACCGGATTTGCACACCCATCCTGCAATTCATTCCACGCACTTCACAAAGTACATAATTAAAATAAACCACAACACAGAAGGATTACGTGGTTCACCACCACAGTGAGTGATCGCTAATCCACGGAGTAATGCCCAATGAGCTCCGTATTTACTCAATACTCAACTTTTAGCCCTTTACAGGAAAAGGATGCTTACCCTAAATTTTTCCAGCATAAAATTGAGAGGGCGTAACAACGCCAGAATTCAGGCATAAAGTCAGTGTCCAACACCCACTGAACACACCACAACTAAAATAATTTTTGGGGCTTATAATGATGTCCTACAATTAAATCTCAATCTAGCAAGGCATTCAATATTTTCTTCTCTTTTTTTCTTTGCCTAATGCTAACATACAATAGACTCCCATACAACGTTGGCATTTAACATTATCAACATACTTTAACATACAATGCATTAATTCGATAAACAATAAGGGAGTTGAGAAAATCTCACAACCAATTTTTTATGACAACTGACGACATTCCTCTTCTTCTGATAATCAGTTTATCCCTTGTCATATGTAACCAAGCTTCACCAGCCTTCAAAAACACATCAGTGTATCGGCATCAGCATGAACAGGGATGATGAATGATTGTCTTCAATTTTCAGAGCCAGAAAAACAAAAAATCATGAAGTTCTTCCTTCTTGCTTCAAAAACCACCTTTCAGATCTGTTTTTCACGGCCAGCAGGTTCTCCAACCATTCTCAATTGATAGAGAATGAAAAATCTAGCTCGGAGCAATTTGGATCGTCGGATTTGGCCACCGGATGACCAAGTTATGAAGAAAACAAGTTCGGCCACTGAAAAAATTCTAAATGGAATCTTTAAACTCCATTTGGTGCGCCTGCGACGCAACGTAGCCGCGCCCGCCGTCTGGGTGTCGCAATCTGATTGGCTGAGGAGGGAATCAATAAAATCAGTCGTCGGATCAATGTCAAAAAGGCAGGATCTGACGAGATCCCTTGGATCAGAATAATCCTGCCTTCGAAAGTCGGCTTGAACAACAGCCGTTAGGTTTGGATCAATAGTGCCGCGGCACCATAGGCGCGTCACACTGGATAACGGCTCTGCTTCCATGTAATGCGGCGCATTTCATTAAACTGCGTCGGACGAATCAAAATACTCACGGGAGTATCTGACGCATCTGACGTATATACACATAATCCCGCCTCCATCTGGACCGTTCAAAAAGCATCAACCCTTTATAGCTTCATCTGGACCGCCGATTTGAGATATTCTCAGTAGTAAAAAGACCATATTGCCCCTGGGAAATATGACAATGGCCTCTGTAACTTTTGCCTTTTGTTAAACTTGCTACATGATCGATTTTCTAGAGAGGTTTTCTCTCTCCTAAAAAATCGTCGAACACCTGGTGGGGAGGGGCACGACAAGCAGGAGAAAGGACCAGCGCGCACAGCATGCCTTGCGGGCTGTGCGCGGTGGTGCCATGCTGCTGGCCTGCTTGGCCTGCCTTGCTGGTGCCATGCGGCTGGCTTGCTGGGCCTGCCTTGCTGTGGTGCCATGCGACTGGCCTGCTGGCTAGCTGCCTTGGTGCTCGGTCAGGCTGGCTGCCTTGGTGGCATGCCACCTTGGTGGCATGCCACCTTGGTGGGTCCCACTTTCTCTCTCCTCTTTCTCTCTCTTCTAATTCTCTCTCCTCTTTCATGCTTCATGCTTCACAGCACCTGTAACAAAGTCGCAATGCCTGTTTCACTACCATATCGCTTGTAGGGTCCACAGACACTCTCTCTCATCAAACTTGACCCAGTTAGCCCAATTTACCAACAATTAAAATATGAAGGCCAATAATTCTTGGGTCTATTTTGACATCCCATAATATGACAACTCAATGTCCTAAAATAATCACTCTTCCACGAGTATTATGAAACCATGTCAGCTCTACAGTTTCAAACAAGCGGATAACTTAAACTGGAACTGACTAACTAGCACTCTATTAATAATATAAGCTGTAATATCAATTCTTTCTCTACAAGATTAATACATTCTCAAGATTTTGTAAACACTTGTTCAAATTTATCAGGAATAGACTAATATCACATGATCTCCCATAACTCTCTCATTCAGATCCAATAGTTTTAATTCCTTTAACAAAAAATTTTCATCTTAATTTTCATTATTTGAAAAAACACTCATAGACTAAACTGTGACAAGAAGTCCTAGACAAAATCTCGATGTCCACCAAGTCCAATAAATCATTATTATGAATAACCTTCACTTACTTTAATCTTGTCATCTTTTCTTTTAATTAATTCTCACATATACATGTAATAAACCTTGAAAGGAGAATTTTAAAATATTATTCTTTCTAATATTTCTTTGGACAATAGTCCTAAACTCTTATGACCAGGGCGGAAGATAACAATATACAGTTTAACTTCTAAAGATAGATAATCTAAAAATAATAAATTAAAGGTTTTGATACTCTTATGGGCTTAGACTACGATTAATGCTTAATTGTTCAATTTACTGCACCTTCTTGCTCAAAAGTTTCATAATCTTTATTCATTTTTCACTTAAGCCTATTTAGCTTTATAATTTTTTTTTCTTTACATGTCCCTTATGGGTCACACTACAATAATTTCATTTTACTTAGATCCATTTTATCTTACAGTTTCTCAATGTCTAATTTTTTGTCATAAAGTTTCTGACTATTCTATGGAAAAATATTTTTCTTTCTGTGGGTTCTCTATCCCTTTCGCAACTTGCCTTTGTCTGTATATATATTATGCACTATGACATTGACATTCATATTTTTCTTTTCTTTTCTTTGAGCTTTTATCCTTAGTTCTTTCACTTTAAAGTTCACTATATTTTTTAGTACTATAGGTCACCAGGATCTGACTATACAGTTCTTGTGAGGAAGTAAAAAGTCTAAAACATCACCTACATAGTTTTTAATAAACCTACAAATATTCACTTATCTTTGAGCTTATCATTAATAGTTAACAGCTCTACCTTATACTTCCTCACATTTTCAATACCACCTATTATCATCATAAACTGATACTGATGGACTTGAGTAATAAAACATATTTTCGTCATTTCTTGAAATATCAAACATTTCTTTGGATTTCACAGGGAATATCCTTTTCCAATGTTCATCATCTGAACATTGCCTTACTTAATCTTAGAGACTGAACACCCTAAGAACCAGAATATAATTTTCTGTTGAGTACATCTAGGTTAAATAGTCCTAGACTAGTTTTTAATTTTCATGCCAATTGATAAAACTAGCTGCCAATGACAGGCATCTTGAGGTATTTAATCATTATATGTCCATAATTATATTACAATGTAAATAATTGTAAGTTTACTATTAATACCAAATAAAATTAGCTAGCAATAATATATACATAACATGTGCAAGCCAATTTACATATTTGAAAAGTCAATCGAACTACACACACATCCTTTGGGACAATATGTGTATTGATTATTTCAATAGCTATGCAATAACTGTGAAGAAATAATGACTCTCGAAGATTTCACCACCTTTGGGTGGATGAAACCCCCTAAAACTAAGATCCTTCAACCATGTACATGAGTTCTTTATATTATTTGATAACGCCACCTTTGAGTGGACAATGTCGTTCTTTATAATCTTAGACAACGTCACCTTTAGGTGGACAATACCATTCTTTGCTGTATCCATAAAAGTAGGAGTTTATGTCAGTGTCACTTTTAGGTGAACACTATACCTCTTTACTGTAGTTTATGTATGCATAAATATTAGATTTGAACATGTTATAATAGAATCCAAGTGTGCTGCTTTAGTGGTCACCATAAATCCTTATACAATAGCTACAAATCCTAACTTGAATAAACTTGGACAATGTCACATTTGGATGAACCCCATCAAACTGTAGCATTTACAAATACAAACCCTTGAATTTGAACACATCATAATAAAACAAGATTGCCACTTTAGTGATCACACCAAGTTCTATCATGACATGAATAAATCATAATTTACAGCTTATGTGGGATATTTATTTAACCATAAATCCTTTAAAATACAACTGTACAAATCTAAACATTCATATAAATATGCACATTAGCTCAATTAATCAATTTTGTACAATAACTTTAAGAAAAATCAGCAAAAACATTACAAATCGAGTTTCCATCGAATATTTTTTCACAATAAAATATTTTTTAATGCACTAAAATATACCAAAATATATATCAGATTGAAGAGCATTAAAAATAGAGTCCAACGAAACAAACCAGAGGTCAATCCGACCTTCATAGCTCCCAGAATCGAATTTAATGTTATTTTATTAAATACACAAGCCAAACAGATCCTTAAGAAAATCCAATATGGGTCGGTCTGCCAGGCTCGGCTTGGCTCTGACTGAACCAAACCAAATATTTAAACCTTTTTTTTTAAAATATTTATGTGCTTTGGTTCAGACCACAAACCAAAACGGTATGGGTCAAACCAAACCGCAGTCTGACCACACGGTTCAACCATTGGCTTACCTATTTTGTCTAAACGGGGTTTCGGGTCAACCAATCGGGTCAACGGGCCATGGATCCAGGTCGAGGTAATGGGTCAATGGGTCTGGCACCGGGTCTGTTGACCGCCCCTATTAATAAGTCAACATGGGTTTTTAGTTTTCACAAGTGTGCCATGTACGTGCGACTTGACCTCTATTTTTTTTTTTTTGGTCTACTCGGTCCGAGTCAAGCAACCCATTAGGGTTTGAGTTGACCTGGCGATGACCGGGTCAAAGCTGCCAACAAAATTTCTCTCTCTTTTTTTTTTTTTTTTTTTTTTAATTCTCCAGCGAGTGAGATCCACTTGGGGCTACCGCTAGAGAGTGTCGGCTTGTCAGATGGACGACGCTGGCTAATTTTATGTCACCGGCTCCGTCTCGTCGAGAGTTTTCCAATGATATGTTGCTTTACCTATTTTGTCGGTCGAAAAAATTTTCGTCGATGGGAAATTTCTACAAATCTGATAGAGATTCGATCCAAAACTTGAAAAAAAAATTCTCTTTCAATTTAACCATTCATTATCAGTCTTTATAATCAATCTCCATTGATTATAGGTCTGTATGGTTCGCTCTGATACCAACTGTTAGAAATTATTGTACTTAGGGTTTGAACCAAGCCCATTTATCCATCCATACATTTACCATAGAACAGAATAGAGAAGTCATTATCTATTAATTATAAAGATATACCTGTCTATGAAGAGATCGATTCCCATACGCTCCACGATGCTCCAAGCTTTGATTAAATCCCTGAATTACAGTATTTTACACCTCCAGAGAATATCCTGATGTCTTTTGCTAATGGATGCAGAGAGAACTTATTAACAGTGGCTGTGAGGACTCTAATCCAGTATTTATATAATACTGTTGTAACCCTAAAACCCTTCCCACAATAGAATAAGGTTACCAAACCTATCTCATACCATGTGACAAATCAAATAAAATTGGCTCTACCGTGTTCATTGGACTCTCACTGAATTGACTAGTTTAGGTAATTAATTAAGCCCACATAAATGTAACAGAATTATGTAAACAAAGATACAAAATAAAGATGAAAGCAACACCTTCCAATTAGAACAAGTTGTATTCATATAAAAGTATTGTAATAACTTAAGAATGATAGCCAATTAGAGCTTGGTTTCAATAGGTTGATATCCACTTTAGCTCCCCAAATTCACTATCTATTGGTGATGTTTCCCCTAAACATATCCTTCCTTTAAAAGTAGACAACAAACAACACAAGCAAACTTAATATTTGAATTGGCACTCTAATCAATTAGATATATAAGCCTGATTCCATTGCGCAAGTCGCATCCTTACGTCTAGCTCAACGCCAGCAAAAATTTAGTATATACTAACATTGTTAATTTTATTCTTAAACATCATATTACTTCGCATTTTGTACTAATAAATTCCTTTATGTTCATAACTGCATTTTCCCTTGGGTGTTTTGTGGGTGTTGATTAACATTTTGTGGGCCCTTCCTAATGTTTCAAGCTTTGGGGTAAACGATTGTACCACCGAAATGAAACTTAGAAGAACGTTGATTAGTCAAGATATATAATTACTAATTGAATATAGTCAAAATACAGTCAACTAAAAACTTTTAACATCCAGATTGAATATATTATTCCCTTAAACTAAGATCATTAGTTAATATCGTTAAGCGAATCATTATCTGTCAGTAACTAACTTTTTTGAATCTTTATACGAACGGCAGCTCTATAAAGAAAAAAAATACCCCACTGCTAAGCTCGTTGATGTTTGTAATCTCCAGAGCCCTGGATTCATTTGCAGACTATTTTATTTCCTCGAGTTTATCTTGAGTATTGCTGTGCCAGAGTTATGATTTAGGGAATTATGATTTTTCTAACAATTTTATTTCCTTTAATTTATCTTGAGTATTGCTGTGCCAAACTTCTGATTGTGGGAATCATGATTCTTGCAGATGATTTAATTGATACTACCATAGATCAGTGATTTTTCCATCAATTGTCGGCATTGAGGTTAGTAGTTTATCATTCTTTGTCATTATATTTCTAAATCTTTAAATGCATTGCATTTTATAATTTATCTCCTTTGTTTGAGTTTAAGCCTGTTAAGCTGCAGTTCTTCCAATGTCTGAGATACAACGGCTATTCATTGATCTTGCCATAGAGAATCAATCTGCCGGATATTGAGAGGTTAGTAGTTTTTCATTTTTTGTCATTACGTTTCTAAATCTAGAAATGCATTGCCTTTTATAATTTATCTCTTGTATTTGAGTTTAAGCATGTTAACCTGTAGTTCTTCCAACGTTTGAGGTACAACGGCTATTCATTGATCTTGCCATAGAGAATCAATCTATCGAGCATTGAGAGGATAGTAGTTTTTCATTCTTTATTATTACGTTTTTAAATCTTGAAGTGCATCGTCTTTTATAATTTATCTTTTGTATTTAAGTTTAAGCCTGTTAACCTGCAGTTCTTCCAACGTCTGAGGTACAACGGCTATTCATTGATCTTGCCATAGAGAATCAATCTGTCGGGCATTGAGAGGTTGGTATAAAAGCCAACCATACAGACCTAGGATCAGAGCCAACCATACCTGTTTATTAGCCTTCACAGACAAGTATGTCTTTATGCTTCATATTTTATAGCATCTCCATTGTATTATAGGGTATTTGTATGGATTAGAATGAGTTTGGTTGAAACCCTAATCACAATAATATCTAACAAACCAATCTATCGGGCATTGAGAGGTTTGTAGTTTTTTCATGCTTTATCATTATGTTTCTAAATCTTAAAATGCATTGCCTTTTATAATTTATCTCCTATATTTAAGTTTAAGCCTATTAACTTGCAGTTCTTTTAACATCTAAGGTACAACGGCTATTCATTGATCTTGTCATAGAAAATCAATTTGTCGGGCATTGAGAGGTAGGTATCAAAACCAACCATATAGACCTAGGATCATAGCCAACCATACTTGTCTGTTATCCTTCATAGATAGGTATGTCGTTATGATTCATATTTTATAGCATCTCCATTGTATTTTAGGGTATTTGTATGGATTAAAATGAGTTTGGATGAAATCCTAATCACAATAATATTTAACAAATCAATCTGTCGGGCATTGAGAGGTTAGTAGTTTTTCATTCTTTGTCATTATGTTTCTAAATCTTGAAATGCATTGCCTTTTATAATTTATCTCCTGTGTCAAAGTTTAAGCCTATTAACTTGTAGTTCTTTCAACGTCTGAGGTACAACGGCTATTCATTGATCTTGCCATATAGAATCAATCTGTTGGGCATTGAGAGGTTTGTAGTTTTTCATTCTTTGTCATTATGTTTCTAAATCTTGAAATGCATTGCCTTTTATAATTTACCTCCTGTATTTAAGTTTAAGCCTATTAACGTGCAGTTCTTCCAGCGTTTAAGGTACACCGTCTATTCATTGATCTTGCCATAGAGAATCAATCTGTCGGGCATTGAGAGGTTTGTAGCTTTTCATTCTTTGTCATTACGTTTCTAAATCTTCAAATGCATTGCCTTATATAATTTAGGAAAAATTTCATATACACACCATTAAGGATTGGAAACCTCATCTACGTCCACTAGTTTGCAAAAACTTCATCTAGTTCTTAAAAATTTTGCTCCGTTAATCAACGAAGTCCACTCTGTTAAAAGAATCCCGTTAATTATTGACGTCAGCTGCGTTGAACATTTTAAGGGACGATAATACCTTTTATGTTTGTTAAAAGACCAAAATACCCTTAATGGTATAGTTACCCTATCCCCAAAATTTTCACCTCCATCATCTCTGTTCACGACGACGATGGTCTTCTTGTTCATCGAATCCACTATTTGGATGTAGATGCAGGGTCAACGATCGATCAAGGGAATGCATACTTCCTCATGTTCTTAGCCTTGGCTCTCACTTACATAATTCACTAATTTTTATCATTTTTATCTTTTTGACTTCCAAGTTGATAGAAATTGGGTTCTTCGGTGTTATACTGAGGTGGATTCTCATCCTCCTCTTGATCTTTTTCCGATCTATTAGGGTTTTCTTTTTTCGATTTTTGTTTTCGTTGATCCGTTCTCTTTTTCATAAATGGCTTCTGCAGACGTTGAGTTTTGCTGCTTCGTTGGTGGTCTAGCTTGGGTTACTGATGATCAAGCCCTCGAGAGGGCTTTCAGTCAATATGGCAAAATTATTGAATCAAAGATAATCAGTGATCGTGAGACTGGTAGGTCCCGAGGGTTTGGCTTTGTGACTTTCCGCGATGAGCAGTCGATGAGGGATGCCATTGAACAGATGAACGGCCAGGATCTTGATGGTAGAAATATTACCGTCAATAAAGTGCAGACCAGAAGAGGTGGTGGTGGCGGAGGCGGTGGTTACTGCAGCGGAGATGGTGGTAGTTATGGTGGCGGCGGCGGTGGGTATGGTCGCCGTGAAGGTAATAGTTATGGTGGTTCATGTTCCAGGTTATTGTTCTCTATGTGATACTCCTTTTTGGCCGCTGGTTCGGTATCAATAGTTAGGTTTTATCCTTCTCCGAGTTTTTGTAGTCTTGTTACAGAGATCATGAAAATTTGAAGTAGATATTTGAGTTGCTCTTCTCAAAATTTGTTGATACGTGCATAATCGTTCAATTTACCTAGAAATTTGGTTCTTCAACTGTCACACCCCAATTTTGCACTGTTCAGAATGGTGTGATGAACAGCTAAATAACCAACGGTTTAACCAGGATCTCGAATAGGCTATCCCCGCGTTATCTGAACCTCCATACACCCAAGTCATAATCAGAGTAAATACACAATAGCGAAAGTCTTATAATAATATGAACTGAGAAACTAAGATGATACCATTAATTAAATAACAAATTATTTTGTTTTCAACCGAGACATAAATATTAAAATATCAAATACATGTCTTTATAAGTTCAAAGAAACCTATAAAAATATATAATCAAATACACACGAGTTGCACTCGCAAGAGGAGTCGTGTGTATCGTCTTCAGCTCCAACTTCCATAGCTGCAATATTCCCGTACGCAGACGCGTTCATATAATCTTCAACTGTATAACCTGCATCATCAACTAAAAATATTCAACGTCGAGGGGTGAGCACACAACACGGCTCAGTGAGTAGCCAAAACAATGCAACAATACATATGCATGCAAAAAGTCAATTTATATCTTTGGTCTTGGTTTATAGTTTGCAATGTGCAATAGAAATGTTGGGTGGTCAAAGGTTAACGTTTATTGACACCGCTTCTATACACAGGGTGTGGAAGCCCGCCCGAAGGTTAACGTTTATCGTCGTCCCCATCCACCCTATCATAACATTATACAACAAAGGTTAACGTTTATTGCTATATAATGCTATACTAACACGTAAGCCCCTGTTAGCGAGGGCTTGCAAACTGGGCTTGCTACTAACCAATCCTAATGCCAAACAGTGTATCCAAGGTCTCACCCCAGCATCCCTCAGAATGCCCATAGAGATAGAGCTAAGGCCCCTCGGTAGAGTCAGAGACTACAAGGACCGAGACCACCTCCCCTAATACTCTACAACATAATAGTTCCGCTAAGGTAATGGCGATACGACGATGTCAATGCACAAGACTTGAGTTATAGATAGACCTAAAGTGCTGAGACCCGCCAAAGGTTAACATTTATTGACGTTCTCATCACACCTCCCCTGATACTCGCTCGCATCAAGTACATCAACCACACACATACAAGCACATGTCTATTCCTATCATCATCATCATCATCATGTTATAAATAATAAAGTAAATATGCATGAACAAGTAATAGAAATATTGGATGGCATGCTGTATGCACATTACAACCATATTCGCATAGAATCAAGCATTGCATAGGACTCAAGAAAAGAAAATAGTTTCTTATTAACCAATTTAATTTGGGGTTAAGGTTCCTCACCTTGGCTTGCTAATAGATATTTTCCCAAGCTTTAGAATCACCTTTATATTGTTATTATATTGCTAGAAGACCTAACAAAGTCAATAGAATTTAATTATAATTAATTCCAGATTTAAAAACTATTCTGTTAACTGAGGGTCGATGCTAGGGTTGATGGGTCTATCGACCCTCCCTCCATTCTGAACTTCCCGAATGCTGAGGGTCGATGGTCAGAAACACCTAGGGTCGGATGGTCTATTGACCCTCGGTGCGACCCTCGGTGCACTCTGGTCCAATTTCCACTTTTAAATCCATTCTTCGTGTTTGGGGTCCTATGGTTTGCTTCCTACATTCACTCAACATTCATTCCATGGTCTAGAACCATGTATAAACCATCTAAATAGTTTTCGTGCATCCTCCTATGGTTTTCCATGAAAACCTAACCATGGATGGATGGTTTGGATTTCTCCGAGATCATACACTCAACCATATCTAACCTAAGGTCTGTAGAAACTCATGGAATTAGTATCCATACCTAAGAATATTACTTTTCTCTGGAATTTCTTCTTCTTTTTGCTAAGTCTTCATCCTTGTCTCCTTTCTTCCTCTGTTCTTTCTTTTCTCTTTCTCTCAATTCAATTAGGGTTGTGAAAGGAGTGAAAGTGGCTTAAGGACGTCCTTTAAATAGAGTAGGAATGTCCTATAATAGTCGCATTGAGATTTGGAAAGAATCCCAATAAAAAATGAAGAAATTTCCAAATTTCTATATTCGTCAGAAACCGAGGGTCGATGGGAGGGTCGATGATCCCATCGACCCTAGGGTCTTAAGCTGTCCGACCCTCCCTTCAAATCTGAGGGTCTGACATTCTGTTTTGGGGGATCCGACCCTACTTGGCTGGGTATGCGACCCTCCCCTAGAATTAAGTGTTTTTGGGTCGATTTTATACCTGGGATCTCGATCTCCATCACGCCTTTGGTCCACTTGACTCGACCATGATGGGTAAACCTGATTCAAGGTGGTAAGACCGAGTTAGATTGACACGGGTCTTACATCAACTATTCATCTGTTCGATTCATATATTCATTGAGATGTAATGAGTTCTTACTAATTAGATCATATTCTTTAATGATTCATCTGTTGGATTCATGTTTTGCCTTCTCCCCCCCTCCTTTGATACAAAACCAGATCATTGAACAAATTTTAATTATGGTCTGGTGGTCAGAACAGATGGGTCTCTGATCATCTGTGTTCTACATCTATATTGTTCAAGTTCAAGGTCAAGCCCCTCAAAGGGCGCAGTAAATTGAATGTGTTTGTTTGAGAAAAATACATAATTTACTGTTTAATTAAGAGGAAAACAACAGAGATAGAACTTCTCCGCGTTTGGATGTGGATGCAGGGTCAACGATCAATCGTACTTTTTATATAAGCAACTCTGTATCCATCGCCTTAGAGAGAGAGAGAGAGAGAGAGCCAAATAGGTTTAATTTGCCTTAATCGTCTCCTGATTTTTCAACCGTATTTTTTACATAAACTTACCTGGTGCCGGAGCTGGGATGCCGGAGATGGGATGCCGTCGTGAACCACAACGCAGAGGAAACCAACACCACAGAGGAGACCAACGCAGATGGAGTCGGGTTAAGGCTTGGGTGAGAGTAAAAAGGAGAGAGAGAAAATATATATACCATTATAAAGATCAAATTAGTCATTCAACATGCTCTTTTAATTTTTCAATTTTTAATATGAAGGGTAAAAATGTATTTCAACAATTCCGTCAGTTAGTTGGACGTGGTTGAGGTTTTTGCAATCTTGTGGACGTAAATAATGTTTCCAATCCTTAATGGTGTAACATATATACCATGTGTATTTATTTATTGTTCACTCAAGTTTGTATTTCCTTGCTATTCTAAATAACAACTTTGATTTGCATGGTGTTGTGCACTACAGTTGGAGCTGATACAAACTTTGGGCTATGGACTTTTCTGTATGTTTGTAGGGTTGGCAAATGAATCTGTTAGGGAAGAATAGATGCTTTGGAAACCACCATTACTATTCATCTGCCCTCTGGACTTGCTCTAAGCCTCTGACCATGGCTAACTCTAAGGCTTTCACAGGGTTAACCCAATTGTGGAACTTGTGCCATCAATTAGTGGTTTCTTGATGAGGGTGGTCTCCATATCATTCCTTGGAATTTGTCCTAATTGAAGCGTTGATTGACCTTGATGTCTTCCTTAATACTCTTAGATAGTTTTTATAGTTTTAGATACACCTCCAATATGTGAATTAGTTGTGATTGGTTCTGGATGTAATGTTGTCTTCCTTTCTTACTGGATATGTGAATTAGTCACAGCTGGTTCTTGATGTACATTGCCATGTGTCAGATTTCCAACTTTTTTTTTTTAGGTTTTTTTTTGTTGCTATCGACGGATATCTAGGCTTTTGGCCTGAATAGTCCCGCGAGCCCATGCTAACCCCACAACCACATGGACCGGTTATTTCGAAATTGAATGAGAACCATTCCACTTGCATCTATAGCAGGAAAGAAAGAGCACTTAACACCCCGTGTGACTTGTGGGTGACCCCTAGGCTGTAAGAGGAGTCGAACTCAGTACATTCTGCTTCCTGAGGCATAGGCTCTTTGCCAATTGAGTTACCCCTTAGGGGTTTTGTGTTAGATTTCCATTGGATCCATACAACGATGCAGATTGGTTTTGGACGTCTGATCCTATGTCTAATATTTGGATTTAAAACTGTGCATGGAGGCAGTTTACGTTTTAAATACTCAGTTACTATGTTTACGAGACTCAACTGTCAAGCTATTTAGAGGATCACTGAATTGGATTGGGCACCATGAAATAAATAATTTTTTTAAAAGCATATAACGAACATTGCTGTAAAATTGGGTAATTCGGGATATGTTTGTCAATTTTCCAACTCAGAAGTTCAAACTAGTAAGTGGAGGGACTTTCCATATATAAGACCCCAAGATTCCATTCTCATTAACAATGTGGGATTATTCCCAATACTCCCCCTCACATGTAATCTCATTGTTAGGTGGTGTATATGTATTACATGTGGCACTTTTCAAGTGACTAGTTAAGACCGTCCCTCTGACCATAGTCCCTCTTATGTGCATCTGGCATATATGTGCCACTTTTCAAGTGACTGGTTCCACTTTTCAAGTGACTGATTAAGACCATCCCTCTGACCATAGTCCCTTTTTTGTGCATCTGGGGTCCCTCTTTCGGTGACATTTTACCTCATTTTTTTTTTAGGTTTACTATGAAGAACTTTGATAGATGCTGACGAAACACGTTAGAATTCAAGTGTGTATGAACCAATTGTCTCTGCCATCTCCATGACTCTTAGTTTGCATTAAAGATTCCATCCCGATCAAACATCTTAGAGTTGTCAGATCCTTTAGAGAAGTCTGTGAAGTTGGTGATCCGTATGTGATGGATGTTATCATGGTTGCAGGTGACGAGGGTGTCCCTAGTGATAAAACATCTGGATTTTGTCATGTGTCAATTGCATGGCCTTTCTTTGTCCACTTGTCCCTTTGCACAGGTGACATCTGACATGGCAAAACGGATCATACTCACATTCACAGGATAAGAGGTTTGGTTAATGTAACTGAGATTAATAGCAACCAGACTGAACTTTCTTTTTTTTTTTCTTTTTTCCGTTTATTCATGCATCAGGGAACTATGTCTTCCATTTTATTTGCATCTAAATCTCTACCTATATTTAAAAAGTAAAATTACCTTTAATAAGTATCATTATTAAATATGAAAAGAAATTTAAGTAATTTATACAATCATGTCGTGTTTGAATTATGAAAGTTCTAATTTTAGCTTTGAAAATTTTCAATTCTCTTCTTTTATCTTACAATTGAACTAAGCCATGGTGATTTTATATATTTTATTCTTTCGTATGTGAGGTTGCTTCACAACTAAAAAACTTCACATTAGGTCAAACAAAGGCATTTAGATGTTCCTATTCTAATCCCATTGATATGAAAACTATAATTATAGACCCAGTTTGTGGTGGATGTATCACCGCATGAAGTTGAAACTAGGTAAATGCTCGATATTCCCCCCTCAATATCAACATGGTCCCCATTCATTAAGTGCACTAGAATTAAGCATGGAATGGGTGACATGTCTTGAAATTATTGCAAGAGAGGTAGTTTGGGATGCATCTGAGCATCCAAGAAATAGATTCAAATAATTTCCCACTATTACCAATGGTAGGGCTTTATTGATGACAATGCTGAAGGTGGAACTCTTACTATCACTGATTTCATATATTTTTATTTCCATATTTTAATACATTGCTGGTTTTTAACCAAAAAAGTGCACCAGACTTGGGGATACCGAGTTTATTGCTATCAATGTTGGATACATACTGAGCAGGAGATATATCATCCAAACATGAGTTTACAAATAAAGGAATAGAATGTCACTATAATATAGGACCATAACACAAATATATGCCAATATATCATGAATAATTAGCAATTTAAATGATAGATTTTATGCTTCAGCAAAGATAATGAGGAATACAAAGAAAAAATAATGTGATTCAAAATGTAAAACTGACAAGCTTCCAATTACGTAAATCAATGGTTCAAACCGCACTCAAAGGTAGGGCATTTCCCAGTCGTTGTGCCTGTTATCAGCCTCTCCCGTTCGTCTTATTTTTTGACCTTGAGAATGCCAAAGAGACCTTGAATGGTAAAAAAATGTAGACAATACATATTCTGTCATTGCAGGCCCCTAAGCATATAAACCACTTATCAGAAATAATGACTAAAATGAACAGAAGATTCATTGATATATATATATATATATATATATATTTATTTATTTATTTATTTGGGGGGTGTTAAGATATATACTAATTGATAAATAATTTAAATGAAATACAAGATGGTTGTCATCTCACTTAGTTTGGGTGGAAATGTGAAGAGATTTTTTATTTTTTTTAAGCAAACCAATAGTTTAGACTGAGTTGGTTTCAATTAACCTGAAATCGATTCGAACTAAACTAATAGTAGATATGTTTCGAATTAGTTTGTTATAATACTTCTTTGTCTTGTTCCGAACTGGGCTAGTTCGAAACCAAACCATTAAGGTGGACAGGCCAAGCCCGAACTAAACTTATTCATCCTGGCTCGATTTAAACCGAATATCAATGATTTTTGGACATATGGTGTTCAACCCCATTAGCTCCAAAGTAAGATGTTGTTGATGTCAAACAATGATTGTCCCTTCCAGATCACTCAGGAACTACACAAGAAGAAGGAAAAGATATCATGTGGGTGGGTTGAATAAGACGCTAAAGATAGTAAGAGATCTAACAGTATGAAACTCGAGAAGAAAGATTCGAGTTCTTATTTTGGTGAGGTCTTTTGTCATGTTGGAGAGAGAGAGAGAGAGAGAGAGAGAGAGAGAGAGAGAGGGGTGAGACAGAGTTGTGTGAATGTAAAATGTTCAATCGTTTTCCTTGAATTGATGGGTATTTATAGAAGTTGTAAGAGTGATTATGGTTTGGTATGATTTAATTGTGTTCTTCTTTTAGTGGGTGGCGGTCTGGGCGAGACAGAATACTTGTAACCTGTTGTGTGTCACATTCTAATGCGTTTGATCATATGAGTTAGCATGTGAAAGACATGCTTCAATCTTAATAGCGGGATTTGGCACATAGGCCAACACATGCTCGTTTGGAGAATATTTTTGTTTTTTGAGTAGTTCTTCACGCGTGTGTGATTATTGTTTAGGTCATATATTGAATGGCACGATGTAGTTATGAAGTTATGATTTTTCAATACGCAATCTGACCCAACTCATTATCTGAAATCGGTATTCAACTTATTTAAGTCTGTCCCGAGTTCTTTCAAAGATCAAACTCAGTTTAATGACACATGTATGGGGGTGATCGTTTTACGCATTCATGAAATGACATCCCTTACTTGGCCAATAAATGGACATGAAACCGAATCAATCTTAAGTCAGCCCGATAGCAAATTGACACTGAACCACCCCATTAGTTAATATACAAAATACAACCCACCTAATCCAAACCTCTTAACAGACACGTTTCGGTCAAGACCTATAAAGGGCAACATCAATTTGGTCTGGACTTATCCACTAGCACCCGGAAACCAAGAGAATAAAATACAAGATGGTTGAGTCTCGGTACCGTATATTAAAGACATGCATACTTATCCAAGATACCCAAATTAAAAAAAAAAAAAAAAAACCTTATTAAATATGTACAGAACCATTCTTACTGGTCCCATGGGTTCAGTGGCTGAGATCTCTTCAGCTATCCATGGAACGGCACCAGGATTAGGGGTATTTTCGGTATCCTATCAGTACCAGAGAACCGCGCGATACATGTTCAGGGCAGGACCGAAAGCCAAAACAACAAACTCGCGCTCTTCTCTCCTTGCTCTGTCTGTTTCTATCATCTCTCTTGTAGAGAGAGCCAATGTACGCCTGCAACAAACAATAGTGAAGAAACCCTAGCAAACACCTTTCTTCCATCGTTCTTCATCTGCAAGACACCATATTACCATCTATCTTTTTATTTTTTTCGTCTTTATTGGTTTCATTTGTTTCTTGAACTTCATTTTTTTTACAGGGGAGGAAATGAGAACGAACCGATGAGTTTTTCGCCGTTGTTCATGTTCTGGAGCTCTAATAGTTGCCCTTCTGAGTGTATTTTTTTAGTTTTGATTGGTTCTCTCTAATGGTTGGTTTTCTGTTCTGAAATTAGGGTTTCTTGTCTTACTTCTTCCTCGTAAGGAAGTGACGGTTTTTTGAGATTTTTGCAGCCTACAAAACTAATAGCACTGTGAGTTCTCTCTCCATCTTACCTTAGTTTCCACTCTATTTAGATTAATGGCATTATTTTTATTTTTATTTTTGTATTTGTATGGACCCTGAAGAATTAGCCATAAGGTGGATTCTGTTGTTCGTCATGACTGATGGTTCCCTTTGATGTTTTTCTTTTTCCTTCCTGTTGGCTGTAACTGTTTTGCCTTCTTTTTGTTGGGGGTTGGGGGGGGGCGACGGGGTTTGCGAACTTGGTTTTCACTAGTTCATTTAACTGGAAGTCCACCTGTTTGCATTTTTTTTTACTCTGTTATTTTTTTTTAATAGATTGTCTTCATTCTTGCTTTGGCTTTGTCTGTGTGGCTTTTTTCCAATAGCTTCATGCATTTGGTCCATTTTATTCGTCTTCTACAGCTATTTATCTTTTGAGGGTTTGGTTTTTGAATATCACATTGGTTTAGGGGAGTTTATTGCTCCTTTTTTGTTCAGCTTTTTTATTCCTCCCCAAAAAAAAAAAAGTTTCAGTTACTGGTTTTGTACTAAAAGCTCTAGTTGAATTAAAAGCTCTTGTTCAAGGACAGCACATTGTTTTTCATCACCGCAGGTTCCTTGTTATTGGTCTACCTTAAAATTTTAAGCTTCTTACGGTGAAGTTAATTTGCTTTTGTAGTTAGGTTTGTAAAGATTAGTCTGTGCTGACGGGATACAAGGGAATATGTCGAGTCCCTATCCTGTTCTTGACAACCGACCCATTGATCAGTGGAGAGTGACAGAGTTAAAGGAAGAGCTTAAGAGAAGGAAGCTTATGACAAAGGGGTTGAAGGATGACTTGATAAAAAGGTTGGATGAAGCAATTCGCATTGACGAAGAAGCTGCTGCTAAGGAAGAAGTTGTCAATGGTTTTGATTGTGATACCAAAGAGGTTGAGAGTGAAGAGGCAGAGCCAAAGCTGATTGACACTAAAATCATCAAAGATAGTAAGGGCAGGAGTGAAATTAAAACCCAAGCTGCAGAAGATACTAAGGACGGTAGTGAAATTAAAACTCAAGCTCCAGAAGATGCCGAGAATGGTAGTGAAATTAAAACTCAAGCTCCAGAAGATGCTGAGAATGGCAGTGAAATGAAAACCGAAGCAGCAGATGGTGATGAGTCAGTTGTTGACATTGATGGCAGTCCACCTGAGAGAGCTCAAGGGAAAGCACAAGCTGAGGAGTCAACTAGTAATACAGACACTTTTGCTGTTGTTTATGAACCAGAAGTTGGTGCAGTGTCTACTATTACAGTCAGTCAGACCGTGGTAACTTGGTCAGCATCGAGCGAGCAGGAGTCGCAGAACAATGAAACCATGACAGAAACCAAGACAGAGAATGAGGATCAAAAGCCTGTCCAGAAAGATGCTGTGCCCAATGCTTCCGATCCGGATTACCAGGTATCTGAGGTCAGCCCTGTTTTAGGGTCTCAAGTAAAGTGTGAGTCTATTTCTACTGATTCTATGTCAATTATTGAAAAGAATGAACTAAAGGATAATTTGAATGCTGATAATTTCCATTTAGACCTAGAAGTTAAGCCGGAGATGGTGCAACCATCATCCAGTGATGTTCTTCCTAATGGTGACAATGTACATCCACTGGATGATCATGAGCCATGTGAGAACCAGGGCTCTGTTGAAGATATTGATGACACCAACATTCCTAAAATGGACATTAGCAAGAAAAATGATAGTGCTGATGGGGGTTTCTCAGAAAAATTAAATTTGGACCGAAGTTCTGGTGATGACTCAATGGAGGAGGATGTATTGGAGGGTAAGCAAATTGATTCTAATCATAATTCCGATGAAGTGAGAGATAGCAATGAGCTAACTGAAGTGCATGTTGTAAAAGAGGAAAGTCTTGTTGACGCTATGGGGGGTGGCTTCTCTTCTGAGAAGAAAGAAGTTCATGATGATAATAAAACTCGTCATGCTGTTCCTGCTGAGAAAAGACAACTTCAAGGTACATTTTATTCTTTATATTTCCTCCATATTTTTTTCTTCTTTTTTATTATTAAACCTGGAATATGTTGCTATTGTAGTAATTTCCATGGCTTGGACTTGCTCAAGACAGTTCTTTAAATTGAAATGGGTAAATTACACCAGAGGTACCTGACATTTTGAGAAATGATACCAGAGGTATCTCACGTTTCAAAAATCATACCAGAGGTACTTGACGTTTTGAGAAATTATACCAGAGGTACCTGACGTTTCAAAAATATTACGCTTGGGGTACTTTCTATTTTTGTACTTCCAAATTTACCCCTATTTAGCATAACTTTCTTGGTCCCCTCTGGTTCTTGCTCTCATCATCCCGTTGTCACGACGACTCACCACTCTGATTCCCCATGTGCGCATCGTTGTTTCCATTGCCCATCCCCTTTCATGCCCCTGTCCTCTCCTGTGACCCTTCCTCACCAGCAATTGCTCATCACTAAGTTACAAATCTCGACTATGGTACACACCTTCAGTGAAAACTCCGCACTCCAACTTATTGCTTTTCCGGCGGGTCTGCCAACGATCAGGTACCAAATAAGGTTAGTTCAACAAGAAGCAATTAATCCCTAAAAATTTGAGGTAGATCTAATGGTTAACTTGGAGGATGCCAATGTTAGGTAGGGTTATTGTTGGAAATATGAGAAGAGGTACCTCTGGTATGATATTTGAAACGTGAGGTGCCTCTGGTATGATTTCTCAAAGCGTCAGGTACCTCGGGTGTAAATTACCCAATTGAATTTGTCTATCCTTTATTCTTTATATGGGTTCTCTGGACTATATTCCAAGACATGGTTAGGGGTAGAAGATCTTTGTCTTATCTATGTTGCTATCTTAGTTGGACCATTGACATGGATGCATTAGATATCAACAAACTTGTAGTTATAATTCGTCATTTCTCTAGTGGCTTGTCTATCTGTGCATGCAAGATATGAACCTTGCACATTTTGTTGCTGAGACATTTTCTTGAGGATGTGGTGCTTGTGTTCTTAATGTGATCACTATATTTATTTCTGTTATTATACGGCTTTGATTCTGAAGAAGGAAAATTTTTAGTGTCCAGGTTGTACGAAGTCTTTATTGATAACATAAGGCATTCTCCTTTCAGTTCCCAAGCTTCATTCCAGATTGGAGACTCCAGGTTATATATATATATATATATATATATATCAGTTTTTCACTGTTACAGTATGTGTCTGGGTGCATTGTTAAGGTAGATTTAATTATGATCCATTATAGCAATAATAATAATTATATTATTATTATTATTATTATTATTATTATTATTATTTATCACATCCTGGAATTTCATGATGGCATTGAATCTTAGCTACTGTCTTTTTCCAATAGATTCTTATTTGGAAAATTTTATTGGACAGTTAAATGACCAGCAGTATTGTATTGGTCTGAATTTTGGGCAGTAAACAAACAACTTTTAAACAAACTTAGTGTAGCTGAAATGATGATGTTGAGCTGGATGAGTGCTAAATCTATAAAAGATAAATAAAGGATGAACAAATTAGAACTAATTTAGGAGTGACTCTAATAGTTTTTAAGTTGCGAGAAAGTTGTTTGAGGTGACATGGACATGTGCAATGGAGGCCTCAGTTGCTCTAGTATGGAGGGGTGGTTTGATTTGGATTGAAGGAACTAGAGGAGCCAGGGACTTAAAATGACTATAGAAGAAGCGGTGAGGAAAGCATACATAACTTAGGACTTGAAACAAGTATGGCTTTGAATAGAGCCGATTGAAGAAAAAGTATCCTTGTAGCTGGCCCCATTTAGTTGTGATAAGGCTGAGTTGAGTTGAGAGTTTTAATAATTTGAGATCAGTGTTTATTGCTTGGCAACTCATTTTTGTTTGATATGAAGCAAAGAAGAAAACATGCCAAGAGGTAGATAAAAGTTATACAAATGTTGATGACCTTACCATCTTCCCAGCATTTATCCATTGTAAATGCTTCTACATTCTCACCAGAAACTCCCGGAAAGTTCACGAATGCCAGTCATCTACATCCTTTCTAAAACAGTGAAAATAAACCATCTCGATCAAAATCCTCTAGTGCCTACCTCCCAACCTGTACGTCATCCTGACTGAAGAAAAGAGGGTAAAATTAACTAGCACCAGATCGAGGGATACAAGGGGGTAGGGCAGGGTGATGGGGATACTAAATTTGATGCATCCGTTCAACGCAGGATTTCGTTTCCCAAACCAGGAGTCTCTTCTAAAGTGGGGTAAAGATGCAACTATGCAAGGTGTTCAAAGCTGAACATGACTGTATTTCATGATGCTGTTTGAGATGTTTGGCATCATCTCTTCTAGTCCTTGATGTCTCTCTCTTCTATGTTTTTAATTGGCAGACTCCTCCCTCCAAGAGAAGAGACCCCCAACTTGGTTGCCACTTTCCAATTTGGCAAACTGGTCTCTGCTATGGAATGGTCTTCTCAGGCTTAGGCAGAGTATCCTCACTAGAGGATAAGACTTTCTGTCTTCCTTATCCTAGGCAAGTCATGAGTCATGCTGGGATATGATGAGTCTGTTTGTTGTGAGCTTGATTTGCTCATTTACTCCTTTGGTTGAGATGAGGTCATCACGACAATTACCAAGCTTCTCATTGAGGATTTTCTACAAGAAGCCCTTGAGATTGGAGGTTGGATTGGTGGGAGACACATTCAGTCTCTCAATCCAGCACAGTTCTTCTACAGCAGCTTGAGGAACACCCCCCCCCCCCCCCAAAAAAAAAAAAAAAAAAAAAAAAAAAGTTATACTTGGATATGATTTTAGGTGCTTAGTTTAATATTTCATGGCTGTGGGATCTGTGAGAGGCAAATTTGAATCTAGTGCTGCAGCAGTAATAATCTTTGAGATCCTTATCTCCGTTTGCCAACAGAAGACTTCTTTTCTTATTCCTTTAGTTTGCATGTGGGAAGCTCTTTATTTTCCCAAGGAGCCTCACTTGATTGGACCAGAAGTTACTACTTACTAGCAGAACCAGGCTAACCTAAAACAGAGGAATAGAGCAGCTTAGGAAGATTAATAATTTGAGACAGATAGTGATAGGTCAAAAGGCCTAATTCTCTGGTCTAAGTGTTTATTGGAGGCAGAATATATCTGCTGAAAATCTCAGTAAATAGAGTTATAGAATGGCCTGTCAAGTCAAGTCCTAGTTGCACTGCATCTAGAACTAGTATTCTAGCTGATCAAACTCATTAGAATAAATCAGAAATCCAGAGAATATTATATCAGAAACTTATATGCAAAATCTGATCCAATTTTGATCATTAGTCTGAGACTACTGTACAATAAAGCAATCAGAAAACTTGAATGAAAACAGGGAAGACACAGGTGTATAAGAACTAGAATAAAATGACCCGTTATGATTGATAGGTAAGATAGAAGAGTAGAACTGTAGAAGTGATAGAACTGGCTAGGCATCCACATTAAACCCCCCTTGGAATCCACGAAATTGTACCTGCGAATCTGTTTAGAGAAAGTTCTGAATCCACAGTTAGAATAAAACTGAAGTATGCTTAATTCATAAAAATCATGGGGCTGGGTTATACCTGTTCATTTTTTTATGGTTTTGGACTGGACAGACTCATATAATGACTTGGACTGAGCTGAACTACTTCCTGGACTCGGAATGAAATTGGAAAACACAAACTTGTCAATCAGCCTAATAGAACTCCTAGTTGGATTCTAACCAAACTTTAAAAAACCAAACTGGAAAACAGTAATTCAATCCTGACATGATTATAGAACAGTTATAACATTCAAGAGGACTCTTAAAACTGACCTGGCAACCAGAATAGTAATCTGACACCTAACTTCACGAGGAATTGCCATTGTAAACTATTCTTCCTTTTCTTTTTTCCTTGTACCTGTGTACCGAATGATTGGAGGGGCACCTTTTTTCGATAAGAACCACGTTGTTGACAGTCATTCTGTGATTGATGTTCATGGAAAGTGTAGTAGTTTTGACTTGGTAATAATGAAACGGTCATGATTTTTTGTCAATGGATTGTAATTATATTCGTAATTTAAGAATTTAATACTGTTTTGAATTGTCATGAGATGGCAATTGCAATAGGATATATTGAATTTGATTTGTCGGTAGCTTATTTCCTACCTGCTTCAGAATAAAGGAGACAACATTCTTGTGATTGTGGCTTTCATCTTGATTAAAATTTTAAATCTTATGTACATGTTTTTGGTTAGCTTTTATAATGGTGATATAGCCTAAATGTTTGTAAGTTAGGTTGGATGCTCAGAAATTGTAAAAAGTTTTTTTTCTGATTCTCTTCCAGAAAACACCTTGTTGACTTGGATATGTGCCATGCCAACTTGAAGTTTTAAAATTTGAGTACTAGTTCCTTATGAGTACTCAACTTTGACTATATGTCTGGGGATGTATGTAGAATTGGTTTCTGGTTGCCTGAGACAAAATAGGCGAGACTGCAGAGATTTATCATCCGGAGCTAAGGTTACTTCCCGGCTATATAGCCTTTGGCCCAGGTGGCCCTAAGATGGGTGTGGGAAGGATTTTTTGCTTTCTCAAGTAACCTGTTTCTTTCTTGAGATAAAAAGAGAAGCCCTCTGTGTAGAAACTCACTAAATTATTTTTAGTGTTTTCACTTGCAATTTGCAAAAGATGTGGTCGGTTACCTAATAGGGCTCAACCTGTTTGCCGTTCCATCCCCTCTATTTGTAATTTCAGCAAGAAAACAATTACATGGAAAATGAAAGCCTTTTTAGTATTTTTGGGTTAGAAAACAATTTTCCCTGCTGAGAAGTCTAACGGTTGGCCATACAGTTGAGTTCATGAAATGTGACATGGCCCATACCCAGGGTCCCATATTTCATGTAATGGAAGGGCTGGACTGACCTTGTCATCCTTCGTGCATTGTTTAAAATGGACAGGTAACCTAATAAGGAAACTTAGTTGATGCTTTTAGAAATTCTGTACATATTGAACAAGAAAATTATTATTATGAACTTTTGCTGCAGTGCTTGTTTCCAGTATTAATGTTATATTGCAGGTTTCATGTGAACTAGTTGAAAATTTTGGTAGCATACTTCAGGACTAGCATCATTCCTTATAGACATCCTTCCAATTATTTCATGATAATTGGAAGGATGTCTACTTGTTCAATTTATTTCCCTTGTGTTAAATTTTATTGTTTCTATTAGTAGGTGCTGTTTAGTAGACTGATATAAGTGTCACCCTGTGTGGTGATACTTAGTCAGTTTTTTCCTTGTAAGGTCGGCTAGAGTGAAGCTGACCTCCCTGCTTGTTTCTTTATATTATATATATGATAAGGGTGTGGGGAAGAGATCACTCTTATGATCTCTTCCCACTCATGATTTCTCCATCTCTCTCTCTCTCCCTCCCTGTGGTACTTCTCCTCTCTTTTCTGTTGCTTCTCCATTACTTCACTGTGTATGATCTGATTCTCCTTAATTTGGTATTGTCAAACCTTGTTTATACAGTAAACTTGGAAAATTATTCCTTGGATTTTTTTTTTTGGATAGGTAAACTTCTTGGATTTTATCTTCTGCCGTTATTATCATTCTTTCACTCTCACTTGGTCTCTCATGTTTTCACCTTCTATATATTTATTTAATTTGGGTGTTCAGTGTAGCCTCAATGCTAAAAATTTAGGATGCGAATTATAAATCTTTGACAATCCCCTTTAGTGATAAGTATAACTAACATGAAAATGTGAAGTATTTGGTATTGAATATGATATTTGATATTTATGGATTTGTAAATTCATACAACTATAAAAATTTTATGGTTTCTCAATATTGGCATATTTTCTCAGATATAACAGGGTATATAACAACAACTTGGAATTACTTATCTTGAATTATTAAGAAATATGAAACTGGATGTAAGGTGGGATAGGTAGGTGTTCCTACATTAAACCTGATCTTCATGGTCATATGTGCTTAACAAGCTTTCTCCACAGATCAAGATTTAGTTGGGAACAATGAACCTCCAAAAAGACAGCGTCGATGGAATTCTGAAAATATCGAAGTTCCCAAACTGCGAGCCTCTAATTTCACATCTTCAACAACACCGAAAGATGCTTCTTACTCTACCTTCCCCAAACGAAACTTCAGCAGGTCTGACTCAAACGCAAGCGATGAAGCACCCAAGGAACGTGTTGGTAAGCATCACTCTTTTCTGTATTCCAAGTGAAGTGACTGATAAGTCCTTCGCAGTTAATCATGGATCTATTGCTTTTGTGTTGGCAGTTCCGCCTTCACCAAAACCTCCTACCACAGCCCTTAGGATCGATCGTTTTCTTCGTCCATTTACTCTCAAAGCAGTACAAGAGCTTCTAGCGAAGACTGGAAAAGTTTCTAGTTTCTGGATGGATCACATTAAGACACACTGCTATGTCATGGTTTGTCTTCTACTTCCTTGTGTTCTATATTGTGTTTCCTCATTGGACTGATGTGCATGAGGTTTGGTCTGTGCAGTATACATCGGTAGAAGAAGCCATCGAAACTCGAAATGCGCTGTACAACATACAGTGGCCACCCAATGGAGGACGACTCCTGGTGGCTGAGTTTGTTGATCCCCAGGAAGTGAAAATGCGGGCTGAAGCTCCACCCCAGCCTCATGCCCCACCTACCATCACCAGTCCGACAGCACCAGCAGCCCCTTCAAGTCTCCAGACCCAGCCGAGTGCTCGTCAACATGGGCTGCGGCAGCAGCTCCCACCCCCACCTCCACTCCCACCACCACCACCTCTACCGAAATCTGACCAACCCATAGAAAGGGAAAGGCTTCCTCTTCCACCACCTCCACCCCTGAAGAAGCCAGAACCACCCATTGTTACCCTTGATGATCTGTTCAGGAAGACTAAAGCTACCCCTCGGATATATTACTTGCCTTTGTCTGATGAACAGGTTGCTGCAAAACTTGCATCAAGGGAGAGGAAGGCATGAATGAGCTATTGTGTTTGTGGAGAAGGGATCATGATTATCAATCGAAGAATGAGATAAATCTGTGAGTTTAAACAATGGCAACTCTGTGATTGTATGCATTGGAACTACTATTCAGAAGTTGGTCCATTGGATTAACCGGTAGTGCTTTTTGGTTATTACAACTGGGTACAATACTTGGTGAGCGCCATTAATTTGATGGATGCAGGATACTTTATTTCATAAATTAGTAATTTAAAAGTTAGACAAAAGGAACTAGGCAAATTGCTAAGGGACCAGGATCCTTAGTGATTGCTAAGGTGCAGTGAGATTTTGGCTGTTCATGGTGCATTGGGATATGTGTTGATGCAGTATGAGTGGTCAGATCTCACTGCCAAGCGGCAGTCACTACACTTGTTACCTCCACACGATGCACGAGGTGACATGATTCAAGCTATTCAGTTGAGGGAGTTCATGTCCAAAAAACCTGGAATCAATGCCCAATGCCAACCGTCATAATTCTGCTTTGCTAATGCATATGATAATACAACAGCAGCCACAATGCAATCCCCGAAGATACCCATAAATGGATACAGCCGTCCAATGGCAAGTTCAAGTTCAACTGCAATGTCGCCCTAATCACCTAGAAAAATCAAGCTTTGTTTTGGTGCTAAGGGTGTTAAAATGGTGTAGATTCGGTTTTGTGGTTCGATTAGGTTTCACTTTGGCGTCGAATTGGGTAAAACCAAAATCAAATTGTTTATTAAATAGTTTATCATAACTGTTTAATTATTGGTTTTGGTTATCTCGTTTTTAAATGATTTCATGGGAAGAGAGGAAGTGAGAGTTAGGATTAGGAACAAGAGAGAGGGAGAGAGAGGAGGGAAATGGATATAGCACAATGGCTAGGAGTGCATTGGGATATGTGTCGGATGCACTCTGTTAAATCCCAACACAGATCCAAATCCTCTTTTGCGGCAAGAGGATCTTACGACTGATCCAAGGGGTTGGGGATCAATCGGCCCGCCTACCAATACATGGGGAGGTGGGTCGATTGAAATCCCGCCCTTGGCAGGCGGCAGGTTGGCAGAAGACGATTTGGTTGCATCTCAACACTGCTGTGTCACTGGGTAACGGAGGATCCTTACATAGAGAGGAGAAGAAAATAGTAAAATAATTTTTTTTTTGTTGTCATGAGTTTTAAATATAAGTTTATGTAAATATAAGTTTATGCTTTATAATTTAAATTTATTTCTATGAATAGATCATAAATACTAAGGGTTTAATCAGTTTTAACGGATAAAAAAACTATCAGTTTTATTCTTAACTTAGAATCGAACCGTTTAACTAAACAATTTATTTTTAATTAGAATTGAATCGTTTAATAATCGCTTTTGGTTTAAACAGTTCGATTTGATTTCAATAAAAACGATTATCAAGAACTACAAAGGAGAAGTTCTAACGGTCAATTGCGCCATTGAAACTCTTAACGATTCTAATCTCTATTGCTGGTCTTGAAGCTAAATCTACAAGGGACTAACTGATAGTCACTATCACGATGTTGATAATGTTCAAGGAGAATGTGGTTCCTTGAAAGACATCATCCCTGAAAGTACAGCAACCTAGACCGGTTTGGATCATCTCTTGCCGTTGTACTGATTCCAACCATGATCCAATGGCTGAAGAAACTGGACAATAAGAGACGATCTTTATCCTCTTAGATCACCCAAGCAGTCTTTTGTTCGACCTTACATATGAAAATTTTAGTCTTATTACCTTACCATATGGCTAACATAGTTTTGACAACTAAGGCTGATGAGGAAAGAGTACACTGGCGTGGCCGGAGTACTATAGGCCATACATAATCATACATAAGATGCAAGTCCGCACACATACTTGATTGAATTAGACTACGAAATTGACACCTAGATGATCAAATTCATGACCTCTCAATCCAATGGTCAGAATAGCAATGTCACCCATCATGTGACAAAGTAACAGGTTACCCACAAAACATAACAAAATTTGATAAATACATTTGTTAAGTTCACATCTAACCAAACGGGACCTAGCCACTCGATGAGATTGTCTTGATCGGACGGTCAGTAATGATACATTGGACCCTCCCCTCTGCTAAACATAAACCCTAGAAAACCAGTACGTTTTCTGCGGCTTTTGCGAGTCATCGCATTTTCTAGGGTTTCCTCTGACATTTAAAGATCTCTGAGCACTGTAAGTATGGAAGGCTAACCTCTGAATCTCCTTTCTCTGCGTTGAAACCATCTATACGATTTATCTTTTTTTTCTTCTCACCGGTGGAACAAGAAGCTAACATTTATATCTCTCTCAAGAACGCTTGGCGGAGGGATTCGGATTCTCTGTAGGTAGCAGCAATGGCGACGACGAAGAAGATGGTACGGAACTATTCTTCTCTTCATACCTTAGTGCTTTAGGATTGATACGTAATGTGTTAATTGATTCTCTCTGAATCACTCACTTATGTTGGTGATGCAATGATGTTACAGAAGAAGACCCATGAGAGCATCAACAACAGGCTTGCTCTTGTTATGAAGAGTGGGAAATACACGCTTGGCTTCAAAACTGTCCTTCATTCGCTCAGAACCTCAAAAGGTGGATTTTCCTTCCATGTTTCTCATTTAGTTCTGTTACCCTGGCTTTTTTATTTTTTATTTTTTTTATTTTTATTTTAAGAATTTCGTTATCATAAACTGTATTGCGGAATGGCAGGAAAGCTTATAATTATTTCAAATAACTGCCCGCCTCTGCGTAAGTCTGAAATCGAGTACTATGCGATGCTCGCGAAGGTCGGCGTTCACCATTTCAATGGAAGTAAGTTCTTCCTCTCGCTCAGCTAATGATTATATCGAATTTTAAGATATATCTATGTTTTATATTGTTGCAGCGGTCTGCGGCTTAAAATTTCTTTGCTTTATAGTGGAAAGAAAATATTCCTAATATCACCAATGTTTTGGATTCTAATCCTGCGTTTAGGAATCTACCTTTTTAGGTGGTAGATAAATTATTTCTCACTCTGTATCATGGTCTGGGTTTGGTTGAGACTGTCTTTATCCTAGTAAAAGGTAGACATTTTCGTTTCTTCTTTGGTGTTCTTGACTCAGTCTAGAGCAGTGAACTTCATCTACATGTTACATCTACATGTTACATCTACATGTTACATCTACTTGCACAGACCCATTCGATCAGAACTAGTAATGTAAGACATAATGAATTTTTCTTATCATCGTTCCAACAATCTCATGATCAGCCTTATCATTTGGAGTCTACTACTTCAAAGTGGAAAAAAATTCAATTTTTTTAATTTTTATCTTTATGGCGCACTTGAGAAACAGAAATCAATGGAATCTGGAATAATTTTGCTACCTTATCAAAATTAAGCTTCAAATTGGGAAAATGGATTTTTCCGGAAAATGGATTTTTCCTTGTGTCCTACCTACCTATCTGCCTAATGGGACTTTGACTACAGCTACTTAGAGTTTACAAGGGATTTTGTTGGGGAGAGGGGGAGGTCCTTGTTGCTGCTGTGACCTTGGATGGTGGAGGCTAGTTTTATCTTACAGCATTGCAATGAAATTATGCATGTAAAACTTACCCAAAGCAGTAGTGGAGCTATGTGGTAGCTGTGCCTAAAGTGGTGCCCTTCAACTATGTTCTCGAAACATTGAGGATCTTCTTACTCCTATCCTGATGTTCAGAATCTTTGAAAGCCCAAAGTGGTGCCCTTCAACTATGTTCTCGAAACATTGAGGATCTTCTTAGTTCTTACTCCTATCCTGATGTTCAGACTCTTTGAAAGCTGCTGATAATTTTGTTGTCAGCTTTTATTTGAATGTGATGAGTTAGTGTATCTATTTTAATTTATTTCCCCTGAGATTTGATCTAGGATCCACACATCACAATCAAGGGCTGTTGTTTTAAGCTATTTCTTGCTGTTAAGTTTTGCATGGAACTTCCATAGCTTCTCTCAATAAGAAATTTTTGGAATAGGCAATTGGGTTTCTGCCCCATCTTCCCCTCCATTGGTAGTTAGATAATTGATGGTCGATTTGTAAGGTGATCCTATTTTCTTTGATTCTATGCTATTTAGACACTTCAAATTATGAGACCCACTCGTGAACACTTGGGGTAAGCCAATACAAATGCTGGAAATCAAGTTGTATCCTTTGTCTTGTCCTAGTCACATAGCTTTGCTTGGGTTTTACAAATAATTTACTAATACGTTGTGAATCAATCTATCTTCTTTCTTTTGCAGACAATGTTGACTTGGGCACAGCGTGTGGTAAATATTTCCGTGTCTCATGCCTTAGCATTATTGATCCAGGTGTGGCATATTTTTGGTTTTTAGGAGCTCTGTTGTTTGCATATAGAATATTTAACCTGGAAGCTTGACTACTTCACTTTTCCTTCTGTATTGTAACAGGTGATTCTGATATCATTAAAACATTGCCTGGTGAGCAATGAATGAGATGTGGCATGTAGCATTCATTCCCTTTAGAGGAAGTGAGATTATAGCTATCTTGTTGAGGTTTTGATAATTTTATGTGAAATGCATTTTCCTGTATCGGTAACTCTAGGTTGATTGAAGCTTTGATCTATTAATTCGATGACTTGTCTTTCAAATTTAAATTCGGATATGCTCTTATTTTAGGTGGCTGTTGAATTGAGTTTTGAAGTAAATTTTTTGAAAGTTATGATCGTCTTCTAAGGATTCTGAGGTGAAAGTATGGAAATGATTTTAGAATTATATGTCAAAATTGAATCAACCTCACCCTGTTTGGGTTGATCTGTTATGTGCTTTACGGACATTGGGGATTCATTGTTCGTATGGTTATCTATTCCTGGGGAGTTTTCACTTCAATCTGGCTTCATACCCATCTAAATCAAATGTAAATTTGAATCATTGTGAGGCATCAAAAATCAAAATATTGAAAAATTTTCCTTTAGACCCCATCAAAGATTGTTAACATCATCTATATCCACAAGAATGCGAAAACATCATCCAGGTTTACTTAATGGACTGAAATCACTAAAATAATACAGTTTTACCAAAAATTAAAAAATTATGTTAATTTATTAATTTATCTTTCAAATCAAAATTATATTTGATATTCTCATTCAACGACTAATCATCATGACCAATTTTGGTTTTGCTATGGTTTTCAACCTAATCTGCCCAACTTCGAATATCCATCTTAGGGTTCTTCTTTGCCAGATATGATTTTTGCGATTATTTTTTTGTGGTGTTGTCTTCTTCTTCTTTTCCCCTTTCCTTATGATTTCTTTTTCTTTTACTAAAATATAAGGGAAAGTTGTGAATCCGTAGCGGGAAGCATGTATATCGGCTCTTCAACTCGTTGTTGATGAGGTTTTTCTGGGGAGCAGTCGGAGGTTGCAACTCTGGTATCTAATCACGCCGGCGAGGGTTCCCAGGACAACAAAACCAAATCACCAAACTATTTCAAAGAGGTATGAAGCCTTTCTAGTTTCAAGACTATGTGAACAGAAATTGAAGTCTGAGATGTAAGGAAGAGCAGGAGAAGATTGAGATGTAGTAGCCATGAATTAGGAGAAAAACTTCAAAACGGAGAAATTTTGCAGAGCAAATGACCAAGAAAGACAAAGAATCGGAGAAACACAGATCTAACTGAGCTAGAGACGCGTCAAATGAGAGAAACACAATAGATCTGAAGAGAACAACCAGAAGAAAACTCAGATCTGAAGAACGTTCTAAGAGTGATGCAGAAAACTTTAGATCTGAAGAAAACAGATTCAAGAATCGAAAAAAACAGTGGAGAAAAAACAAGAACGAAGAGTTGAAATCAGTTCTCTCTCTTCCTCAGTCGTTTACACAGATTATCTCTAGCCCAAGTGCTTGAATGTTCCATCTTCGGTTTTCTTATCTCTAGTTTCCAAGTTCACCAATGCGCCTTGGACAATTTTCGTCTCTCCACTGCTATCAATGACTCTCTAGATTTACTTGATTTCTCTGCCGATGAGTTGACGTGGACTCTCTCTAAATCACAGAATACTTCTGATAACCTGCTTCGGGCATTCACGAATTAGGATAGAAGCACTGTAGTTTTGTACAATGTACCATCTGTCTAGGGTTTCTGAAGCTGGGGCACAGGACATCATATATTCCAAAGGTGCTCGGACAACAAAAACTCTCTTCCAGATAGTGATAGAAATACTTTTGACATTCCTTTCTCCATGGTAGCATTGAGAACAATTTCCTGCAAGCATTTCCTAAACAAGAACTCATAGCCTTCTATTAATCGTAGCCTTCTTGTCCGACTGTGATTCGCACAGGTGGAAGACTCAAAACTAAAGATAATGAAATGCAAGAGTTGCAGAGTGCTGAAAAGAGAACCCAAGTCGAGAAATAGAGTAAGAGAGAGTGGAAGCAATGCACAAGGCGAAGAGAGGGGTTTGGATAAAGGGTATAATGGTTTTTTCAACAGGCTAAAAGGGTATTATCGTCTCTGAAATATTCCAATCCACCTGATGTCACCATCTAACAGTGCTCAACTAACGGAGTGGACTTCTTTGATTACCACAACCAAAGTTTTGGGGTGTAGGTGATGTTTTTGCATTATTGTGGGTGTAAATGATGTTAAAGATCTTTGATGGGGTCTAGATGAAATTTTTTTTTATAAAATATTTTATAGGGAGAAAAGATATTGTTTCCTGCAGCTCCATTGGTGGTGTGGAAGATTCCCTTGGCATTGTGGGAAACACTACCTGATAGATCAATTTAGACCAAATAATGGAGCTGGAAATCTGCAGGCACTTCCAGATCAATGCTACGATTAATAGAAGGCTTCTCCTATAATGGTAGGCCTTGAAACTTCCTGAACATGTACTAACCAAGGTAAAATCCCCATACTAGGAGACCATGTGGTTACTTAAATCTTAAATTTGACATGCTTTAATGAAGGTGAAAGTTCCCTTAAACAGTTCGATTGGGAGCTTTAATGAAGGTGAAAGTTCCCTTAAACAGTTCGATTGGGAAGCTTTTTCAAATGGCTTCCTTTTCCTGAGGATCTTCCCCATATGGTTTTGCTCCCCAATTCAATAAATACCCCTTACCCGAGCGTTTTGGAGCCAAAGGAAAACAAAAGGCCATTCCTAGACCCAAGGTTGTCAAAGGGCTTGATATTTTCTGGGTTCAATTAATTTTCTAGATAGCTATTCCTATTTTTTGATCTTGTAATATGCAATCCGTGTATGTTTTTCAACTTATAAATGGAATTTGAGGTGCAGCCAATATGTTCAATTTATAGGAAGAAAAAAAAAACGTGGTTGATCTGCTCCATTTATCCAAGGGGCAAGATCCTCTCCTGTTATCAAACTTACACTTAAACCCGTGGATGAACAATTGGCACGACTGAACGATAGGAGAGGATCCCAGTATCATTGTTCACTTTGAATAATATGCAACAATTATGAGCAGAGTACCTAGTCTGGAATTCTGGATTAGCTTAATTCAGATTCCAGCCTATGTATCGCCATGTAGCTCCATGCACACGTTAGACAACCATTACTATGCACTCTTACATTACATGGTCTTCCACATTCAAACTTCTATTTTGTCACCTTGTAAATCCATTTGGATAGTTAGTTTACGAGAGCAGGACCTTGAGGTGTTTACTGATAAAATCTGGCCATCGTTTGATTTGCCATACAAACTTTTATAATTTCTACAAGGGTAAAACTTTCTTGAATGGCCCTGTCTTGATAAACTTGGGGTAGATAATTATACAATTCACGGATCTTGTATGGCTTATATAATTTATATGGATTAAGTATTATAGTTAATTGCAAATATAAAATGGTACCTGCAGTTGAATTGATGGAAGCACTTTTTATAGGACAAAAAAAAAGGCATCACAGTGTACAAAGTTCTCGTTAATGTAGGATCTGGGGATAGGCCGAATGTACAAAGCCTTACTTCTGCAATGCGAAGAGATTGTTTCGGTGTTTCCAACCCATTCTCACCAAGTTACAGTATGACAATTTTACTATCAAACCAAGACTCGTCCTTTAAAATATCTTATATCTCATATGATATTTAAATAAATAAAATTTATCCAAATAACTTAATAGAATACGAATAAAGATCCACTTATGTTAACTTCTTATTGGACCTGTTTACAGTTCTAGGGATTTACTAGACAGGGCTTGGTCTCATACATGGTAAATCACATGTTGAGAACTTGAGATTGACTACTAAATTAATTTGATATGTTAACAATAAAAAAGATTCCTAATTACCCAATTGCCAAATGAACTCATCATAAATCACCATGTCATAAATAAGCAATAATCTAAGAAAAATAGTTTGTCCACACAAGCATGTTTTGATGGTATTTCCTAATAGGTGACATGTTTGGCCACGTGGAGTGCTAACCTTGTCAATCCAACCATTAGGTGGACAAACCACTTCATGGGTTATTTACAACTCATATTTTATGGTCCATTTTAATTGTGCTACATTTTTAAGGCTTTTGACAAAGTTCATCACAAGTCAAGCTTGTCCACAAATTTGAACCTCAAACTAATATGTTTAATGGTGGATAAAAAGTGCCCATTGACAATGACACACAGTAAGGAAGACATTCTAAATGCACTTGCAAAGAAAGCAACTTTGAAATATTATCCATGAACAAGAAGTTATTTCATCACAATAATTTAGGTTTATTGTTCCATTTTTCTGTCCTGTTCTAATGACAGTTTGGTGTTGCTAACCTTGCAAGACAAGTTCTCAAGTTACTCAACAGTCCTCTCCAAACAAATCACCAGGGATATTTGAGAGCATAGAGTTTAGAAGAGTTAATAACTTGAGATGACTTCTTAGAATGATGATCCATGTCGAGTCCTTGGTACATATCAGTCTTCTTCTTGAAGATGAATACAATAGGACACAGAAGACTTTCCACTTTATTAATGATGCTGAGGTAGCAATTTGGACCAACCTATTTTTAAGAGATTTAAAACCCTAAAGAAACAGCCTTTCTTACTTCTCAATTTTCACCAACTAGGATTGATGAATGTTATGACATGTTAAGACAAGAAGAGTGAAGAAATAGTCTGTGGAGATGATAAAACTGAGAAATGAAGAGGTTGATTGTAGCCTCTCAAATATTTCAACAACCGGGAAATTATAGTCCTATCCTATCAGTGTAGGAGATAGATAGTTCTGATTGTTGACAAGGGAGATTGGCTAATGAGAAAATAAGAGGTTGGTTTATTGGGGAAATCGAGGGATGCAGAAATCAACAATTCTTCATCCACAATGGTGGAGTGCAGTCTTTTTTGGGAAACTAGGGGAACCTCACATTCAGAGAAGGTAAGATCAGTCACTTGGGGACTGATCAAAGGGGAAGGTTTGTGGGTGTTCTATAAAATTAGAGAAAGTGGTAATGAAAATTGTTGGTTTTGTGGGTTCTAGGATATGAGAAAATGGTTTGAAAACTGTTATAAGGAAAACTGGAAATAATATTCTGGAGTCTACAGCAGCATATTTGACATCAAGAAAAACACTCGTACGGGTTACAAAATTCTTTGGTTCATGATTAAACTTATTCAATCAATACTAAAATATTTCAGATGTAATTAATTTACAGTACTCAAAAGCTACAACAAGAAGATGTTGTTTACATACATTTTATACCAATGAACTCATTGTCATTGCCAACTTTAATGTTGCTTCCATAACGCTTACAAAGAAGCCTGCCTCACTGCCCAACCTAAACTTCCGAGTATATCCTTCATTTCTTCCATCCTTGAATGAGAAAAATCCCCAACTGTAAATTTCTCTATCGTACCTTTTACTTCAATTAAACTATGCCCAGGCTCCTTTTTAACCGTACTACCCTTCAACATCTTCCATGCCTCAGCAACACCATCCCACCTCCCATCTGAAGCATACAAGCTTGACAACAGAACATAAGGTGAACTGGTCACAGGCTGAAGCTCCATAAGCTGGGAAGCCACCCGTTCCCCAACCACAACATCCCCATGCAACCGACATGCAGAAAGTAAGCTCCCCAAGATAACTACATCATTCCCAAAGGAAAATCTCTTCATGAGTTCTTCGGCTTCCTCTAATTTCCCAGCCCTCCCCAACAGATCAATCAGACAAGAAACATGTTCGATCTCCGGAGATATTCCATACACTTCTTTCATCGATTTGAAGTAGGCCCGACCCTCATCCAGCAGCCCCGCATGGTTGCAAGCTATAAGAAGCCCAACGAACGTAACGGAATCTGGATGTAGTCCTTTTGAGTTCATCTGCTCAAACAATTCAATAGCTTCCCTTCCAAGCCCATGATTTCCAAATGCTGCTATGACAGTGTTCCAGGAGACAAGATTCCTGTGGATCATCCGATTGAAAACACTTTTTGCATATTCAATACAACCACATTTGGCATACATGTTCATAAGAGCGTTACCAACTCCTACATCCTGATTTGGCCTTGTTCTGATCAGATAAGCATGAATCTGGCCTCCATGGCGGCCTGAAGAAAGACCTGCAGAGGCAGCAAGTGCACTGGCAAATGTGAAATCATCAGGTTTTATACCCACAGCATTTCCCATCTCTCTAAAAATTCTCAAACTCTTTGCATAATCTTCACAGTGAGAACAAGCAGTAATAAGGGTGTTCCATGAAATGACGTCTTTCTTTTCAATTGCTTCGAAGGTCTTCTCTGCCTCCTCTATCAATTTGCACCTAGAGTACATGGTCAAAATCACATTGCCAACAAAAGCAGTGGTTTCAAGCCCGAGTTTAATTGATTGGCAATGGAGCTCCATACCTCTCCACAAGTGTTCCTTATCATTACAAATTCCTAAGATACCCACGAAAGTTAAACGGTCTGGAACAACACCTTGTTGGTGCATGAGTTTGAACACCTCGAAGGCCCTTTCTGGTTGCATGTTTTCTGCAAAACCAGTGATCATGGCATTATAAGCGACAGAATTCGGCTCAGATATGCTGGTAAATATGGAGGATGCGTCATTGCAGAGACCACAATTCATGTACATTGAGATAAGCGAGTTAGAAACAAAAGAAATGGGCATGTAGCCTGATTTTAGTGTTTGGGCATGAACCTGTTTCCCCTGTGTTGATGCCAGGAGGCTGGCACAGGCACTGATAACACTGGCATAGATATACTCATTAGGCTCAGTTGGCATCATGGAGAAGAGGTTGATTGCCATTGCGGGCTCCTCAGCCTGGTCATACCCGGAGATCAAAGCTGACCATGACACTAAGTTTCTCTCAGACATCTCGTCAAATGCTTGGCGTGCAGCATTAATGTCATCACACTTCGCATACATATTGAGAACATGGTTGGAGAGAAAAATATCAGCTTGGTTTCCTGTTTTAATGATGGCAGCATGGAGGGGTTGGCCATGTCGGAAAGCCCTGGCCTTGGAGCACTGGTGGAGAAGAAAACCAAAACTCTGCACCATTATCTGAGCAGACAGACACAAGCAATAGCTGTAGAAGCCATTAACATAACATTGTTACAGAACTCTTCTCCCACACCCTGTTTCAGACCCAGAAATAAAATTTACAGTGACAAATGAAGGAATCTGAAAGCTAAGGAAGAAACTTGAAGGAGAAATGGGAAATGCTACATTAGTAAAACTACATAAGCTCAGAGACAGGCAAATCTACAGAAAAGCCATGAACAAGCTTTAAAAACTATCAGATCATAGTGGTTTTCGGTACGAATCAATAAAAACAACTATGACAATTGAAGTCATTGATATCATATAAAAGAAGTGAAGAACATTTACTTACAGAGGCTCTTATTGAGTATATTTGATCACTGAGTCTTAAAGATTCAGATGCGAGCCTTGTTTATTACCATTTGTATTTGCTAGAGTTGCAGCAGAAGCATCTCTGGGATTGCCAGAGTCCATTACTGAGAAGATGAGTCTTAATTTGAATAATTATTCCTTCTTCTCGAGGAGAAAATGGGATTCGGAGCTTATTTTGGTTTGATCCTTAGGTTTTGAGCTTCGAATCAACTTTGTTTGTCAGTTTGTCTTATTCTCACGGGTTAAGATACGGGACCGGGCCCAAGGCAATTTCGATCTGGATCTGCCGACCTGGGATCCGTCCACTCTTCTGAATCTTGCATTGCCATGTAAGAATCGACCCTTGCAACCCATGCAACCCTTGCTGACTCAGTTTCTCGCTTTCTCTGTATGGGATTGGCTTAACCTATCCTAGCCGATTCGATCTGATCCCCCAATCTCAGATTGTCTGTGAGAGAGAGAGAGCTAACCAGGATTGGGGGTTTCGTATTCCATAGTTGAACAGGACCCATAGGGAGAGATGAAATGCATGGGGGATGCATACGACAAGGGTGATGGTAAAGGGTGGGAGAAGTTCGGCATAAGAGAGTTTGAGTAAATATAAGTTAATTATAAAGAGCTAGAAATTTCTCGTTTTAAAATTCCACTTTATTTGTAAAAATTCTTTCGTAAGAAAAAAATTCTTTCTATTTACTCAACTAGATTTCAATTAAGGCTGAAATTTTGTCCATAAGTGGAATTAAAAGTCTCTTGCTCACATATGAAGTTTCAAACTTTTGGTCCATGGCCCACACAAAGTGAGCCAAGAAGCAAAACAATGCATTGAATAACTCAAAAGACTAAAGAGGGAAGAAAGGACTAGTGAGAAGGTACCTGGACACAAATGGGATGATATGCCAATAAATGGGTATATCAATATTGTACTTGAGTCTTATTTTATTATTTCGAGAATGAATTTGAAATTTGACATGTGGCCGATCTAAACGATCACTAAAACATTGTCAGAATTGCAACATCATGTTTTCATTATAATGTCACAATGGTTGTGTTTGGTAACATTCTTGTTCTGGATCGGTGTTCTTTTCAGAAGAATGCCTTTTCCTGTTTCTAAGCTAGAATAGTGTTATTTGGCTGTTCTTGAACCTAAAAGTTTGTTTGGTAAATATGTTTTAGAACTAGTCTAAGAACAAAAAGAGAACAGTTTGCTGTTTGGTAACTTTGGTTCCAGGACATTTTTTTCCAAATATTTTTAAAATTGACACCTCAATTGACACCTCCAACTTTTATATATTTTTCCAAGTATAGATATTATTATATGGCAAAAGTTTATCATTTTTATTTTCAGATAAAAGTCCTGTAAAATAAAAAAGTATCATATAAACCTGTGACCCCCTGAAACCCCACTAAATAACAGGAACACATCAAATTTATATACGAGTATATGACCAAACAAGCAGCTGGAAGGAACACATCAAATTTATATATGAGCATATGACCATTCAGAAAACGAGCTGCAGGAACACATCAAATTTCATGGTTTCCCAAAATTTTAAACATAAAGCATTAAGTCACAGTGATATGAAGAAGGAACACAATATGCGTGGTCCAAGTGTACATGGAATTTTTTTCCCTCAATGAGAAAAATCTGTGTCATTTTTTTTTTTTAACAACTGAGTTGGGTGAAGAACAATTTATAGGTTGGAAAATTGAAATTTGGAAGTTTTTTGGAAAATCCCTGCCAATCCAAGAAACCAATTTGGATTTCAAGCATGGCATTGTGTGTACCCTCTATAATGTTGATGTGGAGCCAGCTTGGCATATTTGTCTTACCTCTCCCACAGTGGAATATATCTGGCCTGCTCTCCTAATTGGCTTTAAATCAGGAGTGGTCCTCTCTTTTTGACTTTGTCATCAGCTCCCTTGACAAGGCAGAGAGGGATAAACTTGAACTTATGGCTGAAGTTGCCATTATTTCACAAGGGAAGGGAAGCTGTCATCAAGATAAATGCAGCTGGTATTGTGGTTGGGGATGAATGTGGGATATGAATAGCAGTGGGAGGGGAGCAATCTAACTTTACTTCCAAAAAGAAAAAGAAAAAAGGGTAATATGAGAGAGGAGGCAGAAGCAAGGGTGGTTCTTTTGGCAGACAGGTTTTAGGGTGGACTCAGACAGAGGGGCAAACAGGCACATATTGTGGAACCAAATGTATTACAGGTTGTCCTATGAATCTAAGCAGATATGATCTTGGAACCTCTTTGATTTCGTCTTGAGTCTTTCCTATTGAGGTTTTATTTCAGTGTAACTAATATCTTGTTAGAGCACACTTTAGAAATGGTAATCTGCTAGCTCACCTTATCACATCTTATAATGTTGTAATAAATGGCTCTCCAAAGAGTATTTAGCAATAATTAAGTCTGTATATCTCAAGCAAGTTGATTTTGCATCAATTCCTATCAGTATTTTCGGCAACAAGTATTCTAATGATCTTTTATTAGATTCTTATGGCTTCCATATATTTCCGATATTTACTGGAGAGTTTGGAAGAACAATACAGGTTTCAAATTGAAGGATTTAAGGGAATGGACCAAACTCACTATGGGTTGACAGAACATCAGAAATGTATTCATGAATATCTATCTGACAACGGGAAACCGCATATCAAAAAGGCACAGAATTTGAAAATCACTGGTTACCCATTATGAAGAATTGCTGAAATTCGTCTATCGTACATGGGATTTTCTGAAGAACTCTTCTCCAACAAATCCACGAAAACCAGGAAATTTTTTTTTATTTGAATGACGTAGATGTTGCAGAGGTATTCTCAACCTTGATTTGCGTGTGCTGTTGGTGTGCCGTGGGCAAGGGATTGAGAAGAAATCAGGCCCAAAAGATAGATAGAGAGAGAGATTGGGTTTAGATTTTCAATTGCAAACAAAGATTTTTTAGAGGAAGGGGACGATATACCTGCAAATTTCGCCGGTGATTGCTCTTTTTATGGCAAACATCAAAAGAAAAGCGAATGGTAGAGAGATTGGGGTAGAAGACATACCTCTTTGTTGTAGACCCATGAGCTTGCAGCTCGATAGCTTGCGCGCAGATGCAGTTAAGAAGAAGAAGATATACCTGTATAGAGTGAAGAAGAAGAGGATAGAGCTGATGGGGTTAGGGTGTTTTATCGAAAACGGTTTTAATTAAAATGTTCTACCTGAGAACATTTTTGTTCTGGAACATAAAAGCTGTTCTGTAATTTTTGTTCTAGTGTAACATTTAGGATGACTAATGTTGTGTTTAGTCATCCTAGGATTTTGTAACCATATTCATAGGATTTGAAAAACAAAAATAAAGATTTAATTTGAAAATATTTATTACCATATTTCATAAGAGCTTATGATAGGTATAAAATCTTGATTATAGCTAGATGAAATATTAGATAAAATCTATACAAATGTAAACTATCTATCTCTAAGGTTAACTATATTAGTTGGAAGGGAATTAGTTCTGTATAATTTATACAGTATTCTATAATTAGGCTCAGTTTAGTTGCAAAGGAAATAAAAGAAATAACATGAAATCAAAACAAAGGTGCAGGTTCATCGAATAGAAAGAGAAAAGGTCTTTTCACTTGAGATGATAAAGATAGAGAGAAGGCAGCATTAACAGAGGCTGGATTGGCTGAGACTACAATGCCGTTCAAAAGTACTTTTCCCCTAAAACAACATTAAAATAGATTTTTTTCTTATAGCCATTACCAACATGATTGTGTAAATATCTCAAAAAATTTCAAAAAAATTTAATATATATATATTAAATTTTACCTTAATATTCTACCACATTCATTGGATTTGAAAAGAAAAATAAATATTTCATTTGTAAATTTTTTATTGCCATACTTAATACGTCGTTAAGTTATTATTCAGCGACCAAAGTAGTTTAAGTATAAGGTTGAATATCTTATAATTAAAAAAAAAAAAAGGATCCCATAGCAATGTCATGGGTTCCTTCCCACATCCTCGTATATAATGAATAATGAATCTCGCAATGATACTCTCTCTCTCCTCTCATACATCATGTGAATGAAATTGTTTCCGAACAATGATTAGTGTAGCATTGAAGATTCCTCAATGCCTAAAAAATAAACTTGCCTAGTTCAGTGAGATTGAATTTGAACTTTGTTTTCCTTAATGTGTTAGTCTAGTTGCAACTTGCAACTGTGCGCATAATCAGACCAATTCCCATCATTATAAATTCGGAAGCAACAATTCATTATGGATTCCCATTCATTGGATTTGAATTTTTTTATTACCACGATTAATAAGAACTTAAGATAATTATACAATCATGATTACAACCACATAGGATGTTAATAAAACTTCCTGCCAAACATAGCCTAAATCTAACATCGAAAATCTTATAATTAAGAAGAAAAAAGATCCTTCCTACATTGTCTCTATAATGAGAGATGGGTTTCGTATTGATACTCTCTCTCTCTCTCTCTCCTCACACGCCCAATGAACTCCTATTGAACTAGATCGATTTCATACCAAGATTAATGTAACGTTGAAGATTCCTCAATGCCTGAAAAATAAACTTGGCTCAGTTTAATGAGATTGAATATAAATTCCGTTTTTCCTAGTGCGCCAGTCCACAGTCCAGTTGCAACTTGCAACTGTGCTCGTAATCAAACTGGTTCTCATTATTATAAATTCGAAAGCAACGATTCATTATTGATTCCCATTCATTGGATTTCAAAAGACAAATAAAGATTCTATTTGAAAATTTTTATTACCATGCATTAATAAGAACTTAAGATAATTATACAATCATTATTACAACCACATATGATGTCAATAAAACAACTTGCCAAACATAGCCTAAATCTTACTTTGGAAATCTAATAATTAAGAGGAAAAAAGATCCTTCCTACATCCTCTCCATAATGAGGAATGGGTTTCGCATTGATACTCTCTTTCTCTCTCTCTTTCTCTTCACACGCCATATGAGCTCCTATCAAACTAGATTGATTCTGTACCATGATTAGTGTACCGTCAAAGATTCCCCAATGCCTGAAAAATAAACTTGGCCCAGTTCAATGAGACTGAATATAAATTCCGTTTTTTCCTAATGTGGTAGTCCAGTCGCAACTTGCAACTATGCTCGTAATCAAACTGGTTCCCATTATTATAAATTCGGAAGCAATGATTCGTTATTGATTCCCATTCATTATTTCGAAAGAAAATTAAAGATTCTATTTGAAAATTTTTATTACCATGATTAATAAGAACTTAAAATAATTATACAATCATGATTACAACCACATACGATGTTATTAAACTTCTTGCCAAACATAGCCTAAATCTGACATCAAAAATTTTATAAGTAAGAAGAGAAAAAGATCCTTCCTACATCCTCTCCATAATGAGTAATGGGTTTCGCCTCTCTCTCTCTTCACACGCCATATGAGCTCCTATCGAGCTAGATTGATTCCATACCATGATTAGTGTAGCGTCAAAGATTCTCCAATGCCTGAAAAATAAACTTGGCCCAATTCAATGAGACCGAATTTAAACTCCATTTTTCCTATTGTGCTAGTCTAGTTGCAACTTGCAACTGTGCTCGTAATCAAAGCGGTTCCCATTATTATAAATTCAGAAGCAGCAATTCATGATCGATTTCCATTCATTGGATTTCAAAAGAAAAATAAAGATTCCATTTGAAAATTTTATAATCCTCAATCAATAATCACTTAAGATAGTTATACAATCACGATTACAACCACAAAGGATGCTAATAAAATTTACAGCCAAACATAGTCCAAGCCTGACGTTTGCCGTCTGAAGTTGATGTGGAAAATCTTATAAATAAAAAGAGAAAAAGATCTTTCCTACATTCTCTCCATAATGAGTAATGGGTTTCGTATTGATACTCTCTCTCTCTCTCTCTCTCTCTCTCTCTCTCTCTCTTCACACATGCCATGTGAGCTCCTACTGAACTAGACTGTTTCTGTTCCATGATTAATGTAGCATCGAAGATTCCCCAATACCGGCGGCATGGGAGGCGTGGGAAATCCATGTTACCATAAAGATAAACCTAGCCTTAGCCCAGCCCAGCCCAGCCCAGCCCAGCCCAGCCCAATGAGTTTGAATTTAAGCCCTGTTTTTATAGACGTGCCAGCTTGCAACTGTGGTGGTAATATATATTCGGAAGCAGCGACTCCAGATCAGGGTCTACGATTTTGCTTGTGAATCTTGGCTTTAATCCATCTCGGATTCTCGGACAGTTGCGGTGCGTCTCCCTGTTCCAAGTTTGAAACTTGAAACTTGTAAGTGATCCCTAGAACCATAAACCTCCTTAAACGTTTAAAACCCTCTGCAACTCTGACGGTTTCCCCTGCATTTCGACCTCCATTTCAGCTTCTTTTCTTCGTTTTCCTTTCTTTTTTCTTGCTTTAAAACTTTAAAATATTACTTTAGGTTACGAAGACGCACTGCCATTACAAATGCCAGAGAAGAAATTGAGGTGAAAATTCAGTCTTTTGGTTTTCTTTTTTTTTCCCCCTGCTTTCTCTTTGTTGTAGCTTACTCATTACAAATTTACAGTCCCGTTATATTCCTTCCCTATTGTTTTCAGCGTTTCTGCTACTTCTTCGAATCCTTTATACTTTTTGATATATTTTCTCTTTCAATTGCATGTTAAACTGTTCAGTTTCTTGATTTCTTGTCTCTCTATATAGGGTTTTATGAATCATTTATGGTTTCTCCTTTCTTTCTTACCTCATTTTTTAATTTGTTTTTTTTTTAGGTGCTATCTTGTCAAGCGTTTGCATAGGTGGAACTTAAGTTGGTCTTGAGAAATTTTCGTTTTGTTGACCTTAATTCTCGGTGGGGTGAGTTGGAAAGAGAATTCTTGAGGTGGGATGAGTAGTGTATTCAGTGAGCAGATACTGGCGGACAAGCTTTCTAAGCTTAACAACACCCAGCAGTGTATTGAAAGTATCCTTTCAAAGTGATTTTGTTAATATTTTATATTGTAATACCTTGTTGTCTGGGGAGAGAGAATTGGAACCCTTTCCACCAGGGAAAAAAAGTTCGGTTGGTATTATCTGTACTGTATGTTCTTTTCAATACTTTTGTTCGTATATTTTAAAATCAACAAGAGATTTCCAGCTAGATTTACATTCAAACCATCTAATCGTTAGTTTCTGCTGTCTTATGTGTCTTTCACACCTGAACCCAACACTAGCTAGAAACTGGAATTTTAGCATGACTTGTACTATTGATTCAAAGAAGAACTATATTTTCGGTCGTGTAAAACCTTATTACGAGGTTTGAAGACTCTTGCATCTTTTCTTAACATGCTCCGATATGTTATATCCAATCTTCCAATATGTCGCTTGGTCATTGCATTAAATTCATGAACCTATCAGTCCCCATCTTTTTTTGTATTAGCAGTGTTAATGGTCCAGTATTCTTATATATTAATGAATATGTTTTCTTAACGTTTCCATAGCATTGTCACATTGGTGTATTTTTCACCAGAAGAAGGCAGACCTTGTTGTTGCAACATGGGATAAACAATTTCATAGCTCAGGGATTTCAGAGAAAGTTCCATTCCTCTATCTTGCCAATGACATCCTACAGAATAGCAAGCGTAAAGGCAATGAATTTGTAAGTGAATTTTGGAAGGTTCTTCCTGCAGCACTTAAGGATGTTTTTGAGAATGGTGACGACCGTGGGAAGAATGTGGTTTCTAGATTGGTATATACTTTTCACCTTTCACTTAGAACAATTTGTTTGAACAAGCACTGTTGACTGCCCACTAACCACCATTCCTCTTTGAAATAGGAAAAAGTACCTCTGAATTAGCATACGCAATTAGCAATTCCTTTTTCGCCCCACCCAATTTCCTTTTAGAGATTCTAGTGGTGTATTTGTGATGACGGATGCATGTCAGTATGCTCCAGTATCTTGAGTCTGTGGCTTGTTTTCCCTCTTATGTGTCTCCTCTGTCTAATTCTATAATACTGGATGGAGATATGGTCTACTTGATGTTTCAGTTAATTGCATTTTTTTTTATGGAATTACAAGGTTGGTTATATGTTGATTCCTTCATACTACCGACAACTCGAATTCTAGCCAGATTGTATTCTTTGATGACATACTTTTAATTGATAAGACAAGAGAGGAGCTAAATTCCAAATTAGAACAATGAAGGGATGCATAACATTTCATAAGTGTCTCCTTGCAAGGGGAATCACAAGGGGAATCACAATCTATTCCCTTCTAACTACAAACCCTTGGGAGTCGCCTATGGAAGTGATCCAAGTTCAAGAAGCTTAAGTGCCTAAAACAACACAAACTAGCAAACAACACAAACTAGCATTTTAATGAAGTGGGTTCTAAGGGTGTTTCCCTAAGGCTTTTTATTTCTTAGTTGTTGTTGTGTGTGTGTGTGTGTGTTATTGTTGGATCGTGTCAATGTTTGACAGAATGTGCCCAATTTATCCCGCATAGTGAATCAACTGATCCTTTACCAGTTTCGGGAATTTTCTCTTTAAATGCCTGATTCTTGACTGGACAATCTAAGTCAGTATTTGGCACAATTGAATTGACTTCAAAGACTTATCTTTAAATTCTTGTTTTCTGTCCTAGGTCTCCAAAGTTCAAACGGAATCAGTACTGTTGGTTATAAAAAGAGTTGCTGAGCATTCTTTCTATTATTGCTGTTTTATTGAGAACTTCCATATCAGTTGAATACTTGAATGATTGTGATTTTTCTACAACTGATGAAGGAAAAGTATGGGATGACCCAAATATGTGAAGGGGTTAGTAAGTAGGATAGAGATTGGGATAGAGTATCAGGGTTGTGACTTGGAGAAAGGGAATGATGTTTTAAGAACTTAAAATTTACAATGATTAAAACAATAAATAACAAAATTCAGAGAGGTCCAAGTATCTCTAAACCCCAGTAAGGACTTATAAAGAAGAAAAAAAGAAGATAAATAAATACGAATTAGGTAGAAAATATAAGTTTCTCCGTGAATCCTCCCGTCGAGCTCTTGGAATCCACCACTAGTAATAATAGGAGGAATTCAATCCACCTTTAAAATGTGGACATCCAGAAGGGGAGATGACATTGCCCTCCACTAAAATCATATTCCTTCTCAAAGAAACATGGTTTCCATCTCTAGTGGGCTGAGGATGATCATTTAATCCTATTTATTGGTCATGAATACTATAAGTTGGAATCCTAATTAAATTAAAGTTCTATAAAATAGCAATGCTGTCTCAGATTAAATTGTTGCTAGTATTTGGCCATGATTTTCACAGATCAACTTGGATTTGTGAAATGATCTTTGTTGGATAGGTATTCAATACCCTTTAGGTTTAAAGTATCAGTATCGTGGGTTTTTCATTAGGTCAATTTCAACTCTTGTCATGGATATGCATTCATACATTGGAAAATTTGATATACACAGCAATGAGATTTGAATCGTATCTTTTAAGTCCTATTCTAATGCTTATAAAAGCCACACTACTGAAAATAAGATACATTAATGCAAATAAAAAGTGGAGCTATAATAAGTTGGAGCTCTATGGATATGTAAAGAAGTTATTGTGGCCAGTATATGATTATAAGAAACCAAGTTTTATTGTATGGTAAATAAATTCAATTATTTTTTAGATTTTTCTTTCATATTTTGTGGATATATGGATATATTCAACAATACATAGATCTTGAAAACCTAAATGTTCCAATTTTGAGACATATATTATTAATTGAAAATTATTTACTAATATATTCCTCATTTTTTCCTTATGACTTAATGAATAGAACGAGAGGAAAAGAATTATCGCTGATTAATTTACAAGGACAAGAAAGATTAGTAGTAGTAGGAGTGAATGGATTCCACTCATCTGCACATACTTAACTCTTCCGATGCCATCAACCAGAAAACCATCATCCACATTTGGACAAGTGTCAAATTCCTGTTCTGAACTTTCGTAATTTTTGAATGATGTGTACGTGGAGTTCCGATAATTTGCTCAGTTTGTGGATTTTCTTCTTGCATACACTGGGCTCCAAACCTAAAGTTTTATTGGGTCTATTTAATCTTTTTGATTATATGTTTTTGGGAACTTGTCAGTTCTATATCATACATCTGTGTTGCATTTATTGGACGAATGTTATGTTGGTTTATGCATTTGTGAAATCTCAGAAACCGTTACATTTTCATTGTCAAAATGGTTGATGCTTTTGGTAGACTCAAATATCTTAAATGTACAAGTGATCATATGCAATTTTGAACTTAGATTCTTGGTGCTTCAGATGATAACAGATTTATTTATTCTCATCACGTTGTTAGCATGTGCTGAAGGTTCTACATGAGGATCTGGCATGTTTTCTGCTAGGCATTATGTTTGGGAGAAAGTTATTTTCACCATGGGTGAAGAGGATTCTATCATTAGGATCTCATTATTACTTCCCTCCTTATTAGACGAATGTCCTAAATACCCTTTCCACTATTCCAGGAGTCTCATCTACGTGGGTAAAGGAAAACTTGGTCCTTATTTTTGTATTGTAGGACAAACTTTTATTTTTTATTTTTTTAATTACTGGGGCCGGGGTTTAAGTGGTATCCTAAATGGTTAAGAATTAAATTTGGACCTGGATGGGATAATCCTATGTGCAGATGGTAAGTTGATAAAACTAATTCAGGACATGACATAACATTTTCTTTTTCCTTGTACCAATCATTGATTTTGTTACTATTTTAAACCTTATATTTGTTGAATCTTGTGTCATTATAGGCTACTTATTGTGTAATTTGGTTAGTGCAATAATGATGATTGGGAAAATTAAAAAACCAGTGTCTTGACTACAGTTTGGTTTTATTTGGTACATGGTTTTCTCAGAAACACTAAATAGTATGCTAGACCATTGATGAATTGTGTTAATAATTGATAGGTTGCTATCTGGGAAGAAAGGAGAGTGTTTGGATCTCAAGCTCAGAGCCTTAAAGATTTAATGCTTGGAAAAGAGTTACTGCCTCCTCTGGATTTTGGCAGAAAACGTTCACGCTCTGTACGAATCCTAAGAAAGGATTCGCGCTCCATAAAAACTGTAAGTACCTAGACTTGTCTTATTTTTTGCTCTTTTCCCTTGTCCTTATTTTATAATTTCAACTATTGAAAGTTTTAGCCCCTCTCCCAACCCCCAATTCTCAGAAAGTTTCTGATAGATCTGACCTTGAAAATATTCATTTAAAAACCAGAAATTGGCTATTGGAGGCACCGCAGAGAAAATAGTATCTGCATTTCACTCTGTGCTTAGTGAACATTCCAATGAAGATGCAGAAATTAGCAAATGCAAGTCAGCAGTCAAACGTGTGAAAAAGATGGAGAAAGATGTTGATATTGCCTGTTCTAAAGGTAAGTTGAAAATAAAATGTTGTTAAAAACTGCAAACTAACAATTTGTTATTGCGGCCTTTCAGAAACCATTCGTAGATCTGCCTGGTGTGCATTTTTTCTGTCGATTTGCTAGAAGTGCCAGATATTACTTCACTTACTTGAATGTGGTATGATTTGCATTGTATTTTTCTTCTCTTGCTTTTTCAGTTGGGGACCCCAAGCGGACAACTTTGGCAAATGAGCTAGAGGAGGAAGAGAAGCTTTTGAAACAATGCATTGAGAAACTTAAATCAGTTCAAGAAACAAGAGCGGCCCTAGTCTCTCAACTAAAAGAAGCACTGCATGCGCAGGTATGGGATCATAAATTCTCCTTCATTATTCTTAAAAAAATGTTTAAAGGTTCCAATTTCTCTAGAAAGAGTTGCAGATCTGAATGATACAATTCCGTTCTTGAATATAAATTTTACTTGAACTTGTTTAGGAATCCGAACTGGAGAACTTTCGCACTCAATTGCAGGTGTGTTTCATGTACCTTGGATCCCCAATAAAGATTTACTTTTTCCTTGTTTCCTTTTCTTTCTTTCTTTCTCTTTTTCTAAACCCTTCTTTATGGGTGAAGATGAAGTACATCCAATTTTCATACCATACAAATATTTGCCACTGATTTACATTCACTGGTGTCACAAAGAAAACATTATCTTGGGGAACCTTTTGCCTTTCTAATGAACTGAACTGAAATAATGTAGGTGGTTCACTTCGTTGCTGGAAATTTTTGTTACTGCTGAAAAAGACTGAAGTTCCTGATTTTATATATATATATATATATATATATATATTGCATTGCATTATGTAGTTCATTATTAATCAGAATTCAGAACCTCTTCATGTCTTTTATTCTCTTGTTTTTCATTCATGAAATTGTCTTCTGAAAGTATTTCTAAGGCAAAAGGTTTTTCTTTTCCACTCTAATATTAAGTTCTTGTAAATCATCAATTGGTTAGGTAGCGGAAGCCCAAGTGGAGGAAGCCATCAAAATGCAGAAGCGGCTCAAAAATGAAAGTGTAGAAGAGGCACCAAGAAAGACGGCTGCAGCCATTGCAGCTGAGGTTGCTGATAAGTTGGCAGCTTCTTCCTCTTCACAGTCGATCATGTCTTCTGTTCTCTCAACATTTGCAGCAGAGGAGGCAAAGAACGCTGGATTGGCTCCAGTTGCTTCATTTAATGAGACAAGGCTTAGACATGACAAGCCCACACTTGTTGCAGATTCCAATATCTTTGTTGCTGCTGCTCCACAGCAACTTGCTACTCCATATCAAACAGCCTTGGTTCATCAACCATCAATACAAAGCCAAGCTTCAAATGCCCAAGCTCAGTATCATATGCTTCCAAACCTATCTTCCCAGCATTACTTGCAGCCATCAGGAGGAGTCACAAGTGGATTGCCTTATGGGTATGGAGGCTTTCCACCACCACCACCACCAGGTCCACCCCCACCACCACCACATATGACACAGCTTGCAGCACCATTATTCACTCAACAGATGCAAGTTCCCCAAATTCCACAACAACAAATGCCATTGATTCAGCAACCACCTGGACCGCCTAGTTTCCGGCCACTTCAACCTCCAGGGATGATATACTACACACATTTTCATGAACCACAATGACTTGGTAATGTGTAGCATACTGTTCTAATCAATGTAACCAATGATCTTTGCAATATAATAAATTTATTTTTCTGTCAGTGAATTTTTTAAGCCTCATGACATGATGAAGAACGGAATGAATAGTAATTATACAAATTATGACTTTTAAAGGTCACAGGATATTTGAAGCGAAAAAATGCAACAGCTGGAGTTATAAAAATTACAGGACCATTGAAACGAAAAATGCAGCAGTTCTTTCTGCTATTCTTCTGAGTCAGAATTAACATGAACTGAGGAAAGTATGGTCCTGCCTTTGTTAGCTTCATCATCCACTTCTTCATCTTTCTTATGGTTGAGAGGCTGCACCAAACACAGGATGTCACATAACAAATGGTGAAAAGTAAATTGTACCCTTCTTTATGAATAGATTCTCTGAAGTTGGGGTCCTGAATCATCTTTGCCGCCCAAATTTTGAAAGCCAATCGGCCTATCTATTGCTACCCTTTTGGTGAAAAATTGGAATTTTGCAATGTGTTATCTTGAATATCCAAAACAATAAAATTGCATTGAGGTCTGCCAAAACAACACTGAAGGTTTGGGCTTGGGCTCATCTGCTGACCTTACCCAGAACTGTCATAAATTGTCCATTTTTGGGTTAGCAACTACTATTTTATTGTGTGTTCCATCCACAATTCAAGTAATCGATATCAGATTGGTCAGATCGGTGGACTCATATCGGTTTTGGATCTGGGCAATCCCCAATCCGCTCCGATATCACCCTGTTATAATATTATTTTAAGAAAAATTGGTCACATGTCAGCCTCTTATTGAATCCATATTGGTTTTGAACGTGGCCGATACTTGGAATTAGAACCTTGGTTCCATCACTCTCACCAGTCCATTACGCATGCACTAAACATTTGCCTCTTCTCCAAGACCAATAGGAGGTCAGACAATTGAATTATCTAGTTTGGATGTTTCTGGTGAGGGATCCCATAGGAATTAGACAATATCAACATCAGTACATCACCAAGATAACCTAATTTTCTTTGGGATAAGCATCAAGATGTCTAATTCCAAAAAATGCTCAATGGAGATAAAAAGTTTAATCAATGACACACAGCAGAGTTTTAACTCCTAGCTTGGCAACAAAGAAGGGTGCATTTTGCATTTAACAAAAAATAGGTTTCTCCTCACTGGTTTTCTTGTTCAATTTTGTAATTCCAAGGTTTTCTCAAGACACTATGTCAGGCTATTGAGGATTCTTCAGCAGATGGCAAATGTCAATGTAGAAACGAAATATTGGGGTGTGCTAGATTAATCCCTAACCACCGGTGCTGCAGCAGAGGATCAAACAGCTTAGAAACTGGTTTAATACAAATAAACCTCATCCAGAGAAAGATGAGGGAACAATGTAAACCAATCTCAGCTTCCAGCTTAATGAATTTGACATCAATTTCCTTTGATGCAACAGACTTCAAATGCTCTTAAAGGACGAAAGTATAGTCCAATAAATTTGCAAATAAAATAAAGGGCGACTTAATGCATGAGGCTCCCGCTATCAGCTATCTCTATAAATTTGCAAATAGAATTGTTTATATATACATTTAAAGCTTCAGTTTTCTGTATAAACCTAATACCACCACACAACAAATCATGAGGGGCCCAATTTATTGGCATGTTGTTCATGTCATCATGTAGGCATGTGTCAAAGTACAGGTCAATCCGACTTCTACACAAGTTATTAGAATGCTTAATGTTCGCAGAAGTTTGTTTTGTTAGGGTCGCAAGGCCCCATGGATCAATGAGGAACATTGAACAGAAGTGAGATCAAAGCCCTACACATTGTGAGCCATATGGTGAGATTGACCACTGAAATTGAAAAGCTGCCTTCCCAAGGAACCGCTCTGCTCTTCCCATTTCAACTCATCAATGTCAACCTCCTTGTTGTAGAGGATGCCTGATCTTTTTCTTCAGCAAGCAATCCTGTACAAGTCCAGTCACAGAATATCCATATCCAACTACAAAATACACCAAGCTATTCCATTCTATCAAGACTATACTTCTGCGAATGAGTTTTATGATGCTACATAATACATGCAAAATGCAGAATCACAAGCTTATGGGGGATTTTTTTGGATAGGTAGGCTTCAAGGAGATTTGAACTCATGGCGCTTAATTCTGACGTGTTGCTCTTTACCGAGTCCGAAAATGGAATAAAAGTTGCAATTCCACAACTGGAAAATGGCTGTCAGTGATGTTTGAAGTGGAAGGCTAGCTCTAGAAAAAATCTTTGGGAGTGGCTCAGTTGCAAGAGGAGCTAGCAACTGCCACAACAACTTTGCACTCGAGATCCACCCTTCAATTTAGGGTCAAAAAGCCAGAATAAGTGATTGTAGTCCTTCTAAAAAGAAAGCTGATTCTTGAACCTCTTTCACATCCCTTGGGGTAACATAATGTTCAGAAAAAAACATTAAAAAGAGAGCAAAGAGACTACAACATTTCAGGGAGACATTGTTTATTGATAATATTAAAAAGAGAGCAAATGCAACATTTCAGGAAGACCATAGATCTTAAGCCTCTGAACTTCATAGTGAGTGCATAATGTCCCTAGCCTACCAAAGATATGATGAGGAGAATATCCCAAAGGTTACAGAGATCATGATTATAATCACATGACACATGTTTTTTATGAAACAGATCTGATCTCACAGTAGTGACCCATCTGATTAAGGAACCTCCAAAGAAGAACCAGATTGTCAACACCTTTTATAACTCCTTTCTGTCAAGTGACCAACGACTTCATAAACTTCACTTTCTCCATTGGAATCAATATTGCATCACTTTACCCAATATAGAAGAAAATATCTGTTGCTTAACAGGGTTCTTGATCCTGCAGGTTAAAGAGAATACATAGAAAAAGATGTAGGGGGAAAGCAGCCATCATATCTTTCATCATCTGAAATAAATTTCTCTTGAAACGCTCAATAAGTGCAAGGACAGTAGGAACCTCTTAATCTCTAATGTCTCCTAAAACCTAAAATTCAGATTTACTCTCCTCAGCCAACATGATACAAAACTTGACCAATTTATTTTTGCAGGTAGTTAAGGATAGTGGGCTTCAACACATTGTTAAGGTTGCTCATTGTGACATGGTGGTACCAAAACTTAAAACAGCCTCTCAGTGATGCGGGGATAAGACTGCAAGCATCTGCCCCTCTCTAAACCCTGCAGGAACCTTGTGCATTAGGTATGCCTTTCTACGCCAGGACACAATATCAGTAAGCCATTTAGAAGCATTCCTAATCTCAATATTAAAATTTTTCTTTCTACACTCGCTTAACGGCATGTAAATGGATTCCCAACCAATCAGATGATACTAATTCTACTTCCAGGATCCCAAAACAGATGGTTTAGATTAAGTAAACTGTAAAATTGAATGGCTCAGATTTTTCCGTGATTTTCGGAAACATCATGACAATCCTATTTTACAGGGGGAAAAAAAGATTTTAGGTTTTCATCGTTTTGGCTTATAAGAGCCCAGCCACTGGCATGGGCAACTAGTCTAAACAAATTCCAATATGTTCTATGATAATAGAATAGCCAAAATCAATCAAAGCCATTCACCGTATCAAGTATTATCATATGGGGTTGGCTATGTAGATCCTTTTTCTCTTCAAAGTCATACTTATTTCTAGTCCTAAGTTATCTCTGTCTTTCCTCAACATTTATACTCTTTTAACTCCTTCAATTTGAATCAAATCACTCATCTCCACAATAAAGCATTCAAAGGCATCCATTATACATGTACAATCCATCCCAAACAACCATTTTTTGCAACTTATCATGTATTCGAGCTACGTTTAGACTAGCTTTAAGTTGCTCAAGCTCAATCATCCAATTTCATATTTTCCTGTTGGTTCGCAAAATTTATTCTTTTCAACTTTAGCCATGCAAGAGAACTGGAGTACCCACTAATCTCTCTCTCTCCCCTCTCAAGGAGTAACTAAGAGACCATGCCTCAGGATGGGGGTCCTAGGTTCGACTGGCATAGATGTAGGGAGTAGAACCACCCAAATTGACCTTTTTTAGCAGCTGGTCATGGACTGAAGGTGGTTGTGACATTGGCGTGCAGAGATAGGGAAGCTGGTTCCATTAAAGATGCCAGCATAATGCAACCGAAGAATGGGGATGCAACTTGATGAAATTCGGTTCATACTGCGACTATCCTTCACTGGTGAACCGTTTGAATCTTTTAGCAACTGAGCATCAATCCTTCTACTTCTACTGACTTTTGGACATCATGTATTTAGCTAAATCTTTCACAGAGTGTTTGGTAGAAAGACTTGTAATAAAGAAGCTCAGTTTAGATATCTCAGGATAATCTTCCTTGCTCTTAGTAGTGTGTGGGCTTTGAATGTTTGTGATGCAATACATTAATCTAATATATTTGCATGCAATAAAATGATTCACTTGTCCACAAAAAAAAAAAAAAAAAAGAGATGCAAGGAAGGGACCTTCCTCTTGTCTTTCGGCCACAGTTCATACATAGTTCGATGAGACATTAAAGAGTACCACATAACCTACTTGCCAGAATACCAGAGGTACTTTTGTGTGCCAAGTCACAAATTGATGGGTTTGAAGAAAGGGTTTATGAGCCCTAGCGCTGTAAGCCCACACCTGCGTAGAGTTTCTTGTTTGAAATTATCCAGAATCCAGAGAGGGTGCAAGACTTCAACTTTTCATTTTCCTCCTGAGGAGGAAATCTCTAACAGAAAGCGGCAGGTGGTAAAGGATGGCCATAATTGTGGAGAATTGGCCATAGGAGAACCATGCCTGTGGATTCTTCTTGAGCACAGCAGCAACTGTCTTGTCTGCAAACTCATCTGCGGGGGTTGCCTTGAGACCTTGTGATATGCTGGCCCTATCTCTGATAGCATCATTAAATGGTTTGTAAAGCTTCCACTCTGGCATGCGGTTGTAACTAGCAACGGCAGCATTTCCTATATTTGACTTGATTGCACCAGGGAGCACATTTATAACATCAATCCCGAAAGGTCTGAGCTCCAGTCTGCAAGAAAGCAGGAAAGTAATTGAACTCAAAATTCCAACAAGAAAAGAAAACTAATGATATCCAAACTGGTTCATATAGAACAAAACCAGTCAATGAGTATAATCTGGACAAGCTGCAAATATTGGTGATTAGAACCTATTATTGGCTGAGCCTCACCGACAGATATTTAGAAATTAAGGGTGATTCAATTTTTACTAGTGATTGACAATTTCTTTCCATGAACAAGGGAACAATGAAATTCTATTAAAAAGAAGAAGCAAACAATGAAGTTGTTTACAATATCAGTCAGTTTGATTTGTCCTGGAAAATCTTTAAGCCAGGACCATCAAAATTGTTAATTTCCTGCCTGGTGTAAGATGATGGGCAAAGGATTTACATAACAAATGATTAACAACCATCGTACCGGAATACGAATGTTGTATTACAAGTACTACACCACTCAGCAATCCTCCGCATCACCATAGTTCTAGATATAGTGAATACCTGTCCTACCATTGAACCAAATATACTCTCTCCACACACACATGCACACAAACATAAAGGAGGGAAAAAAACAAATAGGGCTTTTACAAACCTCAAGGAATCTGTTAGAGCATGAAGAGCGGCTTTAGATGCAGTGTAGACACCAGACCATGGGCCAGGGGCCAAGGCAGCAACGCTTCCAACATTCACTATCTTCCCCTTTCCCCTGGCAGCCATGTGAGGAACAACAGCTTGAACCAACCTTATGGGGCCTATCGATAATAAAGAAAACAATTAATTCGATACAAATGCACTTTAACAAGGACAGTAAAATATGTTTGTAACAACAGCTTGAACCACCCGTATGGAAAACAATTAATTCGATACAAAAAGCAGTTTAATGAGGACAATAAAAAATGTATACAAACTGCACTTTAATAAACACATCAGGCTACAGTTTCAATTGGTAATTACAGGCCTTCTAAATTGATATATTGTGAATCAGTGCTGCACAATTAATTGGAAAATTAATCCCGTCTGAAGTGTAACAATGGAGAACAAATAAGCATCATGACAAAGACGCAAAAATTCCTTAAAAATTCCTCTCAAGTTGTACGGAAATTAAAGCATTGTCCCTAAGCAGTAGAATTTATCTCATGCAGTTTTGTAGTGAAGAAATTTAGAGATTGATTTAAATATTAAGGCCCTCAAGTAGATCTGTGGGATCAACTTTAAGCATGTCTAAATTTGGATTTAAAAACAGATAATCAGACGAGGATAACTAATTTTCAATAGTAAATGAAATTTAAAATGGAGATAATGGTATGTGGCTGCAAGCTGGATTTCTCCACATAAAAGACTTTAAGATGAGCTGCAACAGCCAACAGGTTTGGGTGAGCCATAAAATTCTCTCTCTGTTCGGCCTAATAGGTCCATAGCATATCTTCCTCTTGCCCAGCCCCACAGGGGGCAGGAATTGATTTCCTCATTATTCAGACTGGGTATTAGCTCATGTGGGGACAGAATATGCTGTCCGGCCCTAAAGCTGTTCCAGGCAGTCAAAGGATAAAATAGCTCTTGCTGGCTATTGAGCTATTTTCAATAAGCAATTCATTAATATCAAGTAGAGGAGCTTTTGTAAGATATTTTAGACAGGTAATCCAATTCATATGTAAAAGATGCCATAGAAGAGGGGTACAGGAATCTAGAAACATGAAGGTAAGCAAATGTACATCTCAAGCCTTCTAGGAAAACATCATTGTTACAGATGATTTTTTTTTTCTCCCAGTGACAGCTCTTGCATCATAAATATGTAATGTTATTATTACATTATCTATTGTTGCAGCTGAATATCATTTATCAAACCTTTGAAAGGTCATATCAAAGTGGTTGTGTATTTAGCAATTCATCCTCCAAAAGGATGATTTGAGGGTAAAGGTGCTATCAAAAAATTTTGAACTGTTACAGTGATGTTTGAGGGTAAAGGTGCTACCACAAAATTTTTAACTGTTTTAGTGATGGATGATCAAGACACACAATCAGTTCTGAAGAAAATAATTAGATCAAGTATAAGGCCTTGCTAGGTGCTAGGGAATACTACTTGGTTGGCAGAACAAATTTAGGTAATTTTTTTTTTCTTTTTTATACTTAAATTTAGGTAATGTTGTTTACCAAGGAGTTGCATCTTGTGCTACAGAAAAGTTGATAAAAAATTTCAAATTTTGAAATCTTCCATTTTCTTTGTCTCATGCTCCTTTTCCATCTTAATAAGAGATTTCTTATTCAGAAAATGAAACTAACACAAACTTCATATTGTCCTAAATCCTAATTACTTCCAGCTCTCTATCCATTCTCAGATCTCTGACCTTCTTTGATGCAGTAGGATTGTCGAGGTTGAGATAAATAGACAAAGAAACATAGCAAAAAGGAACTATAACATCAACAAAGGGAAAAGGAACCAGAAGTGAAAAATGAGAATCACTACCAATGGTTGAAGATAAACTTCTTCACAAATAACAAAATAATTGAAACTCCAAATCATATGTGTATACAACCTAAACCACTGAAAAGTTCCTACATGACTTTAGGTCATAATCCTTTTTTCATGTGATCACTAAATCAAGTGAGCTACTCTTCTAGTTCAGGTGACAAGGACATGTATTCAGCAAAAAAAAATCACTTTAATAAGCAATTTGCTATTTGACAACATATAGTAAATCACCCTCTTTACAGTAAATAGTAATTCACGATTTTACTAGAAATAGTAAAACTATCTTCTATGTCGTTAGTGTGCATGTCATTTAATCCTTAGCTTCCCGACTTGATTGTTCTAATTCATTCTTCAGATTCATTTTCTTTACAATGAAAGAACTAATTTTATCGCCTGCATCCTGATGGAACACAATGCCTTTGTCAGTTATAATACATCAATCATCATTTTTTTTTTTTTTTTTTTTTTTTGGGAGAGAATCAACCATTGCCTCTCAGTATTCTAGTCGAGATCACTTTAAGGTAATGGCTGGGAATGATTCTGCTTGATGAAAAATATTACCCATTGTTAAGATTACGGCATGGAGCTGGACACACATAAAATACATGCCATCTGCTCTCTGTAGAACATTGGCCAACCAAGGAAATAAAATAATAATTCTCCTGTATAATCAATCGGTCCTGTGCTACTAAAATTTACTGACACACCCAACTGAAATTATGGACTCAAGACTGTCATTGTGATATACAAAGGTAGAATCTGACTATTTGATATAGATAATGCTTCCACTGATGCTTTTAAGCTTTTAAATGAAATGGGGCTCAAGTCAAGACAAGGTGCCTGCCCAATGTTCCTTTACTATTCAATGTAACTAAAATATGATTAGTACCGTGGTCTAGCTGGTTGTGACAGAGGCATCCCAGTTGAAGATGCACTAAGCAGCACTTAGAATTTATAAATTTAGTATATCTCAAGTGTTCATTATTCAGTGCCCAGGTCACCCTTGCATAGCATCACTCAGTATCAATGATAATCATAGACATGCAGTTGATAGACTAGCTTAGGTGCACGTTCTCTATTGGGAGAAAATGAAATATGATGTAATCAATTTATGGATCCTCCAAAAAATGCATGCATGGGTGTTTTTTTTTTTTTTTTTTTTTTTTTTTTTTTGGGGGGGGGGGGGTGGAAACATAAAAACAAAAGGTAACAGCTAAAACACAAAGAAGAGTCTCAACAGTTTGTAACAGAAGCAGGAAGCAATCACAGAGAATATAAGAAACCAAAAACTCCTTAAACCAGATTGAGTTCTTTCTGATTCACAAGCACAATCACAATCTGTGTGGAGACACCCTGCAGGTTTATCCCAATCCCAATAAACACCATCTATGTAGATATACCATTCAGGTAAATCCCAATCATAACAAGCCAGAAATCTGTTGCATCCCCTTTTTTTGGGTGGGGGGTGGCGGTCTGGTTTAATCTGTTCCAAGTTATTAAGAGAGGCTACGAAAACGCCTGCATTTTGCAATTTGAAACTCTGTTTCAAGTTCATTTAAATCACATGTTTGTTCATAGAGTTCTTCACTGAAAACAAACACTTACTTTCAACGAACCGGGCCCTGCTAAATTTCATTTGTTCTTTAACCTGTAGCTAAAAATTCACTTCTACGGTTCTACCAAAAGAACTTGCAATCAAAATATTTCCATCAAATACACCCCAAAATAAATACTCAAGAAGTATAGGGCACTAAGACAACTATAGTGAATTTACCCCCCCCCAAAAAAAAAAAAAAAAAAAAAAAAAAAAAGAGACAACTACAGTGTTGATCGAAAAAAAAAACCAACGAGGACTTTAGTAAGGATCGAAATTGATCTAGGGATATACGCCTCGTAAACCATACATGCATAATTTCTCAGAATTACTTTCAAAAATCTGCAGAACCAAAAATAGCCCAGCATAAATAATCTAAATACATAAACATAATCGGAAGAGATTGATTCATGAATAATACATCCACAAAACCATTTTGGTTGCAAAGAGAGTTGAAATGATTACCATAGACATTAGTATCGAAAGTATCTTGAAGAGAGGATAAAGGAATCTCAGCAAGAGGGCCAACGCACTGTATCCCAGCATTGTTAACGACGATATCAATTCGACCAAACTTATCGAGAACGGCCGTCAGAACCTTCCTGATGCTTTCGTCGGACTGAATATCCAGCTCTTGCAGAAAGAATCGTTCATCGTTCTGAAGGTCTCTCATGGAACTGAGAGACCTGGCGGTCGCCACGACTTGACATTTCTGAGAAGCAAAAGCTCGAGCGAGGGCGTAACCGATACCGCCTTCGCTGCAACCAGTTATGAGAACTATCTGTTTCTCAGAGACCTCCATTGTTGTTTGCTGCTGCACAGCTGAACCTTCTCTGCTTCTGTCAACGGTTGTTTAAAAAGGAATGGGACAAATGATAACATAGATTAAGCTCTATGGAATAATATAGAAAATCCAAATCAGACGCACTCAAAATTTAAGGAGAAAGATACAAATATAGATTGCGAATGAAAACTTGACACGTCAAAGACAAAAAAAAGTCTGACACCAAGTAAATATTCAATGATGATTGATGCATCTTAAACTCCCCCTTCATTCAGTGGTTTGTGGTGGCTTTCCTTTATTTATTTGGAGATACTGAACGTTAGTATCACGCTGCCGGTTATCTTAAGTTATCTTTCCTCCCCGTTTGACCTGATCACCTCCAGCTATTGTGGGCCCCGTTTGATAACATTTCAATTCTTTATTTCTTAGTTCGGAAGCTAATCCATAATAGAATAGCGATTGATAAACATTGTTCAAGTTTTGATTCCAATAGAGTGAATCACTCCAAAAATATCTCTGGGAACTAAAAAACTGGAGTTAAAAAAACTTACTCTTTTGCTCCAGAGCTATTACCATTATCGACTGTCATCACCACCACCATTGGTACTGTCATCATCACCATCACCCCTCTACCATCATCATCCCCACCACCACCCGCCACCCACAACAGCCGTGACCACCACCGCCACCACCACCACCACAGCCGCCACCTCCGCCACCACCACCACCGCCACCGTCACCCACCACCCATCCCCACTGCCACCACCCACGCCTCTACCACCACCATCTTGGGAATCACCTACGTGTACACATAATTTTTATGGGATTTCATCACTGTTGATGTGGTGTGGGACCCACATCTAGAGTGTGATGCCCACTAAATATGACCGGTGATGGAATCTCATAGGATATACAAGTACGTGGAGATGAATTATTCTCATCCCAGAGTGTTTGGACTCTTTCATGGCATTCCATCACCACTCTTGGGGTGTTGGATCTCTAGAAATGATTCTTCTTATAGAATAAAAATTAGATAAGAGCAAGACACTTTGGGTGTAGGTTTATAATGCAAAATGGGCTGAATTTGGATGCAAGAGGGTCGGGTTGAGCAGAGTTTTTTGAAACCCTAATCCAACCCTAAGTGCACTTAATTGGGCTTAGGGCTGACATTGACTTAGGACCTGAAAAATCTAACTCTAATCTGCCTTTGGGGTCGGACCAGACCGGGGAGAAGAACAAGAGGGAAGGAAGAAAAAAAAGAAAGGATATGGTTGGACGGGTCGGGTTTACTCCAAGGCCTTAATCTTTAAATGAGATATCCTCAGTGGAATAACGAGCAAGAGGCTCACAGAGTAGAATCAAGCGAATTGTGCATGCCAAGCCAGTGTATATTGTGATGTCTCTCTTTAACTTTAACCTTACTTAGTACTAACACACTTTGGTGTATTTGGGAAAGAATGGGAAAATTTTCAAACAGTTAGAATTCTGCAAAGTTGTTAATTCACCCCCTCTTAGTAGCCACCAATCGATCCTGACATTTTCATTTAGCACATGTTGATGGAGGAAAACCTTAGATTATGGACAAGAACATATAGATCCTTCATCCTTCCAACAAATTTGGGATTTTTTTTAAGCTAAGCTTGATATCTTGGCAGAAAAAGATCCTCTCTTGTTGTCTAATCTATCTAGTCGTGATCCAGCGCGTCGGGTGAACTCCAGCCATTGGATCATGATTGAAATCCCTATAATGACAGAAAATGATCCAAACCCATGGTAGCTTACTTCCATTTTTCTATCCACGGGTAAGAGAATCGAGTGAGTAAGTTGGCCTCATGTATATTTGATTTTCCCTTTTACTAGGGTTCCCTTTAATTAAGGTATCGAGATAAACAAGACGTATTCCATCCTAAATCGTTCCTGCCAAAATCTTCAAGGATGTTAATTGGTAAAAGGATTGGGGTTGGTTGAATGTATTTACCGAAATAACCCAATCCTTTTTTTGATAAGATTTGTGTAAAAATGTGCCACCGACGTGAGTAAAGCTAAAGCAACAGTAGCATTTATATCATTTGTAAGTGCGGCTAACTCCCAAGATATTTTTTAAGAATCAACTGGATTATTAATATACAACCCCTTAATTACATGTAACATTTTACGATAAAATTTATGTCAAACAAATAGAGCCTTAGTGAAAGTCCATAGAAGAGCCAAAGAGCAACATACCTATCTCTCATCAAAGCAAGCCCAATTCCATGGCCCGTTGGATCTGTCTAAATTCAAAGCCCATAAATGTGCATTCCTATGAACCAAGCCCATCAAATGAGCCCATCTAGTGTTCTCCCATATGAAAGAAGTTTAGCCCATCACTCAAGCCCCCATAATGCCTGCCAAATGAAAAGGACATGGGTCCCATTCAAAGGAAGGATCTTGGAGGGAAAAAAAGGAGGTTGCATGCTCCGATTTGGAAAAAGATCTTCTTCTGTCGTTCTCTCTCCATTTGTGATCTAGCAGCTGGAGAGGGAGGACCTATTATCTCCACGAGGGTCTTGCAGGGATAAAAATCCTCTCCATTCATCCAGCTGTCCAGCCAAACATCGGACGGCCGGGATACATTGGGCACACATCCCGATGTAATTCCAGTCGCCTAATGTTTGGCTAGACGGCTGGACAGATGGAGAGAATTTCAAATGCGTCTTGCAACCGTTGGAAATCGTCAATTGCAAGCTTGTAGCTGGAAAGAAGACAAAATCAGAGAACGAACTTGCCATTGGGAGTTGCAGCAACACAAACCTTGTAAGCATTTGGGAACCTAAGCACTTGGGAACCGTCTCTAATTCTTTACAGAAAAAATTTCATCTACACCCCAAAAACTATGTCAAATTCAATCTAACCCTACAGGTTTCCAAATGGCTCATATACCACCCAAAAGTTTTTCAAATGTCTCATCTACCACTCAAAATTTTTATATCATTAATCAAAGAGACCCCACCCGTTAGTTGCAAATACTGGGACAATAATGGCCTTATTTTGAAAGTAAAAGACCATAATACCCCCCAAACTAAAAAACTAGATTGATTACTCGCGAGTTGCGAACTCCATCGTCTTCAACCTTGGGTGAACTCCCAAATCATTCCATCTTCTCCTGCAACAATAGTCTTCTCCTGCAACAACCGACTTATTTCGTATTAAATCGTAAACTCAATCGCAACCATTATTGCTACCAGTACCCAAATCTGAGTTTTGAAACCCTAAATCCCAAATTCAAGAGCTATTCCTCTCTCCCATACCCCATAACCAGAACCTTCCAATCCTTATTTGTTAGACTTTCGATTTTGAATCTTCTGTTTATCGTTTGTTGCCGAAGAGCTCATTTTTTTTTCTTTTTTCCCTCTCTCTCTCTCTCTCTCTCTTCTCTCTCTTGCAGTTTCGGTTAAAGTGGGGGGTTTTTATAGACTGAGTAGGGAGGTGGAGTGGGGCTCTATGGAGATTGGTGGCCCAAGGAGGATGAGTGGCTCAAGGCTACCGTAGGGATGGGGAGAGCAGTTTTTTGGGCATACGGCTATTGGTTGCAGGGGGTAACAGTTGGTCAGGTAGGTTCAGTGATGGAGGTTGTAGCATGGGTAGGCCAGGTGATTCGGCAACTGCTGAGAGATAAGTTGGTCGGTGGAGGATTTTTCAGGGTAGCTAGGAGTATGTTACAGTAAGGTGTTGCGGGTTTCAAGGGAGTATGGGCATCTGCGGGAAGGATTTCAGGGAGTGGTTTAGGCAGAGAGATTTCAGGAGTATGGGAGAGAGAGTCGGGCAATCAAGGTGGGAGCAAGTCTGGCCAGCGGGTTTCAACGGAATAGGTGAGAAAGTGGCCGGATTTAGTATTAAATCCTAAACTCAACCGACCAGTTCATGCTTGGTTGGTTGGATCATTTTCCATTATTCAATTTCCTTCTTACCATACGAATTAATCGGAATCAAGTCTGTACAAGCCAGATTGTCACTGGAGATGAAGAGCGATGAAGGAAAAAATCAAACAGGGGAAGATAGAAGGGAAGTTCATGAATAGATTCGTTTTTTCCCAAATTAGGGAAACAAAAATTTCAATTCCAAAGAATAAGGTCAAATTAGTAATTTCATCTCAATTTAATGTCTTCTAGTTTCAAATACAAAGGATAGAAATGTCTTATCATATTTTCAGCAATTGAAGTTTCTGCAAACAATTGGATAGCAGATCGAATTTGACATGTTTTTTGGTGTGTAGATGGAATTTTTTCACTTAATGGATAGAAGATCACATGCACCATAGTAGAATTAGAATATATATATATATATATATTGAGAGAGAGAGAGAGAGTGAGTGCCCGATCGCCCGGCAAAGACAGAGTGACAAAATGCTAGGGTTTTTCATTGGGTTTTTTCATTGGCCAAGTATATGGATTGAATAGTTGAAGTGAGGTTTGCGAGCATGGAATGAAGGTGTTTTAGTTTTAGGTTTTTAGAAGTCAGGGAAGGTGATACTTGTGCGGTTTGTCCTTTAGATTAGCAAGGGTTGTCTGGATAACCATTGACAGGAGGAAGAATTCTAAATACTGAGAGAATGAGGAAACAAAAAAAAAATTCTAATTATCGAGAAGAGGAAGAATATAGAGAATGAGAAAAACAAACATACCAGAATCAATGGTGCCCCTGGATTAGGGTTTTGCTAGAATCAGTGCCACTGGACTAGGATATATGTTGGTAGGATGGAAACTAGCTAGAGTGAGAGTGAAAAGTTGTGGGAGATGGTATATGTGCTTTTCTTCTAGTACTCAAGGCTGTTTATTTTGGGGGTGTATATGATACCTGGGCTCCCAGAGGGGGAGATGTAAGAAAAATTACTAACTTGACCCTTAGCCCCAGTGTTATATTTGGTTATTTACTAAAATCTCCCTTTGAGGGAGAAGGATGGATTGTTAGTGTGGATGATTTAGAAGATATAATTGGAGGACATGTATGGTTAGGTTCCATTTGTATACTTGGTGGAATCTGGCATATCCTAACCAAACCCTTTGCATGGGCTCGCCGTGCACTTGTATGGTCTGGAGAGGCCAGAATCAATGGTGCCCCTGGATTAGGGTTTTGCTAGAATCAGTGCCACTGGACTAGGATATATGTTGGTAGGATGGAAACTAGCTAGAGTGAGAGTGAAAATTTGTGGGAGATGGTCTTCAAGTGTGTTTAGGTGAGTGTGAGATCGAAATTTGGGAAAAGTGATTTTAGGGTTCACAGGTTTGGAGGGGTATGTTTGCCACACACCCAAAAACAAAAGTTTGAGGATTTGGAGGGAAACATCAATATACTATTGATTTCTTTCCCCATTTAAAATTGACCTTAGTTACTGTTGTTTATAGACATTGCAACCATATGTATCCTATAATACTAATTTTGTTACTGCAAACTTTTCAAACCTCAGCAACAAGCATCAAATATCAAGAAACCATAGCTATAGGGCATGTATAACTATAGTTAAGTATCCACAATTATATAAGTGTTTTGTTGTAGTATACCACCACTGCAGTTGTTTGTCTGTTGTTACAACAGTCCTCTGTTACTGTAGATTTTTCGAACATTAGCAACAAGTATCAAATATTACTGCACATGAAGAACCCATAGTTATAGAATATTTATAACTATAGTTTAGTACCCGCAGTTATATAATGTTTTGTTGTAATATACCACCATTACAACCAAGGTTCAAGTAATTGGTATTGGATCGTCCGGATAGACTGAATTATGGTTTTGGACTTGACCAATCTCCAATCGGATATCTGATCTTCAATTCGATTTTATCTTAATATTATTATATATAGTATCGATCATGTGTCAATTTCCCATTGAATCCGATGGACTTTAAACATAGCCGAGTCCTAGTAATGGAGAAAGAGAAAGTGGAGAGTTGATCAAGTGGCTGTATATATATTGACTCAAGTCCTCATATAAATATTTTAGTACTGTACCTTTTAAAAGGTTGTTGAAAAATATTTTATATTTTTGTATTATTTTAACTTAACCAAAGTCTCCTTACTAGCTCACTAATCCACTAGAAGTTGGACTCTCCATTAACAAAGATGATGATGAAATTCCCAATTCCTCCAAACACAAAAGCTTGAGCCACTAATATAATGGCAGCTGCAACAGATAAGAACTAAATTCTCTCTCCTCATTTTCATTTTTAATGTTCTTGTTTGTATACTTGCATGTACAAAGCTGCCATTGAAGATTAAAATACAAAACAGAACCAAAATGGAATCCGGAGAGAACCCACATTACTATTCAATATTGATAGCTTGCTTATCAAAAGGTATATATATTAAGTATGGATCACTACTATTAGTATACTTCAGGGAACAACTGGGTTTTAAAATCCCCTATTGGGGACTCCAACTCAGACAAAATCCGTCTCATTCTGATGTGTCTTTCCTATCTTGTTCTAGAATAGTATTACTAACTAAACTATGAAAATTTCTATCAGAAAGCAAGTGAATGAGGGCCACTAGTTTTATTCTCCTCACCATGAAAAGGAAGGTGTTTCTGACCTAGGAATAATATATATTCATAAAACCAAAAGGAGCCATACAAGAGTGCTGGGAGTTAACACAATATAACAATGCTACGTAATTCACTCACATAAAGTGTATAGGCTGCGTCTACGGCAAAGTGATCAATTACCAATTTTATTATTATAATGAAGAAGTTACAATTCTCAATACTCTTCTTATGAGATTAGAATGAACAAAACTTTCCAACTTGAGATAATATCAAGGTTCAGACATAACAAAGAAGATTCCCGAAAAAGGGAAACAAAAAGAACCGACCGAACCTAGCAAAGGAGAAATAGAAAAATCATGCACATAAATGCGCTTTGCCACCGTCATTATATTTTAAACAATAAAGTAATGAAAAAAGGGGAACAAGTTGATGGATGACTTTTATATAGGTACATACCGAAGTACTAGGTACATATCCAAGTACAGTTGCCAATTTCAAGGATTAACTCAATTCATGTTTGGCTCATAGTTGGTGATTTATAACTTTTTTTTTTTTTTATTACTTTACTTTGGTGACCATTCGTTTATATTTTTTTAGGGGGTAAGAGAAGATCAATCAGTTGAGGTCATAAAAAAAAACTTTTCTCAAGTAAAAAAAAATTTATTCATTAGAACGTAAAATGGTTAAAGCTGCCGAAGTATATGACTCCCTCAACCGGGAGTAGAGATTTATTTTATTAGGATTTGCTATTGTTTTTATTTTTATTTTTATGGGTGCTATTGTCTAAACTTGATATGAACTTGTAGCACATGGATTTTTTGTTTTACATAATTGTTTTATTTATATTTTTTTGTTAACAAGAATCTCATAGCTCTATCTGAATGGACTCGATAAACCTCAGATCAATGTAGACTCTACCATTCACATGTACTAGATCAGACCAAGGCCGTGAGAACCATCAATTCTTGTTTTGGGTAGACCCAAGAGTTTTTTTTTTTTGTTTTTTTTTTATGTATTTATTTTTCCTTTTAATTATATAATTAACTACTAGTTTAAAGACAAAATTCACCTTATGTATGGATTTGTTACAACTCAACAAGCACCTCAGGTTAATCATTCCAAAGCGTAATGTGGAGTACAACCAATCCGGTAACCCTCAAGAACCCCTCTCCCTTAAAATAAAAAACACTTTGAATGAGATCAGATCTTATTTTTTTATATATGTTAGTGGGTTTTGGGTTTGGGAGTTGGGGGAGAGAGAGAGTGTTACATAATAACCATGGAAAAAGAGTCAAAAAATATAAAAAAATAATTTATATATATGTACTTCACTTTTTTTTTAGGTACAAATATGTACTTTCACTTAACAAGATAAGAAATCATGCATGAAAAAAGTTTTAAAAAATAATTAAAAATAAAAATAAGTGAGAGAGAGAAAGAGGGTCCGAAACCAATCCTTTGCATATTGCTTTCCATCTCATGCCTGAATACAAAATATGGTTATTGATTAAAAAAATATATATAAATGTTGTAGTGAACATCTGATCAAAGTCTGGTAGACAGCACATGATGATCAAGCAGATTATGAAATATGGGTTTAAGGGTCCGTTTGACAAAATTTCTAGTTTTGGATTATGGATTCTGGTTTAAATTTGGATTCTACTTCAAAGTACTCCAAGATTATTTTGGAGTAGAAACTTATTTGATAACGTAATTCTGAAATGAATCCTAAAGCATCTTTGAATTAGAAACATGTTTAATAACATGCTATCTCCCAATCGAAGTCTAGAAAAATAGTTGTGATAATAGTGGGTGATGGTGGTGATGGTGGTGGTGGCGGCGGTGGTGGTGGTGGTGATGGGGGTGGTGGTGGTGGCAGTGGCGGTGGAGGTGGCGGTGGTGGTGATTATAGTGATGGCAATGGTGGTGGTGGCGGTGGTGGTGGTGGTGACGGTGATTGTGATGGCGACGGTGGTGGTAATGATGGTCAAGTGAGAATCATGTGAGACTCGATTCTTTTCTTTCTCCCAAAAAATTGTTCCAACTGTTTGGAGCAAGTATTATGACTCCAAAATTTTAGATTCTAGAGCCATTCTGAATCCTTCAGAATCCGATTCACTCTGTGGGAGTTGGAATCCAACCAGACTTATCAAACGCATTTATACTCTAAAATGGCTCTTTGAGAGTCAAAATCTATAAAATCCAAAAACAAAAGTTTTATCAACCAGGTCCTAAATAGCTAACATTAATTTCTTCTTCCCAACCTAGCTATCACCTTTATTAATATGGGTTTCTCCATTTAGTAAAAGAATTTTTTATCGATTTGATCGAATCGAAACTGAAGCAGACCATGCTCTGAGAAGAAAGAATCATAGATTTTTTCTACTTTGGGTTTGGGATAAATTCCTCTTGACAATTTTAAGGATAAGGGGTATGTCAATCTTCCAGCAAGGATCAGGATTGCATATTTAACACGTGTTTCTTAATATTTTTCAATAAACCTAATTAAATACAACTCCAAATGGAAGGGAAGACAATGCGACAGTGGGATAGAGGAGTAGGGAAGCTGGAAGGAGGGAAGGTAGTCTGGATATCCTCACCATGTAGACTGCTTGTCCTTTAATCTCACAAATTTATTGGTGACAAATGACAACCCACCTCTGGATTGCGGGTCCTATTGGATTGGGATGGCATTTTCTTTTTTGTCAAAGATTGGGATGGCATTAAATCCAAGGAGAAGGTACCCTTGTGGGGGGAGAGATGGTTTTAGCTATTCATCTCAGATCCATCATGATGGATATAGATACTTGGTCGATATGGTACCATTATACTGAATCGTAGTGGGCATGATACTTTATCAGTATGGATCTATACAGATCGATGTTGGTTGACATGTGGTCGATATTGATCGATATCTGACCGATACAGTACATTAGCATAACGGTCGATACCTAACAAATACTAACCAATACTTGTAGCCAGCCGATACCGATACTGATACAGTGAACTAAAAGACCACATTGTTCTGTCCCCGCTGCCATTGTCTGCTTGTTCCATAATTTCCATCATTCATCATTCATATTAACTTCAAGAACAAGGTTATTGGAAGAATAATATATATATATAAAAAGGATAAATTAGAGCTAAGATACCCATTGTTTGATAAAACTAGATATAAGATATTTTATCTTTGAAAAATTAGACTTGAGCCACCTTAGTTTTTTAATTCTCCAACTTACCCTGTGAAACTTTACTTTGTTCTCGGATTCAAATCGTCTCTTCCTTGTACTTCAGGGAGGAGGGAGACGCCCCCATTGGATGGTCGATATGCGATTCTCAAAAAAAATCCGAGTCCCACGTTCGAACCTACACCCGGCAGACAAGCCGAGCCAACACACCCCTGTCGGCTCAGACGTGGATCTCGGATTTTCCTGAGAGTCACATGTCGGCCATCTGACGGGGGCGTCTCCCTCCTGCGAGAAGACAATTTGGATCCTTTGTCCCACCTTCCCTCTCAATAGTCAACTCTGATTCTTCCTCCGCCTTCCCCATAACATCCTTCCCTCCAACTCTATTCCCTCCATAGTCCACACCTCCTTTCACGTTCCCAACTCCCAGTCCCTCTCCCTCTCCCTCCCCCCTCCCCCCTCCCCCCTCTTTCTATTTCCCGTCCCCATTGTCTGGTTCCTTAGTGATATTCTAAAAAAAAATTTAAGACTGCAACTGAAAGGATGGCCATCGTTTTTCACTCCCTCCAAAATGCTAATTCCTCTTCCTTTCTTTTCTCCAATTTCTTAGACGAAGAAGTTGATAGCATTGTAATTCCAAGGATCGCTCGTCCCCACAACCCTATGATTCGGTTTTTGTTGTTTTGTCTGCCAAAGCCATGGCTGCTCGACATCAAGAGCAAGATTTTGTGGTTGGTCCTAGGGTTGCAATCGTTGAAATCAGGGAAGCACATGGTCTGTAGGATTTTTCGATGCTCATAACTTTGGTTGTCTTTACAACATTTTTGAGTTTGTCTTTACTTAGTTGATGTGAACGGAAAGAGAAGGGAGAATGAGATCTTGATACTTTAGACCTTTAAGGATGATTGGGCCAAGCAAGGCAGTCTCCTTGAAGTGGTTGTTAAAAAAGTTTTCGGCAAATTATCACAAAATTCTTGACAAACTCGCTTTCCACTTTTTTATTGTCAGAGCTTTCCCTTCTCCATGCAAACTCTGGTAATGCTTCGAGAAGTGGGATTGGGAATTTGGATTGAAGGTCCTTTCCAACTCCATATACGTCTCCTGGGAAGGAACAAGCTTGAAGAAACCTTTTGTCTCGATTAGAGGATAGAAGAGATTCGCTCTTTCCGTTCAAAGAACATACCTTCTGCGTGTTTCAGTTCTTAGGAAGGAGGGGCACTCACAAGTGTCAGGATTCACGGCTCGATTCTATAGATCTTTTCCAGGTATTCCTTCATGAGTTGCGATATCTCAAAATGCTAAGATGTCAGTTTCAGGCTACGTAGGTTGATACGATTTTAGAAATAGGAAGATAGATGGGCTAGAAGGGAGGGATGAAGAGAGAATCAGAGGGAGATAGAGATGAGAGAGATGAAGGAAATTGGAGAAGGAGGGAGGAAGATGAGAAATGGGCTTCGGGAAAGATAATAGAAGACATGAGTGAGATGGGCTTCGGGGAAGATAATCAAAAGACGAGTGAGTGGGAAAGGTAGATGGAGTGGGGAGCTTGAAGGGGGTGTTGGAGTGGAGAGAGTTGCATTGAAGGTGTGAGTGTAGGCAAAGGAAGAAGGCAGAATGGAGGCTGAAGTACAGAAGTAAGTTTCAAAAATGGTTCACCTACATGTACTTGTATCTCTCCTCGGATCCCATCACAGTCTATATCTAGTGGGTCCCACACTTCAGAGGTAAGTCCCACACCACATTGACGGTCATAGAATCCCATGGAGAGCACATGCAGGTGATCCGAATTCGAAGTTTCATGGGCAAAATTAGAAAATTAAAATAGAATACCCTAAATATAATTTTTAAAAGATGAAGTACCTAAGTCTAATTTTATCAAAACTATGGGTACCTCAACTCTAATTTACCCAAACTATGGGTCCCTCCCTCTCTTAGTTAAAACTCATTTTAAAACGCATACCGTATAATTGTACCGTACTCAATTGTTTAATATGCTTATTACCGTATTAACCTCAAAAATACTTAAAATATTATATACTCTAAGTCTTACCGTTTAAAACGTGTTTAATACGTATAACGTACCGTATCCATATTTTAACCTGCATCTTGAATAAGTAATTATGAGTCTATTAATCCCATATTGTTTAATATTCTTACTGTCATCTACATTACTGATGTGGGATTAAAGGTTGTCACTTCCTCATAATTGTTTTCTCATCACATTATTACTCGTTAGGGTGGGCTCTAGGTATGGGTCATAACAAATGTATATTGTAGGCCATCGTAGAGCTCTCTCTCTCTCTCTCTCTCTCTCTCTGGATTCATGAATCTTTGACAAACATAAAACATTAATTAATTACTTGACTGAAAAACTTCTCACCATTTTATGGCTAGACACATCATAAATGTCATATGGTTCCATTAATTTAGGTATAATTCTTCAATTTATAAGAGTATATTACCCTTTTTTTCACTGTACCGTATTAAACTCATTACATTATTACTCGTTAGGATGAGTTCTGGACATGGGTCATAACAAATGTATATTGTAGGCCACCATAGAGCTATCTATCTATCTCTCTCTCTCTCTCTCTCTCTCTCTATATATATATATATATATATGGATTCTTGAATCTTGGATAAATATAAAACATCAATTAATTACCTAAAGAACTTCTCACCATTTTATGGCTAGACACATCATAAATGTCATATGTTCCTATTGATTTAGATATAATTCTTCAATTTATGAGAGTATATTGTCTTTTTTTAATCGTATCGATATTATATCTCATTCGTTTAAAATCTGTACCATCCATTTTCATTTTTTTTCCATTCTTGGAATATTTGACATTTTTTTGTACTGTACTATTCTTATTTTGCTTCATTTAAAATCCGTTCTGTCTTTTTTTGTTTTTTTTTTCATTCTTATTTTAACTATCTATGGTCCCTCCCCTCTCTTTACCCATATAAAACCAGAACGGAAATTGATAAAACCCTAACGGTACCTAAAACCGTTATGGTGATGGAAAGGCAATTTGACCCCAAGGGCTCCACTTCATCGCTTGCAAAGTACCACGGAACCTTCTATAAAAAGGAGTGCAGTCCACCTCCCAACCACATCAATATTCTCTCTCTCTCTCTCTCTCTCTCTCTCTAGATCTGCTCCGAAGCTCTGAACTGAGAAGCATCTGAGTAATCTTGGAACTGTACGAAGATGTCTTCTGTTGGAGCTCAAATGGCTCAGGTATACGTGATGCAGAAGCTCCATAAGGAGAGGATGAAGATCAGATCAGAAGAAGGAAATAACACCAGTAATGGAGAGAAGAAAACGGATCAGAAATCCCATCACCGCAGTTTCGTGGGGAAGAAGAAGAAGGTTCACCCAAGCAGCCCTTCGACATCGTCTAGCAACAGGAAGGAAGACCAGGTTAACTAAGGAGCTAGCACAAATGCACAACCGGCCGCTTCTTCTTCTTCTTCTAGTCTATAGTCCCTTATGGATTTTCTGTTTCAGATTTCAGAACGTTGTATGCTCTCTCTCTCTCTCTCTCTCTCTCTCTCTCTCTCTCTCTCTCTCTATATATATATAAATATTGAAGCGTTTTTTTACAGTTTTGTCTCTATGTAACCGAACGGATTACAAGTAATTATGGTAACCGGATGTGTAAGCAGCTATCTTTAACATGTCCCTATGTAATAATATTCTTCCCGGTCAAAGTTTTTGTGGTTACTGCTTCTTCATCTCCATCAATGTTGGTGTCACTTTCCGCATTAGGTTTAATTTGTTGATGCAATATTGAACTACGCCCTATATTCTCAGGATCCACATCCTCTCCGCCAGAGTCTCGGAGGGAGAGTTGGCGGCCCAGATGGATGGTCGCCACCTGGTTCTTGGGTGGATTCGAGCTGACACCCCAGTCGGCTCAGCTTGTTGACTGGGGTGTCGGCTAGGATGGAGGGCTCGAATCTACCCGAGAGTCAGGTGGCGGCCATCCATCTGGGCCGCCAACTCTTCCCCCCAAACTCAGGCAGGAGAGGATTTCTATACATATTCCCATGCTTTTTCTTTCATTTTCTCAAAGCGATCAAAAGAGTACCAAAATTAGGGATATGATCAGACCCACTTTCAAACCTTGGCTCTAAGGTGAGGGTCAAAAATGAAATCGAATCACGTACCGAAATCGAATCGAACTCAGAAAATCGATTATTAAGTGGTTCGATTCTGGTTTCAAGAATGAAACTGTTTAAACCGATTATTTAGAACCGTTAAAACCAACTAAACCTTTAATTTAATCCCTTAATGCTGAATGTTTATATTTGTAGAAATAAATTATATTTTAATGCTTTCCACATGGCATACTTCTAAATTGTAAGTTCACGTTCATATATGATTAAAACTATTTTAATGATTTCTTTGCCTTTCCCTCAACTTTGTTCCTAACTCTCTTCCTCTCCCTCCCGGCAACGAAACCATTTAAAAATCAAAAAATCGAAACTAATTAATAATAACTATGTTAATTTGTAACCATAATAATTTTGTGAACTGGGACCATACCTGGTTGGCTTAAAGCCATTCAGACATATATTGTTGACTTATTTTCAATATGGTAGTATTATTTTTTGGGTATGGTCTACATCATTATCTTGTCATTTATTGAATTTCAATCCAAATCTAACAAGACAACATGTATGGATACTTTCAAGGGCTGTTTGAAAGGGAAGATTTACATTTGGAAGGCATTTTATATTGGGGAGACGATGTTGAAAAAGTATATATATATATATATATATATATATATATTAAAAAAGTACTTGTATATGATTGAGATAATTAAGTCACTAAATTTTAGATAATATTGGCATTACTCAGATATCTATATTAGCAAACTTTGTGACAAAAATAAGCGATTTTTTCTTCTTCTTTTTTGAGCAAAAATATTTATTTTAGAATAATATTTTTTTCATAAGGTAAATAAAGAATAGATTAATATTTATTTTAGAATAATATTTTTTTAACAAGGTAAATAAAGAATAGATTAATATGAAAAAGACGTACATGATTAAAGTCTAAGCATACCTGTACAGATCCAAGGTTTTAAATCTAGGTATCAAGCACGGTATTGGTCATGTCCAAAACCGATACGGATTGGTGTATGGATCTAATAGAGAGCTGACACGTGGCCAATACCATATATAATAATGTTAAATGGAGGATCAGATTGGGTATCTGATCAAGATTAGTCAGGTTTAAAACCTATAAGAAGCAACCGGATCGACAATCCGATACTAATACCTTGAACCACGGTTGTAGTTCTAGTTTTCAAGTATTCAGTTTTGAACAACCTAATGACATCATCTTTTGGTTTTACAACATCAATCATGCATGGCCAATCTAGCTCAGCCCAAACCTTGACAAGGTTGAGCCTAGGTTAAAGCTTTTTCTGACACTAACAGGGTTGGGCCAGGTTGGGCTCAAGACTAGCTTTAGGGATCCATGATAGGACTTGGGTTTTCAAAAACCTAACCCATTGACACCCCTAACTTGGTTGTGGTGGAATTAAAACTGACATTGGTATTTTTGGCTTGAACGTTGAGAAAGACAAGTCTATAATAGTATTTTACCAATGGGAAAAGGTTTCATATCTGACTGTGTGGCCCTAGCACAAGCGCTAGAACCAACGGAAACGCAAGCACATACATCTAACTAGGGATGCATAGTGGTTATTTCACCCCTCTCGTGTCTATGTATGGTATACACCACCAGACAAGAATCTTTTCCCCTTTACAAATATTTCATATTTATCCATGAAATGATTTTTTTAATCTCAAAATTTACCTCATAACATGACAAAAAAGATTAAGGATCACACCATGACAAAAAAAAATAGGGTAAATTATACAGACACCCCCTCTACTGTAGTGAAATTACACAGAACTACCCTGCTTTTACAAAAGTTACGCAAAATACCCTTCTAATAATGCTATCATACAATCTCACCTACACCGTTACTTTCAACTTAACGGCAGAGGGTCAATTTTTTTTAAGACAAAAATACCCTTATTCTGATTTTTTTTTTCTTTTACCGTTCTTCTGCTTCAACTTCTGCTCGTATCTTGTCGTTGCCATTCAACAATTTTAGTGGTGAAATTCCTGTTGAAATCTGGGGTCTTTACAAGTTAGAATTGCTTGATCTTGGGGGGAATTCGCTCTCTGCTTGCTAGCCCTCTCCCTATTCTCTCGGTTGACAACTCTCCTCCCTAGCTTTCCTCTCTAGAGTTTTTCTTGGCCATGGCCAACACACAACCCTCCTGTCTTCGGTCTTCCTTCTCAGCAACCTCGCCTGAAAACCCTTATCACAGGGAGGGTCCCAATATGGGGTGTCACCGGAGAAGACGCCTTTCACTGAAGCTGGCAACCAAACCCACATGCTCGTCGGAGGAGGAGGAAGAGGAAGTGTAAGAACCGTACATCGAAAACTCGATTTAACTCATGATTTACGTTGTGATAGGTCTCCCAATCATAATCGGATCGGAAGGTGAGGCCGAGTGACGAGCCACGATATCCAGAGGTATGAGAAACGTTGTGTAAAAACTCAATTTTTACATATCGATCTCAGTACCGGTCTCACTCTAGGTCTCACTTAGAGTGAGACCGGTATGTGCAACCGGTATGTATTTGCGGGTGGAGATGGACTCCAGTGGGTCCCATACTCCGAATCCGAGTTTAGGAAACCTTTAGACGTAGGAGACCTTCCTAGAATGATCTCCCACTATATATACACATTCCTTCTCCTTAGATCATTTCCAAACATTTTCAAACCCTAGATCGTCTGGAAGAGATCTGAGAAGGAGCAGCGAGGAAGGAGACTGTGCAAGAAGGGGGATTTTTCCGTTGGAGGAGAGCACCGCCATTCTACAAACACTGGTAAGTGCTCAACCTATGTATTGATGTTAGGATTTTGGATCAAAGCAGTGAAACGGCGTAAGGATCTAAAATCCTAGAACCCCAAAACCCTAGTTCTCATTGAGATCCAATCTGAGAAGGATGCAACGAAATAGTCGAAACCTAGATGACCAAACAAGTATTTGGACCTTAAAATGGTTTAGGAAGAACCCTAAAAACCAAGTCGATAATCGACGGGAGAGGGAGGTCCGAGATTGGGCTCTCGGACCCATACCACCAGGCATACCGACTGGACAATAAGTCCTGCGGTATATACCGCAGGCACATATCGATTGCAGTGTACTGAGATTGGTACTGAGACAGGTATCGAGACCTGTATATACCGCAGTGCATACCAGTCTTACTATACTGAGACCGGTACTACAACCGGTATGCTTACTGAAGCCTGGTTGTTGGCCAGACTTGGTTCTGACCAACTGTAACCCTAATAATTTAATTCTAATCTATAAGTATGATCATGTAGGACCTGTAGACAGCATGAGTGGACTTTGTGACACAGAGCGGACTTGTTATCATGCGTCAAGTAAGGGACAAGACCCTAAACCCTAAGTAACTAAATAACAATAAACCGTTGTGACCATAACTGTTTCTGTGATTATTGTTTGTTGCTTGTGTATTTTATATGTCATCTAGTTATTTAAATTTTATTATATGTTCATGCATATTCATATGCTAGGATGTTGTTTGTTTAGGCATGTGATTGTTTTTTGTTAGTGTGTGGAATGTGAAGGGGAGCAGAGCCCTGGATATATCCTCACACTAACACATTTTCGTATCGCCATCTACCTTAGTGAGCTTGGTGTGAATAGGGTATCAAGGGGAGGATGTGGGATTGTGGCTCCGCCTGCCCACCAGACTCGAGCCCTATCTATATGTCGTAGGGAGTTGTGCTGGGGTAGGACCATAGATACTGTGTTGACGTATAGGACTGGTTAGAAACGGAATCCACTTGCAAGCCCTTGCCAACAGGGGTTTAGGTGTTGGTGCGGTGTAGGGTATCAGGGGGAGGACGTGGGATGATGGCTCAACCAGTCCGCTAGACTCTAGCTCTATCTCTATATCGGAGTGAGTGATGTGGGGCAATAGCAGTAGTGTGGATCGGAGCCTGACTGTTGGGTGTACTCACACTCTCGTGCATAGAGGTGCGGTGACCGTCAAACCTTATCATAGCATTTTGCAAGTTAAACCTGACCCAATTGTAATATTATCTCATGCATTTTGTATGTTGCATTGGTCTTGTGCTTTACTGAGCTAAGTTGTGAGCTCACCCAAATATATATATATATATATATATATATATATATATTTTTTTTTTTTTTTTTTTTTCTTTTTTAGATCTTGATGCAGGTTATACAGTTGAAAACTTTATAGCTGCCCCAGCATACAGGATAGTAGCTGCTATTGACACACATGCAGTAGAGGACGAGCATGAAACCTCATGTGAGTGCTCTTTCTGTGTGTTCCTTTATGGATTATTTATTTATTTATTCTTTCAGTTGAGTATAGACGATGTAATAAATTATTATTTATGATTATGGATGATAGCATAACTGGATAATTATTTAATTACAAATAGAAAATTTAGTTCATTTTTTATTTAAATCTACTGCTATTTATTACTCTCTGATTATGATTGGTTTGTTTGGAATGGTTTGTTGACACGGTCTATTGAGATCCTGGTGTGAGTCGTGGTTTGAAAATGGTTCACTCACACTTTTGGTTCAGTCGAAATTAGGGTGTGACAGGATGGTTTCCGAAGGCTCTGACAACTTACAGCAGCAAGAACAACAAGAAGAAGAAGAAAAAAAGAAATTGGGCGATGCAATATTGGTGGCTGAAGCAGCGTCACCCATCAGTAGCCACCAACCTATTACTGCCCATTCATCTGGGAATTTCAATGGATTGGTGCCAATATTTGGTGGGTTTGCGGATGACGATGCCCTTGCTGAGGAAGAAGTGGAGCGAGGCTTGACCGGCGGGAACAGGTGGCCACGTCAAGAGACTTTAGCCCTTTTGAAGGTTAGATCGGAGATGGATGTTGCCTTCCATGATGCTACTCTCAAAGGTCCTCTTTGGGATACGTCTCCAGGTACCTTAAATTCCCTAACACTCATACTATATGACAAATTATTGAACACCCCATCTCTCTCTCACAAACACTACTTCGCTTAAGTACAGAAAAGAACAAATCCCTAATCCATCGCTCCCTTATTCTGTCCTCCCTCGCTTCCAATCATCCGTTGTGATTTTTTGTGCCCAATGAAAACTCAAACCACCATTTCCCTGTTTGGTGTTCTCCCTACTCCTCTCCCAAAGAAACCCCGCACAACCCGCATATCTTTGCATGAAATTCCGAGATCCCTGTGTTGTGCGATTATGTAAGGGTAACAGAATCCTAGACCATGGAATTGGACACTCTATTATCATGAATATTTTCCCTAATCATTTTTTACGATCTGAGCTTCGTACTACGGATTTTGCTTCAAACACTTTGGTGACACTGAAGTTGAAGCAGAAGAACGGTAAAAAAAAAAAAAAAAAAACTAGAATAAGGGTATTTTCGTCTTAAAAAAATTGAGCATCTGCTGTTAAGTTGAAAGTAACGATGTGGGTGAGATTGTATGATAGCATTGTTAAAAATGTATTCTGTGTAACTTTTATAAAAACAGAGTAATTCTGTATAATTTCACTACACTATAAAATCTGTCTATGTAACTAACTCAAAAAAAAATTCAAGTATTATGGACACACGCTTTAAGTGGGGCCTACCCGCAAGTGGAGCTGGGCAGCACAGCCACGAACCCAAAAAGTCACAGTACCACATTATTCATCCAAAGCCGCCCTTGAAAAAATATTGAAAAACCGTGGGTGAAGGGGTGAAGGGCTGAAGGCCCATTGAATTCATTGCGCAACAGTGGGCGAAACCAAAACCAGTGCCAAAAACGGTTATGGCCGTTTATGGCTCAATGCTGGATCACCCTTCCTATTTAATGGGTCCCACAAATAATGTGGAGTCTCACACTACATTTATGGTAATGAATTCTATGGAAAGTACAATTGCCTCCAGAAGAATCAACCTCATACCACCTATATAACGGAAGCTCCTACCCTCAACTCCGAAGTACACCACTCTGCTCTGAACTTTGTGAAAATGTCGTCTGCTGGAGTTAGAATGGCTCGTGCATACGTGATGCAGAAGCTCCAAGAGGAGAAAATGGAGAGACTAGAAGAAGATCATGTGGAGAAGAAATCCCATTCTGGCCGTTACGCCGGAATGAAGAAGAAGGTTCAAGTTCACCCGATTACTCCAACAATGTCATCTCGCAATGGAAAGGAAGATCAGTTTAACTAAGGGTCTCTTTGATATAGGTTATATAATTTATAATCTTTTTTTCATTTGTAATGAATTACAATGGTCAAATAGCTGAGGAATTCATTATGAATTATGGCCATTATGGTCGCAACTTTAATGAGCACATGTTCTATGGTTGAAAGAATGTAATTTCCCTTTCTTGTTATAAATTGTGTCTTCCAATGGCATTGAAACCCCTTTGCAATCTCAATTCTCCTTGGTGCTCTGCTTATCCAAAAAAAAAAAAAAAAACCCCTTTGCAATCTATTTCTTCCCAAAAGAGAATCTCTAGGCCAGAGAAATCTCAGCAACTTCGCATGGAAAGAGAATAATACATAGGCCGTCATAACTCGACAAAGACGGTTGATTGATGAAAAAGACGCTCTTCCAGGGCTTGGGTACAAGCTGCTCTCAGAAGCCCTTGATTTTGATATAGATTTAGTTGATGAACTTTGCCAGATCTTCTCTAACTCTTAAAATTTTTTAGGGTTCTCTCTGAATTGCATATAAAGAAGTGAGAAAATAAATTGATGCACACTGTTAGAAATCCGTGTGCGATATTCTAATGGTAATTGAAGGAGATGCAAGTACTCTGATTCTCTTGGTCCTGCTATTTTTATACCTAAATTCTCTATTGAAAGGTAAAAGCTTTGAAACCGTTATAAATGGTTCGATTTTAGTTTTAATCATCACCCTAAATCGAAATCGAACCGCACCATTTAACACCCTTAACAACGAATCTATTTTATGGATTTTTGGATCGCTCGTACACTTCAAGCGAAGTGGAAATAAATCTGGATTTTTTTGCTAAGCATCAAGAAAGGATATGAGAAGAGAGTTGGAAGGAAGAAGAATAACACAACATAAGAAGAAGAAAGTAGGATAATAAAAATATAAAATCTATTTTTTATTATAAAATTTATTATGTGTAATTATAGTAAATAGTTATTATTTATGATTCATGATGTATTGTCATAAATGATTTATCATAAATAAATCATAAATAATTATATAAACTATACCCTAAGAAACACAAATGCACAAATGCACAAACGCACCTTGAATAGGTGGTCAATTATATGTGGGATTGGGATCGTCTGTACTGAGATCACCCCCTGTAGTGAGATGTAGTGAGGATCACACCCATTCAAAGTGGATTTGCGTATATCTCAATACACTTTGAGTGGATGGGATGCTCACTATTTAGGTGCCTCATTACAGGTAACTTCTAAATTCATTTAGACCGTTTTCCTCCATTCTATCTAAAATATAACCGAGACGACAAAGACATTCGCCAGCTTTGCATCTACTAGAAAAGGTTTTGGTATTATTCCATTGATAACACGGGCGGTGATTGATATAGGGTAAGTTTTTTATTTTTAGGATGTTAAGATTAAGGGCATGAACACCCGATGACAATCGAAACCCTTATTCTCTTGTTTGGATTCAATTTTTATTAAACCCTGTTAGGGTCGGGCCGGATATATATATATATATAACTATTCAAACCGGATTGAAATTGTCTCCCACCAGGGTTTATGCAGGAGACACGGCTGCCTGGACCTGACAATTGCCACGTGGCAGGGATTAAATCCGACGGTGACGAAACATGTTGGTGTATAAAATCATAACATACTGAGAAGCAGCATATCAAATGTCCTTTTTGAACCTGGAAAACTCTATTTCAATCCTCGTTGAAAGTTCAGTGCGTTTTAGGTAAACATATTGTTTCAGAGGGGGAAAGAGATGGCAGGGGAAGAAGAAAGTTGAGGGAGAGAACGGTGGAGGAGAAAGGAGATTAAAGTAGAAGAAAGTTGAGAGAGAGACAGAGAGAGAGAGAGAGAGAGAGAGAGAGAGAGCGGCTGAGGATAAAGGAGATCGAAGACGGAGAAATTTGAGAGAGAATTTAATTTCCTTAAACCAGTGTTCTGTATACAAAGTACAAACCTTTGAATCATAATAGGATATTGGTATGCATAAATATATAGATTACTATGTGTAGATGAGCCATATGTTTTAAAAAGGAAAGGGAGAAAGGGAGGTAGGGATTAGGGAAGAGATCAAAGAAAAAGAAGATTCATAGAATCAAGTCACACGGCGACAGCAGCACCAGAATGCTGTTCCAACACTTGTACCTTTGGCGACAGCAATTTCCTCATCTATATAAAACCAGATGAAGAAGGGATCCTTGGTATTTGGTTCCCTCTCATCTTTTTGCCCCAGGCTTATCTGCAGTGGAGCAAATGGGCCTACCTTTTTCAAGTTTTTCTTCTTCGATCTCCTTTATCCTTTACCGTTTTCTCTCTATCAACTTTCTTCTACCTCGATATCCTTTCTCCTCCATCGCTTTCTCCCTCAACTTGTTTTTCCTCTGCCCTCTCTCTCTCCTCTGAAACAATATGTTTACCTAAAATGCAGAAGGATTGAAATCGAGTTTTTCAGATTCAAGACATTTAACATGCTGCTACAGAGTTTGATTATGATTTTATACACCAACATGTTTTTCACCGTCGGATTTGGTCCCTGCTACGTGGCAATCATCAGGTCCAAGCAGCCGTGTCTCCCGCATAAACCCAGGCAGGAGACGATTTCAATCCATTCAAACCCGGATGCAAATCGTCTCCTGCGGCAGGAGGTTCCTGCCGCCGATCCAAGGACCGGGATTCAGTCTGGTCGCCTGCCAATATATTGGGGGGTGGGCCGGCTGAAATCTGGCCCTTGGCAGGCGGCAGGACCGCAGGAGAGGATTTGGTTGCTTCAAACCCCAACTCGTTCCCCTTAATTTTCCCTTTGTTCTCCCAAGTCCCACGCACAAAGGAACGAACACTTTTGTCATGCGGCTTTTGCCTCTCTTTTTCCTGCCTCCAGCTCCCTCATCTCTTCAACCTCAATAGTCAATCCTCACGGTCACGGTCACGGTCACGGTCACGGTCACGGCGAATCTCATCCTCCACCAGAAAAATCTAGTGTCATCCATCTGAGCGGCTCACCTTCTCTCTGTATCTTCTGCGATTCTGCCCCTCATCAGGTATGTGTTCTTTTAACCTCTTCTGATCCTCTCTATCTCATTAACACACTCTAGCATGTTGTATATTGTCTTTCCCTAACCTTGCTGAGTTGCTTGGAAGCACTTGCAAACGGAATGGCCGAACATTGAATACTCATTCAAGAATCTCTCTCTCTCTCTCTCTCTCTCTCTCTCTCTTGGGGTTCTTACGTATTGATACCTGGAAATACATTCATTTGTGCCGTTATTTCTTGATGATGAGACTTTGGAAAACATCTTTCTACTTGTCTTTGACTGTATTATAGTTATCTAGGAGTAGTAAATTTTCTTGTTGATTCATCATTCATCATAGCTGACCTAATAAAAGGGTAGCCCAATTTTGTGGGCCACTTCTAGTTTCAGATCATTTAACTTCAGTGTAGGATTCAGTGATCCTTATTTAAATTTTGGAGAAATAAACTGAAGTAAATTTTGTATCTGAATCTGAATCCCTTTTCTGATTTTTATTTTATAAGTTGAATATATGTTTAACTGAATGCTGCATTACCTCTAGTTTAAAGAAACTGTGGTGTATCTTCCCTGGAGGAAAAGTATAATTTATTTTCTATGAAAAATTGACAGGAGAGTCGGATATTGCAGTATTAACTATTGCAAGTACATTACAATTTGAAGTTGGTAACATAATAAGACTGTATGATGATTTTCTGGAAAACCAAGCCCAAATTGAAATGGCATTGGCATAATACCTCTTTCTGTCAATCATCATCTCCACATATTTGGTCATTCTTTCAAGGTTAATGGTTCAATTCCTTTTGGGGGAAGTACAAAATTGGTAGATAACAGACTTAATTGAATGTTGGTATGATTTTTTACCCAGCCCAACCTTGAGTCAGGGACTTAATTTTATCTTGGTATGATTTTTTAGCCCAGTCCAATCCTGAGTTAGGGCTCATCAGGGCCACCCCGACCCTGAGGCAGGGTCATCAGGTTGGCCCAACCTAGCCCGACCCAATCCTAATGTCAATCAGGGTGGGCTTGGGCTGGGTTGAGCCCGGCAGGGCAGGGTTAGGGTTGTGATTTTTAGGCCTTGAATCAGGGTCAGGGTGGGCCTAGGCTAAGACAAAAGGTTCTAGGGTTGGGTTAAGGTTTTAAAATACCCGGCCCAACCCGACCCTGTTGCAGCCCTAGTCTTTGTCCCTATCACCGTGTCAAATTTTAGATTCAAATTCAATCAAATACCTCCGATAGAACGTGGATCTCCAAAACCCAATGTCGTAGGTTCAAGTCCTATAGAGCGTGATTCCATTCTTGTTTGTTAGGTCGAATTATAATGAAATAACTTCACTAATTCACAAACTTGAACAGCGGTTTGTACTGTATTTAAACTAAACTAAGAGCGCTTTGTTTCTCAAGTACGAATCGAACCGAATACTAACTTAAAGCTGAGTCATGTAGCAAACTCTCCTTAAGGTTGTGTTTACCCCCTTATATGGTGCAACGGGTCTCTGCAAACCAACTTTCATGATGAAACAGCTCTATGAGCCCACCCAACCGATGTGCACACAAGCATTGGATGTCGTCAGATGTTGCATTGGATGTCGTCAGATGTTTCGATGGCTGAGGTTAACAGCCTTTGAAAACAGGAAGGACTCGACTCGATCGACTAAATCAGAGTAGAGAGAGTTGGAGGGAGAAGAGGAGAGGAAATCCAGTTTGGAATGAGGGAAGCCCTTGAGGTTGTCCTTTATTTATAGGGGACAGACACCTCTTCAAGGTGACCATAGGATGGATCACATTCATTTGATTGGACGGTCTAGATGCTTCTTGATCGAAGATGCTTAGATCAACGGTTGCGATTGCACCTCTATACATAGGGATACCACCCTATGTATAGGCACCTTTCTAGAAGGATACCTGGGGAGGGACATGTCCGAACCCGCACCCGTAGCCGCGGCCACGCCCATGTCACGGTCGCAAGTCACGGTTGCGGTCCAATCCTGTACGGCGCGCATGTGAGAGACTACTCGGAGCCTTGGACACTTTGCTCACCTTCCTTTTAGGGGCTCAAGATGTAAGGATCATCCTCTTCATATTTACCATCCTTCTCCAATATCCCTAAGCAATATGGGACTATAATTCCTACATTGCTTTTGCCAACTAAAAAACCAAGCTAAAAATTTCCCAACAAAAACCAAAACCGAAAATTTGAATTTCATTTTTGAAAAACTTTTGAAACTTAACATGTTTTGACTTTTCAACTACAACAACCACCTACAAGCCTTAGCAGATCAACTCCATTATCAATTTCTCTGAGCTCATGGAGTATGAAGTTGGTCTAGTATGGTATGTTCCTTCGTTTTATGCTACTTTCAGCTTTTCAAACTTGAAGAGTTATTTTAGCCTGTTACGTCTCTGTATTTTTTGTTTGAGAGTTGCTTGCTTGAGTTCTTGTCTATTGTGGTGGCCTTCTATGGTTTTGGGCTCCTATCCTCATTTTCTTGTCTATAAAATTTTGTTTTCGTTAAATATATATTAAACTACTTTAACAAATTTTAGTTTTTATGTTTGATGTGAGGATTATACTTTAATTTTTATGTTCGATGGGATGATGATATTTTGCTTTATATGTATGATGGGATGATAATTTTTTAATGGAATTTTATGGATTGGATTTTTTTTAATTTGTATTTTTATGTTATTATTCTATTTGTTGAATGTTGTAGATGTCTATTGCATAGTGAATAATTGAATATATGCCTGTATTTTTAGTCCCAAATTTTCAATAGGTTACCGTATTAACACGTACCTTATTAATGCCGTACATTTTTTTTTTTAAAACAGATTATTGGTACCCATATCGAAGTACATCTCCGATTAATACCCATACGTATCTGTACTCGAATTATTGTCGTTTTCGAACTTACCAACTATGGTTATGATTGCATGTTAGTAGTGGGGAGCATTAGAGGAGTTAGAGAGAAGATATGGATATCATGGGTAGAGTACTACCCAAATTGTTTGAGAAACATCACCTACCACCCACAGGTTTCTGACATCATCAATTACCACCCAAATTTTAAAACGTTTAACATTGAGACCCAAGCTGTTAAAACATTTCCGTTAGATACTAATGTCAGCTCAAATCCATTTTTTGGTGAACAATAATGCCCTTACTGTAAGGGTAAAAGTCCATTTTATCCTGCACTAATACAGATACCCATTTGCAACGAGAGGGAGGTAAGAAGTTGTAGGTCTGTGCTTCCCTGACGCTCTGTTTTCAGGTCATTCAGACAGAACGAGCTCACCTTTAGAAAGCTCGTGGAGTTGTATCTTGAGGAGATTGAGAAGCTCAATTCGACGCTCCAGGCAGTAATAGAGGTGAATCTGGATGCATTGGATCAGGCCGACAAGGCCGATCTGGAGAGAAGCAGCATAGTTAGGGACGACGGTAGATCCTCCTTCTCTGGTCTCCATGGTATTCCCGTCCTAATTGAAGATAACATAGCCACTAATGAATTAAATCTTTGCAACCTTCTTATTTGTGGTGCTCTACTGCAACAAATCTTGCGATAAGCAAATGTTGCAAACAATGGAGCAACTCTGTGAAAGATACCCTTCCATCAACTTCCTTCATTTTCTTTTCATTAAACCAAAATCTGAAAGAAGGAACAATCTGAAATAGATTATCAATTTGATGTTTTTAATTTGACATTTAAATCTCCGAGATCCATGACGTCAGGCGGCGGAGTTCTTGAATGTTTCCTAATTCAGCCGATAGAGGCCCTAAATCTGGGTCAAAATCGGGTGATAAAGGAACATAAGGTTCAAGATTCAAATCAAGATCCATCACATCGTCTCTCGCGTCGCCCATAACGCAGAAATAGGATACAAATCAAAACCTGAGCTGCTCGAGGTTGCAGCAGTAAAAGCAACAGCTGAGTTCTTGTGTAGATAAATCGGCTACCTTTTCCTAAATCCTCTGATTATTTCAAATTCGATCTGAAATCCTCCAATTTTTTTATTGCGGAAGCAACAGTTGCTGAGTGGATTTTCGTTGGTGACGGTTTACATCATTCATGTTCTTTTTGTAGTTATATTCCTTTTTTTCATAAAAAAATGTCGGGCGGATCACCAGTTGCAGGTGGATTCATGAGACGGAGACACAATCAAGGATATGCCTCTAGTGGAGATGACATTGGGAACGATGCCTACTCAAGATTTCAGCCATCAATGACACAAATCCCGAAGGCTAGGTCATTGCTAAATGAGAGGGAGTTGAGAGTTCGGTGGTACCAATCATGAAGATATACAAGAATGTGTCAAAGGTAAAAGACATTCCCAGCGACGAGATCGAACCTGTAGAGACCTCTATTAAATATTTTACCACTTTATAAGAGGAGAAATGCAAGAACAAAGTGGAGCAAAGAAGCTTTTGATCTCGCCTCATCGTGTGGTAGAAGGTCCTTCCAGGGTTTCTTTGTCTTCCTCCCACCATCTATCGATGGTAGGGTGATACATAGAAGTAGATCTTCCAGTTCTAAGAGCAGCCATCGTCGGAGGCAAGGCGGCGGATGCGTTGGCCAAATAGACAGGCTTGTTATTGACTCTTGGTTGGGTGGCTGAGAGTGAAAATGATAAATGGGAAGGGTGTTATTTCCAATAGAAGGTCAAGTTAGCAATTTTAACATTTCTCAGTTTACAATAAGAAGGGTATAGATGTGTAGAAAAAAATTTAACTCTCTTCCGTCTGTTAGTGGAGTGCGATTAATGATTTCAGAAACCAGTGGGTGGTAGGTGACGTTTCTCAAACTATTTGGATAGTACGTGATATTTTCCCTTAAACATAATCGTAACTTATTTATAGCTGTATTATCTATTGAAATGGTGTCTATGAAATCCCAATTAAATTAACACTCCAACGAGTAAAGGTCTTGGCTTCCTCGACAAGGCCAACAATATCTTTTTAGTTCACTTCTCCTAAGTGTGTTTTCTCCCATCTTGGCTCCTTTGCCCTACTTTCTATCTTTGTCTATAAATATATTAAATGGTATCAAAGTACAAACTTCAATAGGGTATGGAGTTAGTCAGCTAGGAGGGTTAAAGTGCCATACAAGTTAGCCGTACCAGATGATTCCCTCAATCATCCAATCTTTCACATGTCACAAGCAGTTATCGAGTACACCACGACCTGCCACTATATGGTGAAGATGAAACTCTCCATCCTAAACCACAAGTTGCTTTAGATTGACAGGTCCACAAACGCATACCTCTAATCCTTATCCAGCCGAGGCCATGTGGAAGATGTTGAGATCATCCAATGACCAATTCTTGAATACGGTCTTGTGGACAAGACTAAAATTTAAGGAGAAGGGAAATGTAATGCCCCACATGTGGATGCATTTATGCATGGCAATGCTTATCGGTTGGGATGGCATGGTATATAATTTGTGTAGTGTGGAAGATAATATGGGTTTACAAATAGAGTTTTACGTGAACAAGTAGTTATCATAGCATGTTAGTAGTGGGAAGTAGTTAGAGAGAAGATAGAGCTATCATGAATATAGTAGTTCGATAACTGGGAAGTAGTTAAACGTATCGGTAATGCTTATTTATAGCTGTATTATCTGTTGAGATGGTTTCTATGGAATCCCAATTAAATTAATACTCCAACGTGTAGAGGTCATGGCTTCCTCGATAAGGCCAACAATATCTTCTTAGTCCCCTTCTCAAAAGTGTCTTCTCTTTCGTCTCTCCTTACCTATTTTCTCTGATGCAGTATTATTCAGCCCATGCAAATGGAAATCAAGATCACTTCAAGATCTTCAAGATCAAGTTACAAGATCTCACACAATCTCGCAAGTTCTTATAAGATTGTACACAATCTTGCAAGATCTCTAAGATCTCACACAGTCTCACAAGATCTCACAAGATCAAATTAGATCTTGCAAGATCAAATAAAGCATTTGATTGGAAAGATCAATCTTAGAAGGATGTGATGTTGTTGAAGCAATCAAGGAAAGATATGATGCTGCTTAGTTATTATAGTAGGATGTTATCTCCAATATATTTCAATTCCTTTAGTAGTTACTTTTCTAGTTAGTTTCCTTCCAAGTTAGTTAATTTCCTTTGTCAATTCTTTTCCATGTTGAGAGCCAATTTTGAGCTCTATTTAAAGTGATGTAAGGCTTAGGCTAAAGAAGAGATCTGAAGTAATGAAAGAAATTTGGTTTATGCCATGTCTGTGAAAGACAAATGAATGAGAGACTCATGAAGTGAGAGACCTCTGGTGGTGAGAAGCTGCTTAGGCCTTAAGGTGAGATGCCTTAGGTCATATCCCCTACCTTTCTTCCATCCCTTCTTCTCTCCATCCATTGATTATTTGCCTTTTCTTGTTATATCCAACATATCAAAAAGAAAAAAAGTACTGTTCATCAATCTTATTGTGGGTCTGGTTCCTAATTTGTTGAGTTGGGTACTGGTCCTACATTATTTCTCTCCCCGTCTATCAACAAGATACATAGGAACATATCAGGGTTTGCGTAATTGTTGTGCTGCATACCTGATCACAGAAGCTCATGTTCTTGAGATTTCCCCCCTTAAACCTGCACCCACCAAGCCTCTCTCAGTCCCTTTCCGTGACCACCATTGGACTTCAGCCCAACATTTTTTTGAGCCATGGCCATCATGAATACAGGAGTCAGATGGCCATCATACAATAACTCAGATGGAAATGTTTACGAAGAGACATGGGTTCTTGTAGTTTGGCTTTCTCTAGTGGCGGTGGTGCCTAAAAGTCATGAACTTATTCTTCTACAACAAGCAGTCTGGTGAGATCTAAAAGCAGTAAGAGGCACGAGAAAATTCTTTCAGCCGTTAATGGTAAGGGGACCACTGTTTAGCTGGGCAGTAGTTGCAAACCCAGATTTCCAAGCTAAGATAAGATGGCTGTCAGTGTTCTTTGCATTTCAACTGAGCTTTCATGGTAGCTCAAATTGTAATAAATTGATCGAATTTAAAGAATACAAGTTGCCCCCCCCCAAAAAAAAAAAAAAGTTGGGAGATAAGGATAGCTCAAATGATTAAAATTCATGTGATCACACTAATCTGATTCCTTATTTTGAGTTCTAAATTGTTGTACCCTTCATATTCTGTTGTTGACGATTGAGTTAAGTCAAGATCCTTGATAAATGCATTGGGCATCCAGTTCTGATTTTAGAGCATTGGGCACCGTGGATTGTACTCTTTTTGACTCTTGATTTACATATTCTTGTGAACCTCTTCATCAATTGTTTGTTCTAATTAATCTCTTTGATCTTGTGTTAATTTTTATTAAGTTCCATTTCTGTACTCTATATTTATGGTTATTTAAGGGAATTAAGTATTTAGTTATTACATTGTTTTTATTTAGCGCGCGACTTCATTTGTGATTTTTTTTGGTAGGTTTGTTCTTCATATTTGCTTTTCATGCTGCTTGCAGATGGCATTAGAAGGAGACATCCCACCTCCTACACTGGCATTTATGGAGCTTGCTATACAGCAGGTAATGTATTAACTGTCATGACCCAACCCTGATGAAGGTATTCATGGGCATTGATCTAACGATCATGGCTGTTTCTTCTGATCCTTGGCCAAATAAAAATTAGGATTAGTTTTGCTAAAAATGCTGTTTTGGTTGAAACAAGTTCAGGAAGGGTTAAGCATTAAAAAAAAAAAAAAAGTTCAAGAAGGGTTGGATTAAAATTTTGTGCCTAGTATGGTGCCGTATTAAATCCTAGAATTTTTTTTCTTAAAATCTGTTAAAATTGCAATCTACTGAAACTAGTATTGTTTTGACTTCTTGCTTCTTTATTGTTTTGATAGGCAAAACTGGCCTTGGACAGCCTCGAAGTGCCTATTGGGTAAGTCTATGATCATAACTCTCTATTACTATTTCCTTTTCTGCACACCCATCATCTTTCAGTAAACATTGCCATTGGGAGATTTTATATCAAGAGAAAATTAAAAACTCAACGGGAACCATTCTGCTGGTCTTAAAACTCCAGTCAAGGTTTTTTTTTTTTTTTTTTTTGGGGGTGGGTGGTAAGTAGATGTCTAGTAGCTTTGATAATGAGGGCTATGAACCGGTAAGAAAGCTCAGGAATCAGAGGTCAGCAATCATCTAGTGGGTGTGATAATTCCTAGTACCAGTGGGAAAACAGAGCAGGGCTGAGACAACCAGATGATTATCTAAACTCAGAATTCTGTTCGGAAACTCTTAGAATATATTGTCTGAACTTAAGCATCAAATTACGGGCTAATTAAATCAGAACCTTTAGATATATGACAGATTTAAACTAACAGAAAAGTAATCAGAAATCAGGGGTGCCACAGGTTACCGGAATAGGAAAGAATTGACCTGGTTGGTATAAGAAATAAACTGAAAATAGAAGCATGAAGAAAGGAGACGACAAATGGGAATCCACCTAATGCAATAACCTAGTTTTAATTAGAAGAAGTAGAAGTGACTAGCAGATCACCAAAATAGAGAAACAGAGAACTGCTAAGGGAGGATGCTGATAACTTTAAGAAGACAGATCATTGGGCTGCTTTTCTGGTCAAGTAATCCTTCTGCTAGTAGTATGGTATGTCTGCTGAAAATCTTAGAGAACAGAGAACAAGTAAGACTTGCACAGACAACTCCTACTGCTACTAGGAGAACATAGTAGCATAATTAGAACTAGTATTCTAGTTAATCAAACTCAGCTAAACAAACCAGAATTCATTGAACTGATTACCAGAAGCTTGTATGACAAATTTCAACTATATCTGGTCATTACTCGGTGAGTGAAAACATGATGAAAACAGGGGTACTGCAGGTATGGTAGATAAATTTTACTTCTTGTGATTAATGGTTTAAGATAAGAGTCTAAGAGACAAACAGGCCAGGAATCCACCTGAAGCCCCCTTGGAATTCGCCAAGTTGAACCTGAGAAAACCTCTCAGAGAAGTACTCAATACACAGTAGCTTGCAGGAAAACTAAAATCACTGTATTCACAAATGGTGGGGTAGGCCACTGGCCTTGAAACAAAGTAACAAAAATGAACCTCAGGCTGGAGTTCCATCTTGGAACAACAAAAACAGATATGAACCGTAACATCGATCTTCAATATATGGCTGTCAGAGATGTCAGGGAGCACATAGAAAACTTTTGGTAGCAATACCAAATCACAAAAATTAACCATCATAATCACCATTGAATAAGATCTGCAGTAGAGAATAACAATCATCATAGGCTCTTCTAAAGGAAGGCAGGTACACCAATCAAGTAGCAGCATTAGATTGCTGAAGACCAAATAACGCAGCATTAGGTAGCTGGGAATTGGATAGCATCAGGTCGCTGTAAACTAGACAACATAAGGTTGTTGTGAACTATATAAACTGCATCACATGCAAGGTTTCCTGTTGTGCAATAGGTAGTAGGCTCCAACACGAACAAAAAGGTAGTAGACTCCAATTCGAGTGGTTGCATCACATGCAACGGTAGTAGGCGTCAACTCGAGCGGTTGCATCACGTGTTATGGTAGCATGCTCCAACATAAGCGGTGGCATCACGTGCAACGGTAGTTGGTTCTAGTAGACGAAAATAATGGAGTAGCAAACTTGAGTTCATGCCTAAAATTTAAACTACCATTGGATCTGATTTCAGAGGGTTTTTTTTTTTATTTTTTTTTTTATTTTTTATAAATCTTCAAACTTGATGTTTGATTCTACCATCCTTTGAATCCAGCAGGGTTGAAAGTGATCCTTTATCTAACATTTCTAGTATGTTCATACTAGTATGTTGGACTTGAAAGGTTAGATAAAGGATCACTTCACCTAACCCTGCTGGATTCAAAGGATTGTAGAGTCGAACTTCAAGTATGAAGATGAAAAGAGAACTCTGAAGTCAGATCCAGCCGTAGTTTCAATTTTGATTCTCACACCACAGTCTACCTTTGCAAACCAGATTCTAGAAGAGAATTGATGCACCAAATTTCAGGCTGAAGAATACTAATCAAGAGAGATCGAGTTCTCTCTTGCTGAATATAACCTAATGCCAAAACAGCAAGGTATTGCCCACTCGGAAAAAGAAGAAAACCGGGAAGAGAATCGATCCAGCTTTAACCTTTTACAGCAGAGTATTAACTCACATAGTTTTCATTCAAATCGATTATGTAGATGTAGATCTCAGAATGGAATTACAACCAGTAATATAGTATGATATGAAAACTGAAACTGAACCAAAAACAGAACATGCGCATGAATAAAAACTTCATAATATTAAACGAGAGAAGATGAGGGAGCAAACCTGATGTGGGATCCGGGTTGAGAAAACCCTAATTGGTTCGCTAATGGGCCCACCCAGATAATAAACAACTCCAACAATAATGTAGTGGCAGATTTGGTAAATAAACAGAATTTATCAATTAGGGATGAAACAAACAGACCTTAGGTTAGACTTCTAATAAGGACTAAATAGATGAGGGCAGTTTTGTATGGAAACTTAGAGAAGCACAAAATAGGATGATACCTTAAGCTCGGGGGTATTTTAGGAAATAAGAAGTAAAAAGAAAAGGATCATTCACGATTTTGGAAGGTTGTCTTCAACCTTCAGTTCATGACATGAGATGATAACCAGATTTAGGAGATTTGATAGAACTTCTTCAATAGGTCACGAATCAACTCAAAACTTAAAGGGATGAGTTGCAACACCTAAACCTACTGATTCCCACTATCATTGGTTCCAAACAACAAGGAGTAAGGGAGCATTGAAGGTCTGAAACTAGGTTTGGCGGTAGGAGAAAGAAGTGGTGAATTGCAGGTTTTGTACTTCAATGATGAAGAGGCTTTGGGTCATGGGCTTGGGGGATTTTGAATCGTCTAGGGAAGGGATACTCCTGTCCAGGATTGTAGGGGAAAAGGAGTGAGGGAGATCAATGGGATTATGTGGGACAGGGTTTTCCGCCCAGAACAGGGGAGGGGCCAAGAAGAAATAGGGAAAGAGGGAGAAAGGAAGGAGGAGGAAGAAAGGGGAATCCAACCCGAGAGGTGGAGCCCTGCTTGCAAAGATGAATGAGAGAGAGAGAGAGAGAGAGAGAGAGAGAGAGAGAGAGCACACTTCGCTTCTTTCTGCCCACAGGCAACCAACACTGAGTATCAACTCATTTTTTTCTTTCTTCAAAATCTTTTCTGAAAATAATAAGGTTATTACATTTTCTTTTAAAGATAAAACTTTCCTGATACTAAATGAAATAAAACTAGTAACTAAATAAGATCCTAATCAAGATGGAAACCATAATCAGGTAAATAAAATACCTATCATAACCTATTACTTAATAAAATATTACCTAAACTTCCTATCTAAATTTCCGAAAATAAAAGATTACAAATATTACAACTAAAATTAAATCTAACAAAGATTCTCATCCAAGCCCATCTCAGCTTGTGGGCCCGTTGCTACATCAAAACCAGTTACAAAGAATGGAAGTGATGAAAAGGCAAGTTTTTTTATATTCAATCTACACCCTTAACCTTACAATAGGACCTTTTACAATCAGCCCCAATACTATTTCAATCAAAACTAGAAACCAAAATAGAAGAGCAATAGAAAACTTAGCTTTGAGGGCAAACCAACCATTGGTTGATCAAGAAACTTAGAGAGCTTGTAGTTTAGGATGTACTTGCAAGTTGCAACAATATCTGAATTTGAAGTCAATCTGACTGTTGGTTGAGATGTTAGGAAATTTTCAAAATCTGCTATCACTTAAATGTCAACTCTGGTATTTCAGCAGCAACAGAAAGCTCTTTTAATCTCAGCAACCGATGGATAGGAGAGGGATAATAAATGCGCAAACCATAGAAGTAATTGAGAAGAGAGGGAGCGATTGAGAGAAAAGATGAGAGATTGCGCAATGGAGAAAGGGGGTCGGTTGAGTCTCACAGCCTAGAGAGACAACCAAATTGGAACAAGGTTTCTGGTTTTTTATCTAGTCTAAAGTTCTCTCTCCTTATTCAATCACATATATAGTGAATGGTGCTTACATAATTACTGAAGGGACATCTAGTCAATCCTTCCATTATTGACTAGGAACATGGAAGGGAAGTCTAATCTTTCCTTGTTATAAACTTTGTAACACTGAAAGAGACTAATAGGAAACTTTCCTAAATGTAGAATGGGAAGTATCTAAAAAATAAATCTCTTAATTTAGACAAGTCTTTAAGTAGATTTACTAGTATTAGAGACATGCTTACATGGCAGTTTATCTTTAAGAAAGTAATAACGAAGGAAGACATAATAGGAGGCAAGGAATCTTTCTATGGCTGGCCAGCTATGGCCAACTGTCAACGACTTGGCCTAGCTAGCTTTGACTGGTCAAAGCTCAGTCCTAGCTGTGGCTGGATTGTTGGCTTCAGCTGGCTCCTTTTGGCTTCTTTCAGCTAGGCTAGCTGGGCTTAGGCCCTGTTTGGTTGGTCTTATTTTACCTGGTGTACACTTGTATTGCATCAGTTTCCCCTGGCTTAGAAACATTCGTCTCCGATAAATGGAAGAATGACATATAACGGTCATTGAGGTACGAATCAATCCTCTTCATGGATTCATGTACTATAATGAAGCAGGTGTCCCTTCAACTTGATTATGAATGATTGGTAGCTGCCTCCGTTCCGAGTCATAATGTTCTTGTTGTCGAGGACGTCTTCAATTTGATCAATTGGTGGGACTGCAAATTGAGGAAACTCGGTTATGGCATGTCTAGTATCATTGTTAGACTTAATTATCTCTTTCAGGGTTTCAATTAATCCATTGCAAGGATTTTTCCCATGTAGGGTTTCAAGGAACACTAACAGTCCATACAATTCTTAGAACACAATGGAAAACAATTTGAACAATGTAAAACATACCTGTTAGTAGAGATTGTCTATCCAATTCCACGCTTTGATTCAAGTCTTCTACAGCCTACTGGAGATCCCCTTTCAATCTCTCTACGTATGGGAGTAGAGAGATGAATTAGCAACTTGGGTTGCAGGGACTGTGAACCTAGTATTTATAATACTATCCCAAACCCTGGATCAAACTCACAATGGACCAAGTTGGTTTATCTCTAACCCGTAACGAACCAGACCAAAATCGATCAAACCTGTAATGCAAACTCCTACTAGTCAATGGGCCTGGTAATTAATCAAACCCACTAAGATAAAATCTTACAAACTTTCACTTGGGCTAGATTAATTACAAAACCATCATTGATCAGTGTAGTCATGAAATTCCATTATCCAACAATCTGTCACAAAAATTTGATCCAGCCATCAAGCCTACCAGTGTCGGACAACAGTAGAAAATACACCTCAATATATGGCATACAACTTTCTGCCAATCACATTCAGAGGTCTACTTGACAACATGAATCTCTTAAAAAAAAATAAAAATAAATGAGTTTAATGATCGAATTATCACAATCCCATTACCTTAAAATCCTTATAGGTCAACGAACTTTGATATTATTCAACTCATAGGTAAACCGCCTTCAGTTTGGACTAATATCACACTTTGGCTTACTGCCTTGTAACTTTGACATGACTTATAAACAACCAAAAATGCATACAAGCAATGAAACGAATGCTTAAATAAACATAATCATGCTCACTAATAATCTTGCCCATTAAACCATAGGCAACACAAACAAGCATAAATAAACAATCAAATATCAGATATTCCATTAACCATGCAGATCTGAAAATTCCCGTTGACAAAACCTTTTTTCTCTATTCTGATCTAGAGATCCCATAATTCATTACAAATAACAAGAGATTAATTAAACTAATAAAATACTTTCATTTAAAATTTAATTCAAAATAATATTTCTTCCAAAGATATCAAAATAAAGTCTTCCAAAAATAAATAATTAAGTGAATTTAAGACATTAAGTAAATATTCAAAATCAATCTTAAGTCAACTAGTAAATCGTAAAACTAACTAGTTCTACGGCTTCAACTATATCTAATGTCATCATCATTTGGGATATTCTTTCTATGAGGTCTCAACTTCTTTCTTCTCCTCCAACCAAGCTTGTCTTGTCTTGCATTTTCTCTTCATATATACCTTTTTATGGCCTTATCATAAGGTTTATCTTTCTTGATGGAATGTTTATCTTTCCTTTGGGGTCTTACCCTTATTATTTTTGGAATAATGATTTGTGAGATTAATGCTTTCAATCTTTTTCTTCAGCCTTAGTTATTCTCGAGTGCAAACTGAGATTAATTTATCCATGTCCTAATCTTCTTCCCGAGTATTATAAACTATTTGAATTTGGTAATACTCTTCAGATAAGGAAGACAACACGCAATGAATCAGAAATTCATTATCCACATTAAGTCACATGGCTATGATCTTCTCAGCATTAACGGAAAGTTCTATGAAATGTTCTCTGATAGTTCCACTGCCATCATACTTCACATTAATGAGTTTGTTCATCAGATAGCTTATTTGTCCTCTATCAGAAACCTCAAATTTTCTCTTGATTTCTTTCAGATATTCCTTAGCCGTCTCCTTGATCTGAACACCATCACGCATGTTTCAGGGACGGACTGCCTCGTGATCAGAACAAACTTTTTGTTTGCAACTTTTCATCTTTCCATTTTCTGGAATTGAAATGCCAGTGAGATTGGATAGTCATCGCCCCAATATTTTGATCCGGGTAGCAGGCTACAAACAATGTTTTGACCTAGCAAGAAAAGCCTTACCCAAGTTGACGTAGATCAGTGGCTTTTTTGTGCCTTACTCAAATAAGGGCTCAACCATTGCTTCTTTAGTTGTAGATCAGCTAGCGATTAATCCGTTGCTTGGTGGTACTCGGTGTATAAATTTTTTTTCTGAAAGCAGTTGGATCCTTTTCAACTATTTCCGACTTGACTTGTAGTTGTAGATGTTATTGGAAACAAGATCTGTAACATCCACTTATAGTAGCCTAGAGAGTGGAGTGACTGACTCTGAGGTAAGAGATAGGAACGAAACGGTCTTCAGAGTAGCCTACGTGTGTGTAGTAGCCCTTTCTTAGTAGCGTAGTAGCTCTTTCCTCTCTTTAGGAATGGTTATGAGGTCTTGATTGCACGTGAAAAGTGAAACTAATGGTTAGCCACAAGTGAAAGTAAAGGTTAGCCTTCCTTAGGAGCTTCAACCCCATAATGGAGCTTTCATGGGTTTTATTACAATAAAAAAACAGAAAAAAGGAAAGTTGCAAACAAAAAATTTGTTCTGTCATGAGGTAGTCCGTCCTTGAAACCATGCGTGAGGTGTTCAAATGAAGGAGACAGCCAAGGAATATCTGAAAGAAGTCAAGGTGAAATTTGAGGTTTTTCATAGAGGACAGAGAAGCCATATGATGAACAAACTCACTAAGGTGAAGTATGATGGTAGTGGAACTATCAGAGAACATTTCATGGAACTTTCTGCTGCTGTTGAGAAGATCAAAGCCATGTAACTTAATGTGGATAATGAATTTCTGATTCATTGCGCGTTGTCTTCCTAATCTGAAGAGTATTATCAGATTCAAGTAGAATACTCAGGAAGAAGATTGTGACATGAATAGATTAATCTCAATTTGCACTCGAAAATAAGTAAGGCTGATGAAAAAGGTTGAAAGCATTAATCTCACAAATCATTATTTCAAAAATGATAGGGGTAAAGGAAAGATGAGAGTAAGACCCCAAAGGAAAGATAAACATTCCATCAAGAAAAGTAGACCTTATGATAGGGACATGAGTAATGTGGAATGTTTCTGGTGCCATAAGAAGGGGCATATGAAGAGAAAATGCAAGACAAGATAAGTTTGGTTATAGGAGAAGAAAAAAGCTGAGACCTCCAAGAAAGAAGATGCCAAAGGATGATGACATTAGATACAGTTGAAGCTGTAAAATTAGTTAGTTTTACATTATATTTATTAGTTGACTTAAGGTTGATTTTGAATATTTACTTAATGTCTTACATTTACTTAATTATTTATTTTGATACCTTTGGAGGAAATATTATTTTGAATTAAATTTTAAATAAAAGTATTTTATTAGTTTCATTAATCTCTTGTTATTTGTAATGAATTATGGGATCTCTTAATTAGAATAAAGACAAAAGGTTTTGTCAATAGGAGTTTTCAGATCTGCATGGTTAGTGGGAGATCTGGTATTTGATTGTTTATTTATGCTTGATTGTGTTACCTATAGTTTAATGGGCTAAATTATTGGTAAGCATGATTATGTTTATTTAATCATTCATTTCATTGCTTGTATGCATTTTTGGTTGTTTATAAGACATGTCAAAGTTACAAGGCGGTAAGTCAAAGTGTGATATTAGTCTAAATTGAAGGCGGTTTGCTTATGAGTTGGATAATATCAAAGTTCGTTGACCTATAAGGATTTTAAGGTAACTGGATTGTGATAATTCGATCATTGGACTCATTTATTTATCTCAAAGTGGTTCATGCTGTCAAGTAGACCTTTGTATGTGACTAACAGAAAGCTGTATGCCGTATATTGAGGTGTATTTTCTACTGTTGTTCGACACTAGAAGGTTTGATGGCTGGATCAAATTTTTGTAACAGATTGTTGGATAATAGAATTTCATGGCCACATTGATCAATGGTGATTTTGTAATTTATCTAGCCCAAGTGGGAGTTTGTAAGATTTTATCTTAGTGGGCTTAACTAATTACCGGACCCATTGACTAGTGGGAGTTTGCATTATGGGTTTGACCGGTTTTGGTCTGATTCGTCATGGGTTGGAGATAAACCAACTTGGTCCATTGTGAGGGTGGTCCAGAGTTTGGGATAGTATTCTAAATACTAGGTTTAGAATCCCTGCAATCCAAGTAGTCAATTCATCTCTCTGCTCCCATACGTAGAGAGATTAAAAGGAGATCTCCGGTAGACTGTAGAAGACTTGAATCAAAGCGTAGAATTTGGTGAAAATCAGTGTCTACTAACAGGTATATTTTACATTGTTTAAATTGTTTTTCAGTGTGTTTTAGGAATTGTATGGACTATTAACGTCCATTGAAACCCTACATGGGATAAATACTTGCAATGAGTTGATTGAAACTCTGAAAGAGATAAGTCTAACAATGATGCTAAACATGCCATGATTGAGCTTCCTCAATTTGCGGCTCCACCAACTGATCAAATTGAAGACGTCATCGACAATAAGAACACTGTGACTCGGAACAGAGCCAGCTACTAATCATTCCTAGTTAAGTGGAAGGGACGCTCACTTCATGATAGTACATGGATCCATAAAGAGGATTGACTCGTACTTCAATGATCGTTATATGTCATTCTTCCATTCGTCGGAAACAAATGTTTCGAAGTCGGGAGAGCTGATGCAATACAAGTGTACATCAGGAGAAATAAGGCCAATCAAACAGGGCCTAAGCTAAGCTGAAGCCAGCAAGCTAGCCATGGTAGGAATGAGCTTTGATCAGTTAAAGCTAGCTAGGCCAAATCATTGACAGCTGGCCAGCTATGGCCAGCGATAGGAATAATCCTTCCTCCTATTATTTCTTGCTTTGTTATTACTTTTAAAAATAAACTACCAATTAGGCATGTCTTTAATACTAGTAAATCTATTTAGAGACTTGCCTAAGTCGGGTGTTTTATTTTTAAGAAACTTTCCATTCTATGTATAGAAAAATTTTCTATTAGTCTCTTTCAGTTTTAGAAAGTTTATAGCAAAGAAAGATTGGACTTTCCTTCTATGTTCCTAGTCAATAATGGAAGGAGTGATCAGATCTCCCTTCCATAATTTTGTAAGCACTATTTTCTATATATATATATATATATATATATATATGAATGAATAAGGATAGAGAACTTTAGAATTGATGAAAAACCAGAAGCCTTGTTGCGATTTGGTTGAGACTCAACCGACACGGGGTGGTTGCTCATCCGATGGACTAGTCGTAGGGTGAAGAATGGGTTGAAGCAGGGCTTTGATCATCATGAAGATAGGGGTCATTGCCACATCATAAGGATATTTCATTCGAGGAACTAGTGGCGTCTGAGGTGAAGGATGGGGTCAAAGTAAAGACAAAGAGAACTCGTTGAACTCGTTGTGGGATCGGCAAGATGTGGTGGCCACTCCCACGATCTTGTAAACAGCGGACTCTTAAGGTTCTATTCCTCTTCCTTTCTTTTTGTTTCTTCTGTTCATGTGCTATCTTGCTGCCCGATCTAAGTTCACTAACTCTAGATCTGACCATCATATCTCTTCCCCTCATCAAACCCTACATTGGATCAATTTTAGCCCCATCCAACTAGTGGTTTGAAAGATCTAAGCAAGGCAAATTTCTTGGTTATTCTAATGTCCTGTGGCCAGGTTGTAATTGTATTTTTTTAGCCACTGTTTTGCTTGCTGATCTGTGAGATGTGCATTGCTGTGCCTATTGGTTATGGTAGTGATATGATCTCTTATGGAGCTGGGTCCTAAATTATTGAGTTGGGAACTGGTCCTACATTATGGGCAGTAGTCCATACAAGATATTTATAGACTTAAACATAGGGCCCAAACCAAATCATATCCTAATCTAGAATTCCTAAAACTACTTTGAAAACTGAAAAAAAAAAAAAACCCAATCGCGGGCCTTAGTAAGCTTTCCTAATCCATCTATGATCTGAAAACATAAATAGACCTTATAATTAAAACTCCAACCGAAATTCCTAATGAATCTGTGATTCAACTAGGACTTAAAATAAGATAAAACAAAACAGATTTCCTAACTCAAACTAACCACATGACCTGACTACCTGACTAACTTCAAACTAAGGGAAATGACACACTAATCCATCCTCCTCTTCTTCCCTGCAGCTGCATCGCCAAGTTATCTTCTTTACAAGTAGTAGTCCGACATCCATAGCCGTGCACATAATTATACAACATCAACCACTACTTCCAGCTAAGTTCTTGATCAATGTTTTGAACGAGGTCTTACTTAGAAACTATAGATATGGATAGTAATCAATGCCCAAGATTACCTTAATCACCTTCTGAGTTCTCTAAGCTCTCTAGTATCTTTTCATTTAACATACTACTTTATAAACAACTAACACATAATGCATTGTGTAGTTTACACAAGTTACGAAAATTTTAAACTGCTTATATAATGGTAAGTTTGCCTTTTGTCACAATGCATTACTGTAAAGCATGAAAATCATGCTAGGAGACATTGAAATCATGAAATGTTTTATTCTTCGAAAAGAGAAAAGTTAAAAGAAGATAACACAATATTTTAGCTAGATTGGACAACCAACTTGTCACCCTTGCTAGGTGAATTTTATGTTAAATGATTTTGGCCCTAGGCTTAAATACTGGCTTATGAAAACCCACTGCTAGAAACGAGGCCTATGGTTTTGGTAACTTGTGATTGCATCACAACTTGAAGTAATCTATAGTGTTTAACGTAAACCAGTTTCCAAACCAGAAAACTAGTTCACAAAGGATCGAAATCAGAGAAGCAAAATCAGAATGTGGAGAAGCCCACCTCCCCTGCATTCTCTCTCCTATTGGCTGCGAAACCCGCAAGCATCCTCTCCCTCGTCTCCCCCATTCTAAGGTTGTCAAAAATGAAACCGAACCGAATACTGAAACCGAACCGAACCGTTTAAACCGTAACCGCCAAACCGTTTATTAAACAGTTTGGTTCTAGTTTACAATCTAACACCGTTTATATAAATGGTTCGGATCGGTTCTAAACCGATCAACAAACGGTTCGAACCCGATTAAAACCGTTTAGCCAAAACCATTTGTAAACCGTTTAATTGAACCGTTTGTAAACCATTTACCTTTATTAAAACCATATAATACATTGACACTTGACTTTTCCATTTCCCAATATTGGAGTAAAGTTACACACAATATACGAGTACCACAGCCCATCTTTTGAAGTTTTGAATTAATTTTTCCGTTTTGAATTTAAAAAGTTATCAATTCCCTGGACTAATAGATTAAATATAAAACCTAAAGATGGTAAAAAAAACTAAGCTGTAGTTAAAACTTAAATATATTATAAAATTAAACCCTTACATCTTCTCTCTCTCTCTCTCTCTCTCTCTCTCTCTCTCTCTCTCTCTCTCGTTTCTTCCTATTTTCGTATGCATGACAACCATGACTTCATTAAAACTTAAATTTATTATAAAATTAAACCCTTACATCTTCTCTCTCTCTCTCTCTCTCTCTCTCTCTCTCTCTCTCTCTCTCTCTCTCTCTCGTTTCTTTCTATTTTCCTATGCATGACTGGACTGCGTAAGGCTTGAACCTTGATTTATCACATCAGTTGTACACAGTGGAGTACTGGAGTGTGATCTAAAACCGTTTAAACTGTTAACCTAGAAATTGTTTAAAAACTGTCAACCGAAACTGTTTAACCCGTTAACCTGAAAACCGGTAAACCGAAACCGATTATTAAACGGTTTCGATAGGGACTTTCAAACCGTTTATTAAATGGTTAGATTTTGGTATTACCTTTTGCGCACCGAAGTGAACCCCCCACCCCCCCGGCATCGGGGGAGGGGAGTGAAGCCCCAATGACCTGCTGCTGCCCTTCTAAAAAATTAATAGGGGTAAACCAGTTCCATCTGTCTTGAGGATCCGTTGCAGTTGAGGCTTATCCATTTGCTTTGGTGGAGGGGACTAGGTGACGGTCAAGGGGTGATCAAAGAATGTACCAGGATGAAGGACCTCGGAGAATCATCAATATGCAACTTCAAAGGCAGACCAAGCCCAAGACTCTTCACTGCACATAATTACAGATCCAATTAACCAGCTGTTCAGGTTGAAAGCAATGTCTTCCAAGGGCTCATCAATTTCTATCCTGCCCTGACGCCGATTCATTGATGAAACCACCTTGAAGCCAATCCACTCCATCCCTAAGCCGATTCTTTTCTTTGATCATGCAACCAAGATAATAACACGATAGCTGATAAGAGTTTGGCTGGGCCTTGGGAGCCCTTTCTCCATTAGGATTGATCCTAATGGTAGAACATCATGCTTGTAATGGTCAGAGATAGAGAATTACATTATAAGTTAATGATCTATCTGCAAAACCAATGAAAGGACATGAGTTAGAATGGATCTGGTCTGTGCCATTTAGGCTTTATAAAGTTGGATAAATGCTGTTTTGGAAAAATATGAAAATCTCAAACAGAACCAAATAATGAGGAACGCCAACAGGATTGGCTAATAAGGGCAAAGTTGGAACTTGGAAGTATAAAAATCTTAAACAAAACAGGCTAATAAAGAACCTTAAACATAATATTTGAAAAATCAGGTACCCCAAGGCCCAAACATAGTTTTCTTAAATGATGGGTACCTCAACTGTAATTTTCTCTATTTAATATTATACCCTTAGTATTCTTTTTTTTTTCAACAGTTTGAGCTTTAATACATTATATATCCCAAAATTTCATGAATATATATTTTTTTATGATTTCCCATTTTATTAGTGTCTGGACTATTCCTAATGTGACCTTTAAATTACATTGAGCAGTTGTGTAGTTGTTGAGGATGGAAAGGTCATTGCCTCAGGGAGAAACCGAACTACTGAGACACGAAATGTATGTAGTTGGTCTCGACTTGTCTGTTTTATGTCCCTATTTGTTCCTTCTTATGATGATGAAGAACTAAATCAACTGATCACATACTACTCATTTACTTACAGTTCCAATCCTCTGAAAATAATCTTGTTAACCAACTAGGATCATTAACTTTTTGTTATTCTTATTGGCAACACGAATTGTAGTTTGTGTTGCCAATGTAACAAGGAGGACTTGCCTGTTGGTGCCTGACACAGATACAAGGTGTTTGACATGGCAACCTAAAAACCCAAGCTAGGATGCCTGCAGTATATAGAAGTTATGTTTTAACTCAGGCAATCACCCAGGGGCAAGTGCAATTGTGTTGCATCTTCAATATATATATATATATATATATATATATATATATATATATATATATATATATATATATATATATATATATATTGGGGGAGTAAGGGGGTTAAATTGTGCTTCATGTTCCTCATATTTAGAGTATCTACCACTGGGGTTCCCATGTACCAAATATTATGTTTGGGGTGCCTCAAAACATAGATGACACAAAGGTATCTAATGTTCAAAATTGTCTTATGAAAATATCCTTAGTTAAAAATGAGCCCTTGTACAGATTCAACACAAATGGTTTCCCATTCGAGCAAAGCTGGCATTGAAGAGAGTTATGGCTTTGCATTGTCGACAACACATCACGGACCAGCGCCAGCAGTTACCAGAAATTACGTTAGTAGTGTCTTCCTCATCTCTTCCCTCATCTCTTCGTGTTAATGAAGAGTTACCCCACCAATTTCACTTTTGTTTCTCCCTATACCTTTGATTCTTCATATTTATCTCTCTCTTATCTGTCCGTTAGTCATTAGACTTTCTCTTTTTCTGTCTGTAAGACATTAAGCTTTCTCTCTTCCACTGCCCTCAACCTCTTCCCTTGACATTGTCTTTATCCAACCATGTTTTTCTATCCAATCCCTATCTTCTCTCTATATTATAAAAAGGTGGAAAAAGAGGGAAGTTCAGATCTTGGGTTTTCAGAGGGGTTTGTTTATTCACTGTTTTGGGTGAGACCTTTGTCTTTTTCTCGTTTTCCTGGTTAACAGTGCCAAATTTCCAGTCATTTTAACCATCTCAGTGATTCATGTGAGAGATTGGTGCCATACCATGTAGAACTTCATAAATCTGACAGATTCATTAACATACCTTGTTGTATGACTAAATTATAACAATTAAAGGTACTTTCAATTGGATATTAGGATGCAGTGTCTATATTCATGGTCAACAATTAATAAAATATTTGGTAAACTTTCTTTATCCCCATATCCATCGTGGTGCTTTTCAATCAAAGTTCCAGCCTTAAAGGTCTTGTGCAAAAAATCCTAAGAATAAATATGAAGAGAGAGATCGGAATGAATATTCATGAGCTTTCCCAGTCTATTGGAATCACCTACCCATAGGATGGTAATTACAGAGTCTTACCATGCCAAAAGGTTGTCTCCTTTCCAATTAGTAGATGACATTGTAACCTTTGGTTCTTTCGGTGAGTGTCAGTATTTTTCTGAAGCAATGATTGAATGGCAGAATAACTTGAATGAAATTGAGTATTCACGTCAAGGATTTAAAGATTGGTTTCAGGTATTGGATCATTCTACTGATTTCATACCACACTGCAACTTGAAACTTACATCCTGAAAACAAATAGGGCATTGCCAAACTGAGCTTCCTCTAGTTCTCTGTTTGCTCCCCCTTTTTCTGTCTCTTCTTTTTTCCGGGCCTGCTAGAAGTCAACTTCTTACTTTGGCTGTTTGGATCCTATTTTGCTTCATTAAGCATAGTTTGAGAGGTCTGATAGGAACCAGACTCTCGTAGACAGTAGTACGTACAAGTTTGGCTTCTTTGAAGTGGAGTTATGCATTATCCGTCACAAATGATAGGAAATTTATGGTGCTTCTTCGGGACAGCCAAAACAATCATTGGGTGTATCCTACTTCGTCAATACTATGAAGTTTTCTCATATGTGGATGTAGATATTCCATGCTACTTTGAAGTCCAGTTATATACAAGGTTCTTAATCTTGGTATCGAGGCCGGTATGTCCAAAATCGAGATATCTCTGGTTTCGAGTCGAAATCTGGTACAAACCTGGGATTTGTGCTAGGTTGAATTTGAAACCTACATTGAAACCTGTGGCACCCTCGAGTTCTATGTCGAAACCCATTTTGATCCTTGATATCGTCTCGGGCCATATTGAAATGGAGATATCTTGGTCGAGATTAAGAACCATGGTTATATAACCTAAACAATTAAAAATTGTAATATTGTTCTTTTTAGGAGGTCATTCCCTCAATTTCTTAGAGTTCACTTATTTCCCCCCATACTGCATAACTAGCATTCTAGGTTAGCAGATCTTGTAGTCTCACCTCTGCTACTCCAGTTGCATAGCCAGTTGATGGAACTTTTCGATGTATTTTGTCTAAGAAGTCCTTTCACCTTATAGTCAAAACCTAAATAATATTTTATTTCTTCATCATACGAATTCAATTGTTTTAAAATTTAACCAATTGAGATAGCTTTACACATTATCCTCCCTCTGACGCCCCCCCCAAAAAAAAAAAAAAAAAATCAAGTGACATCATTTTTGTTACAGCATTGTATTTTATTTTCCTATATCTCTAGATCCAATGACTGACCAATTTGATATAGTTCTTAGATTTCATACCTTAATAGAACTCATGCTTGGTGCTGATTGTCCATATGCAGGCTACAAGACATGCAGAGATGGAAGCCATCGATATTCTTCTTGAACAGTGGCAAAATAATGGACTGTCAGAATCAGAAGTTGCACAGAAGTTTTCAAGATGTGACCTTTATGTTACTTGCGAACCTTGTATAATGTGTGCAACAGCGTTGTCGATACTTGGTTTGCTCATTTAACCATGTTGGATCACTAAAATACCTTTATTTATAAGAGAAATGCATGAATCACTTGTCTATAACATGGTTTTTTTGCTATTCCTTCAGGAATGAAGGCAGTATATTATGGCTGTTCTAATGATAAGTTTGGGGGTTGTGGATCAATCTTGTCATTACATTCAAATAGCTCAGAGAACCTCTTCAGGTTGGTTTTATTTTTATTTATTTATTTTTCATTTAAACCCCCCCCTTCCTTTTTAATGGATAGATCTGTCAAAGGCAATCCTTATGGCGGTTAAGTATTTTACTGGATATGAGAAAATATCGCGAAGACTTAATAGTCCAAACCAATCTTATATGGAGACAAAGCCAAATTAGAAATCCTGATTCATAAATGATTAAATTTATAACAAATTTAACATTAAAATAATTTAAAAATAATAAATATAATATTATTAGAGCATTCCACGTTGAATTCTGCTATACCCTAACATGCTGTGAAAATTCCTATGTAGCAGTGGATGAATAGATAATTTTGATCCATGTGTACTCTAAAGTTATAGGCTTTGCTAGTTCACATGCAAAGCACTAAAGCCACTTTAGCATTGTTGAATTAGAAGTTTAAAAAATAATCTGAAGTTGCCAATAGTCATGAAATCCAGTGCCTTTTTGGATCCTACAATTTAGGTGGATTAATTAAAGAAGTCCTACATGAGTAGAAACTTGGTTTGTGAGATTGGGATGTTACTCTATATATGTGGGTTCTAAATAATAGAAATTCAGTTTGTGGGTTTGGGATGCTCGAAATTTGCATTGAGTCAAAACACAGTCACTGGTTATCATTTGTTTTGCATGGTGCCTTAGTAGCAAGTGCAACTAATGAGGGAAATCTTTTGGCAACTACACATAAAGGGCCATCTTAAGTGCTCCTTTCCTTCTCATTGTGTAAGGATTCGCCAAGATGACTCAGGTAGGATACTCCATAACTCTCACTGCTGTCAGATTAGCATCGTTTATCATGGGTCGGGAATTAAAAGAAAATTTAATGTGGATGTACACACTATTTCTCTCTTTTATAGGTTAAAAAACCAACTTGACTTGGATAAAATTCTGGGTTAAAAAAAAAAAGTTTTGTTTCTAAAAATTCCTTGTAAACAGAAATAACTGAAAACATTGCCAAATGCTTCCTTGGTGGTTGAATTTGTATTTATGTTTCTTTCTTTCATTCCTTTTCTGATGCTTGAATTGGGTGGCTTTAGACCTTCTCCTTTTGGGGCTTGTATGATTGTATCATATTCCTTCTCAATGAATTTGTTACTTATAGAAAAGGTGGAAAATGTATTTAATCTATCCAAAGTAATAAAATCCAATATAACCTAAAAGCATCGCAAACTATCTATTCGTAGAACTTACCGTTACTAAATTTGTAACATTCATTGTCATAATTTAATGTCAACAATATATCTGTATAGTATGTCACATCTTAACCTTGGAAACTTGTTCCTTTTGAGAGATTTTTTTTTTTTTAAAAGTTAGTACTTCAATTTTGCATTTATAGCATTTTCGTCCTTCACATCTTTGAAGTCTATTTTTCTGACAGTGATAGATCTTCACAAGGGAAGGCTTTTAAGTGCACCGGAGCAGTTATGGCGTCAGAAGCCATCTCTCTTTTACGAAATTTCTATGAGCAGGGGAACCCCAATGGTGCGTACTTCCATCAAAATCTCTTACTATTAGACCGCTACATTTGCATATATCTACCATGTTTTTCCCTCATTTCTTTATGAATTCTAATTTAAATAAAAATAATCTATGCCTTAATTAGATCTATAAATATTTTCGGGAATACCATTGGATCAATTTCCTGTTGGGTCAAATCTTTCAATAAAATGGATTGACTGAGGAGGTGGAAGGAGGGCATTGGGTAATGGGTGTGAGGTGTGTACTTTGCAAGGAAAAGTCTCTCGGGCTGCAAAAGCAGGGACATCTGCATAGGAGACAACATGGCCGTGGGCAGGGGGTTGCAGGGTTGCGGGAGAGGGGGTCTGATTGCAGGGGAGGGCGGGGGCGAAGGTGGAGTCAGGGGAAGACAGTGGTAGCCAATCACGGTTAGAGGTGGTGATTGGTAGAGGAGGTAGAATGTATTTTATGGACAAGGGAAAGGTACATACTGTTTTTGTGTAGTTCTGTAATACTGACTCATTTTAGGTAATTTACTGAAACCAAAGATTGAGTGGGTAATCATGTAGTTTTCCCTATTTTTTATGTCCAAGCCAAAGGAGGTCATTATCAATTAAGGAGCTCTGGTTGAATGAGAGGGACTGGCATCCAAAACTCCGTGCTGGAAGATCTCCGAAACTATATTGATGTTCAAGCCTTCCTTAAGTTGTAGTTGCACTATTCGCATAGTTTTAAGTCCTAACATCTCACTTTGCACCTAAATGTCACCTGGTTGGGGGAACCGGCACTGCACTTGACTCTTGAGGAAAACGCCTTTAGGTTTGACTTTGTGTTGGTTAGCGTTCACTTGCTTATTAGATGATTACCAATAGAGGTCATGCTTCTGTGTAAACTAAACTTTTGAAATCATGGTTCTTAATGGTTCCTTGTTTGTTTCAAATAATTTTTCATCCTTCTGTATTTTGCAGCTCCAAAGCCTCATAGGCCAGTTCAGACATCACAAAGAGCTTAGGTTGGTCCAATGAATTATTAATTGTTACATTAAAGCTTATGTTATTTGATTTGATTTTCTCTTTTGTTTATTTTTAATGATTATATGTGAAGTTAATTTATTCTTTGACAAAAAATTGTGTAACTTATAAATACATCAATACAAGCCCCTTCAATGAAAGACGGGGGAGTATTCCATCTTATTTTCTATTTTGCTGCACTCTGAAAATAGTTATACTGATCATATAGCTCTAGCGTCTACTAATACTGGTATGCGGTATAAGAGATGTTGTAGGAAGATTGCTGACAATGATTGAATCTATGGAAGATTACAGAATATATCTCGCGACAAAATTACTCACCACGATACATTTTAAGATTTGTAAAAGAACAGAGCATGTAGTTGCATCTGAAAATTCTACATGAATTACCCCATGGATAATCAATTATATTATTGTGGATAATCAATTATATTATTGTTGTTCAAAATGCATGAACATAGGGAGAACTTCAAGGACTCGATCTCAATGAATTTTTGATTTCTTAGGTTGAAACCAGAGAATCATGGAAATGGGATAGGGAAAGGTTTTAAACCCTGGAAAAGAGCTGCTACAGTGCAATTAATGTTCCTTCTCAATTATACTACTAATGAGCTTTTTCTGCATTGTTTTGTATCTTAGCCATGTCAACCTCTCATTTCTTGGTACTTTTTATTTAAAAACTAGTTTATTAAGATTAATAATATTTAAGCATTGGTAAAAAAAATTATGTGGAAAGTACACTAATTGTGCCACATGGAAAGATGATGTGGTAGTTATGACTGCTGGAATTCTAAGTAATGGTTTGGAGTGGCCATGTTTCAAATTTTAGGCTTTAATTTTAGAAAAAGTCAGCTATCCCCTATAATAGTTTCGAAACATCACCTGTCGCCAACACTTTTCAAAAAACATCAACTACCATCCAAACGTTTATCAGCGTTAATCAAATAGATCCATTCCGTTTAACTAATCCCGTTAGTTGTTGATGTTATCTAAAAATGAATTTTAATTGGACAATAATACCCTAGCAAATAAGTTGAAAGATTTTTTTACTCTCCCTCAGTTAATTGACCCTAAACCCTTAAATGGTCTATCTCTCTCTCGCTACCCATCACGGCCTCTCTCCACCCTCTTGCACCGCCCCTCCCCCTCTCTCTCTCTCTCTCCACCCCGCGCACACCACTGCTGCCTCTGCCATCATCCAAAATCGGAAAAAAAAAAACAAGTAAATAAATCCGAAGAAGAAGGTTAATTGTTGAAAAAGAGATTGAGAGTTAATGAGTAGACGACCACTATGAATCACCAGGACGAGTTGAGTGTGATAGCAGCAGAGGAAAACCTAACAATGACAGAGTTCTTGAAGGAGACAACGACTAGCAGAGCAGGAGGCATGATTGGAGGTGGCGTAGGATTTTGGGGGGTGGCGGCGCCTTCTAATGTCCTAATAGCAATTGCAATAATGGCCTTGGCTGGCCTCATTTTGGCCGCCACCCTCGTCTACTCCTGTAGGTAACCAGAAAGAAATTAAACCTCATCATCAACAAGACAACAAATTCAACAGAGAAACCCTAGAGAAGTAGGAAGAAGAAACTACTTAGAAATCACCCCAAGAAAAAAAATTAAAAAGGAGATTTAAAAAAAAAAAAACAAGAATAACCTATATACTCATGCTGCATCATCATCGTTGTCCAACTCGAACAACTCCTCCTCCTCCTCGTCCACGTCGTCATCTTTGTCGTGGGTTCATTTACACTCGGTTCTTTTCATCGTTGCTTCCCCCTTCCAGTTCCCTCCGATCGGTGAGTGCTCTTCTTTTGCCTCAATCTTTCTTTGTCTTTGATTCTATTCTTTGTTCTGCTTCCTCTTTTTTCTTCTCTTTTTCTTGGTTTCATTGTTTCCATTTCTAATCAGATCCCCAATTACTCTAGACGTTCTCTATTTCCATCTCCATTATCATCCTTTAATTAAATAGCTTTTTTTCTTACCCTCTTTCTTTTTCTCGAATTCCTCCAAGAGTTTGGGTCTTCTTTTAGTTGATTTGTTCTTCAGTGTCATTGTTTCCATTTCTGATCAGATCCCCAATTACTCCAGACTTTCTCTATTTCCTTCTCCATTGTCTTGATCTTGTCTGCTCTCATATTGGTCTTCTTTGAGTGCTCCCCCAACGAATCAAATCTATTTTAATCCCAAATATTACCATTAATCTGAAATGATGTTGTGCTAATTTCGTAGTTTTTCTTTTTCCTGAAAACCAGGAAAAGAAGAAGAAAGAGACATGAAAACAAGAAGAAAAAAGAAGGGTTATATTAATAATTTTACTAGTATTTAAAATTTTCAAATTAATAACATTAAAGGTAAAACTGTCTAAAAGTTACTTGGGTGTAGTTGATGTTTTTTGAAAGGTGTGGGTGATAGGTGATGTTTTAAAACTATTATGGGGGTAGCTGATTTTTTTTCTTAATTTTATCATTTAACCTCCCATTTTATGGTAAGACCCTTTCATGTATATCCATGCACTTCTCATTGCCCAACCACCCTTGTAGCTGGTCTTGAATTTTTCAATCCCTCTAGTAATAAATTTTATTTGGGTTAAATCTTGACATGCAGCAGGTACCTTGAGGTTTACTTGTCTGTAAAGTTTTTCTTCATCCATGGGTTTGAGGTTTTAGATTAGGGTAGACATCTGATATCGTGGTCTATTCACATCCACCGATCAAAATACATAAAATCTTTTCTTAATTTACAATTAATCATAATGCCCTCCTATTTTTGCTGGATCGATTTCTCTGGTCTATGGATTTGACCACCTCTTCCTATAAAATAAAATAAAAAATTACAAAATGTTCAGTTGTAGTTTTGAGTTTTCCTTGTAAATTTTTGCCTGATCTCATCAATGATCTGCTCATTGAAATTTTTTTTTTTTTTCTTTTCAAAATGTGGATTTCTTGAAGCTACCTAAAGACTCACTAGGCATAATGACATGTAGTTGTATAAAAGAAAAAACAGTTTTGTCTCGTAGTTGCTGAATTTCCCCATTGGAGTCTGCAGATAGAATCAGCTCGCCAGGATAAGATTTTTGGGCGGGTTCCAAGAAGTTCCAACAATGAAATAGTTATACAGATTTTTTTTTCTGGTTTAAATCACCTCTTTTTTCGCTTAGACATTTACATATCTCGAAGATCTCATAAGGGCATGTCATTGTTTTAACGTAAAATGTAAAGAAATGTATTAAAAAATAAAAATAGAAAAATGTTATATGGAGACAAATTTTCATATAAAATAGAAAAAATTATACAGACATTCCCTAGACTATAGACTAATTACATCTATACTATCCACCCGTTTTTTATAGTAACATATACCACTTTTAATTTCAGAAATATGTAACAAAAAAGTTCAATCTGTTAACGGTGTATGTCGGTTGATGATGTCAGATCATTCTAAAAATTTAAGGGCCAAAAAACCCTTCACCTTTCTCTTTTTTAATTTCGTGTAAAAGAACAATCTTTGCTTTCAAGAGCAACTTCTCCCTCAACATTTTCTAAGAGATTGGCAAGGCAGAGCAACCCACCACAATCAAGTAATTGTGATTAAAGATCAAGGGTGTCTTACAAGGGAGATTTGGGGTTGTCTCTGGTGTAACTGTAAAACTGAAGGGGCGATGATGATGATGATGATGATGATGGTATTAGTGGTTTAACTTTAACTAGAGGGGTTTTTTTCTGATCAACTCGTGTCACCGCCAATTACACGTTGGCGGAGAGAACGAGGTCATCTCACCTCTATTCTTCTAGTATGGCTTTGCCGGCATCATTGTATGAGGTGCTAGGTATTGGGTTCCACCTCAGGAAATCATGGCGGCGTATCGGCAATGGGCGTGGGACTGTCATCCCAATGCCGATGCGATAGATCGGAAAGGCACATTGGCCAATGTCTTTATGAAGATCCACACCACCTATTCCACTCTCTCTGATCCTCAGAAACACTTGACTACGATCACCACCTCTTCATCTGGCAAAGGATTTATAGATCTTTCTTGTCCACATTCGCCTACGCATCATCACCGGAATCGTCAATTGCTGGATTTTCTGGATATACTCCCTGGAATTGGGAGACCGATCAGCGCTGGTAGATAAATGTCTCGGTTGACAGGGTCCTTCTTCCCCCCTTGGTTTAAACCTTTAAGACTAATTGAGATTCAAGTTAGAAAAAAAATCAAAGCATGACTATTTATCCATACGGAAAGGGTTCATTTTATGGGGCAATTGTGATGAAATTACTATAAAATCAAATAGCCATCTGCAAAGAATTGGAAAGGTCGTAAAAAAATGCAGCACCACCAGTGGAAATCCTTTCCGATCAAGGAAGGATCTTCCGCGAAGTGATCTGAAACATCGTTCTAGACCCCATAATGGTGATTCAGAATTTTGAATATGGCAGGAAGTTCTCTATGGCCTGATCAGTCGGGTCTAACCGGCAATTTAGAGTTCAGGTAAAGAGGGATACTAGGAGTGGACAGGTCTCTTCTTTGTCTTGCTCCACCGATTTGGCATTCGAAGGTAGCCATGAAAGGGCTCGTACAAGCTGGACCTCAACTTGAAAGTATTCACTTCTATTGGAAGTTGTCATGAATGAATGCTCCCTCTAACTACTAACTCCAAAATACAACAACAGATAAGGGGATGAGTAATAAGAGAGACGGATCAGAGAGAGAAGTATTTGTTTCTTTATACTATTCTTTGTTTTTTTACCTATTGTAAAGAAGAAGAAGAATGGGGGATAGGAGGAGGGTGGAGTTGGGTAGTGTTAGGGAAAACACAAGAGTATTTTTCCCTCTTGTATGCAAACCAATGGAATATGCAACCACAAAAATACACAGATATATAGCAGCGGAAATAAATAGATATATTCGTACCTTCTTAAGAAGTTTGAGGTGTGTACGAAAGTGTTCTTGCTTTCTAAACAAAAATAGAGATTCGTGAGTTCCTAGTAAAGCTTCAGAGATCTAGAGCGAAGCTACGAGTTCCTTATTTATTCTTCTGCCATTGTAAGGGATTGGAGAAGAGAAAGGAGAGATAAAGAGAAGCTCTTATCTCTTGTACGTGCAGCGTGACATCATTCTCCCTATTCGGGAAGAAAGAAAGGTGATCATTCTTCTTAGTATTTATTACGTCGGCATAGAGGTGAGAATACTCTTGTCATTATTAGATTACCAACAATTGTTTTGGTGAGTTATTGTATTACCCAATAGTGGGTTATTTCTATTGGAGATTGGAAACCTCTAGCTGTGACTAGAGAAGATTATATTGTGTACCCATTATTATTATAGTGGAGATTTACCTGAACTAAGTTCCGTGGTTTTTTCCCTTTCACCTTGGAAGGGTTTTCCACGTAAAAATTGGTGTGTTCTCTTATGGTTTGATTATCTCTATTTATTTTAACTGCTATATATTTGTGCATATTTTTGTGGTTGCATATTCCATTGGTTTGCATACAAGAGGAAAAAGTACTCTTGTGTTTTTCCTAACAGATAATTGAAAGGTTTTGTTGTTGTAATGGTTCAAAGCCTGATCTTTAAGGAAGAAAGAATAAAAGTTGTAAACCCAATAAAGGCAAAGTTGTTTTTTAAAATTAGACTTAACACTCTAATGAAATTGTCCTTTTTGTTACACGTATTTAAAATTAGGAGTGGTATATATAATTATTAGAAACTAGTGGATGGTAGATGTAATTAGTCCATAGCCTACATGTAATACATGTAATTTACCCCTTCTTTTTTTTTCTTTTTTTTCTCTTTTGGCGTTTTGTTCATCCTATGCTCTCTGCTTCCCACGCCGGCTGCAGACTGACAGGCCTCTGTTTTGATAACTAAGGAAACAGAATCTCTCGCAAAGTTTATCAAAATATGGAAGACTTTGGTGAATCAAAAACTTGATTTGCTTGAGCTGAAGCAATTCGACGGATCTACAAGAAGTTTAATACCATCTCTGAATTTCATGTCCAGCAAGAAAGAGAAACGAAGAAGCATCTCTTCTTCAACCAAATCAAGTTCTGGTCTCAGGCATTTGTAACAAATACACCATATTGTTCTGATACATGAAGAGATTCTGATCTTGATTCCTGTTGCAAGAATCATCGTCGGACAAAACTCTACGGAGCTTGATCAGTGTTCACAACACAGAAGTAAGTTACCTTTCAGATGTAATTCTTGGCTGCGTATTCTAGAAGAATTACTGTTGTTGTTGTTTCCATTCTCTGTTAAAACCGATTGATCTTGTGTTCATGATATTGTTGTTTCCATTCTTGCCGATCTCCGCCATTATTGGAAATCTGATCTCACAATGCCTTGTGACCTCATCTTCAACTTCGTCTTCTTCCATTGCATCCAAATTCATCGTATTTTTCTCGTATGTCTTCTCCAGCACATCCATGACCTTGTCGTTCTGGATCGATGGCAACGAATTCAGTTCTTGAAGAAGCAACATTAACCCTTTCTTGTTTATGTTCCAGATCTTCAACCCCTGCAATTAATGCTACTGTTAAAATGATACCAAAATCGTTTACCGAACCAGAACCATTACATCAAACTGTATACCTGCAATGGCGTCCACGTTGGAGGAAACAGTTGCAGCGATTGAAAATTTCCGGAGACGATGATCCTGGTAGCTTCTATGGCTTCGACGACGTCGGAGAACAGGAAGATGGTTGGGAAAGCCGGGTCAGAGTTCGGAGCTTTCCTTCCATCGGGTCGGATCCTGGTGTCGAAGATATCGATGTGGTCTTGGTTAATGCCACCCACCAGGATAGCTTTGGTGATCAGCTTGGACACTCCTGACATGCGGATTACCTTCAGTAGCATCTTCTTCATCCCATCCATGGAGCTTGGTGCTTTACTGGCTATGAATCCAATCCGCTCGAGCTGGGGCTCTGTGATCCGTTCAATCATTGGCTGGGATGCTGACCAGAATCCGGGTCGAGACTCCCTATTTAAAGAAAGAGATAGAAAGTACTTCCTTTCAAGAATAATGCATCTGCATGTACTTGTATCCTTCTTCAGATCTCCTCATCGTCTATAATCATTGGATCCCATACTCTAGAGGTGAATCTCACGCCACATCGATGATAGGATCCCCCATGTAGAGTACATAAACATGCAAACGATCTGAACTCCTTTCTTTTCCCAAAAGGTATTTTAGAAAAGGCAAAAGGTTTTGTATTTTTCATGGTTGAGTGAAGAAATGTAATCCTGAAACTATCCATCCCCTGTTAAAATGAGGGCTGATACCTTGTGTGTGTATATACATGGGTTGTGTACGAAAAAAGTCCACCTTAAAAATACTAAAATGGGGATTTGTGATCCAAGGGGAAGAACAGACTCCAATCATTCCACATTATATTGGCACACACAAATCTGGGCAGCTAGTTTGTAGGAATTTTTCTTCCATAAAATCACCGGGAAAAAGAAAATTACAAAACACTACCAATCACCAAAATGACCTAATTGCATAGAAGTCCTCCATTTTGAAAAATTGACAATTGTGCACAAGTCCCTAGAGATTCTAACTCCTCTCAGACTTGGAAACGCAAGAAAACAAGAACAAAAATTGGAAGAAAAAGATTCTCCCCTATCGGCCAATTTGTCAATCACCTTGAAAGGTTGGATTCCTCTCCCCCCACTGCCGGCCAATTTGTCAATCATCCGCCCAATTGGAAGGATCTGGGATGCATCCCCGTCGTGGATGTTCGCAAGGATTGGGATGCATCAGCATGCGTGTTGAGTATTCCAATCCATTCGATGAACGCGTGATGCAGCTGAACGATAGGAGAGATCTACGTCCACAAAGATTTGGTGAGGAGTTTTATACGACTAAAATACCCCTATTTTCATTATTTTAGAATCTAAGTTTAAAGTAGGGCTGCAAGTTTAGCCCTGACAGCCCGAACCCAGCCCTAATCCTCCCTAAACCCTAGCAGGGTTGGGTTAGGGCCCAAAATATGTTCAACCCTGGCAGGGTTGGGTTGGGTTAGGGTTAACCCCTTGGGTTGAGCCCGGCCCGACCCTATATTGATATAATCATAATTGATTTCATTACGTTATTAATATATTATATTAATATCTAATTTAAATATAAATATATTGTATATATATATTTCTCTCAACACGTGCATACCCTAAAATCTTTTGTTTGACTGTCACTTACTCTTTCGGCGCCTTTTTCTTCCATTTTTTTTCTCCTCCTCTTCCTCCAACAATGGCATTGAAGAATAGTTGGAAGAGAGGATGAACAAAGCATGCTATGTTGCTTATTTGGCCCCCACAGAAGAAAAAAAAATCAAAAATCGAGGAGAAAGAAGTTGACATGGAGGAAAGAGAGAGGGAGAAACAGAGGAAAAGAAGCTTTATGATTTTGTTGGCGATAAACTCCGGTCCTCAGTAGGTCTCGATAATCATCTTTTCTCACTGAGATCATAATCCGCATCTCCTCCAGAACCCCTTAGAGGAGACGATTTGAATTCCCGTTATGATGTAAGCAAAATTTCTATTCCCAGGTTGGGCACAAAACTAAAAATTCCACCCTATCACCCAATCCTTTGTAATTATAATTGTCCATGCCATCGTCATTAGTAAATGGATATCTAACAAGAGCTTCAGGATAATCTTCCAACTCCTTATTCCTTCTGAATCCAACCTTTTGGGTTTCTATCTAATTTTTAGTTAGGGTTTTGCTTCTGTTTTTCATGTTTAGGGGATTGATTGCTTAACATATTGAAAATTTCTCTTGTATTGTTCAAAGCCCATAAAGCAAAGGATACATTAATTGATTCATCAGCCCAATCAGGGCTAACCCCTCCCGGCCCCAAACCCTGACAGGGTTGGGTTGGGTTGGGTTGATGGTTTGTCTAACCCTGACAGGGTTGAGCTGGGTTGGGTTGGGGTTTGTAAAAACCCGACCCAACCTGGCCCTGTTGCAGCTCTAGTTTAGAGTGGCACATCACCCTTAAAAACCCAGAATGTCTAAATGAAAAGAAATATAAAAAGTTTACAAACAAACATGCCCTTAAGAAGAATTACGGAATGGAAAAACCTAAGATGCCCTCTCTATTTCATTTATTAACAGAAAACCATTATTTGAAAGTTTTTTAGAATAATTCACCTGCATGTATTGTATCCTCCTTAAGATCTCATCACCGTTTATATCCAGTGGGTCTCACATTATAGAAGTAGGTCCTACACCACATCGGATCCCATGGAGAGTACATGTCTATGTAGGTTCCAAATTTGAAGTTTGTTAGGGGAAACGTACGTTACCAATTGCTCTCTTAGAGTGATCTTCAAAGTAGGCGAACTTCATGAAGAGCATAGCAAGGATCTCCAACTGGTCTTGGTAGCAATTCTCAGCAAACTGAAGTCCATAAAGGAAGCCCGGCATGGCGAATGCAAAGCTCCGACTGCCGACACGCAACACCGGAGCGTCCATGGTAATCGGCCAATGAAGATCACCGACAACACAGAACACAACCAAAATGGAGCTAATAGATTGCATGGCGACTCTCAAAGCAAATTCTCCTGTCCGAATGACATTAGCAGTCAGAAGATCATAGCAGCAGCCCATCAACGAGAGACTGACATTTTCAATGTTGAAAACCTCTGAATCTGTCCCACTGGAGAACACTTGCTTCTCGGACACCGCCAATCTTGACATCCATGATGAAGCTGATGATTTGCCTTCCATTGCAAAAACCCAGGAAGCAGAGATTATCAAGAGAGATGAGAATTGTCAATGGAATGGAGGAAATGAGAGTATAAATAGCAAGTGGAGTCAGGGAGATCATCAATGGATTCTAACCCTGAAGACACATGGTGGGAGAGAGAGAGAGAGAGAGAGAGAGAGAGAGAGAGAGAATTCAGAGTCATGGAAGCGAGCCATGCATGTGAGGAAGGTGCAGAAAGCGAGAGGAAAGATAACAATAGGGGTATTTTGGTCAATTTAAAAAGTATAATACTAATAGTAAAAGTGAAGTGAGAATAGTTCACCTTGCAAGTACTTGTATCCTCCTTTGGATCCCATCACCGTCCATATTCAGTGGATCCCACACTCTAGAGGTTGGTCCCACACCACATCTACAGTGATAGGATCCCATGGAGAGTATATATACATGTAGATGATCCGAACTCAAAGTGAAACCGATGATTAAGGTAGTATATTGAAGAAACGGCTAAAAGCCTTAAAACTCTAGACTTCCTGGTACTTCTTTAAAATTTTCAAGTTCCTCCTTAGTTTCTTTTTATTTACATCCTGGATCCTTTTAGTTTAACCCATAGTTATTTAATTCGGATTTGGGAATTATTTGGAAGGAGAATAGTTCAGAATGAATCTTTTCAATAATTTAAGAAATCGATCAAAGATGCAGTAAAAAAAGCAGACTTAAAATAAAATTCGAATTTGGAGTGGTTTGGGAATTATTCTTTTGTCTAAAAAAAATTGGTACAAAAAATTTAGATGTTAATTTTTAATATTTGATGCTCTTATTTCACATATCAATCAATTATTACACCTCCATAATATACAAGTGACATTAAAATAATATTTCTTTTATAAATAACAATATAATACATAATAGCTGTGTATGTGTTTATAAAGGTGGATTCGTTTGATTTTATTACAATCTATAATATGAATCATTAGATTTTATTATTATGGAAATGCCAATTTAGTATAATTGATGTTCATAAAATCAAACATGTTTATAAATTCATCCAATCATCCACATGAAATTCATCCCATTTTCATATTCGTTAATTACTTCCACATGGTTTGTATTATAATATTATTTTTAGACTCATATTTAATCTTAATTGAAAAAGCACATGAAAGTAATGACTTGTTTTTTAATGGTATGATTTTTATACTCATTAATTCCATATTACCAAATGAAATCAATGATTTGCTTTGTATTATGATTTGATTTTCATTCTCATATTTAATCTCACATAGGAAAAGAAAATGAAATTAATATTATGGCTTGATTTTAGAGTCATAATTAGTCCTAGATTTGGAAAGATGCAAATAATTATCCAAATAATTAAATTAAATTTTTTTTCTATAAAATTTTGTTTGAAAATGGTAGTTAAGAGATTAAGTCATCCCACTATGATATTACTAATAGTTTTTTTAGGTATCCAAATTATACCATATAATTCAGATTTGAAAAAATTATTAGCTATATTTATCTCTAAACAAAAAATACGAGAATTTTTTAGAATAATTGAATATAATTCGAATTTAGAAAGAATTATTGGTATTATATGGTTCAAAAAAATAATTTCGAAATGGTTTAGCCTAAGCCCACTTAGGCTTTGACCCAAACCTAAGAGAATCAACCTAGGCCCTACCCTGTTGGGTTTCGATTTTTCATCGATTTCTAAAAAGACAACCCAGATACCATGCAATAGGACGAAGAGGTTGTAAGCCTGATTAATAAGAACAGTAGACTTATAAGAGACTTCAAGGATTCCAAAAGTAGAAACAAATAGGACAGAATTACAATCTTCCTATGATTACCTGAATAGCTTCCTTATTTAGGGAGATCACTTTCCATGAAACGATCTTCTAAAGTTCTTTCTTAAAAAAAAAAAAAAAAGAAATTTCCATAATCAATACCTCTCTGTAAATATAAGAAAGAAAAACGATACAGAAGAGAGAATTGAAGAAGAAACAATGTCAGTCTTGGGCTGCTCAGCCAATAACTTAGTTTTCTCTTCTTTTCTTCTCCTTCTTCTTCTTCTTCTCCTCTTTTTATCTCCCCTGAACCATAATTATTTTTCAGTCTTCTTCTTCTCTTCTTCTCCTTTCAGTTACAGAGAATTAATTAAAGACAAAACACTAGCTTCCTCACCTGCTCCAACTCCAATTCCATTACTCAAGCCTTCATTTAATCCCACCAATATCACTGTAAGTAACCCAGAATCTGAATGATTTAGATTTGTTTCTTTCATGGTTTTTGATGGGTTGTTGATTTTGATTCACTCTTTAAATCTTTTAGGTGAAGAGCAGTTTGCAGAGGATTGAAGACAGTCTTGTCAGAGCACGTGCTGCAATTCATCAAGCTATCATCTCACGTAATTACACCTCTGATAAAGAAGAGCTCTTCATCCCCAGAGGATCAATTTATAGAAACCCATATGGATTTCATCAGTTAAGATAATTCTTTTACTACCTTTAACATTTAACAGTTGTTATTGGAAAAGTTTTCTTTTTCTGGGTTCAATATTTTTCAGTTTTCTAGAAAGAAAATTTAAAATTTTTTTTTCTTTCGTTTTTTAGATCATTAATTCAGTCTCTGTTTGAAGACTTTAATTTGGGTTTCTAGTTCCAATCCATTTGATTTTGAATGTTACCTCAAAAAAAAAAAAAAATTTAACTGATAGCGTTTTGTGACCAGTAAGAGGATGAAAATTCATCCTTTCTATTAAATTGGAAGTTGAAACAAAGCATGGGAGAGAATATTTATTACAGGCTTTCAAAATTTTCCATAACCTTTGCCGTCCGAAGTCCTTGGATATTCTTGTTTCTCTTGTTCTCTTCCACCGTCTTCCTCCAGTGTCGAGGAAAATTTTCTCTGTTTTTTATTTTGAAAATCTATTTAGGATCGGCTATGAAGGATCCGCATCCTCTCGTCCCAGTGGTCTGGAAGAATAGTTGTAACCTATTCCAGATGGTTGCCATGTGGCTCTTGGTGAATTCGAGACCTACGTTCGAGTCAACACCCAGCTGACAAGTCAAGCCGACAGAGGGTGTCGGCTAGGACGTGGGTCTTGGATTCATTGAGAGTCACGTGGCAACCATCCGGGATAGGTTGCCACTGTCCTCCCAGAACCACTGGGAAGAGACGATATAAATCCAGTCGGGATAGGCTATGAATGCATTAAACCTTCTTCTTCTTCTTATTTTTTCCCCTTTTTTTCCTTCTTTTTATTTAATAAAATACAATAAAATCAAGGGAAATTAAGGGAAAAGAAAGTGGAAATTTCAAACTCAAAAAAAGAACTTTTATAATTACAACACAACATGATTTTAAAAACTACTTATATTTCTTACTATATTTAGTAAGAAATAAAATTTATTTTATTTTCCAAATGCAAGGGGTCTAGACCCAAAGTTAATGCAAATTATACCTATATATGAAAATAGTCACTTGATAGCTTGAGGTGTAATGATTATAAAAGTTTTCATGTTAAGTTTAAAAAATTTCACTTTCCATCCCTTTAATTCCCTTGAAACCAATCAGGGTCTTAAAAATCATATATTTGTAAAACTCTTTGCTTTCTTTTTTCCCGATTCCATATTCTAGGGTTTTGCTTATTCTAACGATTTCTAATCCAATTCAAATCAAAATCGATGGAGATAGATCCTGTGTCCGATTATCGGTTTTTAAACCTTGAGTAGTCCGGCACGAAACAAACGATTTCTGAACATATTTCCAAACAGACCTTAAAATTGTTGGTTTTGATTATTAACTCCTAAAAGTTTAGAACTTACATAGTTTGAAACATGATTCAGGAGTCATATTGAGATGATGAAGAGGTTCAAGATATGGACATACAGGGAAAGAGAGCCACCCCTTGCTCATGATGGCCCACTTAACAACATATACTCCACAGAAGGGCACTTCATTGATGAGATGGAGAGTGATCTTAGCCCATTTGCAGCCCATAACCCTGATGAGGCCCATACCTTCTTCCTTCCCTTCAGCATTGCTAATGTCGTTCATTACCTCTACAGACCCCTTGTTTCCTACTCAAGAGAACCATTGCACCATTTTGTTGTAGACTATGTCAGCATTATATCAAAGAAATACCCATACTGGAATAGAAGCAGTGGGGCCGACCATTTCATGGTCTCTTGCCATGATTGGGTAACACACACTCTTTCTCTCTCTCTCTCTCTCTCTCTCTCTCTCTCTCTCTCTCTCATGGCTGATGCATCAATGACTATGATATAAAAATTATAGGGGAATGGTAGGGGTGCAATCGGTCCGGTCTAATCGGTTTTCGGTTATTTAATACCTTAAATTGTGATTGGCCTGTTTGGTTATTCGGGCTTTAAAGCTAGGCATGTACAGGTTTACATTATATCGATCAACTTCCAGTCCATAATCACATTCAAGCTAAACGGGTTAATACCGAAATGATTATTGCTTTTCCGGACTGAACCTTCCTGTTTTACCTCCAAAAATAAAACCAGATTGATGTGCCTATTGGTCATGTTTCGGGCTAAAGACTATGGAAATTACCAGTCTCGTGTCAAGTTGGGCTAGCCCATTGGACATTTAATAAGCATGTCTATTAAAGACCGATCAGATAGTAGCCCGAACCGAATGTTTGGTTGGACTGAATTAAACCAATACCCTTACACGGTATGTCATGTAGGCAAGATTATCCTTGGATGGTAGACTTGATAAGTGTCTCTCTAGTTTGGACATCAAATTCCACCACGTGTAAGAGTCAAATGACAAATCTGACCTCTAGACACTTAGGAAATTGTTTGGATTGAGCCCATGACAAAATTTATATCCAAATTCAATCATTTTTCATATGTATTTGCATGTATTCAAATGTACAGCTTCTGGTTCCTCAACCATTATCAAATCTCTTTTGATTTTCTAATGTTTTGTTTTGCCACATGGCAAATTCTATTGGACTACAATTTGACAAGTGAACAGATAACCTTGGGATCTATATATTCACAAAATTTTAATCCAATCCGATCTGCCACACGATAGAAACATAAAATTTTTAATTTATTCTTCCAAGTTAAACTTACTAACCAATGATTCTTGTGAAATTAAAGGAGATCCAAAGCTTTTACAAAATCTCATTAGAGTTCTCTGCAATGCAAACACATCTGAAGGCTTCCAACCCTGGAGAGATATCTCTCTACCAGAAGCTAACCTTTATTATGGATCCCTCGGAACTCCAGGCCGAGGTCAATCTCCCGAAAACCGATCGATCTTTGCATTCTTTGCCGGTGGGTGTCATGGTTACATAAGAAAATTACTAATAGATCATTGGAAAGACAAGGATAAAGAGATCCAAGTCCATGAATACCTCCCTAAGGGTCAAAATTATAACAAATTGATGGATCAAAGTAAGTTTTGCTTGTGCCCAAGTGGATATGAAGTTGCAAGTCCTAGGATTCTTGTGTTAATTTTCGATCATTACGTGTTACCGTTCAGTGATGTTCTTGATTGGAGCCAATTTACAGTTCAGATTCCGGTAGAGAAAATACCAGAGATTAAGACAATCTTACAAGAGATCAATCAAGCTAAGTATTTGAGATTACTGAAGAAGGTGATGAGAGTGCAAAGACATTTTAAACTTCATAGACCTGCTAAGCCTTTTGATCTCCTACACATGGTTCTCCATTCAGTTTGGCTGAGGAGACTTGACCTAAGTCTACCATATTGATTACACGTAACATTTTACAGTAAAATTGTACGTTAAAACAAACGGAACCTTTGTTACATTTTTTGTAGAATTGGTTCTTTTATCTTCTTCACATTATGCCTTATGTGGTTGTTTCTCTTCTTTTTTTCTCTATCCCCCCCCCCCCCCCCCCCCCCCAACCCAAAAAAAAGTATGGAAATTGAAGTTCGTTTGTGCTTCTAAAATGCTAGTCTGCATAAAAATTGGAATATTCTTCTACCCGCCAAGGTTGGATTCGTAGGTGTAGAAATCAAACCCTAATCATGATACCCTAATCATGATGCAGAAAAGTAAAACGAAAGATTAACATGATTTTCAAAAAATTCTTGCCTGCCCCATTGTGAGACATAGTTTCTTACATAGAATTTCTTCGCTATTAATTAATTTAAAGTGAAACCCATATATTTATTGGAATCCCCATATAACCTTAAAAAAAAAAAAAAAAATCTTACATTATTTGAAGCAAAAAAAAAACTCCCTTGTCCGTACACTATCTCTTATAATATCCATGCCTGACAGAAATTTTAATCTTATATTTAGTCATTATGTTTCTTATAAGGTGAGTTGGGCTGGATCTTGAAAGAGTTATCTAGAATATGAGAAGTCATTACTATCATTTGGTCATTCCAATCGATGGGCATTAATAAGTCCAATTCGTCTCAAATTATTGGAGGCTCCAATCGTCAATCCAGTGATTGGAGTTAATTGGGTGCGCCTACCAATACATCGGTAGGTGCACTTGATTAACTGCAACCGCTCCAATCGCCACCGATACTTGGAGACGATTTCAACCCGGCATTGATATGGTAACTGATCAGTTGAAGGAGGGAGATAGGAGAGAGAAAAGGAATATAGCTTTCAAAGAAGAGAGAGATAGAGAGAGAAGTACTTCCTTTACCTATAAGGTATTTAGAAAATGCAAAAGGTTTGGTATTTTTAGTCATTGAATGAAGAAGTATAGTCTCAAATCTATGCCTCCCCTATAAATGAAGGGATGATACCCTAAAAATGTTCCTACACAAGCCATGTACAAAAACTGTCCACATTAGCTCGACACTATGTTGTGGGGCCAGAGAGAGAAAGAATCAAAACGTGAGAGAACGTGAGAATGGATCTCAACACTGTGTTGTGGGGATTTTTTATCCACTAAAAAATAATGGAATTGGAATTCTAGTGAGTCAAAGTTACATTCTTTTTTAGCTATGTTAGCATTACTTGTGATCAAGGTCTTCCATTTTTATTTTATTTTGTTAGTAAAAAAGAATTTTATTGAATAAAAAGACCGATACAAGTTAAGGCATTATTCTTACAAAGATTTTGAAACCAAGAAGAGAAAATAAGCCAATTAACCACTCTATTGATGTCAAAACCTTCGGGACAAAGGAATGAGTTAGAAACAACATTGTCATCTCTTAAAATAAAACTGAAATTATACTTCTCACAAAACGAAGCAAGAGAGACAATGTCCGCAATAATCAAAGATATTCTTAATGAGATGTGAGGATATATCAACAAAAGTTATCATTTTGACAGCTCCTCCCGTCTCTCTCTCTCTCTCTCTCTCTCTTCCTCTCTCTCTCTCTCTCTCATTTACCATCTCTTCGAAAGTCCAAGAATATGTCCATCTCTATAACACCAGCTTGTGTCAAAGCCTACTTGACATCACAAACAAAATAATGGGTAGGATGGAAAATTCAAAAATAAGGGGAAAAGGGTATTATAGGCAACTTCATAAATAAGGGGTAGCACGGGAATTTTGAAATAACGGACTCATCAAATGCGTCCTTGTAATTGATAACACCATTGAGGAATCTGTCCGACCCGACCCGAGATTGGATTAGATATCTCAGCCCAAGCCCAATATTGTAAACCTTAGCACAGTCCAGTCTAATTGGGCCAAATTTTCCTCTTTTTTTTTTTGGCCCAGATTTTATGTCTATCTTGTCCCCGATATGTGCCGATATTGATCGATAAACGATCAACATGGACCGATATTAATTGATATATAATCGATACTGGCCGATACTTATCCGATACAAACCGATATCAATTCTGATACCAAGACGTGATAAAAAGTTGGTCAGGTTTGGGTTGCATTATTGTGGAGGGTAGCTGGATGACATATGATGGCATATGACGCATGATGCTGCTGCCTCTCTTTGAAATTTTGAATTCCATGGGAAATTAGTTGCAGTTTTTTATGGAAAATCTTAGGATCCACATAGTTTCTTCCTTGAGATTCGAGAGGAAGGGCGACGGCCTTGATGGATGGTCGACATCTGACTCTCAGGTGAATCCGAACTATCCATTCAAACCAATACCTCTGTTGGCTCAGCTTGTCAGTTCGGATATCAACTTGGATAGATGGTTCGGATTCATCAGAAAGTCAGGTATTGGCTATCTATCTAGGTCGTCATCCCTCCTCCCAAATCTCAGGGAGGAGACCGATTTGAATCCAAAATGCCATGTGCGTCGTTTGTTCCGTCCCATTTTCGGATCTAGTCTTTTCAAACTCATTACCTGCCACCCATGATCTCCATCCACATCATTAATCAGAGGCAGACAAATGGTAGCATGCCAAGTGTCTACCCACGTGGGTTAACCACTTGGGTTGCATTTATAGCCTTTCCTTTTCGTGTCACCCTTCAAATCTTTATTAATCCAATGGGCCTCAGCGACTCAAGACCCACAAAATTTGACTAAGGTGTTATAACGTGTAAGGTAAAAGCTCTATGTCACGTGTGCCGTCACTCCATCACAAAATCAGTGGTCCCACCTTTTTAATGATTGGACATATCAACCCTAGATACTAGGTACTTTGACTATGTAATATAGGTTTACTGTGGATCTGTTTCAAGTTTCAACAAAGTTTTCTTGTCTTTTTACTTTTCTTTTTTTGTTCATACACCAAAACTACACCATGGGCCCACAAGAATAACCATGGATCTTCGGTAGGGTTAAGAGGCCAGATTAAATTTAACTTTATAGGCTAGATTTGATTTCTTATCATCATTTCAGCTGGTTGTGGTAGCTTTCAAAGGGTTATTATCTTTAATAAAAAAACAAAGGGATTATTAATTTTAAATTTTGATCCTAGGAAAAAACAATATTTATTTTTCTAATATAATCTGAGGGGTCCACTCATTTTCAACCCTCATCCGTGAAGGGTTTCACATTAATACATTCATAATTCTAAAATATCAAGCATTTATTCTTTTCTTAAAACCCAATATAAGTATATATAAACAAAGATAAAAAAAAAAAGCCATCAGAATAGAGTCATTGGAATATAGTTATTATAATATATTCATTAGAAAATAATTGAGGAATGAGTCTTGAAAATTGAAGCTCATTAAATATCTTGATTGCATCATTTTCATTTGATTGGTTGTTGTTTTACTTTGAAAACTCCTTTAAATATAGATTAAATAAAAGATTTTCATAAAATTATTTGAAAATTATTTACCATTATATTACTGTCAAGAGTTATCGTTGTCTTGTACATTATTCGAATACATTTTATCTTTACTAAAAAAAATGTATTATATTTAAAGAGCAAAAAAAAAATGTTATAAATTATTATGAAATGTCTGTAAGAATCACTAAAACATTGAAATTTTATGGACTATAAGAGGATGTATGGACATAGATGGACATCGGCAAATACTAGGATGCATGTATATACATAGGTGAATGTTTGATTGAAACTGAGTTTGAAATTTGACATTTTGTTAGTCATTGAGTTGTATGACTTATCCAATGGTCAATTGGCCAAAACCAACCATCCACGTGGCTAAAAAACGATGAACTTATCAAGACAAAACAAGTCGAATCTTTGGTTATAGCTACTTAGAATTGCAATAGGGGGGAGAGAAGAGTGAAAAGGAAAGGAGGTGTCTTAACGTACAATGTAAGATAGAAGAGTCCAACTGATGAGGGTGACTACTGCACTCAAATTGATAGGACACCAACCAATTGCGCTAAACAATTGTCATCTCGTGCTATTAGGATGATGATTTAAATGTGTAAATACAGTTTATAAGTGAAAAGGGTACATCAGAGTGAGAACATGTTCTTTATACAATTTTTTTTTTGTTTTTTTACCATTGTGAATAAAAAGAATGGGGAAAATAATTAGGGTAAAGTTGTCTTTTAAAATTTAGACTTAACACGATTAACGGACATGTTTCATAATTTAGGAGTGGTACGTGTAATTGTCATAAACTGTGCATGATAAGTATAATTAGCACATAGTCCAAGGGTAGTATGTGCAATTTTTCCTAGTGCTCTGTTTGTTTCGATATAAAATTCTACGTGTAATATTTTATACGTCAAAAAAAAAATTTCAAACTTTGTTTTCAGTAGGTAAAAGAAAGACGAAATTCTTTTTCCATCCCCCATAGAAATCACTATATTTTATCTTTTAAAAATAAACATTGAATTTTATTTTATTTTTTACATATAAAATATTACACATAAAATTTTACAATAAAACTTTTCATCAAAACAAACAGAGCATAAATAAAATATAAGATACCATGAAAATTATATAAAGTATATACATTATTCATTTTATTGATAGATGTATAGCAATATCAAAGTTATTAATACATGCATAAACATATTATATATCATATTATCGTATTCTACATAAAAAAAAATCATATTTTCATATTTCTATTATATAAAAATTTGAATCCTCTTATTTGCTTTTTTTTATTTTTTTATTTTTTTATTTTTTTACTTTTGGGGAATGATTTTGAGGGAGTGGAACATGAAGAGGAATCATCATGATTCTTGATAAGATATGAGGGGGCATTATGGGAAATATATAAGGGTGGAGTTTTGTGGTTTTTCTAATGTGAGAAATGAGAATGTGAGATACTCTACCCCATGGAGTCCCATCTCAGGAACTTTTCCTTGCCCTTTGTATTTAAGTCCCCAAATCATACAGGATGACTCTCCTTTGGCATACGCCACTCCCCCCTTGTTCTATCAAGAATAACACATGATGACTCTCTTTTTGCATGCTCCACTTTGTCGTTGGCATTTTCTTGCAATGATATGATTAACTTGATCCTTCAATTTTAAATGTGAAAAGGGATATAAATTAATAGTCGAAAATTCAAATCCGATTCACATAAGTATCCATGTAGAAGTATCTGTATCTGACCAGAGGTATCCAGACCATAGTTAGTAATAAGTTCAGGTATGGCAAAAAGTCATATACGAATACGCATGAGTATTAAACCGAACCAGACTATGATACAGGGATCAATAATCTGTTAAAAAAAGTGTATGACACTAATAAAGTCCATGTTAATACGCGTTTATAACGGTAGCATGTAGGAAAATTGGGACCGAAAATACAAACATATATTCACTATGCAAGAATCTGTAGCATCCAACAAATAAAATGATTACATATAAGTAGGATTAAAAAAAAAAAAAAAAACTTATAATCCATGAAATCTCACACAAAATTATTATCCCATCAAACATATAAAGTGAAAAATCATCATCCCATCAAATATAAAAACTAAAATATAATCATCCCATCAAACATGAAAATGAAAATTTCATCGTTAATCCATAATCCCACACAAAATTATCATTCCATCAAACACATAAAGTGAAAAATTATCGTCCTATCAAACATAAAACTAAAATATAATCATCCTATCAAACATAAAAATTAAAATATCATTATCAATCCATATAATTCTCTTAAAAAAATGTAAAAACTTTAAATCATCAACATCAAGGTGCATGTGCCTTATAATCAAATATAAGGTGTAATTGACTTAGAGTACCATTATAAATTTGAGTATCAAACTCTCTAGATCCAAATGTAATTCAATCATAAATTCTCTATAAAGCAATGCTACATCATCTTCATTTTCAGCATTCGCTTCATCTACAATTTTAACTTCTTCATCTTCAACTACTTGAAACTTAACAAGATTACCAAACTTGAGTGAGTGCTTATCAAATTTCTCAATTTTATTTGATTTATTTTTCATAAAGGAGTTTTCCCGAGTCCCCGTCCCTCAATGGCAATAGGGGAAGATTAAATCATGCCCATCATCTTCTTCGAGATGAACATGAGTGGGCTTGTAAATTAAATCATCCATCATCTCCGGAGATGGTTTGTTTCTTCTCTTTGTTTGCATTGCCTCAAATGCACTCCATTTTTTTTTTCACATAAAGATGAACTACATGGTTGACTCATGAAAATAGGCTTATACGCTCACCGGTGGAAGGAATTTGAACAACAAATCAATGGTTTAGGGCTTTGTTTTAGTATGGGAAACAAAACCTCGACGGTAGAGTCTTTTAAGTTTTTAACCTTTTTTTTTAAACTATTAATATATTATACACGTTTAATAGGATTTGTATCATTTGTAGTCATGCAACCCCTGCAACCTTGTTTAGGTTGTTGGATTGCATTGGTGCACGTGGAGATGCACTTTCAATAGTCTATATATGACTGCAATGACTGCACGAATGAAACCCAAGCCCTGTTTAATATATTATACGCGTTTTAAACGTGTCTAATACGGTTCATCATATAAAAAAACATTATAAACGTATCTTTACGTATATCAGGTAATATATAAAAAAATCTTTTAAAATTACAATACACGTATTATACGTATATTTACTAACTATGATTCATACCTAAATTCCGATAATCCAAAAGAAAATCTATCTAATCCAAATAATAATTTTAAAAATTTAATAAGTTCTAGCAAATGAGGAAAATAAAATCATGCAACTAAGACATGAATTGAAAAAAATTCATATCAAATATGGACAAAAAAGTTTAAATCAATGAGAAATATAAATAGATAATAAACACTCAAATTCATTTGTTCCCATATCGGTGTAGAGATATCCGAATCCATCAGTATCCAATCCATTTAAGAAGTCATGGATGAAAACAAAAAATCTCTCTAGCCGCAAGAACTGTTTATTTTTGAATCCAGAAAAAAAAAAAAAAGTATTTTGCACCTGTAAAGGCGGAAGTTGAGGATAAGATTCATTAGTCCCATGGGTCCAATCATATGATCACATTACTGAGAGGAGTCCCGTGAAGAAAACTTTTAGCCTTATATTTAACTTCATTGTAAATTTTAGAATTGTTGTTTTCAAAAAAATAACTATACCATTATATATGAAGATAAAAACCTGAGACCATATTAATGTTCATTAAAGCAATTATTACTCTTTTTTTCACATGATTAACCCATCTAAACCAACGAGTCAATATCAATTATGGGTCCCACAAAAATCTAAGTTAATGATCTTGTTATTTACTGTAACCTTTATAAACTTTTTTTTTTTAATAAATAACCTTTATAACCTTTATAAACTTTTACCCTTGACTTACATTCACCTCATCATTTTTTTATTATTTTATTTGTTAAGACAAACTTTTAGGCATTAATTTCTATGAATCAAGTGCAGTTTTTTTGGGCATATCATCTTCGTAATCAAATATCATTATCAATTCCTATCCAAAAAAAAAAAAAAAATCATTATCAATAATTATATACTTAACTTAGAGGGTCTAATTATTTGACATTGATTTTCTTTCTCAAAATACAAGGATTTTTTGGTATTTGAGACAGGAAAAAGTGAGATTAATATCCCTAACATCGATGGTGCATAAGAATACCCCCACAATAAAATGAATAATGACTAATTTAATAATGGTTAATTCAACTTGTGACCTCTAATTTGAAGGTCTTGATTCATATAAGGTAAACCAAAGATGATTCTGTATTGACATGAAACATACCTAAGAATCCAAATGAGACTAAATGTTGCAAGTTTTGTTTTTCTAAAATTTACTATTTCAAAAAATACATTATTTTATAGTTTTTAATTTTATATTAACTAAATAATATTGGATAAGTCTAAATATGATGTAACAAACGAATGAGTGTGCATTGAAGGGAATTATCATGGTAATCTTAATATATAGGAGTAATTTTAACATTTCATTTGAGAATTAATACAAATCTGATGGTGACAAGACCGTTGTTACAAATCCAATTATATATATATATATATATATATATATATATATATATATATATATATATATATATATATATATATATATATATATATATATATATATATATAATTTAATTGTAACAATATCTTGTTAAAATAAGAATTTCCCAATAATATTTGATGTGATGACAACCATTCAATGCACACATTAGAAGGTTACTCTATTTTATCATAACATAGTTACCATGCTAATTTACTATTTACTAATCAACTATAATTCTATAAATTATGACATAAGCTAAACATTTTCAATAATTTAGAGTTTCCTTATTTGAAAATTTGAGGTTGGAATCATCATATTCATACGTTTGTCTTTTATTTTATTTGAGAAAATATCTTAACCTGCTTTCTCAAGGGAAAAGATCCCCTCCTGTTGTCCAGTCATGACTCATGATCCAGTGGCTGAAGTCCACCCGATATATAATGAAAATAGAGGATCCAAACCTCTCTTTCAATTGTTCTATTAATGGAAGAGAATGAAGTGCACAATGGAAGAATATAGATAAGTGATATTTGACATATAACTAATCTAGATAATTCCCCCTAATCCATAAAAATAAAAAATAGGAAGGGATGAATGAACACAAAAATAAAAAATAGGCTTCAGGGCATGATAAGTCTTTTTGCCACATTTGGCCCGCCGGGGGGCCCCCCTTATTGGGGCTAACTGACCTAAGTGTTTTTTTTTATTAACTTCGCCTAAGAGGTCAAATGGGGGAATCTTGTACCATCGTTTAGGGTTGATCTTTATATAGTATCTCTTAAGGAGAGGTATTGAGCATTGTAATTTTTTTCTTTGGAATAGTGGAATTGAAGACTAATCCTGTCTAAATGGGTCCGAGGGCTTTTTTATGGGCCCAATGAAAGTAGGGGCCCCATACCTATGGGGCTTAAAAATTGAATGTTGAAGGGGGTGAATGACCACGAAAATAAAAATTCTTTGTGTATCGTGATTCTCTTTGGGTTTTACATTTTGTTATTGTTATTTTGTTGCATTGTTAATTCTTAACAATATAAACATCAATAGATAAAATGTCTTAATTTTTATTTTATTTTTTGGTAAAACACGTCTTAATTAGTGTGGGAATAAGCATGTTATTAGTAGATGGAAATACTTTCTTTCGGATACTCCTACACATGCTTATAATAATCAATTGGAATATGACCCAAGATATCGACAAAAGCCGCAATTGGTGGACATAACAATTTAAAACTAATGACGGACAATGGCTATATTACCTCACACTCATACTAGTTAGGGAATAATTCACTTGAATGTACTTGTATATTCCTTTGGATCCCATCACTATCTATATTCAATGAATCCCACCCTGTCTTGACGTTGATAAGATTCCTTGGAAAATAGATGGACAGGCAGCTAATCTGAAATCTACTGGCTAATAGTCTTCCCTAAATTAAGCCTTACATTGTAGTTGACATAAGAACCTAAGCTAAATTTATGAACTAAACATGTAGAGGATAATGCTGAAGGATTCACAATCGCTTATAATGGATTGCATCGATGCCATCAAACTCTAACAACCAGTTTGATTGAAAGGGAAATTAAAGGAAATTGGAGGTGAAGTTTTTCAACTTTCAAAATGATTTTTTATCTTACTCAACATAGGGGTGTCACTGGTTGGTTTGACTTGACCAAGTTGGTGTCGGGCTTTGTGGGGGTAGCTCGAAACATGTCCAGTAAGAGATTTCGGGTTAGGGTGGGCTACATTGTACACATTTTTTTGCTAGCCTGTTTGGTCTCTAATGTCAGTTTGCTATCAAGTTGCTAAAATGGACTCTAATCAGTCCACTGTTGATTTATTACCGATTTACTATATGTTTATGTAGTTAAAAAGTTGGATTAATAGACTCTATTAGGCCATTATTGGGCTGGTTAGGTTTTGGTGTTAGGGTTTCCTACAAGTATATTTAATAAAATATTAGCCTAATAGACTTTTATCAGTCCATTATCGGACTGGGTTGGTTTCAGTCTTATTGGTCCGATTTGATTCGGATTTACCAATTGTTCAAGTTTGGTTTTGGTTTTCATTGGACTCTAAAAACACAATCTAAATACTGATCAATAAGGTTTGGCTTCAATTTGGTTTGAGTGGAATCGAGTTGGTTTGGCTTGAACTAAATTTTAACATCCTTACCTAACATGATTGTATAAACTGCTTAAATTTCTTATAATATTAATTAATGATACTTTTTAGATGTAAATTCATTTTATTTTTCAAATATAAGAGATTTAAATGCAAAGAAAATGAAATTTAATTACCAAATATGAAATATTCTAGAATTAATGACATAGTCTTGTGATGTAATGATAGCAATTTTTTTTTTCCGACCATATGATATCCCTTGAGTTGGTATATTTATTATTCCAAATCATCCATCTAATCCACTTTGACCACTTTGAATCCCTTTAGTTTCAGCCATTGAATCATATTAAAAAAGAAAATTCATATAATAAAATGGATTAGATGGATGATTTGGACTAATAAATATACCAAATCATCCATCTACTATATTATTTCCACATTGGATCAATAATGAGGTTAGAGGGATAAAAGAAATTTGTTAATTTATATAAAACCATGGAACTAGTCCAACTATAGACTTAGAGCTACATGCATTATATAATCATAAGGTGAACGATCTAGGTTTGGAATTGATCAAATGGCAAAATAGAACATTGAAAATCTAATGACTATTGAGAGGCGCACATCAATTCTTAGACCGGTCGAATTAGGGCTTTAGTGTATGTCGATCGATCCAAAGTCACGGATTGAGATCCGTCAAGGCCAATCCATACAGTATCGTGCTGATTCCATTGGGATCATTTAGTTTTGAAACCAATATTGAGTCCAATTATGTGCTTACAAATTAGGGGTGTCAATTTTGGAAGGAACCGGTAGCTCGGACAAAGTCGGCCTAAATTAACCTGAAATCGACATAGATCGAACTGAGAGTGGATATATTTCGGGTTCAACTTGTTATAATACTTCTTGGTCCAAGTTAGGTTTGAGCTATAAATTATGGCCTCGCTCGGTCTAACCCAAAACTAAACCTTTAAGGCAGGTTGACCAAGCCCGAATCGAGCTTCATCTGTGTCCAAATTAAACCAAATGTCCACGATTTTGACATATGATACTCAACCCTATTAGCACCAAAGTAAGATAACATCTTTTACCAAACTAGCAAATTGATCCGAAACCAAATCGGCCTGTTAGTTAATATGCATGATACAAAACACCTATCTTGAACCACTTAACGGATATATTGCAGTCAAGTTCTATAAAGCCCGACTCCAATTTGATCTGAACAAAAGCCAACCCAGACCGGTCCATTGACACCCCCCTCCTATAGCAAACCGTGGTTAAGATAATAAATACTAGAAACAATACAGGAGAGGACAGGACATTCTATTAAATTTGATTTTAATTTCTCATGATTAGGGTTTTTAATTTAATTTTTTTACTGACGCCGTTAAGTCCTAGTTCATGACGCCGTTAAATCCTAGTTTATGGGCCCAAATCTCCGGGCAAGCTGGCGTTTTCGTAGCTACCAACCACTACTGGAGAACCTCTGGAATCTTGCCTTTTCCAATAATGACCTACGAAGTGCTATTCTACTAGACAGCCGTTCAGGCTGTTCAGCTCACACTCAGGTCAAAACACTAAACAGGGTCATTTTTGTAATTTAGTGCTTCACCTATTGAGTAAATCATAATTTATTAGCTCACCTCCTTCCTCCTCGTGTTTTATTAATGACAATTACAGGCTTTGGCGGGATGTCGCTTTATTTTAATCCCCTTTCGAAACCTGATATTTCATCTCTGATGATCAAAACCCATGGCGAAGCTTCTTCATTTTCTGTATCTTCAGCACAGATTCAGCTCCAAGATCCAACTCAAAACTGTCTTGATCTGTCCTTTCAGCTCTGTCGAAGCTTCCATTCAAAGTTTCCGTCATTTCCCTTGCAGTTTAAGCACTTGCAGATCCCGAATTAGGTACGAGATAGCTCTATAGTTTCTTTTTCGATTTGAAAATTTTTAAATCAGTTATGCTTGGAACTTAGGATTTGGCAGAGGAATTTACTGCATTTTATGAGATATTGAGATTTGGTCTTTTTTAGGTAGTAATCTTGTATGTTTTAACTTTTTATTTACTACCTTTACTGGACTATTTTCTAGATTTAGACAGACATTTTGTTTCAAATTCTCTTTTCCTCGGTTTCTGTCTCTGCAAAAGCTGCTTTCGGTTTTTTAGTTTAGGTTGTTAACCTGAGATATTCGTATAAGGAGTTGTATTGGATTTTGTCTCCTACAGGTATGATTTAGTTGGATATTTAAGATTCGTAGTTTGAGGCGTGTGCTAAATGTAGTAGCCCCGGTGTGAAGTTTAGCTTCGCTGGTTTCAATGGATCCGAAGCTAATCATTTGTTTGATTCAGCTGGTTGGGACTTATTTCTACTGGCATTTTAAAAATTGAGGTTTCTGACCCTATGGAATTGACTACGCTGTTCAAGAGGGCGTGTGCTGGATTTACCTTGACATACATATGTTTCCGCGTCTGTTCGATCACTTGTCTGACAAATATAGCTTTTTAAAATCGAGTGACTCTACTTTCAGTTTTCATAGGCACTTTCATATAATTTGCTCGTTTGTTTATTGTATCTTTGGTATTTTGTATACTTTGAGTTCTATCTAGCGGTAAGTTCAGTGCCTACTCCATTGTTCATGCAGTTGATTTCGTTTGGCTTGCCCTTTTGACGCTAGTCCTCTGTTTTAGGCTCTATGCATAGGCTTTAAACGAATCTGATATATTTATAGGAAGATCATCCAGTATTTTATCTTCCTCTCAATATAACTTGATCTATTTTGTAAGTGCAAACTATTTCAAGGCTGTTTTAAATTGAGTAAGATTCTGTTTACCATTTGAAAGCATTGTTTAACTAAAATTTGGATGTTAGATTTCACTGTTTGGAGGATTTTCACTTATTAGACTTTTTTTTTTTTCCTCTCTTTCTCTTTGGGTAAGATCGCTACACCTGTTTCCTTCTTTTACTCATTTCTACTCTCTTTCCATTATTTAACTTGCTGGTTTCCAGAAGTCCAGCTGTTCCAATAGTAATAGAAGTGTCAGGGATTTCTTATTATTCTCCTTTTAGTGTTCCTTTCGTTGAGATGTTTGTCTGATTATGGTTCTCTAAATGATGGTAGTGTTTTCTATCAGTTTTATTGCTTCATACCTGAAGCTTATTCTGCTAGTTTAGTCTTGATAATCTTCATTTGGTTTTCTACCTCATAGTCTCCAATGACTAGTATCCAAAAGCCATTTTCCCTTACAGCAGGAGTAAATTGAAGCATATTCTAGTACGGCATTTTAGATTGGATGTTTGGTTTATGTAACGTCAAGTGTTGAATAATTTTCCTCTATTCTTCATTCCTCCCTGCCTTTAAATTTTTGACATGCAATAGCTAAGAAAATCTATTAGGATTGTTGCATTGGATGGAAGTACTTCTTTCTACATATTTGTATGGAACGTATGAAAAATCTCAATTTTTGAACATGGGAACTCCTACTTGCACAAAAAGAAAAATCTATTCCATATCAAGCACATAGTTGTCAAGGCGCCAAGGCAAACCAAGGCGTTGGAGGCCTGACAGGATGCCTAGGTGATCAAGGCGCCCTACTTTCCAAGGCGATACAAGGCCGTCTGGGAGCCTAGGCAACATCTAGGTGACGCCTTGACAACTATGATCAAGCAAGTGGTACCACCTACAACACATAATCTTGGGATTGCATGCATAGTTGTTAAGGCGTTGCCTAGGTGCCTTGTGACGCCTTGGTCGCCTAGGCGCCTCGTCAGACCTCTAACGCCTTGGTTCGTCTTGGCGCCTTGACAACTATGATTGCATATGACCCTGTCCAAATAGCTTCCCTATTTCTAATGTTCAACAGCCACTTTGATTCCCTTTCATAAATTTAATCTTTATTTGTATCGACTGAAAAAAAAAGAAAAAGAAAGAAAAAAAAAGTACGCCTTATGAAAACTTATCTTGTATGACTGAATGGTGCCCCTACAGGTCCTAGAGCTAGTAGTTTTATCTGATTCACGACATTGGAACCGTATCTCCCACACAAATAAAATACAATGCTTCTATGTTTGTTTCCTGCAGAAGGATAAGGTTTGGTCTGATTACCCTGCTTAAGGTCCTGACAGTCTTGGCATGGGAGTCGCTGAAAGCCTACAAATTGCATTGGACCTGGTGGGGAGGTTCCTCTTCTGCCCTTTTAGACAGTCTCCTAGATCTAGTTTGTTCAGTAGGATTGTCATTTCACACCTCAGTAGAAATTTTTTTTATCGGACGTTCCTTACTAAGGTATGCAAGCGTTTGCACGAACATAATTACTAAATAGTCTTTTTATATGGATAAGATTTAAGTTCCATAATGTTGTTCTGTATATGTTCTTCATGTTGTTCCTGCTTCTTGGGTTCTTTGTGAATCTTCAATATCTTAATGTTGTTCTGTATTTATTATTCATATCATTCCTGCTTCTCGGTTTCTTTGTGAATCTTCAATATCCTTCCCCACCATTTAAGTTGAATTTTTCTTTCTACAACAAAAGCTACATTGTTGCCAAATTTAAAACCATCATTTCTTTATCGTTCTTCCTGGTGTTTTTAAACTTCTTATTGAGCCTATCCTTGGTGAGAATTTGTTCTGATCATGATTTCTACATCAAGATGGGGCAGCATATGTCTCTTGCTATATCTTTTTCATTAAATAATTTAGAGGCTGGGAGCCAAAGCTCTGCCAACACGATGCCGGACTTTGGCATTAGTTATTTCACATTTTTTGTATTCAACTTTTTGGGGTTGTTGCATTCGATGATCTTGCATTATTCTCTCTTAGATAAATAATATACAGAGTTCATTTTGATCTAGTAGACGGGAAAGTGAAAGTGGAAAACTGATTGTTTGCAGCTGATGATCGATTGATTATTCAATAATGTCAAGGATTTCTAAGTGGAAGGTTGAGAAGGTGAAAGTAAAAGTGGTTTTTCGGTTGCAGTTCCATGCCACACATGTAAGCTTTGTTTTTAAATGCTAGATTTGATCTTTCTGGAATTTTTGTTTTCGATGGATTTTTTTTAATACTTTTCCTCCTAAGTTAATCTTTTTTCAGATATGATAGATGTGTTTCTTTATGTCTTAATTTGCCACGGGCTTTCAATCTGTGAATATATACTAGATAACTGGAAAGTTCTTGATCTATATGTTGTTTTGCACTAATGCACTTTCATTGATCGTAATAATTTGTGCTTTGAACAGTTGATATGTAAGTTTAACCTTTTGATCTGGGTAGGGATCTTTCAGTTCTTTTTTTTTTCTTTTTTCGCTGGTGATATAATTTGTTTCTGTGGGTGGGGATTGGGGAACCCTACTAGTGGTTCCCGATCAAATGCATATAGGTTGGTTTACATTGGGGGAAAGAAGAGAAAGAAAAATAATATATTTGTTAAGCAATTGTTCCAACTTTTTTGGATCTCAGTCATCTCACTGATTTACTTGCATATGCTACATACGAAATTCCTTGCTGGAGTTCATCTTGTCATTTTTTTGGGGATAGATCTTGCATTTCCTTTATTGGATGATGAAGAGAGGTAATGGTTAATTATAATGGGCACTTGCTGGAGATCTATGCCTAGGTTCAAAATTTCGGATTGGTTTGATCCCTTCTGAAACCAAAATATTTTGGTCAAATTTTGGTAAATTTCGGTAGTCATTTTGTTTTGAGCCTTGTCAAAACCGAAATATTTCAGGTAAAATTTTGAACATTGTGTGTGGGTGCATGTGTATGGTGTGTGACTGTGTGTTACATTTATTCAGTTTAATTGTTGGATATATATTACAGGCTACTCCATCCTTACAGCAGCCACTTGAATTCTGCTAATATGCCTTCTTAGGGACTGAGGTTACATAATTAGTGGTTACTTGTTAAAAGACAAATATTGAAGTAATACAAATGGTTACATTGGCGAGGTTCTGATATTTGCATTAAGCTAAAATTCGAGATTTCTCAAATGAAGCGAAATATCATTGCAGGTTAATACAGTTTGGTGTTAACACACAGGCTCTGGCTTTTGGTAGTGATAGAATGAACTCCATGTATTCTGAAGCCTGGAAAGGATTGTATGTGTGTTGAGCTCTTTTAATCTCTGAGGTGATTGGTTATTACTCCTATCTTCTCCGTTTCAGATTCCGCAAACTGGATGGGACAAATTGTTTGTTTCTTTCATTCCTGCTGATTCTGGGAAGGCAACAGCAAAGACGACCAAAGTAAACGTAAGAAATGGAACGTGCAAATGGTCAGATCCTATCTATGAGACCACAAGACTTCTCCTTGATCCAAGAACCAAAGAATATGATGATAAGCTGTACAAACTTGTTGTGGCAATGGTATTAATTCTTCTTATTTTCTGCATTTCCATTTAAATGCTGTTGTGAGTTTGTCTGCTTGCAATTGACATTGTTATAAGCATAGATTGTTCTCGCTTCTGGTTTTGTTTACCCGAGAAAGAAGGCTTTCTGAAATTCGGAATAGATTAGTTTCTTCCAAACCATGACTAACTGCTACATTTGATCTGAATCTCATGGACATTAGGGTTCTTCTCGGTCCAGCTTTCTTGGTGAGGCTAACATCAACCTTGCTGATTATGCTGATGCATCGAAGCCTTGTACTGTCGCTCTTCCTCTTCATGGTTGCGATTCTGGAGCTCTTTTACATGTGAGTGTTTGTGGAATTTTTTGATAATATGTTTCAGTGAATGTTCATGATAACATTCCAGACACTTCCATGGTTTGAGACAACACATTTTTCAGTAATTCCCTGTTTGGTAATCATGCCCATGAAAGAGCGGATTTCTCTTGTTTGTCTTTTTTGCTAGTTATATAAATCAACCACTAATAAACTGCTGCTTATTTTGTGATTCAATGGATTATTTGATGTTAGGTCACAGTCCAGCTGCTCACTTCTAAAACGGGGTTCAGGTACAACACCAAGGATCCTTAAACTGGGTGGTTTATTATTTCAACCAATTAGTCTTATGTTCCTTTTGCTTGCAGAGAATTTGAGCAGCAGAGAGAGCTTAGGGAGAAGGGGTTCCAGATGTTGTCCAAGCAGACTAATGATCCTGTTCAAAAGTTGTCAGCTTCCACGGAGATGGCCAATGATCAGGTAGATAAGGTTTTGCAGTTGTTAGGTGCTTCTATTGATGACTAATATTTTCATAATAATTGGTTAGTTTAATTATGCTAGAATTGAAGATGTTGGTGATTTATGTTATCTTCACTTAGACATAGAAAATGTACCTATAAATGAAATTTGCATGTTTTGATTGTTTACTGTTTATCTGCCATTTCTTGACTGATTAACGCCACGAATAGCCTAAAACATGAAGTGGATTAGTTCTTCTGTCGTTGATGGATCTAACTATTGCTGATATGGTGTATAACAAAATATGGGTTTTATTTAGTCTGATCATATGTCTGGAAACAACCTCTCCGCGATGCAGGGGTAAGACTAGGTACATAAGCCCCTCTCCAGACTCTGCTGTGGCAGGAGCCTTGTGCACTCCCTATTTAGTATGATTGTAAGTTGGAGCTTTTTGTATTGGGTTGCTTTTCATGATAAAGTTAAAGCTCAAGCATCTATAAACTAGCGAGGATAAAACAGTAGGAAGCTCTTCAATAGGAGCTCTAAGTTGCTGGATGCACTATCCCTTATGATATGGACCTTCTCTGATTGCACTTATCTCATCAAAAGGATTACAACCGTTGGGCCATTTAGATCATATCAATGTGTCCTTACCGGAGATATAACAGCCTTTTCTCTATTGGAGACACCTATCTTATGTTGTTTCACTTATAGGGATCTAGTTGTAGTTTGCTTTTATTTTAATATTAATGAACAATTGGTGAAAAAGGGACTTGTACACTCTCTTCTTAAAATAGTTGTCAAGGCGTCGCCTAGGTGTCCAGGCACCTTGGTGGGGCCTTGAAAATAGGGTGCCTTGGTTGCCTTGGCTATCCGTCAGTCCTCCAACACCTTGTTGATGTGACAACCTCTGATTCTCAATTATGGCTGTTGAACCATTAGTAAAAAGCCTGGGAGAGTTTGGTAACCCCATGTCATGGATTAGGGCAGAAAGAGCAAGACAGAAATTCAAAAGAATTGGTTCAAGATGGGATGTGGGTTGAGACCAGATAGAAGGAGTGTGCGAAATTCCTCTTGTAATGAATAGGACTTAGGGTGATAGTGTGATACAACTTTCTTCTTTTCAGGTCAACTTTTAAAATATCTTAGTTTTTTTTCTTCCATGTAATTAATTGAAGAGGAATATACCAAAAAGAACACGAAAAGAGAACGGCCTTATGCTGCAAAAAGTCAAGGAGTGTAGGCACACAGGAAACCAGAATAAAAGTTAAAGCTTGATTGTCCAAACTCAAAGGCAACTCTTATATGTTCTACAAGAAGAAAGATGATTGGCTTATACCGATGACCCTTCAGAGAAGAAGCAGAAACTAGAAAAGCCACAAGGACCATACAGGGATTTAAGATTGTAATCCAGTAAGTGAAGTACAATATTTCCAGTAGGCCTGCCAATCCACAGTAATATATTGGATTGGGTAACTAGCCTATCTTTGGACGCCCTAAGAATAAGAGTAAGTAACCATTTTGGATGCTGGTTTAAATTTTTTTTATGGTTTTTGAAGTCCTCATGGTATCTGTTGAGTATCCTTCTCTTCCATACAGCTGAACTGGTCATAACTCATAACTAATATGTCTTTGATGGTCAGAAATCTACTAGGTATCTACTGATGATCCTTCTCTTTCCCAGAGCTGAACTTTTTAACCCTTGCTAGTGTCCATAGAGATTGAATGCTTCTGAACCTCGTGCCTCATTAGAATACCCAGAGGAATTTCTGAGGTCATAATTTCTTTTCGGTACCCACTTGAAATTGAAACTTTAGGTTGGAGGATCTATATTTCAGGCTCTCCACCTAGACAAAGGAGGCAAATCCAAGAAATCCTCTCATCATCAAGGAGGAAGATGCAAGTGGTCCTAGCAATCAAACTTGCACTTTGTCTTTTGCCTTGAAAGCTCTACTTCTGTACTTCCTCAATCAAGTTATCTACTTTTGCAGTTTTGCCTCATTACCTTTTAAGTTCATCGAATGCAGTGTTAATCACGAACCAGAAAAATTCCTGTGGGAAATTAGCTTGCGACAGGATGCAAGGGAAATAGGACAAACCGGATTAAGAGAAAATTGAATAAATCAATCAAAAGAAATCTGGCATGCATAAAATCCCACTAGGTTGCTCCAATCAATCATAACATGTCTGCAAATGATGATCGAAATCTGATGGATGGATTTAGTGTTATGAGGCACTCCTATTGGAGGTAAGAAAGCTAGAAAGCTGCAGAATCAATGGACACATTGAAGAAAGAAAGAAGAATAATCAGAATAAGAACTGAAACTATAAAGAGAGAGGAAATATCGTACCTTGTAATCAATGGAGAAGAAGGGAGGGGGGGGGGTGGAAATCAGGTCTAAGATACCAATCTCTTATGTCAAGTTCAACAACTCCAAAACTCTTTGAAAAAACTCATATTCTTTATGTTAGTGTAATAAAATTGTAACCGTACACTGCTTTGACTTAGTCAAAGTAGTTAGTGGTAGTTTCTAAGACTTGGACTATTCGTATATGGACTTCTAATTAGTTTATTAGTTTGCTTTATTAGTTTCCTTTACCAATTAGGTTTGTTAGTTTCCTTTTCCTATTTTAAGTTTATTTTGTCTTTTGTTTGTGACTAGGACTTTGATTTGTAGAGTCTTTGATCCTATCTAATAGTTGTTTTCTATTTTCTATAAATACAAGCTATAAGGAGAGGAGCAGGACACATTGATTCTCTCCATCTTCTCTTATTTTTCTATTTTGTTACACTTTATTCAAAATATGCTTTATTGATGGGGGCTGCATTTACATATGTAAAAACCTTCTGAAATTCTGAACAGGCTCATAAAAGAACTCCTAATGACCTTCACGCTTGAGTTAAAAGTAAATAGACTCAAAAGAGAATTCTTAAAATCTATTAAGTATGACTGTAATTTCGTGCACTAACTTAACCCCCAGTTTATGGGCTTAGAAATTAGGCCATTACAATCAAACCCAAGAAAATAAAAGGCCCAACCTACAATCTAACTACCCAAAGGTCAATTTTAGCCCATTGGATTAACACCAGCACCTTGTGGGCCTCCCAAGCTTGCACATAGGCTTTCATACAGGATTAATGTCTAATGCTATTGCATCAGCATCAGCTCAAATATAGGTTTAGTATATTGATCTTCCCTTGAACTGCGTGAGCAAGAGCCAAGCATATAGAGACTGATGAGAGAAAATCTTGGGAAACCTCATTAAAATCATCATCTTTATTTTCTCTGAATTAGTAACACCAGATGCCTTGGGAATAGTTAGAGAAAGTGAGGATCACCTCTTCTTCTCGTAAACATTTGAATCCATCAACTGCCTTTTACAAAGTGGGGATGGAGGGAGTAAGTGATGTGAGAGTAGTTAGAAGAAACTTGACAAAGGAGAGGTTTCTTGTGAAAGCCTAATCTTGAGAGCGGTAGAGCCTGTCTGGACTACTGCAGTTTTAATGGTTGAAAATAACCAAGAAATGAAAAATCCGTGTAAAAAAAAAAGGAAAATGTAATGCAAATAAGTCATGGATATCTTTCTTTTTCTTAACACAACGAAGCCCAATGACTTGATATTGGGGAAAAGAAAACGTGATATTGGCTGCAAAAATCTTGTTTCACCATTCAACCGTTCCTTCGTATCTAGGGAAATATGTTAGCCATTGGCAGACAGCAGATGATCAAGGATTGCAATAATCCATCCCACAAAAAAAAAAGAAAAGAGGAGAAGAAGAAGAGAGTACAAGAATTCATGATAAAGACTTGAGACATTAACTTCTAATTTTAAAAAGAAAAATTCCTAAAATTACATGAAGGAATTGGCTTTAAGAGTGAAAGCATGTGAGGTTTGTCGTAAAAAGTTATTGGATTTAAATCGAGAACCTGAACAATCATAGGGAATGAAACTCGAATTATATTGAATTCATAAATTGAATAGAAGGCAAAAAAATCTGAAGCCTTAAATTATATTTAAAACACAAAACAGTAACTAGAAAATGCAATTGCTTGTAGATATAAAAGTTCAATAAAATTAAACAAAATGGTGGCATAATGGTTTTCCAATATAAGCCATGTGGCAGATGACGTGGCAACTTTCAACCATAAGGATTATATCGAGTCCACCTTGGATTAGCTACATGTCAAATTTGGTGGTCAAACTCAATCATATGACCTACTTGTATTTGATTATTCCTATGTATTTTCAACAATAATTTTTTTTTGACTTTTTAACCAATTTTGGACCAATTTTTTCCTAGTATAGTAAATGTTATTTTATAAGCATGCAGGGAACAGTGGGTCCTACCTTGCCTCGAATTTGAGTGCCAGGTGGAATAGCATGTGGCAGATATAAGTGAGCCATTGTGCCAAGCTTGGCAGTTGGCACAGCCATTCTGTTACCACTTTTTATTAGGGATAGATAATAATAAAAGTTAAAAAAATGAAGTAAGAAATTGCAAAAAAAAAAGAAAAGAATATTTCTAAAAAATTCTAATGATATGAATCCAAAACTTATTATGAATCAAATACATAAACACTAAAAAAATTTGAAACCAGCAAAATTAAAGATGAATAATGATTTAAACCGAAACTAGTAGCCCAAATCCAACAAATAAATGATGTAAAAAAATCCTTTAATTTCTGTACTTATTTATCAATCTTCTCCATAGTTGTCAAGACGTCGCCTAGGCGACCAGGCGTGATTCAAGGGTTTGGGCGCCTGGGCGCCTTATTAGTGTTGCCTCGGGGGTCACCCAGGCTCTCTGGGCGTCGCCTTGGACGCCTTGGGCGCCCAGAATGCCAGGGTGGTCGCCTTGGGCTTTATATGTGTTTTTTTTTCCTTTGATTTTTGAATTTGCTTCACAAGATTTATTAAGCTAGACATGAACAACATTTATCAGACAATACTTATTTATGACTAATATCATTTAAGTAAATGTTTCTTTAATTTACTTAAGATATTATTCATAAATAAACAAATACCCCTTATTTAAATCCAATAAAAATAGTTTAAAATTCAAATTCCAGAAGGATAAAAAGTCAACCCTCCAGTTCAAGAACAAAAACCATATTTTTGGGTGCGGGGGCGATTTTCAACTTCCAAATGTTAGGTTTTTTTTCAAATATAAAAATTTCATAAATCTTTTTATAGTAAAGCATTACTAAAAACCAAGAGCGCGTTAAAATAATCTCTTGCTTTGATGCACAAAAAATAATTTACATCTAGATGACTTTGAACAACATTCGCGTACTCCTAACAAGGTTTGACCGGAGTGTAACTCTTTCATTATAACTCAGATTCAAGCAATCTCGGATTTGTTGTAAAGCTGATTATGCTAGTTTTGCTACGAATTTGAGATTGCTTGAATCAGAACTATATTAAAGGGGTTATGCTTTGGTCAAATTTATTAGAAGTAAGCAAATGTTAATCATAAATACGTGTTGCCTGCTTAATTCAATTATTTGTTTCCTTGTTGGTTTTCTCATATTAATTAAACTATGTCTTAAATGTTGATTATTTATGTAGAATGCTGCATGCATATATAAACATTAATATAACATTAATATTTTAGAAATAAAAAAAAATATACTGGGAACTCCTTGGTCGCCTAGGCGCCTAGGATGGCCCCAAATGCCTTGAATCGCCTTGTCGCCTTGACAACTATGATATTCTCCATGAGAAAAAACCTATAAACAGAATTTTGCGTGGAAAAATAGGCTAAAGTTTTCCTTTCCTAAATTGGAAAATGCTGAATAGTGGAAAAGGTGGAGGGGAAGTGTTAATCCTCAAAAAGATGAATTCGCAGGTTGAAACTAGACATTAGATCCTTTTTGTGGTTTATATTTTATAATTAGCTTTATTTAAGATCATCATAATAAATTGTAGTCATGTATTAAGGAACTCTTTGGCATAACAGATCAGATGTTGGGGCTCATTTCTGGTTCTTAATTTAGTTTTACCGATGATATTGCCTAGTTTTTGCCATATCATGCTTGACTTTTAAAACAAGTTTTATCTTTGAAACAGGTTGATGTGAGAGTTAGATTCAAGTCAGAATCACGAGAACTTCCTTCACTTGAGGAGGAGGTGGAGTTGATCGAAGATCATGCAGATTCAGCTGTTGGAATTGATGGCTCATCTAACACGTCAGAAAGCATTTATGCTGAAAAGCATGATACATCTAGCATGCATGAATTTGATAGTCTCAAGAACGCATTCTCTGGTGATTTAGGTGGACTTTCCCTTAGTCAAAGTCATCAGACTGAGAAAAAGGACCCCTCTGATTTTCAAATTTTGCGACTGGGGAGCAATGATTGGGGCCATGGCTCGAATTCAGACTATTCCTTGGATAATGACTTGACAACTGCTTATGAAGAGAACAGTCGGCTTAGAGAAAGCTTGGAAGTGGCTGAGTCTTCTATCCTAGAGCTTAAGCTTCTAGTAAGTACTTTACACAGTCATGCAGATGAACTAGGTGCTGAAACACACAAGTTTTCTGAGCTGCTTGCTGCTGAAATTGCTTCTGGAGAAAGGTTGGCAAAAGAAGTTTCTTTACTGAAATCAGAGTGTTTGAAGTTGAAATTAGATTTTGATCAGCTTCAACATTCTAAATTGAGTCCTCAGATTACCAATAAGGAAATCATTGAGGAGGAGCATAATTGCTTATTATTGGATGTACGGATGAAATGGATGCAGGGACTTTTGGTTATGGAAGATAAACTAAGGGAGGTTCAGAACAAGGCTTGCCTCGGTAACAGTGATTGTGATGTCAGTTTCCTCTACCCAGACTTAGAGGCATTGCAACATATCCTGCAGGATCTTAAACAGGGAACCACTGAAGTAGTTTCTGTGACAAATCAGCTACCAATGGAAGTAGCAGATATAAAGGGTATTGGAGCAATGACTGTGCAAGGACCTGAACACTTCATTGGTGGAGATGGGAAAGGTGGGTTAGAGGGCTTTGATGCGAACGATCCTCTATCTGAAGGTATGCTTCACCATTTATGCAGACCTGGCCAAATTTCTGGGGAGGCTGGACCTATTGATGTTGCGTCTGCAATGGAAACCAAAATTTCTGAACTTCTACAGGAGTTAGAAGAGTCCAAAGCTGAACAGGAAAGCCTTACCCGGAAAATGGGCCAGATGGAGTGCTACTATGAAGCTCTTGTTCAGGGGCTTGAGGAAAGTCAGAAGCAAATACTGGGAGAGTTGCAGAACCTCAGAAATGAGCACTCTAGTTGCCTGTTCACAATTTCTTCCTGTAAAACTCAGATGGAAACAATGCACCAAGATATGAATGATCAATTATTAAAATTTGCTGAGGACAGGCATAACTTGGAGTCCTTTAGTCGGGAGCTCGAGAAAAGGGCTATCACCTCAGAAGCAGCACTCAGAAGGGCTCGCTTAAATCATTCTGTCGCAGTGGACCGGTTACAAAAAGACCTTGAACTGCTTTCTTTTCAGGTATTGTCCATGTTTGAGACGAACGAAAACCTTATTAGGCAAGTTTTTGCTGGAGGTTCCCAACTCTGTTTTCAGGAGTACGTGGAAACTGTGGATCAGGGTAATGCACCACTTCTAGACCAGTGCAAAACACCCACACAAGGAAATGAAGCAGTGGTCACAGAAAATGAGAAAGCAGAGAATGCAATTTTTTCTGACAAGGTGATTCTACTAAGGGAAGTTCCTGCACAGAAGAAATTGGCAACACACAGTGATTTAATTGCTGTTCCACACAGAACTTTGGATGATCTGGACCCTGTGGGTTGCACAAAGGATGAACTGCCTGCCAGGAACACTCTCCTTGAGACCAAGCTGGATTTCCTGGAATCTGATCATGCTAAACTGCTCTTTCAGAACCAGAACTCGGATCTGACCAACCAGTTCTTGGGTAGAGAGGTTCTTTTGGAGGACTTAAAGAGATTACTTCACTTCCAAGAAGATCGTTATCAGATGGTTGAAGCTGAACTTTTTGAGAACGTGCATTTGGATGTGTTTTCAAAGGTTCTGCAAGAAACATTGCATGACACATGTGATGGCGTCAGGCGTATGAAAGAGAAAATGGATGAATTGGCACGACAGCTTGAACATTCAACTGAGTCCAAAGAATTTGTGATGCTTCACCTGAAAACTGCATTGGAGGATGTTAACACACTCAGCAAGTACAAGGCTAATTGTGTCACCAAATGCAATGACTTGGCATTGCAAACCCAAATTCTAGAAGAAAAATTTGAATCCATTTCCAATGAAAATTTTCTTCTTACTAAAAAAATCACGGAATATGAAGGATTGATGATGGAGTCCAGAAGCTACAAAAGCAAATATTTGGCGTGCACTGCAGAAAACATGGAACTATCAAATTTATTAGAACAGGAAACTCTTGAGAAAGCTAAACTTCTGAAAGAAATAAGCTCTTTGCATGAGGAATTGACTGTTGTCAAGGCTGAATTTGATAATCAAGTTTCTGCTAGGGACAATCTGGAGAGAACTGTCATTTTTTTGCAAGATAAGTTGGGGGATCTGATGTCAACCATGCTATTCTATAGGGAGCAACTCAATGTTCCCGTACTTCAAGGTGAATCTCTGTATCAGGACTTGGAAAACAATAAATTAGCAAATAGCATCTTGCATTTGGGAGAGCTTCAGAAGGAAGCATGTGAAAAGATTATTCAACTCACCCAAGAGAAAAAGGTTATAGAGGAAGAAAGGGATGTTGCTCGAAGGTCATTAAGTGGCACAGAGTCAGAAATTTTGAGCTTGAAGCAGAAGTATGCATCTGAAATGCAAGACATGGTGACTAGACTAGCTCTATCCTATGCTCACGTTGAGAAGCTTCAGCATGAGCTTGAAGATTTTGCCGACAGACTCAACTTTAAATCAGAATCTGAAGAAAATTATGCAGAGCAGAACCAAAATATTTTCTCAAAAATTGAATTGTTGGAAGGTGAGCTGCAACATGTTGTTAGTGAGAACATGAATCTTGCCCAAAAAATTCTGGCCTTTGAAAGTGTAAGTGAAGAACTTGAAAGGACTAAGTTAGAAGTTTTTAATATTAGACAAGAAAATCATGCCTTAATGACCTCCTTAGCAGCTGGCAATGAGGAATCTGTCAAGCTGGCTGTGGAGTTTGATAATTTAAAAGAAAGTTTGATGTGTGTGAATGCTGAATTGAACTTTGAGAAAGGCATCAGAGTTGAATTAGAAGGCACAGTAGCTGATCTTAATGTACAGTTGAATGAGAAACATGAGCAGCTGCTTGGTTTTGATCAGCAGAAAGCCGAACTAGTCAATTTTGAGAAAGGCATCAGAGCTGAATTAGAGGGCACAGTAGCAGATCTTACTGCACAGTTGAATGAGAAATATGACCAGGTGCGTGGTTTTGATCAGCAGAAAGCCGAACTTGTCAAGCTAAAACAACTAGTATCTGATCTAGAACTAGAGAAATCAAGAGTTACTAGTCTTTTGGTGCATAGTGAGTTATGCTTAAAAGAAGCTGATGAAAATGCTTCATCATTGCGTCGCCAAGTAACGGAACTGGGAATGTGCCTTGCTGATGTGGATGAACATTTGTTAGCGGCTGATGTTGAACTCGTTTTCACAACAAATCAGTTCCAGACCTGGATGCAGGAGCTTACTCAGCAATTTGATTCTTTAGATAGGCGCCATGAGGAACTCCGTATAAAGCATCATGATGTATTGACCACACTGAATAGGCATATTGCTATTGAAGGACAGTATGTTGAAGAAAATGCTCAACTGTTGACAGCTCTTGACTCACTAAAGTCTGAGTTAGAAGCCTTGGTTACCGAGAGAAAAGTACTTCTGGATAAAGATAAAGTCAAGTCAGCCGAACTTGAGAAGTTAAAGACTGAAGCAGCCATTGCAGAAGCTGGTGATGATGTCAAGCACAATCCTTGGCATGAACATGAGGTTGAACAATTGAAACACATGTTGGAGGCTTTTGAAGAAGAGGTTAATAAGCTGAGGTCCTCCAGGGATGAACTGGAAATCACAGTTACAGTTCTCAGAGCCAAATTAGATGAACAATTTGCTCAGATATCATTGCCGGAGGAATATGATGGTGAACTGATGATGCTGCGGAACCAGTGTAATGAGCTTACTCGCAAGCTTTCTGAACAAATGTTGAAGACAGAAGAGTTCAAGAACCTTTCTGTCCGTTTAAAAGAACTTAAAGATAAGGCTGATGCTGAATGTATCCAGGCTCAGGAAAAAAAAGAGACTGATGGATTTTCAGTCACCATGCAGGAGTCTCTGAGAATTGCTTTTATCAGAGAACAGTCTGAGACAAAGCTGCAAGAACTGAGAAACCAGCTATATATTTCCAAGAAGCATGGTGAAGAGATGCTGTTGAAACTGCAAGATTCCCTTGATGAGGTTGAGAATAGGAAAAAAAGTGAAGCTTCTCACATAAAGAGAAACAGCGAGCTGTCATTGAAGATTTTGGAATTAGAAACTGAGTTGCAGTCGGTGCTTTTTGACAGGAGAGAAATGGTCAAGGCTTATGATGGAATGAAAGCTGAACTGGAGTGTTCATTGATAAGCCTTGATTATTGCAAAGAAGATAAACAAAAGCTTGAAGCTTCTTTACAGGAATGTGAGGAGGAAAAGTCTATAATTGCCGTTGAGCTTTGTTCTATGAGAGAGATGCTGGGAAGTTGTGCTTTGGAAATAAGTACCCGAGAGGAAGGAAAGTCCAGACCAGGCATTAGGGAGTGCATGTCTGGTGAGCAATTGATGGATCTTCAACGAGAAGCATTGTTGGAAGGTGATCAATACCTTAATTCCTTGGACAGAGATATGTTGTTGAGGGGCAAACAAGCAGAAGACACATGCTCATCTTCTAGCAATGGAAGTAGCCAGTCAGGTTCACAGATGACATTGCAATCCATACAGGTAATCACTTTTTCTCAATTTCACTTCTACCTTTAATTCCAAAGTTTTGAGTTTTCTTGAAACTTTTTGCACGTGGTAGTTGGTAATGCAAAAGTGATATGCGGCATAATGAGGTATACCTGAGGCAAGCTGAATGACCTTTTCTTTTGCTTTAATGCAATAAGGATGTCTATTCTAACTTGGAGGAGGATCACTAAGATGGTCTGACAATGATATATTAATAAACTTATTCTTGTAAAATATGTCTTAGTAGATGAGGAACACATGGCCCACATTTGTGAGAGGTGGATTTGGTTGCCAACCTAAGAGCTCCCAGGCAATTGTGGATCTGATCACAAGACTGTAAGCATCCCAAGAGATTGTTGCACGACTCTGCAGATACCACACTCACTTCTTTATGCTATTACTGGAGACTGTCTTTAGGGTCTAAGCAGTAGTCCTAAGAGTTACCAAATGATGAAAGTTTAAGGGAATATAAGAGTGAAGAAAACTTGGTAAGCTTTGTTTGGTTGCAAAGGAAATTAAAGGGAAGGGAAGTTAAATTTTTATACTTTAAATGGAAACTTTTGTAGTGGTAACACAATATGATTGTATAAGATGTAAAATTTATTTTAATTTTCTTAACATATTTAGTAATGATACTTATAAGATGTAAAATTTATTTTCCTTTTCAAATGGGAGGGATTTGGATGCAAAGTGAAGTATAAGTTAATAAGTAAATGTGGAATAATTTGAAATTAGTTAGATGGTAATGTGATAGCATGTGTTGTAATCATTACAAAAGTTTCCATTTAAAGTATAAAAATTTCACGTCCCTTCCCTTCCCTTTAATTCCCCTTGCAACCAAACAAAGCCATAGGGATTTTTGATCTTATTCTTAGTATACTATCATTCGTGCAAAACTAAATGAATGGTTCCCCGAACTCTAACAAATTAAATAGCCATCAATTACCAAAGCAATGGGTGCCCATAATGTTAAATAAGTTCAGGAATCTTGGTTCTCGTGCCAAGTATTGCAAACATTAAAACGTGGTTGATCTATTTCATTTCATATTATTATCTGAATAAACTTATTTTTTCGTAGATAAGTAGATTTTTAGTTCTCTATATTATATTATTGGGTTCTGAAAATATGTATGTGTGTGTCTGTGTGGTGTAGTTATCAATTTTTTTTTGTGGAGATTTTTCCATAAACTGATACTTAGACATGTCTGAGTTTCATTTAGAATCCTATTTTTTTTTGTCATTTCTATATTTTTTGAGAATTTCCATTAATTTTTCTGAATAGTGATTTGGCTTTTTGGAAACTAAGTCCTGCTCCAAATTTCATGTTAGTGGTGAATTTTATTGGGTTGGTAGGTTATAACCCAGCCTAGGTCATTCAATTATCTCCCAAGCCCATCTGGGTTGGGGCCTTCAGAGTGTTTGTGCATTTTGACATTCTTTTCTATATCTTGTCTTGCTAATTGATGTTGTCATCTCGTTAAGAGATGCATGAGGGGAGGTGGTCTAGCACTTGTTTCAATCCTACACTTGAGAATTGTGAGGACATGAGAGGCGATTTGCCCTCCTCCTCGGGTGTATCAAGAAAATCATGTTTGTTAGAGTCGCCACCTAGAATAAGGTATAGGGCCTCTAAAAATGTAGTATCACCATAAGATAAGACTTATATTGATTCATTAACCCATAAGATCGGTTCACTGGTCTGCACGAGATCTGGTAAGCATTCAAGGTACGATTTTGGGAAGGTGTTAGACACCTAAACCGCTCGATCAAGATAGACCTCCTAAACTTTCTTTAGATTTTATTGTTTTGACAGTGCTTGGTCAATTGGATGACTAGGGTTCAATGGGGGGAGGTCCTAAACTAAGTTGCTAAGTTCTTCTATCCTAGGGTTCAACTAAACATGTTCTGAAGCAAATAAACAAACAATGTGCTGTACTGTGAATCGAACCAAATGATGGTTCGGTCTTGGACCGAATGTGGAAATGTTTCCAAAATGCCTACGTATCCCTTGAGACATTGTCTCTTGAGAATCAGGTCCAAAAAAGTAGTTTGAACTGGCTGTATGTGATTAAAGCTTATGGATGTGGCTTATGCAATGATCTTGATTATGTTCTTTGATTCAAGTTGATAGTTTATGCTTGATGGCTGGTTTGTAGTACCGTATTTGGGAACTCTCCCAAATTGTTTGCATATTCCAATGGTCCTGGAAATTAGGTACAACGTAGTTCGAAAGAGGCTTGTAACTGTATTGTGTTGTGGTACCGTATTTGGGGTTGTGTCCCAAATTGCCTATGTATTCTAGGGTTTGCCCTGGAAATCAGGTACGACATAGTTCGTTAGAGGCTTGTAACTGTATTGTCCTGTGGTATTGTATTTGGGGTTGTGTCCCAAATTGCCTATATATTCTAGGGTTTGCCCTAGAAATCAGGTACAACGTAATTTGTTAAGAGGTTGTGAGGGTCAGATTCGGGATGTGTTCTAAATGCCTTCCATTCGGATTTGGGATGTGTACCAAAATTCCTTCCATTTGAATTTGGGATGTGTACCAAAATCCTAGCATTGTTGTTGTGCTTTAAGATTTATGCAAGTGTATATCCAAACGTAGCAGTGTGATATTCGAAACATGATAGTAAACATCCAATATAGCATGTGAACATTCCAAATATAGCATGTAAGTCATTTAAAATATAGCAATGAGTATGTGTAGCAGATAAATATAGCAATGAGCACGTGTAACAGACAGATATAGCAATGAGCATATGTAGCATCAAACATGGCAAACATGTGAGTGTAAGCATTTAAATATAACAGTGAGAGTGTGCATCCAAATATAACAATAAGAGTGTACATCCAAATATAACAGTGAGAGTGTACATCCAAATATAACAGTGAGAGTGTGCATCCAAATATTACAATATGTGGTACAGATCATTGTAGTGATGTGGTACAGATCAAGGATGTTGGTGAGGTGCAAGATCAAGGGTTTTGGTGATGTAGTGGCAGATCAATAGTGGGTCAGGTAGATCAATGGTTGTGATGAGGTGCAAGATCAATGGTGATGATTGATGGAGTTGATCAAGGGTGGTGATTGATCGGATGGAGTAAATAATGATCAGAAGGTGTGGATGATGATTGGATGGTGAAGATGATCGGAGGGAGTAGATGATGATCGGATGATGAAGATGATGATCAGAGGGTGCGATGGGCAGATCGGACGGTGTATATGATAATCACAGGTGTGATGGGCATATCAGATGGTGTAGATGATGATCAGGTGGTGTGATGGACAAATCAAATGGGGTGATAGGAAGATCTAACGGTGTAGATGATGATTAGGCGGCGTGATGGACAGATTTGATAGTGTAGATAATGATTAAACTGTGCGATGGACAGATTTGACGGTGTAGATGATGATCAGACGGTGTGATGGACATCTCTGGTGGTGTAGATGATGAATAAACTATGTGATGGACAGATCTGAAGGTGTATATGATGAACACAAGATGTGATGGACAGATTTGACGGTGTCGATGATGAACATATGGTGTGATGGACATATTTGACGGTGTAGATGATGATCAGACGGTGTGATGGACAGATCTGATGGTGTAGATGATGAACAGACGATGTGATGGATAGATCTGACAGTGTAAATGATGAAGAGATGATGTGATGGACAGATCTGATGGTATAGATGATGAACAAACAATGTGATGGACAGATTTGACGATGTGATGGTGGATCAGATGGTGTGGATCGAATGGCTATGATCACTTGATGTGGATCGAGTGGCTATGACATCATGATGTAGGATCAAATTAATGGTTTGTGATGGTGATAGGGTTTTGGATGTCTACATGGGATCAGGGGGAGGAATTGGGTATGCATGGGACCAGGGGGGATTTGCAGCAAGGGATAGGGTGCATGCAAGGTAGTCTCAGGTTCATGGAGGTTCTTGGGTAGGATTCGGCTGGGTCACAATGGTTGTGGGAGGCATGCAGGTGATTGGGTTTCTGTAATGGGTGAAGGCGATGGAGTCAGATTTGTCGACGGGTGAAAGAGATTACGAGGAAAATTTGCAATGGATGGTTGGTTTGCGGGGTGGTGACGAGGGTGCTCACGGTGGGTAGCAGGAGGCGGTTATATGGGTTGTAGGTAAGTAAAAAAAAAAAAAATCTTTCTTCTTTTCTTCTTCTTCCTCCTGCTTCCCAGCTCTTTTCTTTCTCTTTCTTTCCTTCCTCTCTCCCTCTCTTTTCTTCCCCACTCAAAACCTCGAGCCCTCCCCCTCTCTCAGCTCCTTCTCGGTTCTTATATTAGGGCCAGCAGTATGGTCAGTGTGGCTCATGTATGAGGTGTGATGGTAGTAAATGGAGCAGGTAAAGTGGGTGAGAGATGGGTATTCGGGTGAGGTGTAGGGTGTAGGTGTATGGTGAGTTAGCAGTGCAGTTGGGGTAGCATAGCCTGGGGTGGAGTTTGGCGAGCGTGGCTGGTGGTTTTGGTGATGGGCAGGTGGCTTAATGAGAGCAGGTTTGGTGATAGCATGGTTGGGTGTGGGCAGGTGATCGGCGGTGCTCTCGGTTGGATTGGTCGCAGCATGTATGGGGTAAGGCTGGGTGAAGGTGAAGCAGGTTGTTCGCGGCTTTTTGGGGTAGCAGGATGGTGGTGTTGCATTGTAGGTGGAGGGAGTTGGTAGGGTGAGATGGGTGGTTGTGCTGGAGTATTATTCGGCTGGGTAGGGAGTAGTCGGCGGGGTAAGGTGGAGGGTGTTTCGGTGAGTGAGGTCCATGATCCTAAGGGTATGCATGCATGGTGGGGGTTGCTAGATTTGATTGCATGGGTTGTCGAGTAGGGTTTTTGTAGGGTATAGCATTGTAAAGGTATCGGGTAAGGTGGTTCATGCATGGTGTTTGGTGGAGTGGTTGTGTGAGTTGTCGAATGGAGGAGCTGGTGGGATTAATGGAGGTATGGTGGTATGGTGGTATGGTAGGAGGTGGCATGTGGGATGGCGAGGAGTTTGAAGGGATATGGAGTATGGGAGTTGGTAGCCGAATGGATGGTGGGTTATTATGTGTGGTGCATGGGTTCAGGTGATGTGGGGGGTGAGTTGGTTTTGGATGGAGGTGGCAGCATGGCTGCTTCCCTCCACACCCTCTCTCTCTCTCTCTCTCTCTCTCTCTCTCTCTCTCTCTCTCTCTTTTCTAACCGACTAATCCCCCTAATTCTTCATATTTATATATAAATATAATAATATATAATAATACAAAAAAAAAAAAAAAAAAAAAAAATATATATATATATATATATATATATATATATATATATATATATATATATATATATATATATATATATATATATATATATGAAGTACATGCAAATGGATTGACTTGATTCGATCCGAACCGGTCTAGGCTGGATCAGGCAAGACTGGTTGAGGTTGATTGGGTTGGACTGACTTGGGTTAAGACTTCCTTTGACTGGGGATGAAAAAAATGGGGTACTTACAGGAATGAAAGCGATGATTGAAAATATTAACAATCATTTTCTACGTTGGATCACTTTCAAGGTTTTAAGTATCGGTGAGATGATCAGCGATACGATACTTATTTATTTAAAAAAAAAAATATTGAATCGTATAGCTTCCTATCGACCGGTTTGATATATCAAATGATATCATTTGATACGTACCAATACGATACAGTAATAGACGTCACCGAGACTGGAGGAAAAAAAGAGGAGAAGACGGCTGCGGCCACCAAACTAGCAGCAGAGGCCACTGTCACTGCCGCCGCTACTAGAGCAGCAGCAGTTGCCACCGGCCAGCAGCAGCGATCATCGTCTTTGAAGAAGAAGAAAAAAAAGGAAGAGGAAGAGTGGACGAAGAAGAAGATGCTAACCTTGGATGTGCTTGGACTCATCAACAACAATAGTGGGCGACTGGGCGGTGCTTGCAAACTACATCAGCAGTGATATATTTCGACTTCACCTTCTATTGTATCTTAAGACGTGATCTTGTGTATGACCAAAGTTGTTATGTCAACAAAGCGATTTAAGGCGTTGGAGGGCCGATAGACGTCCAAGGCAAGACTAAGTGCCCTAATTTCCAAGGCACCTGGACGCCTAGGTAGTGACGCCTTGACAACACTATGTAACACTCTACGTAACTAATGTACACCACTCAAATCGATGTTAGAAAAGGATTTGATTTATATAATAAAAAAATTGCAAACAACAAGAAATTACCCTCTAATGTCCGCCTAGGCGCCGCCTTGACAACACTATGTATGACATTCTACATAACTAATGTACACCACTGAATCAAAATGTTAGAAAAGGCTTTGATTTTATATAATAAAAAAAATTGCAAACAAGAAGAAATTACTACCTAATGTCCTATAATTGGACTTTATTACTACTTATTTATTATATATTATGCTACAAAATTATATTTTGCTTGTTTCCTAAGCATTTCCATACATATCTTGCACATTTCCATGTATATCTTTAGTGTATCTTGCATATCTTAGGTATCCTTGATACAATACGATATGTTTCTGAAACTCGTTCTTATATACGATACCCGATACCAATACTTAAAACTTTGATCACTTTGTCCTTTTCCTCCCTCTCCTTTGGTATTTTATCTACCAGCAGCAGGTCTTTGTCCATGTGGCATAATCAATTTGAGACATTAACCATGTTGAAGCCATCTCCACTAATTTTCCTTGAGGAATGGAATGCGTTTTATATTTATTAGTCAGCACAGAATATGTTTCGTGCTCTATCTAATAGCACTGGCCATTTATCAACAAAAATTATCTTTTTGTTGTCTAATTTCACCTACACCCCAAGAAGTATTGCTAACATCATCTACTACCCACAGGCTTGGAAAATCATTAACTATCATCCATAATCTTTGCACCGTTAATCAAAGAGGCCCAATCCGTTAACAGAGTCCTGTTAGATGCTGATTTCAGCTGAAATAGAACTTTTGATTGACAATACTGCCCTTAGAGTAAAGGTAAAAGACAATTTTACCCTTCTTCTTTCTGTCTCTTTCTTCTTCTTCTTTCCTCTTCATGGCAGTTCCATCCCCTCTGACCTTCTGCTACCTTCTGCTCCCCAATCTGCCAAGCACACATCCGGAAATCAAAAAACAAATTGATCAGATTTTCATTCTCAAGTAAAGAAACACTGAGATGTATAACTTATGATTCCATAGAAGTCTCCAGAGGTGGAGAGTTCGCCTCTTCCTTTCCTGTTTTCATCAATCCCTCTTCAACGGATCAACCTTGAAACTAGGACTGCAACAGGTCTCTCCCGATTGATTCTTAAACTCTTGATAACCAGATAAGAATCGTAGTTCGTAGGACATGAGGTCCATTGAAAAATCCTAGACGGTTGGATCTCTGTCATTAACCCCCTCAATCAGTCTCTGTTTCAAGCACAATCAGAACCCCTGTTCTGTTCTGGTCGTAGGAGCTCTGCTTCACCGTTGGGATCTGGTGGCTTTGAGGGCTGGTGTTATGTATCCTGTCCACAGAGACACCTCCACCAGTGCCTCCCCTGATGGCGGAGACTATGTAAACCCGTTATGGATAAATGCTAGAATTGCTGCTGATACTGTGATGCAGAATATGATTCTTGGCAGCATCACGAGCTATTGGATTACATTCAGAACCTTGATCTCTACAGAAATTCTTCTCTTGGATGGGATTTTATTCTGAGTCTGATCTGATTTGGTGACCTAAACCACTTTTGAACTTCCAAACCTAAACCCATTTTGGATTCTGGATTCTCAGAGTTTAAGTGGTGGTTATTCTGACATCATATTGATTTGGAGATTGTTGTGAATTCCTACCTTAACCAAGCCAAGCTTCAGAACGTCTCCTGGGCACTTCCCATCCCTAACTGCTCCATCATCATCGTAGAATGAATTCAATCATATCTGGTTCATGAATTCTAAAAAAAGAAAAAGAAAGCAGAGTATGTATATGTACCATGACACCAAAGGAAAACCCAGCGATGACAGAGTTCTTGACGGAGACAGCGGCGAGTTGGAGAGGTGAAAGGAGGCGGTGACGGGACAAAAACGACGGTGGGGTAAAAGGAGGCGGTGATAGAGACGGTGATGGCGGGGTCGCTGTTGGTGGTTCTGGTGGTGGTGGCCTGGTTGGTGTTTGCAGTGATAATGTCACAAAAGGAAAGAAGAGAGTGAAAATGAAAGGGTTCAATAGAAGGTCAAACTAGTACATCTACCTAATTTTAAAAATTTTCAATTTATAATATGAAGGATAAAAATGTCTATCAACATTTTAAGTGATTTCCATCAGTTAAGTGGGTGCGGTTGATGATTTTTCAAACCTGTGGGTGGTAGATAATGTTAGCAATACTTCTTGGGGTGTAGGTGAACTTTTTCCTAAATAAATATATGTGTCTCCTTGTAGCTACAGTTGGCTCTAATTTTTCTTTAATAATGAATTCACTTGATAATAATTAGTTGACACCATATGTTGTTGCCTTTTTTGGTATCTGCCATTCCTCCCCCCCCCATTCCCCCCTTCGCCCTTCAACTTTTTTTTTAAGGTTTTCCCCATGTCTATAAATTCCACTTAATTTAGAGTCTGTGATATTGTTTCTTTCTGTATCTCTGATTCTCTGCCCTATTTTTGTTGCAGTTCTGAATCTTGGATTAGTTTCTTATTTTGTCATTTGGCTTTGTTTATGCCTGTTCAAGCACTACAATCTTTCTGAGCTTGTTGCTTGGTTTGGTTTCAAAACTAATCTCTGAACTTACTACTTAGCAGGATAGTACTGTATTGCAAAGTGTGCAGGGGAGCCCTATTCAAGTAATTATGAGTGGAGAAGCCCTGCTTCAAAATAATGAAAAGAATGTAACTCTTATCAGTGACCATTTGAAAGTACAAAGTTTGAAATCTAGCATGGATCTCCTACATAAAGAGGTAATTGTGGTCTCTGAAAGGAAACTGAGGACTGTTATAATCACTTCTTTTATTATTTATTATTTTAGAATTTTTATCAGCTAGAAACTCTTGTTAGTCTTGACTTCAGTAAATTTTTTCAGGGGGATATCTGATGTGACCTGCTTTAAACCTATCTCATATTCTTGCAGTTGGAAAGGATGAAGAATGAAAACTTTGCTTCGTCTCTTCCACATGATGACAATCAATGTGAACCAGCTTTTCCAGGGTTACAAAAAGAACTGCTGCAATTACACAAGGTAATATATAGACATCCTTTACCACTTCATGTCATTAAACCCTCTATGCACACTTGTAATTATTCTTCTCCTGGTTTTTGACAGGCAAACGAACAACTAGGAAGCCTATTCCCCTTCTTTAATAAATTTTCTTTGAGTGGAAATGCATTTGAAAGGGTACTTTCCTTGGAAATTGAGCTTGCAGAAGCATTGCAGGCAAAGAAAAAGTCAAGTGTCCACTTCCAGAGGTAATTCTTCACTTAGATGGTATAAATTCGAAACAAGCAAAGAGATTCAGTGCCCATGGTGGAATGCATAGAATTTTCTTCTTTTTTGTTTTATAATCTTTTCATTTGTGGAAATTTGCTTTGATTTTTCTTTTTGGGTAGATTAAAATTGTATATTAAGTGTTGTTAGGACTTCTTGGCATTCAGTTTAGACATGAATTGAAATCTGTGTACAAGTTTCAACTTCTAGAATGATACGTTTATTCAGACATTTGATGTAAGACTGCTCAACCAAAGAAGAAATTCCTAGTCCTTTTGCATTCTAGTTGGCTGATCATTCCAAAATTTGTTACTTCTGAAGGGCGACCGACATTATATTAGAGTTACCTTCAATTCAGTCGGACAGGGCGATAAAAATATTGGATAATTTAATAATTGTTCTGGCCACTCATATTGTAGTCCTTGTGTACCAAAAGATGTGCATCTAGACTTTCAGTAGAAATTTTTGTGAACCCTCTTGTCAACAACCAGTGTAGTGCCCACAACATCAAAGGAGATGCAGGATATAATATGGATCCATGTTTCCTTGATGGATGCCCAATCTAGGTTTAGAGGGAACAAATGTGCCCGACAATAATACTTCCTGGTATACAGACAACTAGCTTGGTTGGCATGAAGTTGGAACTTGTGATGCAGTGGTGTGGATTTGGCCACCAGTCCAGTGACTGTTTCACCTTGGCAAAAGATGAGTGCATACATATGTGTATGTGATTCAAATTCTTGTTTTTTCCCTCCATTCTCTGAAGTTCTTCTCCCAAGAGATCAGAGTGAGTCATCCATTTATCCTACCCCATCGCCATCCTTTCATGTTTGCAATGTATACTGCTATGCTGGGTACTCAAAGTACTCCACAGATATGCTTCTTATAGTGTTTAATGTCTTTGATTCTGTGATAAGGGTGGCGATGGGGTGGGTTAAATGGATGACCCATTCTGCTCCATTTGGTAGTGCCTAATCAGGTACTGGGTTGTGTTTCAGTTTTGTAGGCCTAGAGCTGATTTGGTTACAAAAAAATGTGACTTTCGTTGAGGACCTTGTTTATTTATTTTCTATATCTCTACTATTCTAGTTTGTCAATACTTGAAATTTCCCCACATTACCTTGTGCCCACCCTAGCCTGGCTTGTATGCTTCTGAGATCAAGTTTGTGTGGCCAAAACTTGTATGTGGCCCTATCCATTACTTGCAATGCTGTACTGGCAACAATACACCTATGTTTCTGGATTCTGTCCTGATATAACTGATGGAAGTATAATAAATTGTCATCAAGAAGCTGACACCAGTTATCTGTTTTGAATGGTTCAGCTCATTCCTGAAGCAACACAATGATGAAGAAGCTATATTCCAAAGCTTTAGAGATATCAACGAACTGATAAAAGACATGTTAGAACTGAAGGGAAGATACAGAGTAGTGGAGAATGAACTGAAAGAGATGCATGATCGTTACTCTGAACTGAGCCTCCAGTTTGCAGAGGTAGAAGGAGAAAGACAGAGACTCTTGATGACCCTCAAGAATGTTAGAGTGCCCAAGAAGTCGTCTCGCTCAAATTTCTCGTCATCAGCCACCATCAAAGACTTATCGTAGCACCGACACAAGAATGAATGGACATCCTTTATGTCCCAGAAATCACCATTGTTCTGGCCAAATAGATCCATTCTTTGGGTGCTTTCCAGGAAGAGTGGACTTCTTAGCATCTGTAAATACAAGTATCATAACTTATTGACCTTTTGAAGGCAAGGCTGAGATGTTATCTTGGTTTTGTATAAATAATAAATGCTGTCTCCCATTCTCATGGTCGGTCATAAAAACAGAGATAGGATCCCTGTCCATAAGTGGGTATATAATTCCTTGATGCTGTATAGTAAATCAAATTCTTTCATTGATAAACATTTTTATTTTGGACATGTGTCAAATAATACACCAGAGATCTTCAAGGATAAGCCTGCTATAGCCACTTAGGGTTACAAGTATTATACATGTGAGAAGCTTGAAGTGTTGGAGAATCACATTTTTTTTTAGATCCGCAGAAGAAAAAATAAAAAGAAAATAAAATACTTTAAAAATGACTATTTTTGGAGAGGAATTTTAAGGGTAAAAGCTTTTTCACCTCTGATTTCCTGGAAAGTAAGTTTTGGTCAACAATTTTCTATCTGGGAGGACTCCTGGATGCTGGAGACCTCTTGTCATGTTCACCTGGAATTTTTTCTTGAAGGCCAACATTCACCGCATTTTTTTTTCTGAAGTGTCTCAAGGGGGTTAATTAGCTACTATACGGAAGTTGTCCCCATTTAATGTGGACCCTTAAGCTGGTTGTCATATTCTATTGCCTTGTGATTTTACAAAAAAATCATATAGACTATTAGGTTTGAGAACTGAAAATTTGCATGCTTCATCTCTTCATTTATTCTTAACATTATGCAAGTTAAGTGATTTTTCAAAAAAAAAAAAAAAAAAAAAAATAAATAAATAAATAAAAAGAAAAATTAAAAGACAGTTATCTCTCCTGTAATTTACTTTATTGACCATTGACCTCCAAATGTTTCAAAAAAGATAGTTATCTCCCCTAAATAAATATTAAAATCCAAATAGCCCTAAGCGTTAAGAATATTCCATTAGATGGTAACGGTGGGAGTCCAATATTTTTTTAAAGACCAAATTACCCTTTTAAAGAGATGAACTACTTATTTTACCCTTACTATTTAATAGGGTTACTACTTCCCCATTTGCTCTCTTACATTTTTTTCGGTTTTCAAAACCTTGAATCGCCTTCTTCTTCGGAGCTCTCCGCCGCTGCAAATCCTTGAATATTGAAGCAATTTCTCTTAAAATCTCTCCAGATTTTCAATCCCTATTTTCACTCCTATCTTCCCTCATCTTTCTCCCATTCCAGTCGCCCTTAGTTGACGGCCATTTTCTCTCCTATTCTTCTTTGGTTTCTTCTCTCCTAAAATCTATCTAGATTTTCAATCCTTATTTTCACTCATATCTTCCCTCATCTTTCTCCCATTCCAATCGTCTCCTATTCTTCTTCGGTTTCTTCTCTCTTAAAATCTCTCCAGATTTTCAATCCCTATTTTCACTCCTATCTTCCCTCATCTTTCTCCCATTCCAGTCGCTCTTAGTCCACGGCCATTTTATCTCCTATTCTTCTTCGATTTCTTCTCCTACTTCCTCTCCTGGCAGATTCTGCTCTTCCCTCAATGTCAAAATAAAAAACCATGCCATTTCTCCTCCCTTTCCTAGCTCTCTCTCTCTTCAAACCCCGATTCTTCCCTTTCTTTTTTTGTTGCAACTGATTTCTCACAGGTTTTCTCCTCACCAAAATTCGGAGATCCCCAACCCCCTTTTTTTTTTCCTCCGCCATTTTCTCTCACACTTCACTCTTCTCTCTTGATTCGACAAGTACTTTAATTAACTCACCCATTATATATATCCAAAGGAATCAGGAGGGCTATCAACAGGGAAGAGCGAAGGAGAACCAGAATATGAATTTCATATTAAGAATGAGAATACAACATGATTAAATACAAATCAGAATACCAACTCATGGAAATCAAAACTAGTGCTTAATCAAGGAGTTTTGCCTCACTGGTCGCCTGTAATCATTCCGCTTGCATCTGAGTCCATCATATCATCTCTGCCAGAAAGAACATGAGGGAGAATGAGAAGAAGATGAGATTAGGGTTTATTTTAGTTGGATATAAAAGGGTTATATTGGTCTTTTAACAGTAATAAGATTTAAAGTATGGATAAAAGGTTGAGGGTAGAGTTATCCATAAAAAAATTAACTTTAACACCGTTAAAAATTGGGGCTATTTGGATTTGTTATTTAGGGGAGGTACTGTCTTTTTTGAAACCTTTGGGGGTCAACGGTCAATAAGGTAAGTTACAGGGGAGGTAACCGTCTTTTACCCAAAAAAAAATGAAAAGAACAAAATTCTTTTAATTGCATCCATTACAATATTGTCTGCCAGGAATACTAGAAACATAAAGCTTTTCCAAAACATCACCCTCAATGTCCAATCATATTTTGTTTTTTTCAGTTAATTGCCAAATGGGAGCATGATCATGATACTTGGATGTTCAACAATGACAAAAGTGATATTATTTCTGAAAACCTTTTTCAACAGAGCCAAAATGAAGTAGCTTTACTGCATCCACCAATGATGGATGTTGGACAGCTATTGTGAGCATAACACTGTTATGGCTGCTGATTTTGGATTTGGTAAAACAGGATCAGTTGCAGAGACAGAAGGAAGAGCAATCCTTGAAGGCCTCAAAAGACTCGCATGAATTGGCAAATTGCATTCAAGATGATACATGCATCTCTTGGCCATGAGAACATTTTAGCTAACTATTTCATATCAGAACTCTTATTAAATTTATTGTTAGTGTTATTCGAACAAAGAGCAATTGTTCTCTGCGCAGCGGGTTTCCTTCACTCATCAATGGGGGGAAGCAATGGCAGATTAGTCAGTAAGGGGTAGGGGAGGAGAGAGAGTGTTTGAGGAGAGGGAGAAGGTGGGTTGAAGTTTGAACTAGCTATCTATGCTTTTCATATCAAAGGGTGTTGAGGTATTTGGAAGGCCAGTAAGTATGAACTAGCTATCTATGCTTTTCATATCATTGAAACGCAACTTTAAAGTCAATGAGACCATGTTCAATACGTATAGGTTACTAGAAAAAACTCAAATGTTGAAGCAAGGGTGATTGGCTCCGGGTTACTAGGATCTGGGTAGGAATGATTTGGATTTGAAACAGTAGCTAAGCCTTTAGTCAGCCCTATCAAGAGCAAAAGACCTAGAAGAAAGGGTTATAGTCAGTAGCTAGAGCTTGAAGCTAGTGCTCCTTACAGAACAAGCAAAGCAAACCAAGCAACAGAAGCAGATTCAACAGAGGAATTACAGTTTCATTAAAGAGAGAGAAGTAAATTTGAAAGAAAAATAATGGCCAACTAAAACCGTTCAATATGAAATGAATCATTATTCATTATTCATTTGAAAAGCTATTCAACAATTACAAACCACCTCAGACCAATATTCGTTGTTTTGTTCTCTATTTTCCACCAAGGAAGATCTGTTGTATGAACCTTGACTTTCAATTTCCCTTCTCCCATACCCCCCTCCCCCTCCCCAAATATATCTTTTGGGTATTCCTTGCCCTCCATTATTGAAGGGCAACAAGGAATTCCACTACAAGAAACCACACATTCAAAACAAAGATATGCAACAGAACAAATGAGGCCTTCCGAGCTTCAAGATTCTTCGGCAGCCACTTCAGACTAAGTGCATAGCTGAACTATATAATCAGATCATCCTCCCAGCAGCCCATATACTCAAGACACATGGGAAGGCAATGACAACCAACAACATGAACGTCCTCTGGAGTCACATGATTGAGCATGAACATCTGTTCTTCTTTGGGAAGTCAGCTAGCTGTTTTTCTGTACCAAATGAGACATCATGTTAGTATTAAACAAATTTTGGGTGAGATTAGAATTCTGTGTCCAGCTATCACCATCTCTGTGCATGTCCATGCAGGTGTGTAACTATAATTGTTTTTTTGCAGTGAGATGAAAACATTCCTCAAGAACCGAAGATGCTTCAAGTGCATTTCAAGGCATGAAAAATTTATCTAAAAGACAGAATTAATGAATAGTTAGTGGAATACAAGGATTTCCTATCTATGCATTGTCTAGCGAACAGTTTAACTTACCCATTTGCATGTGTTCAAATACGAAGAAAGTAAAATGCATTGCCTACTTGATTTGGATACGAAGTGTTTCCTAAATGGTTCATACAGCAAAAGGACTCCCATGCATTGGGACTCTTACACCATTATATGTGGCAGCTTTGTAAATGCAAAAAGATATTCATGTGGACAAACCTCACCTTTCACCTACATTAAGAAGTTCAATGCCATGCAAAAGAGAACCATTGCTCATCCTTATATCCCCAAAAGATTAAAGTTATATGGGCTATTTCATATTCAGTGGCAGACATACCATAGCTGCCATATCTAGCGGAAATGCAGAATACAGGGATGTGGACGGAAAAATCACATGTGTATCTGTTGTAGAGGATCTTCTATCTAATGAACTGTGGGGAAGGGGGTATTTGTTGTAGGGAACAATCCTATAGGGTACAATATAGACGCTTCCCTGGGTCACATGAGGTGCTCCTTGCTTTGGAAGGTGGGGGGACGGACAGAGTGCTGTAAACTAGTCCTGGTTCAAGACCTGTCTTCATCTACTAAAACTATAACCATCTATCAGCGTTCCAAAGAAAAAGGGGACCAAAAAACTCAAGTGGAGAGATCATCAAGCCTCAAAAAGAAGCACCAAATTTCTTTGGTAACAAATGTCAGGAATACATTCAAAGTACTTACTAGATCAAACTTAAAAAATGTTATTGTTACCTTCAGGCACACCAAACTTTTATTGGAGACGCAAACTCATTCAACCCTTAGCAAACATTTTGACCCTCAGGGACTTAAATGGGAGTTACCACCAAGCCTCTCCATCCAAGTTATAGATTACAATCTCACAGTGTCAACTTGCAAATAATAGGGATATACCAGGAAAAAAAAAATCCTATTATAATCCTTAAAATTTTATTTATTGATTAGGAAGCAAAGTTCAAATACTGCCATATGAGCTTTCTTCTGAACTGGAACACCACAGAAGTTGCTAACCAGTCCTTAAGATTTATTTGAAATCAATCTCTTACCAGAGAAACCTATACCAACTTGATTATGAAACCTGTTATTCAACTGGGGCATTATCCAAATCTTATCCATATCCTTTTCCAATCGATGAAAAGTTTTCAGAAAAATAAGGATAGGAAGACTGGGAAGAAAGTGAACTGAGGTAATATGACATGGTTTACTAGGTACACAGCATCAGAGGAAACTGGAAAGTGGAAACAGAAGTTTAGTGTCCATTGCCAAATAGGTGGTACAAGTGTCTTTAACTCTTTTAACCCCTGAAATATTTCAAGTAATGACAACTAGTGTTCCACTTAGCAAGCATGCTACCAAATTCTGACAATGGTAGGAAAGCAAAAGGTCAAGAGAAGTATGGTCGGATTTGGCAAAAATCACACCTGAAGTTATTGTTAAAGAATGAGAAAATTATGTAGGCCTCTCTAAATTGTTGGCTGGTGCAATTGAAGCTTCCTGGAAACTTATTAAGAGAAACAGTTGGTTTTTGGTTACAGTCACAGAAGAAAGCCAAAAATATCATCCACTTGGTATAACAAGAGTGAATTAATCCAAAACTCGCTAATGGTGTTCTTACCATTTCATTGTCTAAGGAATTTATTGAGTCCAAAGCAATAGTCAAAATTCTGTTATACATTTTGCATTTCCAAAACAAATATGGTTCTCTACCTCCTGTGCATGCAAGTGAACAACAGATCTCCCTTATGCTTTCTAAGAGCCTATCAAATTCTCCAATTGGCCAGAAGCCAAGACTTTGGGTATCATTCCAAATCACTGTTTTTGTAGTTGACCAATTATGCCACTTACCAATGAGGCAATGACACTAAGATCGGATTGGCCCTGTTTTGGACTAAACTGACAATTATTTCATATCTAGCTAGCCAATTTATGATTGAAAGAAATATCAATTTTTATTGATCCATCGAACAACATCCACTTGAAAGAAAATTCCTATGAACTCATGTACCTATTGGCAAGCCATACCACGACATATATTACAAAATTATGTAAATTTTAGAGGCTCGTGAAGATTTTCCTGATGAGACTCCAGTAAGCACTCAGCATATCAGGTTGTATTATTTGCTCAAGCATACATGTGTTCTCTACAGAGAAATGGCTCCAACCAACTGATAGCCCAAAAGATCTAGTACCATGACAGAAAACAACTCGGCAACACAGAAAGAAGATTGCTGATTTACTTTTCTAGCTGTCATACAGAATTACTTGGTCATTCAATGAGAAATTTGAAACAAACAACCATATGGAAGAGAGAAAAATCACCCACATTCTGAACTAAGATCTTGCTACTTGAAAAGCTTCTTATCAATGACAATTTTGGTACTTACAACATGTCACTTTCATCTTGACATCTATTTCTAAATCTATTTTCAATTGAAACAGAATAAACACTTCCTGTCTACACCTTCTATTGTAACTGCAATCACCCCTACGTGGCTTAGAAAGGGGGAAAAAAATCTAACTGCTTCACCCCTCCACCCCAAAAAAGGAAAAAAAAAAAAAAATCTCAATGCATTAAAATACACCAATGAATTCCGTTACTCAAATGCCAACTATTTGGATATACACCAACTGTACATGACCAGGGAGGATTATTAATTCAAGCTTACTTTGAGATTAGGGGCATCACCATGCTGATCTGTTAGCCCGTCGGAATGACGACCAGGTTAACCTCAGTAAGTCATATATACAAAATTAAAATATCAACCAGTAAACAAAGTTTCTTACTAATAACAAAAACGAAATCTTGATATGTATTTTTCCTAGCAACCATTTAATATAGCACAGATATTTTAGCTAAATATAACACTTTTGCAAGCTTAATTTCCATTCTATTGACAAACATAAGATATTATATGAAGATAAAGCCGATGTTTTCAGGAAGAAATCCAATAAACCTACGATAAGTTTTACTCCGTGAATTAAATAAACAGCCTATAATGCTTTAATATATTTCTAACACTTACATAATTGATATCTTGATTCTATTTACAATTATGTAGGCAAGGGATTAACTTTAAATATTTGAAACTTGAATCATTCATAAGATAACACAAAGTCAACCAACATGCTATACTCCATGCTCAACCAGCCAATATGCACCATAAATAAGACCAAGTGAAACAAGACGCCAGGCTAAATGCTAAACCTGCTCAACCAGCCAGAGAAATGCACTCAAGATAGCACTATGCACCAAAACAACAACAATAATAAGAAATTATTTTACAGTGGGCTGTAATTAGTTGATGTAATTCTATGTTTTTCAGACTGAAGCTAAATTCACTGGACACTGTAGGAAAGAAACATGAAAGGGTCAAATGGGCTCTAAATTTGGGATTAACCCAATAATACACAGCTTTGGAAAACATTACAATTCTAAGAAAAGAAAACTCCAGGAAAATTTGCAGTTCATCTTCTGTGCCATCCAACAAAATGTATGAGACCTAGGGGTAGGTCTCAACGAATCAGTCTGAGGTTGCATCCACTAACTCCCACATCCATTCCTTTTAAGTGTACAGGTGCTGATATAATAGGCTACTAAAAGTTTGAGAGGCAAGGCGTGCTGATAATAATAGGCTACTAAAAGTTTGAGAGGCAGAGTCTCGCTATAGTCCATTGCTACGAATAATAATAAGAGATAACCAATCCTAGACAATGTTTAAACGACTTAAAGTTCAGCTTTCTACGAATAATAACAAGAGAGCCAATCCTAGAAGATGTTTAAACAACTTAAACTTCAGCAAAACCAACCATAATAAGCTATATTCTCTAAACAATGAATGCAGAGTTGATATAAATAACTTAGTTAATAACACATAAATATAATTTGGCCTCTTCCACAACACTTACAAATTATTTTATATGCTATATGAATTATTTTAAAATTAAAAAACGGTGTGCCTCTTTTTTTTTTGTTTTTTTTTTTTTTGGGGGAAGTCAGACGCCTCTTATTTTTGTCGGACTTTGACACCCACTCTGTTATCCAAGTAATGTAGCTACCCAACAGTAGTGGTAGACAGTACCCGACTGTTCAGAATAAAAATAAATTTTATAATACATTTAAAAATGGAAAACTATTCAACTAATAGAATTCTTTCAGGCTTGATGGTTTCTGGATGTATTCATGAATATATTTCTTCAGCAACTGAAAATGGACAGAAAACTAACTCAAGCATCAATAAGGTTTAAGACAGTGGACCTGGAAAAAGCTAGGTCGATAAGGTACTAAGTAACACCCCTATGAGATTTGACTCCTATCATTATAATCCAATTTACAATGCCCTATAGACTACAGAGGTAGATTTGATTCACATGGTAAGTTCCAAAAACAACTTAAGTGGTGTGTGTTGGAAAAATGAAATTAATGAGCTTCGTGAAGTACCGCCATTCTTCTCTGACAATGGAGGGCGCACAACAACATGCATAGTGGTGACTCCGCCTGGAAGTTCTCCAACTGGTACTCTGCACTGTGCAAGGGTCTTGTTGTTTTCCAATATCTTACCTGCATTGATGATCTTTAGATCACTTACTGTCCTTGGACCATTTTCTTTGCCTACAAAAAAATAAAAGGAAACTAAGTCAGAGAACTAGACAACCAATAACGAGAAAGTGAAATGGATGTTCAACATCAAAAATCATAAAAGCAATCCAATTTTTTACCATTATATTAATGTAATTCGACACCTTCATCCCCCCCTGGGGAAAAGGTTCTATGTGTGACATATCTTGAAATAAACTCATACTCTTTTTTGGTAGAGAAGAAAGCATGAAATAATGATTGAGTCACAAAGTGAAATCACACCTTACATTTCTGAGGTTCAGTCACAATCACTCTGAAGCAACATCCTTCTGAATAGACAATGAAATCGAAATCATCTAAGTCATAAGAGAATATTTGGGGGTGGCTACCTCAATAATTATAGGCCATCCGGGGCCATGTTATCACTCTGCAAGTTTCAGAAAAGAGATTCTCTATCTATCTACGAACTTAGATTTTTGAGATGCCAATGAAGTACTTGAATACAGAAACTGAAAGTTTGATAGCAAGTGAACATCTTGAAAAAGGTTGAGAACATGCCAGTGGTTAAGCCAGAATAGAAAGAAATTTTTTTTCTGTTCAGCATAACTCAAATGGTGTGGAGTGTGAACAAAAAAAACAAGAACGCAAATGGAAGTCCCATAGGGATATGATCAACAGTGAAATTATAGGTTCCAACCACCAAAACAGGAGAGAAAGAGATGCAAGGTATATACAAGAAGAGAAGATTAACATGATCCAGATGATTTGGAATCCACTCATTCAAACTAACAATAGACTTCCTAAAGACAAGTTGATCATTGGATTGGTTTTTAATATGTGCATTAAAGATAATAATTAACATACAATGACATTAGATATTCAACAATTCCAAAGAATAGAACAACTTGCCACCAGTCAAGGCTCGAGTAACCATGGAAGAATATTTGTAATTTTGTGGCATTACACAATAAAATTGTCGAGTAAAGTGTACACAATTAAAGGCAGAAAAAAAAAAACATGAAAGACTAACAATACCTTTATGGCAGATGACCAAATCTTAAGAGCAAACAATTCTTAAAAGATATCCAAATTGGAAAATCCGAATAGACCAACAAAAGGAGCTAATAGGTTGAAACTTGGATCCAATTCTAGAACTATCAATTGAAAGAAGAAGAAAGAAGCTTACAATCTATAACAAAAAAATTTAGAAGGTAAAGGTCAGAAAAAAAAAAAAATACAGAATATCAAGATCCATTGCTGCATATAAGTAATGAGTATGAATAATCTCTAACCTTTGGGCCATTCAGCAAGTATTAATTCCTTAAGAGTTCCTACTGTGGTAGTAGGACTATACTTGTTGGGTCCAACGTCGGTTCCATCGAAAAGCCTGAATTTGAGCTCAATCAATTCCTCTTTGGCCATTACGTAACCTTTAAAGACAACCCACCTGAAAACTTTTAATTCACTATAGTCCTCCTCCCCTCAAATCATAAAAATAAATTCAGGAAATCCCCACAATGACTCCTCCTGACATGTTCATCAGAAAACTCCTCCTGAATTTTTGATGCTACGTCATCACCCAGTTATCAAGTAGATTCATAGAAATCCATCATTACAAGCAAAAAACACTAGCTCTATTACCAGATTTTCTGTACAGATCCTCCAGAAAGTCCCCCCAAAACCTCTCTTTTTCCACAATATTCTCCTTCAACACCAGTTTCATCTGCCGTTACAAGAAAAACCCACCAAAACCCAGATCAATCTCCCTAATTCTAAACCAATTAAACATCAAAGAAGGAAAAAGCCACTGAATGTCCATTTAAAGTCCATTCTGAAAGGAAATAACTCTACTCCAAAGCTTGATATCCATATCTACGAAAACCCATTTCAAACCCATAAGAAATCTCTAATAATGAAGTGAAAAAGAGACACTTTCCAGCTTAACACTAACCTCCATTTTTTGTTAAAGTTGACAAGAACGCCAAATTCGAAAGTGAGGTGTTATTGCTAAAACGCGAAAGAAAGAAAATGACGTCTCCAGGGATTCCTTTTCCGAGGGAAAATAGAAGATTGATGGTGCCATTACTGTTTTATTAGGAAAACGAAATTTAATAATTCTAAACTTTGATTCGTCCAGCCGCCAGCGTACTTTGGGGACCAGACAAGGAGGAACACTAACAAAAATTATTTTAATTTCCTTTGTTAAAACAGGATTTAAGTATTTGATTACCCATTTAAAACTCATAATTAGACGAATGTCAGAACAGTGATTCAGTGAATCGTAATATCAGAATATTGAATTCCAAATTGTTTTACCCAAAAAAAAAAAAAAAAAATCCAAATTGAAAGGGCATAGGAAAGATTCTCAAGCCGCCGGCCTGGGATTTGTTTCCAAAAGGAAAATTTCGGAATTTATTGAGCGCCCGAAGAAAGGTCCGAGTGGTTTGTGTCTGTGTCTGTGGATTTGCTTTTTTTTTTTTTTAATAATCTTTTTTATCTATCTCCACTCTGAACAAAATTTCGATAAAAAAATAATACTATCGAAATTTATATACAAAATAAAATGTACCTAAGTTTGATCGAAATATTTTGGATCTGCATGGGTCAAATTCACTGTTGAAATCTTGAATTTGAATTCTAATACTTTTGGCATTGAATTTCTCCATATTATCTCTTATCGTGGCCTAATCTGGTCAGTTTTTCATCATTGGTAGTGGTAGAAGAATATTTTCATCTTGGAGTTCCTTGGGATTAAATTAGGATCTAAGAACAATGGAGGAGATATCAATCACATTCGACATTTAGGTGTAAGAGAGAGTCATTTATGAATTCCTTAGTTTCTTTCACCCCGAATAAAAGAAAACTTTCTTCGAAGATATATGTAATGTGGAAACAGTCTGTTATTCTAGAATACTAAGAGCCTAAGACCCTTTTCTTCGGAAAAAAGTTCTCCTATTGTCCCATCTTTCTGATCGTGATCTAGCAATTAGAGTCACTCAGCATGAGCAACAAGAGACGATCCAAACCCCTTTTCTTCACATAAACATATTTTTCTCTATATCTGCTTAGGTAGTTTTTCACCCCTAATGAGGTCTTAGCCTAAATCATTCGATTTTTTTGTTTTTTATTTTTATTTTTTAAGGATGTTAAAAAGAAATCTATTTAGAGTGATTTATAGTATTCATAAAACAAAGAATAGGAGGATTCAATAGCCATGGAGTGAAATTTGACCAAATTATCGTGCACACCAATGACACATGTGTAAGTTCATTGACCAAACTAATTCAGAGTTTTTTTTTTTGGTGAGAACTAATTCAGGATTTGGTGCTAACAGCAGGTAGACTTATTTTACATGATAAGCATGACGAGCACATTTTATAATACTTTATCTATCTAACCCACAAAACCCACAAAAGAGTATTTTAGGACCTGTGACCAACCTTCATCTACACCTAAAACGCAGCCATGTTTATTTTAGTCATGACAGTCATGTCAACTGAGGTAGTTAACCTGTTCTTAGTTTGATATTTTAATTGAAAGAAAGGTCAAGCTGAAAATACAGACATGGGTTAATAAATAAGCAAAAAAAAATCCCATTTGTACTAAGTTTATCATCTTGTGATTGATGTGGTGTGAAAGATTCATGCACATTTCTCCATGGGAAATTCATGACCATAAACTAAATATAGGAAAAGATTCTCTGAGATAACGGCAGAGGCTACACTGTCAACCTATCTTTCCCCTATCTTTGTCCTCTTCATGATTGGTTTTATGGTTTGGATAACTCTCTTCCAATGAATATATAATAAATGAAATAAAAAATATTTAAGACCAATCCATCAAGGGAATTAACTTCTTAAAAGTTTTTCAAATTCACTATGTAGATATCAAGTTAGATCTCTTTTCTTCTCAACATGATTTTGAGGTCATGAATTGGTGGTTTGTGACAAAGGTTAGAAGTTATCCCTCAAAAGCAAACTAGCCTCCTAAATTGACTGATGAGATGCATGATGCTGACCCTTAATTGGTTTAAGATAAAAGGCTAAATGATGATGGAGATGATGATCCTAGTAGCCATTCAATTCATGTACTTGTCATGGAAGTTATGCAATTAAGTAAGGTTAGCTTTCTGGTTGTGTGGATCCTGTGGTATCCTGTGCTAACGCAGGATTCAGTGGGAGGGCATGCATAACCATTAACCACATAAGTATCCAAGAGGGAGGGATAGGGGTCAATTCACAAGTTATGTGAGAGGATGCATGAGGACACAACTTGACAGAAAACTTTTTCCCGTTAACTATATATGTCGATTCATTCCCATTAACTATACATGGAACATTGGGAACAAAACGAATGCCACCAGATGGCTACTACTGAGTTCAAATCACCTGCATGTACTTATAATTTTCCTAGGATCTTATCAACATCAATGTGGCGTGGAAGATTCATGTACGTTGGCTGTTGGGAAATCTATGCCCATAAAACAAATATAGGAAAAGATTCTCGGAGATGACGGCAAGGCTACATAGTCAACCTCTCTCTCCCCCCTTGCTCCCTATTAACGAACTGTTGTGCTCTCCATGATTGGTTTTGTGGCTTGGATAACTCTCTCCCAAAAAAATATAATAAATGAAATAAAAAAAAATTGGGACCAATGGATCAAGAGAATTAACTTGTTAAATTTTTTCAAGTTCATGTTGTAGCTATCAAGTTAGATCTCTTTTCTTCTCAACATGATTTTGAGGTCATGAATTGGTGGTTTATGATAAAGGTTAGAAGTTACCCCTCAAAAGAAAACTAGCCTCCCAAAGACAATGAGATGCATGATGGTGACCCTTAATGGGTTTAAGATTAAGGCTAAATTGATGATGAGGATGAAGACTCTAATCATTCGATCCCTGTGCTAGTTATGGAAGTTATGCAATAAGATAAAGGGTTGAGGTTTCCTATTTGGCTGCGTCCAATGGGAGGGCAAGTACAACCACACAAGTATCCAAGAAGAGGGTTGGGGGTCAAATCACAAACCATGTGAGAAGGCGCATGAGGAGGGCAAGTACAACCACACAAGTATCCAAGAAGAGGGTTGGGGGTCAAATCACAAGCCATGTGAGAGGGCGCATGAAGACACTGCCAAACACCAAACTTTTTCCCATTAACCATATATGGAAAATTAGAAACAAGACAAATGCCACCAGATGGCTATTGTTGAGTTCAGATCACCTGCATATACTTATAATCCTCTTGGGATCCCATCACCATTGATGTGGTGTGGGACCTATCTCTGGAATATGGGATCTATTGGTTTCGAAGGGTAATGCAATCTCAAAAAAGATACAAGTACATGCAGGTGAAATATTTCCATTAATACTATGTATTTGGTTTTCTTTTGAGCTAAAATCACTTATACCTATAATGTGGACCCAATTGATTCAACTCCCATCCCTCCTCCAGACCTTTTCCTGGGGTGAGAGGGGTGGGGAAATTTGAATTATCATTCCCTGGGAAATATTTCTCCCATTTCTAGTGGTAGAAGATAGAAGGCAATAACAAGGGTTAAGGTCTTGGGAACAGATTGGTGGAATTGGTCAGCTTATCATGAAAAAAATATGAGAAAAGATCACTGTCCGGCAATGTTCCCTTGTCTTCCTTACCCATGACACTGTCTTTCTAAGTCATTATTTTGACCACACAGGATGGCATAAGATCACCTAACAATAGTCATCAATGACAACAATTTCAACTATTTGAAAATCCATAGAACCTTACATGTTCTAAGTACCCAGCCTGCCCGGTACTAGAAGCATATTTTAGTATTCAGCCTTAGGCATGGAGCGGCCCCAGCCGATCCTAGTCAGATTGGTCCAGATCGATCGGGATGAATGGCCATAAAAAAACCCTAGAATCGGCTTAATTGTGTGAAAAATCGGCCAAAATCATGCTGCATTGGGGTGTTATACGCGATGGGGTTTGGAATCCCTCTTACATTCTCTCTCTTCTCTAACATGTGGCCCTTCGTATGTCACTTCCTCCCGTGTGTCCACTAGCTGAATGCCAGTATCCCTTGCCCAAAAAATATAGAATAAAACATGAAAACATAAATAAGAAATCTCATAAAGGGATACCATTGCCACAACACTGTTTTGCCATAGTTTCTAGATTTTGACCAGTTGTAAACAGTAATTTGGATACCTATGAATCAGAAATGTTCAAATTGGCTACAAGAGATCATACAACAAGAACATGTTACCTTGTAAATTCACCTCTGTCAGGTTCCATTATGTCAGCAGTGGGAGATGCAGGTTCTACATAAACAAGGCTTGGAACCCTTCAATAACAGGAATTACTCACTGTGGTCTATTCTAAGGAAGCATTTGATGGTATGAAGTCTGAATAGTAGCAGGGTCTGTATAATAGACTAATCTGAAACCCTAAAGACAGAAAAGTGAATGAACCTCAGTAATACCATGGAAAGGTTGTTTTTTTACTGCATACACCCACTATCCAGATTCCAATTTTTTTTTTTTTTTTTTTTTCCATTTCTACACACTACAGATGAAGATAGTGAAAAGGTAGTAATGATAGTGACAATCCTGATTGTTTCATTGCTCAGACAATTTATAATCAATGACATAAAGACACATAATCCTAATGATAGATATGCTTTCTGAGACCTAGATGTGATAGAATCTTATTCTAAGGAAGCATTTGATGTTATGAGTCTGATTAGTAGCAGGGTCTGTATAATAGACTAATCTGAAACCCTAAAGTGAATGAACCTCAATAATATTATGGAAAGGTTAAGATAGTTTTTGTAAAATCCTGTATTTTACTGCATACACCCACTATCCAGATTCTAGATTTTTTTTTCCCATTCTAAACACTACAGATGAAGATAGTGAAAAGGTAGTAATGACAGTGACAATCCTGAGGTTTCATTGCTCAAACAATTTAAATCTATGACATAAAGACACATATCCTACTGATAGAAATGCTTTCTGAGACCTAGATGTGATGGAATCTTAAGTGGGAATTTCTGGGTCAGTGCTAATATTCTGCAAGCAATTTGAGTGATAAATACTGAAGAAATTGAGATTCTTATTCTTCATATAACAATCAATCAGGAACAACTGAAGACATATTCCACAATTTATATAAGAAACTCTAATCACCTTTTTACTAGTGGAGAACTTATGCACACCATTCTATCCCTGTAATGGGGTTCCAAATCTACACACTACAATGGAATTCTTAAGGGATGTCAATTAGCTTTTTTGTAAAGGTTGTCGTGCAAAACCCATCTTGCCCTTCTCGTCTCAAATATCAAAACTGCACCTTTGTATATTGTGGTTTCCGTGATGGCCCAATGAGTGTACACTAAAAGAATTCGGTGTCAAAGTCAAAAAGGCATTGATAGCAATCGGTGTCAAGTAGGATAGACCAGTCTGTAAACTCTAAAAAACGCCAAACCAATGACCAAGGTAGCTTGCAATTCACAAAAATAACTATATCCCACAAAAAAAAAGAAAAAAAAAGAAAAAAGAAAAAAAAAACTGTAGACTGTAGTCTAGTGTAACTGTCTCAGTGCTAATTTGCTTAAATACCCGCCAGCCAATCAAGCAGCTAATTTAGGCAACTGAATTTTCAAACAGGCAGTCGTGAATGAGGAGTGATACCCTGAATATTTTTTTAATACACCTACAAGAAATGCTAAGTGATCATCATCAGCTCTCTCAGTTCAAGGAATCTATTTGAGTTTTGAAGAGGACCTACAATAGAGGCAATAAATCAAACAGATAGTGCCCAGCCATAATGATGCTGGGTTTGGACAAGCCTCTCAATCACGGCAGAGAAAATGATTTCAACTTGCAGATGGGCCCTCCATATATGCAATCCAACATGGAACAGTGGGTTCGTGCTTAATTTCGACAAGACTTGCAGAGTTCATGATAAGGATAAGGAGGGTGAGTTTTGTTAATGGTAAGATTGTGATATATGTAACTTGGTGGTCATGAGTTCGAAATACGAAAATAATTTCTCTGCAGAATAAGGCTGTATACATTATGCCCCTTCCCAAATCTCCTCTGCACTACTGTGCCAGAGTCTTCTGCACTCGAAGTCCTTTTATTTTTGAGAAAAAAACAATTACCTCTCTTGTACTATAACTTAATGACAATTGCCCCTTAAAGTTTCAGGAAAAGACAAAATACCTTCTCTAGACATACTATTAAAATACAAATAGACCCACACCGTTAAGAATATTCCATTAAAACTTGAGGGTGGGAGGTCTATTTTTTTTAATGACTAAATTAACCCTTTACAAGAGTTTACCAAAAAAAAAAAAAAAAAAAAAGGTAAAAGACAGTTACCTCCCTTATAACTTACCTTATTGACCGTTGAACCTCAAAGGTTTCAAAAAAGACAGTTACCTCCCCTAAATAACTATTAAAATCTAAATAACACCAATTTTTAACGGTGTTAAAGTTAAATTTTTTATGGACAATTCTACCCTCAATCTTTTATCCATACTTTAAATCTTATTACTGTTAAAAGATCAATATAACCCTTTTATATCCAACTAAAATAAACCTTAATCTCATCTTCTTCTCATTCTCCCTCACGTTCTTTTCGGCGGAGATGATATGATGGACTCAGATGCAAGCGGAACGATTACAGGAGACCAGTGAGGCAAAACTCCTTGATTAAGCACTAGTTTTGATTTCCATGAGTTGATATTCTGATTTGTGTTTAGTCATGTTGGATTCTCATTCTTAATATGAAATTCATATTTTGGTTCTTCTTCGCTCTTCCCTGTTGACAGCTCTCCTGATTCCTTTGGATATATATAATGGGTGAGTTAATTAAAGTACTTGTCGAATCAAGAGAGAAGAGTGAGGTGTGAGAGAAAATGGCGGAGGAAAAAAAGGGGTTGGGGATCTCCGAATTTTGGTGAGGAGAAAACCTGCGAGAAATCAGTTACAGTAGAAAAAAAGGGGAAGAATCGGGGTTTGAAGAGAGAGAAAGCTAGGAAAGGGAGGAGAAATGACATGGTTTTTTATTTCGACATTGAGGGAAGAACAGAATCTGCCAGGAGAGGAAGTAGGAGAAGAAACCGAAGAAGAATATGAGATAAAATAGCCGTGGACTAAGAGCGACTGGAATGGGAGATAGATGAGGGAAGATAGGAATGAAAATAGGGTTTGAAAATCTGGGGAGATTTTAGGAGAGAAGAAACCGAAGAAGAATAGGAGACGATTGGAATGGGAGAAAGATGAGGGAAGATATGAGTGAAAATATGGATTGAAAATCTGGAGAGATTTTAGAAGAAATTGCTACAACATTCAAGGATTTGCAGTGGCGGAGAGCTCCGAAGAAGAAGGCGATCAAGGGTTTGAAAATCGAAAAAAAATGTAAGAGAGCAAATGGGGAAGTAGTAACCCTATTAAATAGTAAGGGTAAAATAGTTAGTTCATCTCTCTAAAAAGGTAATTTGATCTTTAAAAAATATTGGACTCCCACCGTTATCATCTAATGGAATATTCTTAATGCTTGGGGCTATTTGGATTTTAATAGCTATTTAAGGGAGGTGACTGTCTTTTTTGAAACCTTTGGGTTCAACGGTCAATAAAGAAAATTACAAGGGAGACAACTGTCTTTTACCCAAAAAAAAATTAACCCTAGCTTCTCCTCCATTAACTCTCGGCAACAGGTTGCAGCTGCGATTTGGCGACAATCCATTTTCAATCCCCTGCTTAAAACATCCAAAATCAATCTCAATCCCCCATTCTCGATAATCTCTGTTTTGCAGTTGGAATCCTTGGATAGATTCAGTAGGGCTGCGACTAAATTCTCTTGGATTGACGGGTCAGTAGAAAAAAGCAGCATCGGTAGAGAAGGAATCGTACTAAACCTTCATCATTTGCTTCATCCATCCATAAGTAGGGCTTTGTTGGTTTCCAGTAGATTTCTAACCCTGTAAGAAGAAAGAAGAAGAGATTAGGGTTCTGGCCATCAAATATCTAACTTTCAGATTATATATCCTTTTTATTCTTTATTCCTCCTATTGAGAAGGGATTTTTCTTCTTCTTATCTTCTCTGTAGATTTTGATAATTTAGAAAACGTTAAAATTAAAATCTGTATATTCTTTCCTCTTTCTTTTTCTGTAATCGATATCATTTTCTAGGATTTTGGCTGGAACAACTTATTTTCATGAAATTTCAGGCTACTAATCATTTTATTTGAGATCATCACCTGTATTTTGTTGTAGAAAATCGCTAAATACCCAATCTTTAAGTTCATCCCTTGTGATCGGCTTCAGATAACAATTTCCAAAGTTTTTCAAAAGATTATGGTATGGAGTTTGTTGCTTTGCCCTGTTCTCCTACTAACAAACAAATCCAACGAAATCCCAAGAGAAATCTCCACCAAGAGAAATCTCCATGGCAGAGGTCTCTTGTCAGGTCCTGCTCCATATGTCTCTCCATCGCTTTTGTTTCATGTTTTGCTCAAAACCAATAGCAATAGCAATCACAATCACCTGAATGATCATGGAAGTCCAGTCTAAAACCAGAGGACCCTGAAACGCAAGTTCGTCGCCACGTCATGGGCCACCACCTGTAGCAAAAGAAGAAACAAGAGTTACTGTGAAAATCACAACCAAAATTGAAGAAAATTATGTCAGATAAACAAAGTTACTGTGAATGAGAAATTTCTTCAGTCTGCTAATCTGACTGTTGATACTGTTGATTTGAAAAATCTGTGAAAAATAGAGCAAAACCCCAGCTATTGTAGAACTAGAACTCCTGCAACTGAGTCCAATGAGAAGAAGCATTATCGCTTGCAACTTTTGAATAAAAAACTTCAAAAAAAAAAAAAAAAAAAAACTCAGAGTAAAAATCTTTATCTGAAGAAGCAGTTGACGGGAAAAGAACCAGCAGCTGAAGAAGCCAGTGGTTCACCTAACCCGGTGGATTTATTCCGCTGCTCCTCCGTTTTCAATCCATCTTCAATCCCCCAATATTCACCTTCTTCTTCCTAACCCGCCGCTGGCGAAATTTTCTGGCCTCTGAAATACCTTGGACTTCCACCCTCGCCGGAGTCTTCTGACCCCCAGTTTCACCATCGTCCATGGCTTGCGGACAGTCTTGCCAAACATCTACCGATTTAAGGCCGCCAACAAGCGGCTGATCTGCTGATATCGTTCTCCCAAGTCCAACTCTGTTTTTAACCCCTTCATTTTCGGTCGCAGGCAGTAGTCGAGCTTGAGCTCTGCTTCTAGTTCAGATCTCCATCTTGCGATCTCGACGATGGGAGGTTCCCTTCCCAAACCGAGAAGATTACAAACCTTTTAAAAATGGCATATGATTGAAAATTTGAATTCTATATAAGGGTATAATTGTCTAAAAAAAATATAACTTTAAAATCATGATAAATTAGAATTGTTTGTCTTTTCTTCAAACTTTGGAGTCACTGACATAACTGTCTTTTTCTTTTTATTTATTAATTAATTTATTTATTTATTTTACAGAGTTCATGAAGCAACAGCCAGAGTGTCAACTAGGCAACTGTTCATTATCAAAGATAGGGAAGGGATGGACTTGGATGGTTTTTTTAATGGAATATTGATGTTTCAATCATGTGACAATTAGCCTTTTCACCGGGTGTTCGAAGGATCCAAATCGTCTCATTCCTGAAATTCAAGAGGCGTGGCGGCGACCCCAATGGATGGTCGCCACGTGGGGGTCGGATGAATCTGACCCATCCGTTCGAGCCGACAAGCTGAGCCGACAAGAGAGTGTCGGCTCGAACGGAGGGGTCGGATTCATCCGACCCCCACGTGGCGACCATCTAGTGGGGTTGCCACCACGCCTCCTAAATCTCAAGGATGAGACGATTTGAATCCGTGTTGGAACCATCAGATCTTACAATATCTGGCCACCCTTTCCCTTGAAATACAAAACTACCTCTGTATATCTGGTTTTTGTAAAACCAATGAGTATGCATTAAGGGGAATCAATGACACTAAATTTTGTCACCAAACCGGTGACATTTAATTGGGGAAAACAAGTTGTCAACCAGGTAGGTGACAATTAACAATTTCATCGAATGTCTGAATTGTCAGATCTTATGGCAACCCCTTCCCCTTAAATACCAAAACTGCCCCTATACATTGTGATTTCTGTGAGAACTCAAAGAGTGAATTGAAGTGTATCGGTGACACCAAATTTTGTCACTGGATTGGTTGCTTTTGGCTGGACCCTACTTACTGATATATTGAACCATGAAAAGGTGTTGTGTTTTATCCGGACCCAAATCCTATCCTGTCATTGGAGAGGTGTCAATAGTAATCGTACGGCTAGAGTGCACCCGGCGCAAATCATGGCTGGCACGATTTGCTTCCGTTTTATCCTTCTCAAATTTCCAACATAGGAATGAGTCACCAAGGCCATCAGAATTTTGTAGGGCTGCTTGGTTGGATGTAAAAGTGATGTAAAATTTTGAATTTTTATAATCTAACACAAATTATTAAGGGGTGTGAACCTTGCCTATCGTTGTCCAATGATCCCATCTTTGATACATTTGAATCCATTAATAAAAGACCAATGTTCCTCGATGAATCCAAGAATTCTTACATAAAAAATAGATCATATTAATTAATTATTCAAGATCAGTATTTTTTTTTTAATCTTGGCTGCATTGCATGTTTCATTTTGACTTGAAATCTCAACCAATCACCTCATTCCATTATTAAAAATTCCAAGATAATGCTCTTCAATGGAAATCTTTGACCAAATCTTTAGTTCCTCCACCATGTCTTCACCCTTCACTTTCTTTTTCCCCCCATTACTCTCTAAAAAATAATTAAGGGTCTCTTTGATATGTATTATAGAATTAAATATATAATACATTATGACAAATATAGTTATTTGGTATACTTTATGATGTTTATTTATACTTACAATAAATTAATATAACTTAAAATATACAAATATACTAGAAAGTATTTATCATTATTGTGATAATCTATTGTTATTTTTTTATGTCTAGTGGTCCTAAACTGTTATTATTTATAATTCATTAATTTTTTTATAATAAATTAATTATTATAAATAACTCATAAACATAAATATAAACTATATCAAAGACCAGCAAATGTTACAATCTAAAATACTGTTCTCTATTTTAATAATTTTTCCATTTTGAATTCCTTTTGATTCATTGTTGGCACGATATTATTTTCATGGAGACAATACTGAATATTTTGGTTCTTTTGTTTTATTTATAGGATTCAGCTGATCCTATAGATACCATTACAAGTTGGCAGCGTGTAATGCCCTGATCATACTTTTTACTCGTTTTCTGTTTTCAATGTGCGAGCAATAATACTTTTCAAACTTACGGTTACCATGAAAAATCCCAACTTTAGAGAAGTCAAGATCTGGCCATGTTCATGGACGCAGAAAATAAACAGCAACAGATGCACAGCATTCTCTTTTCAATGATGGATCCTATTGCCAGAAAGAATCCAACAGTGACAGGAACCTATTTTACAGCTTTGGAGATATTGCAGCAATGGAGGCGTATGCCATTAGAGAAGCACCAAGGATCCTGGAGCAATACCATGCTCCGTGGGATATGAATGTATTTGATATCTTCTTGGATGTAATTTCAAACTTTCCTTTCATATCCACTTACCTTTGTTTCTAGTAATATAATTGTTAATGTCCAAAGATTATAGCTAATAGAGGGCATGTTAACAAACTACCAGAGCTATTTAGCAGGACACTTGTCTCTAGAAAAATAACTACATATTTTACTTTGAACCCAGAGAGAGAGAGAATCTCTCACTGTACTGTTGTTCTATAACAACAGTAAACCTAATTCCACTTCACATAAGTTTCAGTCACACACAACTTGCAAACAAACTGGAATCCTAGATTGCTTTAGCACTCAGATTTAGTCACAAGGGCTTAGTTTGGTTGCAATGGGAATGAAAGGGAAGGGCAGCCAAAATTTTCAAATCTAAAAGGGAAACTGTTATAGCCTATAATACAACATGATTGTATAAATTACTTTAATTTCTTATCATATTTAGTAATCATACCTATTTTATGTAAAATTTATTTTACTTTCCAAATACAAAGGATTTGGATGCAAAGTAAAAAGTGCCAAGTTTAAAACTCAATATGGAATGATTAGAGTTAGTTATATAGTCATATTATGGTATGTGCTGTAATTATTACAAAAGTTTCTTTAAGTTTAAAAATTTTCACTTCCCTTCCCCTTGCAACCAATCAAAGCCAAGGTAATTAATTCTCTTTGTCCTTGTGTAGAACTTCCAAGTCACAAATTGTTCACAGAAACAGAGGTACACTCAGATCCTTAGTTCATTTTAAAACAGAAGCAATTCCAATTTCTGCAAATAAGTACAGAAAGTACCAGACTATAGCAATTTTACTGGTCACAGAACAGAAAATAAAAGTTTTAACATGTCCACATAAAGCTATAATAATGTAGTAACAAGGTAGAAGCACAGTATTGCAGCTCTAAATAAGGCAGTTCTCCCTCTTTACAAACCTAATTTTCAGATATCTTGCAAGAATTTTACAAATTAGATACAAGAAAAGAGAATATATATCACTTAAATTGCCAACCCTCAATCAAGGAGAAGAGGATAGCGTATGCCCCTCTAGCAGATGTTTACTACGCCATGCCTGCTTCAACATCTTATGAATCGATTTGTGCAGAAAGATCCTCAGATTTTTTTTTTTTTTCGGGTAAAAAAAAAATCCTCAGGTTCAAAGAGGAAGTAACCCTCTTCATATGCACCAAATAAGATGTCACATTAGAATTTGCTAATGAAACTTCTAGAAGAATTATTCCTAACCTCTGCCAGTCCAACAAGTTGTATCAGCAGTCCAATTAAGATGATTGACCACCCTCCCTGCAGGCTGCAACAATACAATGACAGCAGCAACGCCACTATGATTTCATGACGCCCAGATAAATCAAACATCTGGTAAGAAAAGGTGACCCAAAACCATTTGTGACCTTTATCCTCTACAATCAAGTCCTGGTGTAAGCTGACTAATCCTATCAGATATCAAGTACTTGACAGCTGACCAGCTCAGCAGACCCAAAATTCCGAAGAGCAATAACCTTCCAGGTTTCAGTTTCTGATTCTGCCGTTGAGTCACATGGGTGATAACCAGAGTCTGCTGGAGTTACTGGCAGCACATCAGAAGGCATGGATGAACCACAGGCAGGGAAACTTGCTCCCATGGTTCTTCCTGAAGAAGACGAAGTTGATGGAGAAGAACTTAGTCCATTATGGATGTCAGCCTGCAGAACTGCAATTTGATGGTTGGCATCTTTCGTTATGACATGAAGCCTCCCTAAAAAACCAGCAAGTAAATATGGAGTCTCTGAATCAGTGAAATCCCGAATAGGAACCTTCCCTACAATTACTTTCCATGCATCCTCTTGGTGATCATAAACCTTGATCTTACCACTATCTAGAGAACTAGACGGATCCAATGCATAGAGCTCCTCGTCTACTACAACACTCAATTTAGTTCCTGCTTGCCTTGCGGGCCAACCCTCTCCCATTCCAACTGGCATTTCAACCCATGATTCTGTTTCAGGGTCATAGATCTCTCCTCCAACATCAACAAAAAAAGGCCAAGAATACAGACTCTGGGGCACACATAACCTTCCCCGGTACGAAGTCATCCCAGTAGCAATAGGCTTTAGCATGTCAGCCAAAAAGGCAGTTGGCAAAACCTGAGCTTTTGAGAATGGCATGCTTGGTACTTGAGACCACACCCCAGCATGAGGGTCAAATACTTCAGCAGATTGAAGAGGAGTCAGAGCACCACCACGACCCCTACTAACCCCTCCAACGACATAAAGCTTGTTGTTCAAGATGCCTGTCTTACAATATGCCCTACCAATGGACATAGAGCTCACTTCACCCCACACATTAAGAACTGGATCAAATCGCCAGACACACCTCATAGCTGAAGATCGAGAGAATCCACCTAACACAAAGAGGCAGCCATCAACAGCCCCAATAGCACAACCACAAAAGGGCAATCGATCAAATACATCCTTCTGTCCGAGCCAGCTCCTGATGACATCTGCAATCTTGATACTTGACCCAATAACATTCCACATCCGAAGAGCAGATAACCCCTTCTTAGGCTCTTCTTCATGATCAACATTGGGCATTGGTGGAAGCCGTTGCCATTTTCTGGACAACGGGTCCAATGCATGCCATAAAAGCTTATCATCATCAACCTTAGTCAATATATAAAGCCATTCTTCTGTTGTGCCAAGTTCTTTTCGCAAATTGAAAAGTTCAGGACTTGTAATGGCAATTTTCCAGCTCCGTGACACCTTCTTCATACTCAAGTAACAAATCCTGGGGACTCTAGATAGAATCTGCATTGATATCTCATCTGGAAGACTGGGAATTAGTCTCGGATTCTCATCATTAAAGCCTGATAATATCCTTTGCCTCTTGCAGTTTTCATTTTGTAAAACTTCACTATAATCGCTAGTCCTGTTACCAGCCAAACTCAGAATTGCCCCCATTAAGAACTTTCTGATCACTTAATATCAAGAAGGAATCTGGGCTCTCCAATCGTCTGAATATATTGCATACACGGAACAAGTCATCACATCGTGTTACAGGATGCTAAACTAAACTCAGAAAGAGAAACAAATAAAAAGGGGGAGAGGGAGGAGAAACAAACAACAAACAGTATAGATAGATTCAGGAGGAAGGCTACAAAATGAAAGTTTGACCATTACAAATTTTGCTAAATCTCCATATGCAGGATATCATCATTCACAAATTTCCCTAGAATATTCATTGAAAAAAAAAAAAAAAAAGAAAGAAGAAGAAACACAAGCCAACATCAATGAACGGAACACTAAAAATTCTGAAATTTACTAAAAAATTCACACAAATCGGCAATTGAAGATTCAGGATCTCACCCTGTTACATCACCCTGTTACATAAAAGAGAGAAGAAAAACCCAAACATGTTAAATGGTAAAAAAAATAAAAAAAAAAAGTCAAACGTTTTCAGTTTATTCCGATCATCAACAAACGATCAACAAAACTAAAAATAAAAACATAGACTATAGATCAATTGTACCCTATAATCTGCTAAACCTGCGTTCTTTCTAGTACCCTCACAGGCAGAGAAGAAGAAACAAAAACCCTAATTCCCCAACACAATCGAACCGAAAACGAACCAAAGTACCGAGCCACAATCCTAAAACGCCATTAATCATCCAAAAAATACAAAACCAAACCCTAAAAGCAGTATTCATGCAAAAGAAGGAAACCTCATGAAGCAGAACGAAATTTCGAGCAGGAAAATCCACAGAATCTGTGAATCTAATTCTACATTACCTCAACAAGTGAACTGAATTAAATCGACAAGAAAATTACCTGTCAGAAGGTTCGAATCAGAAAAAAATCTCAACCCGTTACGCTCGTGTATGTCATTTGTTTTGCGGGGTACCAGGTTCTTGTTTTAATGGCCAAATCCAAAGTTGCCGACTGCTAGCAAATCTGCATCTTTATGCGTGCTGATTCAGTATAGTTCCATCAGATTCGATTGAAGTCTAAATCGTTAGATTTCGTAATCAAAATTTTGAACAGTAAGATATTCGAATCCGATCATCCTAGTTAGCAGGTGCAACGAACCGTTCTGAGTTTTTTTTTTCTAAGATGACGAAATACATAGAAGACGACAACTGTCCTCTCCCACAGACAAGGAAAGGGATATGTGATCGTATCCGTCCGATTAATCCGTGAACAGTATGTGCAACGCACAAACGGACGTGCATAAATGCGGACATTTGGTGCTTACGTCACATTTTATTGGCAAAAGTATACGGTCAGCCGGATTCACATCGTCTCCTCCGAATCATTCTGGGAGGACGGTGGCAACCTTCTTTGGATGGTTGCCACGTGGTTCTCGGTGAATCCGAGACCCACGTCTGAGCCGACACCCCCTTGTTGGCTTGGCTTGTCGACTGGGTGTCGGTTCGGACGTGGGTCTCAAATTCACCGAGAGCCACGTGACAACCTTCCTCGACAACCATCCGAGGAAGGTTGCCACCGTCCTCCCAGAACCACTAGGAGGAGACAATGTAAATCCTTGGAGAACCACCAAATTGATCGGCTCGTATTAGAAACAAAGAAAAAACATCTAGGCTCTTTATGTAAGTACTCCAGGTGGGTACAAGAAATAAAACCACCATATTCGTAGAAATATGATTTTTTCTTATCATTACCATATTGGTTTGGTATGGTTTTAATAGAGTATGGGTTTCAGTTTCTAATTCGATACAAAATGTGATTTTAATTCGATACAAATTTGAGTATGGGTATACTTAAAAGTCGTTTAAGATTCTAATTCTATCCTTGTGCAGACTATGGAGTGGAACACAATAGCTAGTGGTGGATCGTTTGTTTTAAGACCCATTTTGGGTATTTCATTCAAAAGAATGGGGTAGAAATGGTACTGCACAAGATCCGTTTGTCTAAAGAGGAGACACCTCTAGATAAGGATCCAACTTGTCCTTCAGTCATAGGAGAGGACATCGGTATGCACGTCAGGTGAATGTCAGTCATGCGATCACGACTGGTGCAACTGGTTGATAGAAGATGACGTTTATCCTTTGGATATTATCGTACAATTCATGTACACGTCACGATCTGCGGAATAAATTTTTTTTCTACAAAAAAAAAAGAAAAAAAGAAAAAAGAAAAAGAAAAGGGATGATTTACTTATGGACTTATTGAAAAAAACTCTTTATGTATTTTGTGGCAGGGTTATTTAGATGAATTCTTGATGTGAAATTCATTCTCGTGCGGCTAGGGTGGTGTGGGAGATTCTTTTCAGATTGACGACAGAGGAAATCTTTTTCGTAAATAAGTTAAATAATATGGGTTGAGCTCATAACCATACCCAAATTTCCTTCCTTCATATAATAGAGGATTCTTTAATGGGTTTTTCTTACTAACCCAATTTAGTGTCTATCAGATCGACCCAAAACCTTCCCCTTATTTACGTAGTTCTCTACTTACTCCCTATTTACAAATTGCCCAAAAAACCTTCTTATTTTTGCCGCCCTTAATCCCTATCCCTAAAAAAAAATCGATGTCAAAGCTTCTTGACACTTGCTCGCGTCAACATGCAAGACCCTTCTCATAAAGGATAGATATAATATTATACAAGCCTAATTTAAAAAAAAAAAAAAAAATTACATATAGCCCTTTATATTATTAGGTTGATGTAGGATAGAACTTCTTGAGTGTAAATGAGAATATACCTAAATATCTTGTCTTGTTTATATTTTAGTCCATATAGGGTTGTATGCGTATGGATTGTTTTCACAATAAATAAATAAATATATATTTATATAGATGGATTCTGATGTGTTAGACATTCTTCTAGAAATAAATTGATAAATTAATATTATATTATGGGAGAGGGTTTTCACAATATTATTGTACAGAGAATCTTTCACAATGCATAAATAAATATGTAAAAATTAATATCTTTAATGGAGTCCACAAGATCAAGGAAAAAAGAGAAAAATATTAAGAATAAGAAGATAGTGTGATTTATGGGAAAGAATCCTCACACGTTGTGGGGAACACCTCTTAGGTAATATATACTTTTGTAATAAATGTGTATGAGGAATTTACAAGTATAATTCATATTGATGGCTCTGTCAATTGATTTTTAGAGTATACAAACCATAAGGTAACTTTACCAACAATCAAATGATATGAGTATTGTCTTACTGCGATAAAAATATTTATTACAAAAGCGTATAAAAAATGGTGACTCAGATGCTTTCTTCAAATCTATGGGGCTTTTCAAAACAAGACATCTTTCCAAGATAGAAGTTTGTGGTACCAACATCAACATAGTTTGCATACTATGTAAATTTAGATCGGGTGTTCTCCATTAAATACCAATGTATCTTTCATATTGGGAATTTTACCAAAAGGTACAAAAAACTTGGACCTTTCCTTCACAAATTACACCCAATGGTACATTATCATTATTTTTTCAATTTAATTTTAAATCTACCTTCCAGATACAATATACTAAGATGACTTAATTGGATATTAAATGGTTGTTAATAGTATATTAATATTTTAATGCATGTATTTAATTCTAACATCCGCATGGCCCGAGCTAGGTTTGGACTTGTCCTGGTTCATTAGAGAATCAGGCTGATGCTCTTAAATTTGTAATGGTCATAACTTGAGGTTCTGAACTCCGATTGAGATGCCTTTTGCACTTTTTCGAAGCCCTCAAGGAATATTAAGTCATTGTGACCTTATCTCACATTTGAAAGTTTTGACTTTTGAATTGACTGGGTCAACTCTTGTCAAGGGTATTTTGCTAATTTTAACCATTGTGGCAAGAATCTAAGAAATGGTTCTTAGCATAGGCTGAGGGTTTATGGGACACTTGGGAGTTGGGATCCAATGATTGGATTCTAAACCCGTAGAATGCGGGACTTTAGGTCTCCTGATGGCCGTTCAGGGTTATGACAAAACTGGGTGTTTACCAGTACCAACATCCACAAAGTTTTGCATACTATATAAGTTCGAGGAAAGGTGTTTTAAGGTTCTTATTGGAGAATTATATGCTATATGTTTGGGGTTTATAGCACATTAGGTTGTTTTGAAAATCTAGTTTTCATATAGTTCGATTGGAATCGTGAAAATGCCTAACATGTTCCATTCGAGCAAGAAAATTAGATTATTCAATTTGAGAAAGTCCTTAACAATAGAATCAATTGGCATGTTCACCCAAAGTTGCAAGACAAGAAAGAATAACCAACCAAAAATATATCTTAGGGGTTACTAGTGAACTTTGTGATATGTTCTTTGGTCCAATTTATAGAATACTAACATTTGCCGGTGATAAAGCAAGTTGGGTTTTGAACTCTTTTAGTCTTTGTAAAGTTTACATCCCAAAAATTGAACTAGAAGGTGGAGGGACTCCCAAGTGTACAAGGGGGTTGTATGCTAGTTAGGTAGCCGATGTGATTAAACTCCGAACATTCCCCTACATGTGTGATAGTATATATTGTAGACACATGGAGGTAGTTGAGATAGTGGAAACCTGTTTTGATTCCAAGTAAAGTTTATGTCCCAAAAGTTCGAACTAATAAGTGAAGAGACTCTCAGGTGTATAATGAGTTGTAGGCTAGTTAAGTAATCAGTATAGGACTAAACTTCCAACAATTAGGGTGTCTAATGTTTTAAGGGCACATTGTTCTTTTTTTAGGTAAGAAAATACTCTATTCATTAACTAAGCTAGGCAAAGCCATGATCAAGGGTATACATATGTACAAGCCATGGAGTAGAAGTGAGCCACATGACTCGACCTAGAGAAGTCATTGCCCTCCTAGCCAAGGAGTGAGCTTACTATAATGGCTTTCATTGGAATATGGACAAAAGACAACAACATACGGAAAGAAATCCTCTCCCGCGGCAGGAGGTTCCTGCCGCTGATCCAATGGCTGGGGATCAGTCGGCCCGCCTACCAATACATGGGGAGGTGGGCCGGCTGAAATCCCACCCTTGGCAGGCGGCAGGTGGGCGGGAGAGGATTTCTACACAACAACACACCTTGAGTTCTAAGAGCTAAAATGTCTTTGACTATGGAAAGTAAATAAACATCTCCACCATGATGAACACCATTAAGAAGATCAACCACCCCCATCCAATTGCACCTGAATAAAACTGAAACCATATCGCATCACATTAGAAATCATTGTCCTTATATCCAAAGCCTCCCCAATGGCTGCATTTAAGAAGATTGCAGCTTGAGAAACCGCTAACAATGCACTGCCATAAGTATTTCTTAGGACATATCCCAAACCACCTTGATGAGTATCCACATTAAAGGTAGCATCTGTATTTAATGTAACCATCCCCATAGGAGGTGGCCGCCAACAAGTTTGCTGAGGAGAAAATTGCCGATGTTGTTGAGGTGAAAGAGATTTCCTTTGAAAATAAAAATCATTACGTGCCAGCCGAAGAGTCCAACACAGAAAACTTGCCAAGGATAATGCTTGGCGACTTACAGATTGTGAAACATAGGGCGAATCTACGACCAAAGAAGCAACGGCTGCGCTGATCTACGGCCTTCCGGGGGGACCATCCTTCTTTTTTTTGCGGCATGCTCCTCAGATTTACGGATTCGCAGGGGTAACTATTAGATAACTACAATAACCATTGATGTAATTGAATACCATTGGAAAGGGATGACAAATGTCATGCGGGCACCCAGCCAAGCAGCTCTAGCAAAGGGGAAACTTAACAAAATATGATCAGTAGATTCCTCTTGGTTGCCACAATGCCGACAGATACTATCAACTGGTACCTTCCAATGAATTAGATTCTCAGATGAGGCAACTCCCTGAGCACAACAATGCCAAAAAGGTGTCTGATTTTCGAAAGTGTTTGATATTTTCAAATCATTTTCCACACTTTATTAGGAACCTGTCACCATACACTATTAGACGAAGAAGATGATGCATCAATAAGGTTCGAAAAATGAGAGACAACAAGCATATTGTAGGCACTTTTCACCAAAAAAATACCATTTTTGGTACCATAACAAATGAGAGTATCATCATTATTAGATAAAGACAGAGGAACTTGCCGAATAGCTTGAACCTCCTCAGTAGAAAACAAAGAACATAACATATCCAATTTCCAAGAATGCGATATTGGATCAAACAAAGAACATAACATATCCAATTTCCAAGAATGCAATATTGGATCAATAAGATTAGAAACCATCAGAGAAGGGAGATGTGGGGGCTTCACAGAAAATAACTTATGATTGGGCAGATTTGGAATCCATTTGTCATACCAAACATGAATACGCGTACCATTACCAACCTTCCAAATTAAACCTTTAAGTAAAACATCCCGACCTTCCACTAAAGTCTGCCATAATCATGAAGGAGAATGACCAAACGTAGCATGCAAAAATCAACAAGGATTCACATCGTCTCCTCCCAGTGGTTCTGGGAGGATGCGGTAACTTATCTCAGATGGCCACCACGTGGCTCTCGGGTGAATCCGAGACCCACATTTGAGCCGACACCCCCTGTTGACTCGGTTTGTCGGCTCGAACTTGGGTCTCGGATTCACCGAGAACCACGTGATGGCCATCCAGGACAGGTTGCCATTGTCCTCCCAGAACCACTGGGAGGAGAGGATGCGGATCCAATCAACAATGGGAAATTAAACTTGTTTAAGAAATTGAACCCAATGCGCCGAAGGATTTGTCCACACACGCCATGCCAGTTTGGCCAGAAGCGTCTGGTTTTGAAGAAGAGGATCTCTAAGACCCAATCCATCTTGAGATTTTGGTAAACACAATCGGTTCCACACCACCCAATGGATACGATGACCATTGCCCCCATTACTCCAATAGAATTTTGTTGCATTGCTTCTCAGATTCTTTAAATGGAACTTCAATAATTTGAAATGAGAACATAAGTAATTTGTCATAGGAAAGTAAACAGATTTTAAAAATGCTTCCTTACCTGCTTAGGATAATAATGCTGCCTTCCATTGCTGCAATTTTAAAGTATTGCGATCCATTTGAGACTGAAAGAGATGCTTTTTTGAAAGTCCAAACATTGTAGGCAAGCCTAAATATTGAGATGGCCCATCACCATATGGAATTTTGAATATCCATGAAAACCACCTACGAAATTTTAATGGTGTACTAGGAGAAAATGTGAGTTGAGATTTCTCCAAATTTATCTTTTGACCTGAAGCTTGACAATATAAATCCAACATTCCTTTTAACTGCATAATCTCATTCAATCTAACTGAAGAAAACAGTGAGCAATCATCAGCAAAAAGTAAGTGTGTTAAAGGAGATGTGCGACCTTTAATTTGTAAGCCTTGAATTAATCCCTGCGATTGCTTAGCATTAAGAATATAGGAAAACACATGAGCACAGAGTATGAAAATAAGAAGAGATAAAGGATTGCCCTGACGTATTCCCTTGGTAGGAGTATATGATCCACGCTCAGGACCATTAATAATTAACGTATAGGTAACAGAAGTTATGCAACTCATCACCAGCGTTATCCATCTAGGGTTAAAGCCAAGGTACTCAAATGCTCTCCTCCTAGGGGTTCGGGAGGATAGATGACTCCCACCAGTCGATTTTCGACATGTGGGTGTCGGCTGAATCCGAGCTCTCCTTCTGAGCCATGCATAAGCGGACACCCCTTGTTGGCTCACCTTATTGGCTCAGATGAAGGTTTCGGATCCAGTCAACACCCACGTGTTGAGCATCTCCTGGTGGGAGTCACCCTCCTCCCGAACCCCTGGGAGGAGAGGATTTGAATCCAAAGCCAAGGTGCAAAAGAGTTTGCTCAATAAATTCCCATTCAAGATGATCATACGCCTTCTAAAGATCCAATTTCAAAGCTAAATATTTGGTGTTAGAATGTTTCGGTTTCTTAAGGTAATGGAAGACCTCATGCGCCATCACCACAATATCAGATATAGCTCTATTATGAATTGATATGGATAAGATCGCTGACAATGCTTTGACATCAACACTTATCCAAAATCAAAATCCCTTCAAATTAGTCCCTCGTAAATCTGCCTAACAACTCGCACAATTCAATTGTAGGATTTGTAACGGTTATACATTTTTGAACTATAAATAACTGTCTCATCTCCTCACAAAATTAGTGAGTGAGGATCAATCCTCTTTTGTGTTATTTATTAACAATGATAGCATCCAAAAAAGCACTGTGAGATGTGTAACAATAAACCTTTGTCACCTTTATGAGCTAGGATGCAGGGTGCTCTTCAGGAAGCCAAGGGCTCACTCGCTCTTCGGTCTTTGGAGTCAACGGCGTTTGGTTCATTTCAGAAGCCCGAACGAGAGTCGATTTTGAAACCACTTTCATACTAAAATTGTAGAGACTAGTTGGTCGAAAATGTTCAACCAATTCTGGTTGCAAAGTTTTTGGGATAAAACATAAATAAGTCCGATTAAGCTCAATGGGAAATTTACCAAATTGAAATACATCACAGACAAACCTGATAATATCCTGATGGGTAGAATGCCAAAAATGTTGGAAAAAATGTGGAGGGAAACCATCCAGGCAGGACTCTTAGGCCCCGTTTGATAACACTCTAGCTCCCATGGAACTACTTCTGGTCCGGAGTTGTTTTCTACTTTTTCTCCAGAGTCAGAGTTTTTGAAGTAGAATGTTGTTTGATAACGCTGCTCTAAATTCAAAAAACTATGCTTCCAGAATGTTGTTAGATGGTGGTGATGGTAGTGGTATTGGTGGCGGTGGGGGGGGGGGTAGTGGTGGCGGCGGTGGTGCTGGTAAGGGGTGGTGGTGGCCACGATGGTGGTGGTAGAGGCGTGGGTGATGGGTGGTGGCAGTGGGGATGGGTGGTGGGTGGGGTGGTGGTGGCGGTGGCGGTGGTGGTGCTGGTGGTGGTGGCGGCAGTGGTGGTAGGTGGTGGGTGGGTGGTGGAGGCGATAGTGGTGATAGGTGGTGGTTGGTGGGTGGTGGTAGGTGGTGGAGGTGGTGGTGGCGGCAGTGGTGGTAGGTGGTGGGTGGTGGTGCCAGCATTAGTGATAAGTGGTGGGTGGTGGTAGTGGCGGAGGTGGCGGCTGCGGTGGTGGTGGTGGCGGGTGGTGGTGGTGGTGGTGGTGGTCACAGCGGCTGTGGGTGGCGGGTGGTGGTGGGGATGGTGGCGGTAGAGGGGTGGTGGTGATGATGGCAGTGTCAGTGGTGGTGGTGATGACAGTCGATAGTGGTAATAGCTCCGGAGCAAGAGAAGTAAGTTTTTTAGCTCCCAAAGATATTTTTGGAACGATTCACTCCATTGGAGTTAAAACTTGAACCGTATTTATCAATTGTCATTCTACTCTGGATTAACTCCGAAGCTAAAAAATAAAGAGCTGGAGTATTATCAAACGATGCCTTAAGAGCAGCAAAACTATACACCACCTTCTCTATTTCGTCCTTAGTGGGGATCGCCAACAGTAAACTGTTCATCTCAACAGTAACCATTGGAGTAACAAAGTGTAAAGCATGGAAAATATTGTCTTGGAGACACTCTTTCAGAGGTAAATGCTTTAGAAAAATGTAAAAGAAAAGAGTCATAACTATCAGACTCTGAAGTTGACCACTCACCCAAGGGAAGTATAAGTTGGTTAACCTTGTTTCAATGTCGGGGTTGTAAAGTTGTGGCACATCATGATTGTTAAAGATTTTGTGTGTAAAACAGTAATTGACTCATATATTTTAATTCAGTGTGGTTTGTCTCCTGTCTAAACATTTTGGTCAACATACAAGCTATTAAAACTCATATCTGTTTATAAATCATATTGAGGGATGATGGGTGACATGTAATTCATTGTTTGGTTTCATTAAATTTGTAAAGCTTTCCAACCTAATTGAGTCATTTGAAAGATAAATCAAGCGTTATTGACGATTGTTTCTAATGTAGTTTCCTATTTTGAAGAAAAGTAGTGATTATTAGAACAATGAATGCAAAATGTTTACATTTAATTTTTAAATTTTATATATCGACACACAAATTATAAGAATTATGAAAACTAATTAACATACACATTAAAGTTATTAAAAAAAAAAAAAAAAAGAAAAAGAAGAGAAGTTTGATGATTGAGAAAAAATTCTAGGGGCATTTTAGTAATCTTACAATTTAGAATCTAACTTTATATATACATTGACCCTTAATTATTAGATATTCTTATGTTCGTGTCATTAATGTTCGAGTCTAGTTGTTCAATATCTCACATGATTATGTAACTAACTTCAAAATATTTCAAATATAATCATTAAGTCTTACTTTATTTCACAATCAAATCTCTCTTAATTAAAATAAAAAGTACATTAGGAAATATGATGACACAAGAGTTTTCCTAGTTAGCAAATCATGTATCTGACCTCGTGATCTGTTGACATCTATCTTTTATCTCTCATAAATACCATACTCTCCTATACACAAAAGGTCGATACTACCCCTCCTTCTCTACATTCCTACGACTTTTTGGATCTTAAACCTCTTCCCATAGCTTACATTTTTTTTTTCTTTTCGAAATTGATTTCCTTCCTTTTTGCCTTTCCCTTCAGTTACAACTTACAACCATAAGAAACAGAAAAAAAAGATTGGTTTTTCGAGAATAGTTCACTTGCGGCCCCGTTTGATAACACTCCAGCTCCCATGGAGCTACTTCTAGTCCGGAGTCGTTTTCTACTTCTTCTCTAGAGTCAGGATTTTTGAAGTAGAATGTTGTTTGATAACGCTACTCTAAAATCAAAAGACTATGCTTCCAGAATGTTGTTTGATGATGGTGGTGGTGGTGGTATTGGTGGCGGTGGGGGGGTGGTAGTGGCGGCGGCGGCGGTGCTGGTAGGGGGTGGTGGTGGCCACGATGGTGGTGGTAGGGGCGTGGCCGCGTGGGTGGTGGGTGGTGGCAGTGAGGATGGGTGGTGGGTGGGTGGGGTGGGTGGTGGTGGCGGTGGCGGTGGTGGGTGGTGGTGGTGCTGGTGGTGGTGGCGGTAGTGGTGGTAGGTGGTGGGTGGGTGGTGGTCGCGACAGTGGTGATAGGTGGTGGGTGGTGGTGGTGGCGGCAATGATGTTGGTTGTGGGTGGTGGTGACAGCGCCAGTGACAAGTGGCGGTGGGGGAGGTGGCTGCTGCGGTGGTGGTGGTGGTGGCGGTGGTGGTGGTGGCGGTGGTGGGTGGTGGTGGCGGTGGTGGCGGTGGTGGTGGTCACGGCGACTGTGGGTGGTGGGTGGTGGTGGGGATGGTGGCGGTAGAGGGGTGGTGGTGATGATGGCAGTCGGTAGTGGTGGTGGTGATGGCAGTCGGTAGTGGTAATAGTTCCGGAGCAAGAGAAGTAAGTTTTTTTAGCTTCAGTTTTTTAACTCCCAGAGACATTTTTGAAACGGTTCACTCCATTGGGTCAAAATTTAAACCGTGTTTATCAATCGTCATTCTACTCCGGATTAGTTCTGAAGCTAAGAAGTAAGGAGCTGGAGTGTTATCAAACGGGGTCTGCATGTACTTGTATTATCCATGGGATCTCATTACCGTTAATATCCAGTAAGTCCTACACCACATGACGGTAGAATTTCAAGGAGAGTACATGTTCATGCAGTCTATGGTTTCTAACTCCAAATATTGAAACATTATTTTATTACCCTTCTGTTTTAACAAAAACATTTATTTTTTTTTTGGGTAAGTTTTAACAAAAACCTTAACCCATCTTTAAATTTAACCACGTGTAATTAATTGGATCCTTACTTACTTCTTTATCCCTAACCCATCGGTTGTAAATGAACTACTACGACTAACTCTAGAAATGGTTTGGGTTTGTCTGTGGGTGTGTGTCTCCCTGTCGAGAGAGAGAGATTGGGAGTACATAATTTCTGTGTAATTAAATCTGGAAATTTAATGTACCAACAAAAAATCTGGAAATTTTATGATTACCAAAAAAAAAAATCTGGAAATTATATATATAGAGAAATTTTCCTCTCTTTCTCTCTCAGTCCGACTTCTTCTTTTGGATTGTCGTCTCTAATCATATCCTAACGCTCTCAAAGCGAAGATGACTTCAGAAAATCCCCGGCTTTTCTACTGTAGAGGGTAAGCTTCTCTGTCTTCTTGCAATGCTGGCAATGTTCCTTCTTCTTCTTCTTCTTCTTCTTCTTCTTCTTCTTCTTCAATCCCTTTTTTCTGTTGTTTTGTTAATGGTTATCATCTATTATCGTCTTCCTTTTAATCGCATCTCATTTCTTCGTTTTCAGATTTCTTTGATTCTTACTAGATCTAATTCAAGCTTTTATCCTTTTTTTTTTTCTCTGGTTCTTTGATCATGACGAAGTAATTTGCATTTTCTTCATTCTTGACTGTAATTTTCTTGAAGAAAAAAAAAAAAAAAACCCTAGATTCTGTTTCTATCTTCTTTTTGTTCCAGCCATGCAAGAGCTGAATCATGGGTATTCCATCATCTTTTATTTTATTCTAAATTCAAAATTAAAGAAACGAAAAAGAAGAAAAATGAGATATAATATTATATGTTATTTATTCTCTTCTTTGATCTTCGATCTTCGTCTTCGTTCTTTTTGCATGGAGAAGGTCTGTGAAACGAAACAGAGAGGAGAGAGGATCGATTCAAAAACCTTGGCTTACCCTATTTGAATGGGAGTAAGGAGGAAGGACCACAGTCTTAATCATAGACCCTATTTCGTCGTTATTTTGTATATCTGTAAGAACTATGACCGGACCTGCAGTCTATCAAAGACAACCGTTGGATTGGAATTTTACACGTGTCCGTTTTATCACCTCCTCACTTTCCATGTGAAATGGGGCCGACCCTTAGATGGACGGTTAGGGTAAATACATTGTACCACGTGTTTATATTTACATCTCCGCTTGTATGTATTGATTGTATGATGGAGCCACGTGTACGGTCTATAGTAATCTTGACTTAATTAATCAGATAAGGACGAATTTAAACTTGGATTATCACATGATGTATTGACGGTAAGGCTTTTCACTCACTACTCTCCCCCTTATAAATCTACACTAGAAGGCATGAGGAGAAGTAGAGTAGGGTTACCCAACTTCCTCTACACTAAAATCCTTAGGTTCTGTTTGGTTAATGAGTATGGTAAGGAGAAGAAATGGAATGAGACTACAAAAATCTTTTCGGGAAAGATTCTTGGAACAACGGAGTGGGAGCTATAGTCATTCATCTCTTGGCGCGTTAGCCCGTTTATCTAGCGGTATACCTTTTCTTACTGTTGATTGTAAATCTACAACCCGTTTGCGATTGAACTGATTTTTAGATTTTTTTTATCCTTTTGTACTTCTTACTGAACGTTTTGTTGTAATCGTTCAACAATGTCACTTCGAAGGAGCACCTGTCTTCGAAGGACCTCCGGTCATCTACAAGATGTTTAACATTTTTATAATATATCGCTAAATTTATTCCTAAAGTCCAATTGGGGCTTTGGGGATTTTGGTTGGTTGTTGTGTGAGTGCCCTAATCTGGTTGGGGTTATGTCTCTCTTGGCGAGAGTCGGTTTTATTCTCTGGTTTTATTCTCTCTTTTTCCTTTCTGTTTTTGCAGTTTTTTCTTAATAAATGATCTATCTATCCAAAAAAAAAAAATCACTTAGAAAACTTTTTCCTAAATTTTATTTTATTTTTTTTGTATTTTTTCATGTGTTCGGTTAATAGATAAGTATATGTCGCGGTGGCGGCGACTTAGGGTTTTTGTTGTGAAATTATATTATGGGAAGAAGTTCTTTGGACCAAAGATCAGATAAATCAAAGGGTGGAGAGACGGGCTGCAGTAGTAATAACCTTTCGTATATTAGGAATATGGTATTTGTGCGAGATTGGAGGTGAATATCAACAGACTACGGTCCGATAAAAAAAAACCTTTATCATAAATAGATTTAATGTCATGGTCTGTTGACATCCATCTTCAATCTCACACAAAATCCTGATAAAACTCCTCTTGTAATCCATCCCTTGATTTCTCTCCTTAAATGAGCAAAGAGCCTCTCCCCATATTTGGAAAGAAATTCCAGCTGAATATTACTTCTTTTTTCATTAATTTAAATTTTTTTTCCTCCATTTTAAAAATCCAAACAGACCCTTAAATGTCAGTTTCTAAATTTGAGATTTAATTTTATTTGAAATGTTGCAGGTTATTTATTGGAAGATCAAATCCAAAATCCCAAAGCTTTCGTGTAACGAATATATTGATTATTGGTGTCATGGATTCTTAGCTGGCTTTCTGCAGACATTCTTATCTCTCCCATTTCTGATACTGAAATTTCAGTAAAACCCAAGATCAAATTCTGTCAGTGAAAGAAGGTCAGGATCCAATCATGAAAGCCCAAAAACAGGGACTAAAATCTGACGAATCAGTAACGTTGAAGACAACCAGGACATCCACGTTTCCCAAGCAAGATCTTCAGCCGGGTTTGAAGGCCCTCATCTCTTCTTCCTCAGATGAAGAATCAGTAATGTTAACAAGGGCATCCACGTTTCCCATGCAACGTCTCCAGCCTGGTCTGAAGATCCTCATCTCCTCTGCCTCGGAAACAGAACAAAAGCTTCGGTGCCTCACTCGCACACACCCTTTTCCCTCATCGTCTGTGTCATTACCCTGTCCTTCTTCCGTTTCTGAAATGGAAGAGAAAGAGAAGGAGGAGGAGGAGGAGGAGGAGGAGGAGGAGGAGGAGGTGGTGGAAGAGGAGTACATGACTCGGAGACAGAGATGGAGAAACGAGTGGAGGAAGAGGGAGCTGCCACCACCATTGCCCATTGTAGTGACGAAAGAGAAATCGGCGTATCAAGAACACCTGCCGTGGGTGTTGAAGAAGTATTCCTACGCCAGCAATGGGAGCGATGAAGGTGGTGGTGGGCAGAGGGTTGTTATCATAGAGGAGAGGGTGAAACATCAAGAGTATTTCAGGGTTCACAGAGCTAATGGGCATCTCACCCTGCAACTCATATGTATTGACGATGATGATGACGTCAGCCCTATTGAGGATGAGACGCGGCGGGATGAAACTGACAGTGTTGAGTTGGAGGAAGAAGGACTAGAACAGGAGCGAGACTCTACTGAAGCTGAAGCTGAAGCTGAAACTGAAACTGAGGATGCGAATGATGTGGAGGTTGTGCAGGAGGAGGAGGTGGTAGATACTAATCGGACGGTGATGGCAGTGGCTTCATCGATGCCGGAGTTGTGGGTGAAGTCTAAATCAAACAGCGGAAGTGCAGGTTCAAAATGCTGGACGGTCAGTAGTAGTATTGGCAGGAGAACAAATTTGGATTTCTTTCGTATACCCATCCAAGGCAGAGGTTAATTTCTGGGGGTAATTATGTAATTTCATATTAGTATTGTTGTTTCTCTGTCTTTATTAAGGTTAGCGTAAGGAATAGAGATATAGAATAGATGGGGCACTGATAAAGCAGTAGTAGTAGATTTGTGTAGTAAAGTAGGGTTCGGACTTAGATCCTCTTCTATCATCATCATTAGTCGTCCATCAATATACTGATGCATCTCAATCCGATGGATTATTGGCAGATTAGTTATCCTACACAATACGAGAAGATCTTTTTCTCAAGGTTTCGAAGCAGATTATTATGAACCCAATCAGTGTGATTCAGAAAATTTTCTCTAGTGTTACTTTATTATATGCTAAAGAAATACCTCCAAGTGTGTCTTAGATTAGGAGAGAGAGCTGGTGTGTGGTGGCTGGTTAGCTGGATAAGATGGGGAGGGAGAGTGAGAGAGAGAGACAACGATGGTATTTCCTTTGTGGGGGAGAGAATGAAATAGGAAAAAAAGATCATCCCTAGCCAGTCTAGTCCAAACAAAACAAAATCATCTCTCTCTCTCTCCTAGATCTAACAATTTTTTTGGGTCTTCGGTATTACCATCAACAGGTGACTTTTACTCTCTTAGAAATGATAGAGAAGTGATCATTGATCAGCATAAACAATATTGGGGCATGTATGCATTCTTTCTGTCCTTCATTTTCTTCCCCCACAATTTTCTTTTTACAAAAATTGAACACACTTTTTCATGGGCGGTGAAATGATCAAGGGGTAGGTTGATCAATTCACGACCCATGTGAGAGGGTGCAGGGGACACGGTAGGGCACCGATAAAGCAATAGTAGTAGAGTTCTCTAGCAGAGTAGGGTTTCAGGTTTCAGGTTTTAGGTTTCAAGTTATTATGAATCCCAAGTTATTATGAATCCCATCATGGGATTACCTTCAGTTTGGGTAAAAGAAAATTTTCTCCAAGAATGCTTATTATATGATAAAAAAATACATCCAAGTGATTCAGGGGGTGGAGCATCCTTTGGATGACTGCCACGTGGCCTTTCAAATATCCAATGATCAAAGATTAAAAAATGTAAAATAAGATGTTATGTAATAATACAACTAATCAAATGGGAAAATAAAAACAAAATCCCTAAAAAAAACACCATTGTGTTTGTGGGGAGAGCGAGGAAGACGAAGGAAAGCAGTAGAAGGAGTTCTGCTAGAGTCTCTGCTACTGCACTTGTCGATGCCGGATTCGTTCTCTCTTGTCGCAGGCATCAAAGTCTCTTATTAATGTTTTTATTGATCTTGAATTCCAGGGCTTAGGTTGTTCCAATAACCAAGTAAAACATAAAGCCAAACATTGAATTTCTGTGTTTAATTTATCTCCCCTTCATTCACCGATTCTTAAAAGGTTAAAATGAAAAGAAAAAAAAATATAAGTATCCTTTTGCGATGGGCATCATTTGGACTCATTTGAGTTCAATCAGCAAATATGCAATATGGGAGAGAGAGGCTTCGATTGCGATGAGCATCATTTGGACTTCTGAATTTTCACTTTGAATATTATTGAGATAGAGAGAGAGAGAGAGAGAGAGAGAGAGAGAGAGAGAGACTCTTCAGATGCTTTTAATTCTCAGTTTGAATGAATTCTCACGGCTTAACATCTCCTAGAATGCTGTTTCTGTCATCAAATTTTTAACTTTTATATTTATAGATGTCATTTTCTTATAGGATTCAGGTGTGAGTTAGTGTTTTACAAATCTGAGCTATTACTATATAAAAAAAAATAGTCATTAAACTGCACCAAATTCAGATCTGAAATACGCATGGTAGATTTTACTTTACTCAAATATATTCAAAAGAGTTTTTACAATGAAGAAAACCCATATGAGTTTATGCTGGTTGGCCATCCCTGAACCTGTACCTACTGCAACTATCCACTTGAAGCTCTCTTAAACAGCTCCAATACTTGAAATGACTTCAATAATTTAAAAAAAAAATTGCATTTTAAACTTCAACTATCCACTTATAACTAAAGATCATCTACTGGATCTGTAATGCTCAAATAATGCAAAGAAAATGGTTACAGAGCGTGCAGACAGATCAAGAGAGAACGAATCTGACACCAGAGAGTGTAGTAGTCGAGACTCCGGTGGAACTCCTGTAAGATATTTTATGGGCTAAGTTAATTATAAGGTTAGTTGGTTCAGTGGGAGTCTAATTACAGGTAGACCAGTTTAAGTATGATTAGAAATGAACCAACCAAGTCCATTGTGGGATTGGTCCAGGATTGGGGGTGACATTATAAATATCAATGGTTAGAGTCCCCACAGCCACGGTGTTATTTTCTTCTCATGTTCTCGACAGGCTGTGGAAGACTTTGATCCAAGCATTCCAAGCATTCCAAGCATTAAGAGAGAAAGAAACAGTCGAAAATCAATCTACAACAAGAGGTATGTGTTTAATCATCTTTTTTCAATACCCATTGTATTCTAGTAATCTGTGTGGTGTGTTCGTTAAGGTTCATGGAAAATCCCATGGGAAAAATCCAAGGGAGATCTAAAAAAATCTTACAGTGGTATCAGAGCCACCTACACAGATTTAGGATCGATGGAAAAGCATTGTAAAGACTTCATGTTTGATTGGATTGGAAAAGGGAGAGATTTTTCTCTCAAATTTTTCATATGAACTTGTCTAGGGTTTGGACCCTCGAATTTTTTTTTTCGAACCGTTAAAAAGTAAAATAAAATTTATAGGATTGTAGCTCTCCGAGAGACGGAGCCGGCGACATAAGGGTGGTCGTCGGAAGATTCATGACTCTCTCTCACGCGCCGCCTGAAAAAGCACGTGAGATCTACGCGTTGGCGGCAATAAAAAATAAAAAAAAAGGAAAAAGTTAGGGCTGACGTTAGTCCTGTACTGGCCCGAGCCAATTTGGGCCAGTCCAGGACAGAACCAGTGCCCAAACCAGCCCTGCCAGGGGGGACCCGTGACCCGACCCATGAGCCCGAATATTTGACCCGGTAACCCAAATAGTGGACCCGATTTTGTGACCTGGGAACCCGAATGGACCAGAATTTATGCCCCGAGGACCCGGATGGGTGGGTTGGTTGGACCGACATTTGAAACGCTGGTTTGTGGTTCGGTTTAAAGACCAGACCGTTTGGTTTGGTCTAGACCAAAGCATTAAAAAAAGGGTTTTAATTTGTGGGTTCGGTTCTCCCAAAATCGAGCCCTGCCAGACCGAACCAACCCAGGCTGAACCGCCCAAAACTGGTTCAGGAGGCAAGAATGCAAGAGCCAACTTTAATCGACAATTGTGGGCGCCAGGAGCCTCGGATTTTGATGCGATTTTTTGCGTTGTGTTCATATTTTCATGCTCTACAGTTTTGTACATAGTTTGACACAGTTTAGTGATTTGAAAATTTTATTTTTGATTAAAAGATGCTCTAAATTAGTCTAATTTGTAGTTTTCTGTTTGTTTATCAGTTATTTTTGTACCAGATGCATGTAAAATATTATGTGTGCATGAGATTTTATTTATTGACCCACAATGTGCTGTAAAGTACGATTTGAGGATATCATTATGTAATTGGATGGAACCCACCAAAATGGTACACCTAGTTTCATCATGATGTCTTCAAATTCAAAGTTTATGTACTTGTAAATGCTTGTGTAAGGGCGATGTATACCCAAATGTGGCATTGTCAAGTTTTGATCAAATTAAGTTTTATGGGTGTCAAGTGAAGATTGGGTGGAATCCGTCAAAGTGGTACACTCAGTTCCAACATGGTGGTCCTCAAACCCCAAATTTGTGCATTTACATATACAATAAAAGACATATTTTTAATACACTGTTCTCCATGGTGTGAAAAGCAGCTAAGAAAGACAGTGTTAACTCAAAGGTGATATTGTCAAAGTTAATGGTTTGTTCATCTACATGAGTTGAAAGGGTATTGACTTTAGGGGGTCCCATTAATCCAAAGGTGATGGGATTTTCGAGAGTCATTATTATTTCGCAGTCTCTGCACAGAAACTGAGAAAACCACTACATGTTTATCCCAAAGGAGAACGTATAGTTGGTTTACTCTTGAAAAATGATATTTATTTGCATGAATGGTTTATATGGTTAATGCAAGTAAATGGTATGTGTATGAGTCTTCAGTTGATTGATACTATATTTAAACTCATACACTGATGTGTTCATCCAAGTATGACTGTCTCAAAGAATATTTTGATATCTATCTTTTTCTATTCGGGATAAAATATAAATAAATATAAATTACATGTGTTTATATGAGTCTTGTGTAATTTATCTATTACATGACATTTGTGTTTGGACTCATATAATGATGATGGTTTATGTCTCCTAGGATGTCTGTCTCAGTGAATGTACCATATGGTTTGGTACTTTCTTTCCCACTCTTCATGGGACAAAGAATAAAATTTATTATGAAAAGATTGGAGACTAGTCTAGGATCGTTTGACCTAGATGTATCTTTCATAGTAGTTTACATAAGTTGTGAGGTATTCTACTATTGAGGTTATGTGTAGCAGTATTAAGATGAGAAATATTACGAATGGATTATCTAAGAAAAATCCAAATGATATGAATAATGTTTTAGAGGGGGTCGGAAGATAGTTTATTAACCTAGCTCTCTAGTACCAGTTATGTTGGAAATGATAATGTGAGGAAATATTTTTGGGAGCTATCAACTATCACTGAAAAGCTCAAGGACAATGAGACCAATGTAATTGATATATTAAATATTCCATTCCTTGCTATAAAATATATTCAGATCTAAGTGGCTTACATTACCAAAAGGGAGAAATAGCTAGTAATAAGATTATTGTTGGGTAATTCCAAGGTGAATTACTCAAAGATAGGTAGATTGACCAAAGATAGATGGTTTAACCAAATACTATTAACCCAGATAAGCATATCTAGAAAAGGATAACGATTCTAGGACCCCCTAGGTATTTGGGGTAGGAGGGTCTTGAAGACTGTTGATTTGAATATTGTAAAGTTTCTTTTACATTCAAATGCTTTTTCTGCTCTTGATTTTACTTTGTTTTATGTTTATTGTTTGACTTAACATATTGTAAAGTTTTTCTTTTCAATTAAATAGAAAGAAATTATGCTTATGATGTTGTAAGGTAAATGATTGCATGTAATATTGATCGTATTTGTTATGTGATGTGGTGAATAATTTTTCATGTTTGACTGTGCAATCTTAGGTTTGACTAGTTGTACCAATCATAGTTGATATCTAGAGCAATGTAAAGACAGGTTAAAAAAAAAATTTCTTGGAATGGTTGAAAAGGTATTGTCAATGAGAGTCTTTAGATTCTCTTAGTCAGTGGGAGTATTCAGATCTGCTTGATTAATGTGAGATATTTTTCTATGATTGTTTGTTCTGCCTGTGGTTTAATGAGCAAGATTATTGGTGAGCATTTATTGCTTGTATGTATTCTTGATTATTTAAGACATGTCAAAATTGCAAGGTGGTATTTAGCCAAAGAAGTTGGTAAGTCAAAGTATGATATTAATCTAAATTGGAGGCGGTTTGCCTATATAAAGTTGGATAATATCAAAGTGCGTTGACTTATAAGGATTTTAAGGTAACAGGACCGTGGTAATTCTATCATTGGACTCAAGTATTCATCTCAAAGTGATTTATGTCATTAAGTAGACCTCTGTATGTGACTGACAGAAGGGGGTACACCGGATGTGTAGGAGTACTTTTCACTGTTGTTCGACATTGGTAGGCTTGATGACTGGATCAAAGTAAATGATGATTTTGGTGTAATTAGATTTCATGGCTACATTGGATCAATGGTGAATTTATAATTAATCTAGCCCACGTGGGAGATTATAAGATATTTTATAGACTAAATTAATTATAAGGTTAATTGATTCAGTGGGAGTCTAGTTACAGGTAGATCGATTTAAGTATGATTAGAAATAGACCAACCTGGTCCACTGTGGGACTGGTCCAGGGTTGGGGGTGGTATTATAAATGTTAGAATATTATGAGTTTAGGGTTTCAATGAAACACATTCTAATCTCATACAGTTGCCCTAAAACACAATAGAGAAGCCATAAACTATGAATCATAAAGACATACCTGTTTGTTTAGAGATTAATTCCATACGCTCATTGACGCTCCAAGCTTTGATCGAAATCCCTCGGCTACAGTCTTCCACAGCCTCCAGAGGATATCCTGACGTCTCTTGCTAATGGGTGCAGAGAACTGATTAACTGTGACTGTGGGGACTCTAACCCTGTATTTATAGAATACAGATGTAACCCTAAAACCCTTCCCACAATAGAATTAGGGTTACCAAACCTATCTCATACCATGTGACAAATCAAACCAAACTGGTTATACCATGTCAATCAGATTGCCACTGAATTAACTAGTTTAGGTAATTAATTAAGTCCACATAAATCTAACAATCTCCCACTTGGGCTATATTAATTACAAAACTATCGTCAACCAGTGTGGTCACGGAATCCAACACACTAAATCATCACTAACTTTGAAATATCCATCAATCTTTCCAATGCGAGCAACAACGAATAATACACATTTACATATGGTGTATAAACTTTTGTCAGCCACAGCAGAGGTCTACTCAATACATGAATCGCCTGAGATAATGCATGAAAGTAAACTCCTATGCGAGTCTAAACTTGGTTAAAAAACCTTAATCAAAGTGCCTCAAAACCTTTATGGGCAACTTAACATGGTATTTAAATATTCTGGAATTATAATACCATACTTTGGTTAGACACCACCTTAAATCTTTGGCTAAATACTGTCTTGAAACTTTGGTTAAATACTGCCTCATATCTGTGACATGTCAAACACATAACTATGTATGTAAAATAGCAATAACGCAAATGCTAATGTAAACAAAATCATAGTTACTAAAAAAAATTGTACCATCAAACCATGAGCAATACAATCAAGCACAGTAAGCAATGTGAAAACACAAGTAAACATAAAGAGTCTCCCACTGATTAAGCTTATCTAGAGACTCCACTGATTCCCAGATCTTTGGCCACTTAAGCCTCTGATAAATTATTTATTTTCATCCATTCTTATATTGGACATACCGTCCCTTAAAGACTCCCACTGACAAAACCTTCGTCCGAGAATCTACAACGATATAAAATCTTTTGACATCTTTCTTACTTGAAGAGATGTGATCTCTATAATGCTGTGAAATACTATATTTCTTATTATTCTTTGAGAAGAACACAGTTGAACCACTGTTAGAACACATCTCAATAGATTTAGAAGTGGAGTCTACAATATCCAAATTAGAGAATAAATTTTCACACAAGATATCTTATTTGTTATCATTATATAGAGTTACAAAACCCTACTACCATGACAATGAACCTTGATGTTGATTTTTTTTTTTTGTCATCAATACAATCATTATAAATTACATCAAAAATAGCCTAGAGTGTCACTACTTCTATAAATGAACATATAATCTTTAGTCCTCTGCATATACCGCATGACCTTCTTTTTTCCCATTGTCCAGTAAGCTATACCAGCATCCAACTGAAACATCTTATGACACTCAATGAAAAGGCTATATGAAAAGATTACAACCTTAAACATATATCAAGCTCTCTACACATTGTAGATGCTAATACTCAGTATCATTCTTTGTCTACAATTCTATCAATTTATCTCCTTTACTGATCTTAGCATCTATAACTTACTAGTTATACAGGCATACTAAACCTTCGAAATACGAACAGTATTTATACTTTGAGATAAATCTAGAATTTTATTTTTTCTGTCACGAACAAACTCAATACCAGGTACAAAGATACTTGTTCATACAGTTTTACATGTCGAAATTATCAGACAGAAAAACATTGACACACATGACAAGGAAGTGAATCCACTCCCACTGACCTATAGATATATACAATGGTCAATAACAATCTCAACAAAGTTGAAAGAAAATATAACCCTGTCAAACTTCAAATACCATTATCCGGATATCCGTTTAATCTACAGATTGACTTTATAAGTCTACAAAATATGTCTTCTTTATCCTTACCTCAAAACCTTGCGATTAAAATATAGAAATATTTTCTTCAAGATTTTCTTTGATCAAAATGATCTTTACATCTACCTGATGCAACTCCAAAATAAATCTCAAAATTTGAAGTTATCTTTTTCTTCCCTTTGTGTGATTCCACTTTGCTATAAAATTTACTTTGTAGCAATCAATTCTCCCACTAGAATCACACATTTTCTTTGTATATCTATTTTTAGCTTATGAATACACCGTTCATTGACAAAAGCATAAAATTTTAAGTCTCGTTATTGTTCATAGACAACAACACATACTTTATGATCATTAAACATTCAAGAGCAATTTCATTACTAATAACTTGCTCAAAATCATTAGGATCTTCATTTTTGTCCATCACCAAAAACATCTATTTTGAAGTACAGCATGTGATTGGATGAAATCACAGATTTACATGGTCCAGTATATCTCTTCATTGCCTCATCTGGCTCTACTACTATGGCTGAAGCATTTCTGGTATCTCAACTGGTTACTTCACACCTATTTTCATGTGGTCTCATCAAACTTCAAGTTTCTTGGGTCTATTTTGACATCCCATAATATGACAACTTAATGTCCTAAAATAATCACTCTCCTATGAGTGTTATGAAACCATGTCAGTTCTACAGTTTTAAATAAGAAGATAACTTAAACTGGAACTGACACTGAAATTTACTAAGCACTTTATTAACAATATAGGCTACAATATCAATTATTTTCTTACAGGATTAAATACATTCTTAGGCTTTTGTAAATATTTACTTAAATTTATCAGAAATAGACCAGTAGCACATGGTCTCCCAAAACTCTCTCATTCAGATCCAATAGTTTCAATTCTTTTAATAATTTTTTTTTTATTATTTAGAAAAACAACCATAGACTAAACTGTGACAAGAAGTCCTAGATGAAATCTCGATGTCCACCAATTCCAATAAATCCTTCACTTACTTTAATCTTATCATCTTCTCTTTTAATTAATTATCACATATATACATGTAATAAACCTTGGAAGGAGAATTTTAGAATATTATTCTTTCTAATCTTTCTATGGACAACAGTCATAAACCCTTATGACCAGGGTGGAAGATTACAATATACAATTTAACTACTTCTATTGGTTCAGACTATGATTAATGCTTAAGTATCCAATATACTGCACCTTCTTGCTCAGAAGTTTCATAATCCTTATTCCTTTTTCACTTAAGCTGTCCAGCTATATAAATCTTTCTTTACATGTCCTTTCTAGATCACTCTACAAGAATTTTATTCTACTTAGATCCATTTTATCTTGTAGTTTCTTAATGTCTAATTCTTTGTCATAAAGTTTCTAACTATTTCATGAAAAAATATTTTCTTTCTATGGGTTTTCCTACCCCTTTTACAACTTGCCTTTGTCTGGGTATATATTATGCACTATGACATTTGTATTCATATTTTTCTCTTTTCTTTAAACTTTTATCCTTAGTTCTTTTACTTTAGGGTTCACTATATTTTTAAGTACTATATGTCACCAGGAACTGACTATACAATTCTTGTGAGGAAGTGAAAAGTCTAAAATATCATTTACATAGGTTTTAATGAACCTATAAATATTCACTTATCCTTGAGCTTATCATTAATACTTAACAGCTCTACCTTGTATTTCCTCACAATTCAAATACCATCTCTTATCATCAAAAACTGATACTGATGGACTTGAGAAATAAAACATCTCTCTGCCCCTTCTTGAAAAAAATCAAATCTTTCTTTGGATTTCTCAAGAAATATCCTTTTTCAATGTTTCTCATCTGAACATTGCTTTACATGATCTTAAGGACTGAACACCATAAGGATCAGAATACAATTTTTCTATTGAGTACATCTAGGTTAAACAATCCTAGACTAGTTTTCAGTTTCCATGCCAATTCATAAAACTGACAACCAGAGACAGACATCTTAATGTATTTAATCATTACATGTCCACAACAATGTAAATAATTGTAAGTCTACGATTAATATCAAATAAAATTAGCTAGCAAGAATATATATACATAACATGTACAACCTAATTAATATCTTTGAAAAGTCAACCGAACTACACACACATCCTTTGGGACAATATGTGCACTGGTCCTCTCAATATCTGTGCAATAACTGCGAAGAGATAATGACTTTCGAAAATCTCACCACCTTTGGGTGGATGAAGACCCCTAAAGTCACAATTCTTCAACCATGTGCATGGGTTCTTTATTTTCTTTGACAACGCCACCTTTAGGTGGACAGTGTCATTCTTTGCTGCATCCATAAAAGTGAGAGTTTATGTTAGTGTCACTTTTGTGTGAACACTATATTTCCTTACAGTAGTTTGTAAATGCATAAATGCTAGATTTGAGCATATTATGATAGAACTAAGGTTGCCACTTTGGTGGTCACATCATAATCCTTACACAATAGCTATAAATCATAATTTGAATAAACTTGGACAATATCACCTTTGGGTGAACATTATCGAAACTGAAGTATTTACAAACACATATTCTAAAATTTAAACACATCATGATAAAACAAGATTGCCACTTTTGTGGTCACACCAAGTTCCACCATGATATGAACAAATCCTAAACTGCAGCTTATGTGAGATATTTATTTAACCATGAATGCTTTAAAATATAATTTTACAAGTTTAAACATTCATATGAACATGCACATTATCTCAATCAATCAATTTTGTACAATAACTTTAAGAAAAATCAGCAAAAACATTACAAATCGAGTTCTTATAGGGTATTTTTCCATAATAACATATTTTTTAATGCATCAAAATATACCAAAATATATATCAGATTGAAGAGCATTAAAAATGGAGTCTAACGAAATAAACCGGAGGTCAATCCGACATTTTTAGCTCCCAGAATCACTGTTTAATGTCCTTTTATCAAAATCAGAAGCCAAACAGGCCCTTACAAGAAAATTATATCTGGGTCGGCTTGGTTCAGTTCGATTTGCTCGGTCTACCCAGGATCGGTTTGGTTTGGTTTGAACTGAACCGAATATTCCAAAAACTTTTTTTTATTCCTTCAAACCGAACCGTTTTGGCCTGACAGGGTTGAACTAGAGAGTTGGTTCGCCGAGCCAACCACCGGTTCAACCCGGTCCAATTTTCTCGGGTAGCCGGGTCAAAATCTGGGTTCCGGGTCACCCACTGGGCCATAAAAAATGGGGTGTGGATCAACCCATCGGGCCACACAAATGGGTTTTCGGGTCGATCCATTACAGGTTCGGGTCGGACTGAACTGACTGGTCAGCCCCAGGCTGGGTCTGGCTGGCTGGGCTGGGCCAGCTCTGGCAAAGCCGGTCTGGGCTGGGTGGTCTCGGCCCGAGTCAACCAGCGAACCTGTTAGGGTTAGCGATTCGGCGCCGAGTCGACCCGGCGATGACTCAGCGCCGTCAGACCTTTTTTTTTTTTTTTTTTCTCCCATCCGCGAGTGAGATCCACTCACGGATTCCGTCGCCGATTGCCGGCGCGTTCGGCAGCCGACGCTGGCAATTTTTATATCGCCGGCTCCGTCTCTTCGAGACCTTTCCAACGGTGTGAAGCTTGACTTATTTTGTTGGTCGAAAAAAAATTTCGTCTATAGAAATCTCCGACAGATTTGATCGAGATTTGATCCAAAACTTGAGAAAAATTTCTCTTTTAATTTGACCATTCATTACCAGTCTTTATAATCGATCTCCATCAATTCTAGGTCTGTATGATTGACTCTGATACCAACTGTTAGAATATTATGAGTTTAGGGTTTCAATGAAACTCATTCCAATCCCATACAGTTGCCCTATAACACAATAGAGAAGCCGTAAACTATGAATCATAAAGACATACCTGTTTGTTTAGAGATTAATTCCAATACGCTCATTGACGCTCCAAGCTTTGATCGAAATCCCTCGGCTACAGTCTTCCACAGCCTCCAGAGGATATCCTGACGTCTCTTGCTAATGGGTGCAGATAACTGATTAACTGTGGCTGTGGGGACTCTAACCCTATATTTATAGAATACAAATGTAACCCTAAAACCCTTCCCACAATAGAATTAGGGTTACCAAACCTATCTCATACCATGTGACAAATCAAACCAAACCGGTTATACCGTGTCAATCAGATTCCCACTGAATTAACTAGTTTAGGTAATTAATTAAGCCCACATAAATCTAACAATAAATACCAATAGTTAGAATCCCCACAGCCATGGTGTTATTTTTTTCTCTTGTTCCCATACGCAGAGAGAAAGTCAAGGGATCCCGATAGGCTGTGGAAGAATTTGATCCAAGCATTCTAAGCATTAAAAGAGAAAGAAACGGTCGAAAATCAATCTACAGCAAAATATATGTGTTTAATCATCTATTTTCAATACCCATTGTATTCTAGTAATCTGTGTGATGTGTTTGTTAAGGATCATGGGAAATCCCATGGGAAAAACCCAAGGGAGATAAAAAAAAATCTTACAACTCCTGCTGCTCTCCTTCGTCTTCCTTGCTTGCCCACGAGCACAATGGTGTTTTTTGGGGATTTTGTTTTTCTTTTCCCATTTGATTAGATGTATTATTACATTACATCTTATTTTACATTTTTTAATCTCTCCACCCCTTGAATCACTTATGGGTGACTCAGAGGAGTCCGATCTAGGAGAGAGAGAGAGAGAGAGAGAGAGAGAGAGAGAGAGAGGGAAAAAGATCATCTCCAACCATCCAGCCTCTCTAGCCCAAACAAAACCTTCGTCGTCTCTCTCTTTCTCTCTCTCTCCAACAATTTTGTTTTGACCTTCACATAGCCATCAACAGGTAACCCTTAAGCCTTACCCTCTCATAAATGACAGAGAAATTAACAGAAATGATATTGAGGCATGTATATATTGCTTCATCCTTTATTTTCTCACCCCACAAATTTCTTTTTTGAAAAATAGAACACGCTTTTGCATGGGCAGTGAATTGATCAAGGGGTAGGTCGATCATTTCACGACCCCATGTAAGACGCTGCAAGGGAACACTGTTGGGCAACAATCTTTCTCCCACTAATAAAACACTTTACTCAAATTTGGGGTGCAAGTTTGACTAGAAAGTTCTGACCTCACTTAAAAGATCCACCCAATTTTTTTCAGACTCAAATCGTCTCCCATCGATGGAGGGACTCCAACCGTAATCCAGTGGCTGGAGTTCATTAGGTACACATATCAATACATCGGTATGTGTACATGGTAAACTTCAACAGTTGCATCACGACTGAATAAACTAGACAACAAGAAAAAAAAAAAAATATATATATATATATATATATATATTTTGGATTGGATTAAAATTTTAACTTATGGATTGGGCTAGGGTTAAAAATCCCATATTGAGATTGGACCGGGTTCGTATCGACTTTAGGAATCTGGCCAGCCCGGCCGAATTGCACCGTTAGACTCTCATCAAATGTCCAATGTAGAGCCTCCATTTTTTCTGTCTTCATCTCTCCAGTCTTACCCCCACCAAGAGTAAAACCCAGTGTTTGAGATTCTTTTGTTTCCAACTCCCACAGAGCTAAAAAAATTTCGACTTTGAGGCTTCTCCCTCGCAATGACAGTGTAGTTGGAACATCTGGATCTGGAAGGTTCGCTCTCTTTCTCTCTATCTCTTACCCCTGTAAACCTAAAACGGTGATTTGCAGATAATTATTTTAACTTGTATCTTATTCATCGTCTTTCAATCTCTCTCACTTTTTTTCTTGTTCTATTCCCTTTTCAGTTATTTCGATTATTTGTAGAAATTTTGATTCGGTTGTTAGACTATATTCCAACATCGGTTACTTGTTCTTTTATATGCTTGGACATTACTACATGTTCCCGAAAGTAGGAAATGGTTCTGACTGTTAGGATATGAACTTCTGTTCTTGCTGTGATTCTATCAGAAGGGTTCTGTTTTGTTCATGGTTAAGATATGAACTTCTGTTCTCGCTGTTGATTGTACTTTTTTCTGATCTTTTTGGTCGCCTATGAATAACAAATGCTGAAATCAATTAACAATCCCATTTACTGATCAAGTAATCTCACCCACCTTGTATTGCATTCTCAAGCCCTCATTTTCACTTTCCCAGTTTTCCGTATTTTGTTGGGTTGGTGTCTTGTATTATGTGGGATCCACGTAATTATAAGAGTTGTATTTGTATTAGGGTATGAGTATATTACATGTACGGGGTAAACTTGTAATTGTGTGCGATTAGGGTTTTTAAGTTTCTCTATAAACTGTCTCTTTGTGGAAAAATCTAGGTAAGGTATGAGCAAAGGGGAACACTTTGTTAGGTGGAGAGAAGTGTAGAGAGTTTTTTGATAATAAATAATCTTTGTTTCTCTGTAGTGGAGGTAAGCATTCCGGTTTGGGTCCTGAACCATAACAAATCCTGTGTTGGTGTGTTTGCTTGATCTTCGTTCTTTCTCTTGGTTGCGCGTTCATCCCTAACAAGTGGTATTAGAGCCTAGTTCGATAGATTGATCATAGATCTAGAAGAAGAAGGAGACACGCAAGGTTTATCGGAGAAAGAGGATTTCTTCTTTTCATGTGTGGATCGAAGTAGAAGAAAATGAAACAAAACGGTAACAACAAAATTAGGTATGGTGTACGGATTTTTTATTGTGTTTTAATTTTGGAAAGAAAAATCATCATTACATTCTGGCTAAAAGGGTGAGTAATGATGAAGAGGGGAAGGAATTAAGAAAAAAAAATTTAACACAATAAAAGTATAGGGTATGGTTTTTTGTTTTGTAAATCTCTGAGGTTTTTTTCTTTTGTTCGTTGAAAATGAAAAAGAAAAAAAAGAGTTTGAAAAGTGGGTTGCTTTTTCCCACGGTACGCAAGGTACTGAGTTAAAAAAAAAGAAAAAAAAAAGTGAGTACGTACAGTTCGATGCAGTGTACATTGTATCATCCAAAGAGAAGGGGGAAAACATAGAGGTTGTTCTTCCAAGGGTTTTTGGGTGTTACGGAGTCATTGGAAGGCACGGATGGAGTAGATTCGGTCTTTGGTATCGATCTGGTAGTTTTGTGCAAGATCGACTGTGATTGAAGCTTTTAGAAGTTGATGGCAGACACAGAAAGTAAAGATCGAATTAATCGGATGGTTGCGATCAAACTTCTCCATAGAACCCTTTAATGACTATAATGATTTCACCTTGTGGCAACAACTGGTGAAGAATATTCTTACGCGGTAGGGGACTGTTAAGGTTCTCAAGAAGAAATCCGACAAGCCGAAAAAGCCGATTGATGATGAGTGGCTAGAGTTGAGGGATCTGGCAAATAGTACGATCCAGTTGTTTCTGACGGATAATATTCTTTATGAGGTCATTGGATTGGAGGATCCAGAAGAAGTTTGGATGAAATTGGAGAGCAGATACAAGTCCAAGTCATTGACAAATCGATTGTTTTTGAAGAAACGATTATATGGCTTTCATTTGTCAGATGGAGTGAAATTTGAGGTGCATATTGACGAGTTCAACAGGATTCTGATTGAGTTGTTTGCTCTTGATGTGAAGATCAAAGAGGAGGACAAGACATTTCTTTTGTTGACCTCATTGCCTCCTTCATTTGATCACATTGTGACTACACTGTTATTTGGTAAGGATACTCTCAAACTTGATGATGTTATTGCTGCTTTGCTGATGAATGAGACATGACGGAAAAATAGTGGTGAGGGGACGTCAGTTGAGGGTAATGCCTTGGTTACAATTGGTGGTGAGGGTAAAGGAAGATCAAATGGGAGACAGGAATATGGCAAGAATAGAGGTTGCTCCAAGTCACAAGGTCGCAAAATAATTTGTTATTATTGTGATGAGGAAGGTCATATAAGAAGGGATTGTCCAAAGCATAAGGAGGATAAAAAAAGGAAGACAAGGAGAGTGGAGGAAAATCATCTACTGCTGGTCTCATAGAAGAGTGGAGTGATGGAGATCTCCTTCTCACTACTTCATCAGGTATAGATACTTCAGATTAGATTTTAGATTCAAGTTGTTCGTTTCATATGTGTTTAGTTAGAGAACAGTTTGCTACATATCATGAATGTGATAAGGATATATTCAGAATGTCATATGATGCTGAAAGCAAGGTTGTCGAGATTGAGACTGTATGGATTCACATGTTTGATTGGATTGTGCGAACTGTAACTGGGGTTAGACATGTGTCGGACTTAAAGAAGAATCTAATTTCATTGGGAACACTGGATGCGAGAGGCTACAGGTGTTCATCTGAAGGTGGAGTTCTTAAGGTCTCCAAATGGGCCATGATTGTAATGCAGGGACAGATGGTTGGCGATCTATACAGATTTGCAGGGAGTGTTGAAACAGATGATGCTTTTGTCTGTTTTAACTCAGGCAAGGAATATAGATGGAAGACAAAAGATGCAAGAAGTTTAAGTTGTGAACAAGTGCAGATCTGGAAAAAAGCGAGTTTCTTTTGCTTTGAATTTTGTGAGTGGAAGTGATCTCTCCGGTGATACTGCAGTAGTGGGAGAGATGGAGTCACATCACATCGTACAACAATAAGCTGTGCTGGACACTCAGACAGGGTGTGGGCTATATTGGTTTAGGTATAGCAGTTTGGCAGAGACAGGTTTTCAGAATCAACATCAACGGGATTTCTTCAAGGTGGTTTGCAGAATCCAAGCCAGGTGGAGATTTGTTGGGTTGGTGTCTTGTATTCTGTGGGGTCCATGCAATTATAAAAGTAGTATTTGTATTAGGGTATGGGTCTATTACATGTACGGGGTAAACTTGTAATTGTGTGTGATTAGGGTTTCTAGGTTTCCCTATAAACTGTCTCTTTGTGGGAAAACCTAAGTAAGGTCTGAGCAAAGGAGAACATTTTGTCAGGTGGAGAGAAGTGTAGAGAGTTTTTTTGGCAATAAAGAATCTTTGTTTCTCTGTGGTGGAGGTAAGCATTCCGGTCTGGGTGCTGAACCACAACAAATCCTGTGTTGGTGTGTTTTCTTGATCTTTGTTATTTTTCTTGGTTGTGCCTTCATCCCTAACATACTTCTCACTCAATCATCATCCCTGCTATAAGCAAGGTTGTATGAGAGTTGAATGGTTCCAAGATTTTCTTGTGTTGTTTAGTTTTAGTACCTAAGAAGATTGTGTTGAGTGGGATGGAATGAGATGATAGAGCCATTGCTTGAATAAAGTTACTCGTATAATAATTGATGAGATGGCCAAGGAGACCTTTAAGCCTTATGATCTACAACCAAATAATCCCTTCTTGTTAGCACTAAAGCTAACTCGAAGAAGTGAAGACTAGCAAACACAAACTAATACTTTGGATGAAGGATGTCTTACAGGAAATGCAGCTTTGTCAGCTTCCCCAAGCTGTCAGAAATGGGACCATGAAATTGTTGATCACCTGCTACTGCATTTTTCTTGAGTAGGTACATCAAACTTCTTGCCTTGTTTTGTCTATGGTCTGAAGAGAGAATTGCATGGATGTTGCTACCCTTTTCCAATGTCTTCTTCTGGAGCTTGTGAAAAGCGATGCATGTTGGTATATTCAAGGAGCTTTCTACTTCTTGAGGGATTTCAAAAAAAATGTGTTCTTTCTTTTGTGTTGCCTGATTTTGAGACAATTTGTCTTTCTGGTTTTCTTTTAATTCTTGTTTTAAGGATGGTTGATCGCAATCCAGATTGCATGATCTACATTGAGATAGTACGGGACCAATACAATCTGTAATATACAGTGATCAATCTACTGGAAATCATTTTTTTCCCACTCTGATCAGCCTCTAAAGTTTAAACTGATCTGGTTCAGCAGTCACTCAGAAATTATCATGAATCTAATACAAATCTTTAAATCCCGGCTTGAATCAGGACCTTAATATGTTAGAAATCTAGCTTTGGCTTTTGACTCTGCCATTGCTTTTGTGCTTCCAGTTCCAAGTGGAAGGTTGGTGCCTCAGGTTGGAAGCTGGCATTAGAAAACCCAAAAGGCTGGGATAAGGCTTGGTAGTTTGCTGATTTTTAGTTTTCAGTCCCCCCATCCTCTTCTCTCGCTTGCCATTCTTGTATTGCTTTTGTCAATAATTATGGCAGTCCCTAGGCCTTCCTTCTTATCATGCTTTTTCCCCTTAATATTCATTAAATCTACTCCTCTTAGTAAAAGAAGTATATGAAACCTATTAGTGTTTACCCAGGCCCAATTGGCAGGTTTGCCTACATTTATTCTTTTCTTTTCTTTTTCGCGCTTTGATTGGGTACACCTTTGTATATCATTAGTTTTTTGGATATTTGTGTTGATTTTATTTCTGTAGATTTTGATATTTGGGCATGCAAGATATTGAAAGAGCATTTGGGCTGTTGGAGGCTCGATTTGGGATTTTGAAGTCAGTGCTGTCATATTCGCTTAAATCTGAGGGATTTATTGTCATTGCTTGTTGTGCTTTTCGTAATTTTATTAAAGATGAGCAAATTGCCGACAAGGAATTTACTAGACTACGTGCATACGATGCATGGCATGAGTTTCAAGAGAATGGTCATGCCGATTTAGGAGGCGATGGTGATGTGGTGCCATACCCAGGATTTTGATTGGAACGACTCATGAGATGAATGCAGTTAGGGTACAGATTACTAATGAACTGGCTAGACGACATAGTTTAGCAGACTTTTATTTCGAGGATAATGTTAATGAATGTAATAGGTTGTTAGTAAGATATATTTGCAAAGATATTACTATTTAAAGAAGGGTTTATTTTAATGTAATTCTAATATGAATGGCATTTTTTGTTATTTTTTATGAGAAGATTGGAATCCAGATTAGTTTTATCAAACGTGATTCTGCTCTCAATAAGCTTTGGACTCGATTCTAGATTGGTGTTTATCAAACAGGTATCTGCTCTCAATAAGCTTTGGAATTGATTCCAGAGTTTCGTTATCAAATAGTATTCCACTTTCAAAAAAAGTGGGGGTAACAAACTTACTCCAGAGCAAGATTAAGTGATTGAGAGCAAGATGCTTATCAAACAGGCCTTTCATCTCTCTAGTCTTCCCCAGCAAGAGTAAAACCCTAGCGTTTGTCACTAGATTTGCTTGCCTGTAAATTGTAATTCGTTTCCGGCCACAAATTTTTTGATTTTATGACGTTTCTCTTGGGACTGAAGACTTCTGAACCTGTCTTTCTCTCTCTTCATCCAATTTTCAGAACATTCACTTTCTCGGCTTCATGCCTAATTTTCTTATTCTGTTTATCTTTGTATATACCCCCTTCCCCCTTCCCCCTTCTCCCTTCTGAAATCTAGGGGTGGCAATATGAAGTGACCTCTCCATTTTTGAGTAATCTTTTACAAAATTTCATTGGACAAGAAATTTTAGGGCACGCATTCCTTAGTATATATTTTGAAATTCTTGCAAATGAATTGCCAATGTACTAGTTTTGGGTCCTGTCTGGACATCTGATACCTCACATGTGAGCTGTTATTCCTTTGAAATTTGAATGCGTTCTGACCACGTTTTGATTCTAATGTTTTTTTGGATGTTGCCCATTTAGACCTCATATGATGCCAACTCTTCAAAATTTTACTTTTTCCTTTTCTTTTAATCGATATATCTTCTTCTTTTTTCTTTTTTTTTTAACTTGTCCGTAACATCCACTCCTGTGCCTGATTAATGGGCCATTAAAATTGATGCATGTCAAAACTGCGTGGGGAGTTTGCTACTTGCATTCCCTCTACCTTTTCTTTCAGTCTATAAGCTTGAGCAGAACATTTTCAGCAGTTCAACCATTTTGTTTCTTGAATGTATTATAGATAGCATTAACTTATTCTTGGATGGGGTATTTTTGCAGGTTTGAATATATGTTGGCTTGTGATAGTGCAGGAAGAGTTCAGAAATTCATTACTTCTTCTGTTGGTATAGTTTTTAGGGTTGGCAATCAGAGAGCCTTTAGTTCAATGATGGATTCCCAAGCAGATGGCGCTTCCAGTTTGCCTCCTTTCGATGGAGAATTGTGTTTTCAGCATCCTATTGCAGTGAGTGGGGACAAGAAGTCATCTAGTGTTCAATGCACCCCAGATATTGAAAAGAAGTATGTCCATCATGTGTATGATGCCATTGCTCCTCATTTCAGCTCCACACGATTTGCAAAGTGGCCAAAAGTTGCTACTTTTCTCAATTCCTTGCCTCCAGGGTCCCTTATTATGGATGCAGGCTGTGGAAATGGAAAGTACTTGGGTTTAAATCCTGATTGCTTTTATGTAGGCTGTGATATTAGTGCTCCTCTGATCAATATATGTGCAGGAACAGGGCATGAAGTCATGGTTGCAGATGCTGTAAATCTCCCTTATCGAGCCGGATTTGGTGATGCAGCAATCTCTATTGCTGTATTGCATCACTTAAGCACAGAAAGCAGAAGGAAGAAAGCTATAGCTGAATTAGTTCGAGTTGTTAGGAAGGGTGGCATGGTCCTAATAACAGTTTGGGCTGTAGAACAAGAGGATAGGTCATTGGTTACCAAGTGGACTCCTCTTACTGACAAATACACAGAGGAGTGGATAGGGCCTGGTAGTCCTCGAGTCCGTAGTTCTTCAACCCTGACACTAGAAAGCATCCCAGAAACTGAGGAAAATGGTGCCCGAGATCACTTAAGAAATTCCGAACGGTTATCGGAGGACACAACAAGGGAAACTGCACATGTATCCTTGAAAAAGGATGACAGTTCAGCTGCTCCCCAAAATGGGAAGAATAATGAAAATCAACAGGAATATTTCATCCCTTGGCACTTGCCTTATCATCGTGCTGAAGTTAGTGGTGCCTCTGCTTGTGCTCTTGCAAATGGACTGGCTAAGAAAGATGATAAAAAAGGTGCTGTAGTGTACAATAGATATTACCATGTCTTCATTGAAGGCGAGCTTGAAAGGTAACAGCTTATTTACCTGTACGAATGGCTTTCCTTTTAGAGTCCTATGCATTTTTCAAATTGATTTTCATACGTCCAACTTCTTTGGGCCTTCTTATAAATATTCATCATCTTTTGCTAGAACTTATCATTAGTACCTATACAGCATGACACGTTCTGCAGAATTAATCCCAAACAAGGGAAATCCATTGGGAGATTAGCTTCCGACAGGATCACAGGAAAAGGACACAACCAGAGAAAACCAGATAACTGAGGAATGGACCAGATAAGTCAGAAATTCTGGTCAATTAGTTTACTAGGCAGGGGAACAAACCAGTAATGTGGGAAATCTGATGGTTAGATTCAAAGTTATGGACCAAACCTACGAGGAGATGAAAACTCAAGAACTAATAGAATTGATGGACTGTTAGGGTTTTAAAACAGGATTCAGTTAGGAGTTTAAATTGATGATTCAAACCAGAAAATCCCAGGCATAAATCAGATTTAGAAACTTAGATTTGAAAAGGTTGAGTTGAAGTAGGATTTCAGAAATCAATGAGTGACTGAAAACAGAATCTGATTTTAATACTTAATTAAGCAATCAATGGCAAATTCTTAGTGTATAATGGAAATAATCATAACCAGAAATAGAAATTGATATATGAAGAGAGATGACAAGTAGAAGAAATCAGAGAAGATTGGAGGGAAATATAAAAATATGAAAATAAGAACAAAGAAGAATAAGGAGAGATCACACCTGTTAAAAGCATATCAAAAGGAGGAAGAAATCAGGTCTGAGATATCAATCCTGTAGTACTCTCAACAGCACCAAAGCTCTTAAGAAAAGACTAAATTCTTTAATCAAAACATGTCCAATTGATGGGGTTGTATGCATATGTATAACCTTTTAAATTTCCTAAATTACTATTAAATGGGCTCTTAATCACTTTCTTATGCTAACTTAAACTAAATAGACTCAATACAGTACCCTTAAAGCAATTAAGTATCCTAATCTAACTTAAACACTTGACTACTAATCTATGTACTAACTTTGCCCCACTTTATGGGCTTATTTACCCAAAAAAAAAATTATACCGTTACAATGGAACCAAAAAAAAAAAAAAAAGGCCCAACCTATAACATAACTCCCCAATACTTGTTTTCAGCCCATTGGACTGCCATCAGCACCTTTTTGGGCCGCTTAAGCTTGCTCCTAAGCCTCCATACAGGTTTATATTGATCCAATGAGTCCAATTGAACACATCCTAAAAAGCTATTCAGTGTGACACTTACCAGTTATGGCATATGTTCTTCTCATTATTTGCAAAGATATGGAGAAAAGGCTAAGATTGTTCAGATCCTCGGATGATCTGATAGGATTGCTTTTATTGTATGACAACGAGGAACTTATACTTCCTTCCTCTCCCCCTTCCTCTTTCCCTTTGATATTTATTTGTTTTGATAATTTTGTACTTCTAGGTACTACTACATATTTAATACATCTTCTTTCCATCCTTTTATATTTTATGAATTTGTCATCTGTTACGGAACCCTGAATTTTTGTGTATATGCTTGATATTGATGAACGTTTTAGTATAATATTCAATTATTTGAACTGTTTGAGTCAGAGCTTGACAAGAACCTCATATTGAGTTTTTCATACTTTTGAGCATTTCTGTCTTGTCTTGAATTCTCTTGATGCTCTTTAAACTAAAATTCATTCACTCAATTTTACTCTTTTGATAGGTAATAGTTAACTCTTTTTTTTCTTTTCTTTTTTTCTATTAACAACACAATTCCATTCAGGGGTTAATCAAATTTCGTAGGAGATAGTCCACCCACACAAATTTGATTGGCCCAATTCCAAAACCAACAAAGACAACGCACATGAAGTTCTAAATACAGGATGTCTTTCCACCCTGACTCAGCTGACTCGTCAGTCGTGGTATCAGCAGATTTTTAGAAACAGTAAGAGATCTAGCGCTTCTAATGAGGTTAATATACCTCCAAGGTCTTCCACCATTGAACTTCACCCACTTGATGACTGATGCAGCATTCATCCACTAGATTACTGATGCAGCATCACCTTAATAATTCCTAGTTGTTGGATCTGTGAGCCCCTGATTATGGCTGTATCTCCACATACAGAACTACAAATTTCAATTTGACCTGAATACAATAACAGCTCAGTCCTTTAATGATCCAAGAATGCTCAACAACCACCATAGTTGTCAAGGCGCCAAGGCGAAGCAAGGCGATGGAGGCCTGACTGGGCACCTAGGCGACCAAGGCGCCCGCCTAGGCGACCAAGGTGACCGCCTAGGCGACCAAGGCGCCCGATTTTCCAAGGCGACCCAAGGCAGCCTGGGCGCCTAGGCACCGCCTGGGCGCCTAGGCACCGCCTAGGCGACGCCTTGACAACTATGACAACCACCTGCAGGACCCAGATTGCCTCACAATCAAAATTGATCTGGATAATTGTATGTGGAGAAAGAAACCAAAAAATTGATGAGTAACAGGACATACCCCCAGGGCCCCAATAAAATATGTCGAAAGAGCTTTTAAGTGTGTATTACACATCATATAAATGTTGTTCACACATACAAAATGTTTCCTCCACAGGATGCAAATAAAAATTTCCCAACTGCATTTCTAGCTTTACGAAGGGTAGACTCCCAGCATCATAGAACAATATCTTTATGAATCCTCATGAGTAGCCTTCTTTTTCCTTCAGTGGTTTGTTGGTTTCTTTCTTCAAATAGCCCAGTATAGCTAAATGGTACTAGTTCCCGTAGAATTTTTCCTCTCTCTCTCTCTCTCTCTCTCAAATTAAGCACGTGTTTATGTTATTCTCTTGGGACAACCCAAACTACAGCAAACCATCCCCAATAAATATTATCAGAATGGTCCTGCAGTAGAGCATGAAATAAAAAGGTTGTTAACCAACTCTTGTTCACTTGCCCATGACTCCTTTATTGGACAAATAGAGCATGAAATAGAAATGGGATTAACAAGTGAGCTTTTAACAAGTGAGCTTTTGGGTTAGCCACATTAGCATATAAGATACTCAGCCTAATTGAAATTCCTTGGGACGGCATTCTTAGAGAGAGAAAGAGAGAGGTACACAGGATAGCCATGAGCTTTTGGGTTATCCCCATTAGCATATAAGATACTCAGCGTAATTGAAATTCCTTAGGACAGCATTCTTAGAGAGAGAGAGAGAGGTACACAGGATAGCCACCCAGGTAACCTGTACTCTGATTGAAGTCTGTCTTCTCTTTTTGTATCTTGCCATGGGTAGTATTTGCTATCTACACGAGCTAACGTCTTCAAAGCTCTTTGCAGGTTAGTCTCTGGAATAGACAATATTGTCATCGTTGATCGATTTTATGACAAGTCCAACTGGTGTATTATTCTCCAGAAGACATAAGCTTGCTGTACATGCCTTGAATATATGCAAACAATGAACATGCCATTTCCTTCACCATTTTGCTACATTTCATGGGGGAAGTTTAAAAATCACACTGAAGTTTATAGCAGAGATCTCGTAGGCAGGTCTTCTCTCCTTTTTCTTCTCCTTCTCCTCCTCCTCCACTCTCTCTCTCTCTCTCTCTCTCTAAACATTGAATTTTTTCTTTTCTAGGTGGTTTTATAAAAAACAAAATTTCTGGTTGCCCTGTTGCTCTGGTTGGTTTCTGTGAGATGAAGTTATTGCCATTTAAATGTTGCTCTTAAAGGAAATGGATGGCATTACGACATTTTCACCAGAAAAGAAAAAGAAAAAGAAAAAAAAAAGAAAAAGAAAGACATGGGGAAGTTAAAAAATAAGAAGAGTTTGTAACATGTCATCAGATATGGTTAGTTGTATGTTATTCGACAAAAGGCTTTGGTGTCATATATGGAAGATCATCATTTGTTGCCTCATACTTGTAGCAGCTATGAACCTAATGAAACTTCCATTTCCCTTTGTCAATGGAATTAACATTTATATACCATTATAGACTCTCTCTCTCTCTCTCTCTCTCTCTCTCTCTCTCTCTCTCTCCCTTTATTATAGAACATTATATCTCGTTAATAATTCAGAACCTGTCCATTTTCTCTTACTCATACTGTTGGTTTGTTCAAAAAAAAAAAAAAAAAAAAAACACACAAATAAAAAGTTTCAAAATTTTCTTTTACACTGTGTTTTTTGGTTGATTTAGCTTGTAAGACTTTTTTAGTCCCACATTGCTAATGGAAACAAGATTAATGAGGAGATTTATATGCTGCGGGTGTGGGTATGAATAGATCCGTGGGCCTAATTATTATTTTATAGTATGTTTCTATATACGTGGAGGTATGTTTACTTGAATAGATACATATACATGATTTGTACCTATGCTGATTCAAGAGGTATGATCTTAACCGTTGGTCTATATGATCATTGAAAGATCAAATCCAGGCCATCCATTCAAAGGATGTACACATTCATCGTAACCTGTCGTATGGACACACTTCTCCCTCGTACCCATTGATTTGGAATTTCATCTTCTATAAATAAGTAGACAGTCCTAAGGCATTAGGTTGGATTCAAGTTCATATAGAACTCTTTCTCTCTTTCTCTCTCTCTCTCTCTCTCTCTCTCTCTCTCTCTCTCTTGTTCTTCTTCCAATCTTACTCTGTTTTTTAAATACAAGAAAAGTTACGTTTTCTTTGAGTGTTAATTGTAGCCGTCGGGATTCTGACGAATGTCACTTCTTGGAGTGCAATTTAAGCAGAAGATGCTTCAAATTATCGGAGTTGTTTTATCTTGGGGATTATTTCATGATAATTTTTTGCACATAAGGGGTGAATTTAATCCTAAGGAGAGTAACCGGTGGCATGACTCAGCACTATCTTATTGTTTCTTATTTTTCAAACACAGTAAGGGCATGATTTACTTTTATTCTTATGTTAATTTATATAAGATCATTATATAGATATATGATCCTGACCAAGTCTTAATCTTACTAATTTCCTACAATTCTTAAGATTAAATTCAAGTTTAAGATTTAATAATCTAAAATTGAGATTTTTCTGAGATCGTATGACAAACTAGTCATTCTCAGTTTTTACTATCCGTATCCTGTGGGTGAAATTAATGACTCACCACTTTTACATGGGATTCCATTTTATTGAAAATCATTATTTAATGGTGAAATGGCATTATTTGTTTGGTATATTATAATACTGATTCTCTAGTTATATAAAACTGATGATTGATCATTTGGGATCTTAATTATAACTTCTGATATTGGTATGGATACTATGTATGGGTCATTGTTTATTATTAATTAAAAATAAATTAAAATTAAAATTAAAATTAAAATACGAGAGGCACTTTAAGAGAAGACGAGGGAGTACAAACTCAAAGTCTAAACATATTTTTTGATAATTTCATGATGAATGACTGAGATTATAAGAGTCTGACTATACCGTTTTTCTCGTGATACTTATTTTATGAGGAGAATGCTATTGATTTACTCTTTGTTTTTAGATAAAATTTTCCCCACCTCAAGAATTTTAAAAGGCAATCATTTCTCAAATTGATTCAAAATGTCTCTCATTTCTTTTGCTTTTAAAAATATTCTCCTTCATTCAATTTGATGATGAGATTTATTATCACCAATATTTATTAGACAATAATACCTTAGTAAAGATTTTATCAAAAAAACAGAAAAAATAATTTTTACTGTTCTCATCAACAACGTCGAGCAGGCCAGAGACCGCCGCTGCTCCCTCTTCTTCAACTTGCCGGACGTTAATCGAAACAAAAGAATTCATCAGGAAGACGAACAGAAACATTTCAATTCATCAATTTTCTTCATACTTTTCCTCTCACCTGCAGAACCAACCAGAAATGAACTCACAAAGAGATAATCCAAAACCCGGAAAACCCCAAAATTTTCAAATCTGAAAACACTGCGACGCGCAGCCTCTTCTCCTTCCATCCGATTAGGACTCTTCAATCCCTTCACCAGAGAACAGCGTCTCCTTCCCTCTCTCACCACTCCACGCACCAATCCGGCGGTGGGAGTCGTCGTGGGTTAGACCCACTCCCCCTTAAGAGTCTACGTCGCCGGTGGCATGTCTACCTCTGGTTTCGAAGCTGCCGCCTCCTACAACCCAACACTGGAAGTGGCAGACCTTAGGGTTGATGCCTATCGAATTCGCTGTGAGACTCACAGTCTGGACACCCAACGAGAGTGTCTTCTCTGGTGGAATCATCTATTGGATGACATCGGCTCGTGCTTACAGTGTAATGGGCTTCGATGTGAGCACTGGTTCATGGAAGGAATCCATGGCGGATCGGGTTGAATTCACAGCTTTGGTGAGGAGAAAGGGGAGGTTGGCCCTTGTTGGTAGCGCCTCTGCCATGGAAGCTTGTGTGTGGGAGCTGGATGATTGTGATGGATGGGTGTTGGTAGAAAGTGTGCCATTTGAGATGGGGAAGAGGTTTCTGAAGGGGAAGGGGTGTTGGTGGAGTACAAAGTGTGTGGGCAGTGATGAGGCCATCTATCTATTTAGGGAGGTTGGATTTGAAATGTTGGCTTGGAGAGAAGAGATTGCAATGAAGGGTAGGTGGGGGTAGGTGGGAATGGATCTTGGTTTAAGGTTGCAGATCCATTAGAGGAATACCGGTACGCAGTTTCCCCTTTAAATGAATGCTGCTTTACCCAAATCTAACTCCTTACATTTCTGATATCTGAAACAAAATCATAAAGAAAAAGAGGAGGAAGATGGATGTATGATCAGTTTATTCCGCGTACGCATATAGATTTGTGATTGCCACTTGCAGATCCATCATTGTTGCGTGCTTTGATTAACCTCCGGCGGGTTGAAGAAGAGGGAGCAGCGGCAGTCTCCGGCTTGCTTAACGTTGATGATGAGAATAGTAAAAATCATTTTTTTATTTTTTTGATAAATTTTTTAATAAATCTGAGGGTATTATTGTCTAAAAAATATTGGTGATATTGCCAAATTGAATGGGAGGAATATTTTCAAAAGTAAATGAGGTGAGAAACATTTTGAATCAAGTTGGGGGGTGATTGCCTTTTAAGATTACTGAAGGAGAAGTGGGAGAAATTTTTCCTTATTTTTATTTAAAGGCTATGAATTGGTGACCAATGGCCAGAAGTGATCACTATGTTAACCATCATGTTCTTTCAATTGGTTGTAAGCACTCTTAGAGGTTGACCATTTAGAAATGTGGAATAGTGTCTTTGGATTAAGTGCATTGGATGATATAGATGCCCCTTAATTTTTCTTTATTTTAAGAAGTTGGATTGCATGTATATATGAAAAAAGAGTGAGAGTGCTAACATGTGAGACCATTTGTTTACTGGTTTCTCTGTTGTGATTTTCTTATGTAAGATGGGAGGCTGTGAAACTGCACCCCTTGCAACTCAAAACTTGTGGAACCTTTTCAAGGGACATTTTCTTTTGGGTTTATTTTCAGGATATAGTCACTCTTGTTAAGAGTTGTGTCCATTGGATAATAGGATTCATCTTTGTTGTGACTTTTGAAAAGGTCATGTTTCTATTAGTGGCCTAATAAAACATCGGTTAGAAATTAAGAGAGGCCTGAGTCCCAAGAGGCACCAAACTTGAGGGTTGTATTGGGTATGGTAACCCACCAATGTGGATCAAATACAACGTTTGGAAACAAAACATGTGGGTTCAAAATGAGTTATCAATTATTTGTTACAAACAATATTTAAAAAAAGAAAAAAGAGAGAGAGATAAAAGCTCTTGGTAAAAGTTGATGTCATGTTTTTACAGTTGCGTTTTGAAACCCACTTTTCATATGAAATTAGTCTAATTGTGTTCTATTAGTTGACACTTTATACAGAATAGGTGGAAGCCTTCGAAATATTGGAGGTGGTTAACAAAGCTTATTGACGTTGTATATAGTATATGTGTTTAATGCATGAATTCACATTTATATTTATAGTGTGTATATAACACTGTAAACATGGGACTTGCAACATGTTATGCATTGTGAAGTTGGATGACATGTTATTATTAACATGCAAGTAAAAGGGCATGGGTAATCTTAGGTTACTTTTATGTTAAATAAGGTAAAACGCCACAAATGTGGGGGTTAATTTTATATGCATATGACGATGCATGAGGAAATTAATTGATAATACACCATAAACATACTTATAGTAGCTATAAGGTTGAGTATGGAAAATCCCAAAATTATGGGGATTTTATAATCTTGCGTTTTTGCATGTTGAATATTTTTTAAAGAGATAAATAACAGAATCTAGAAAACAAGTCTAGATTCGGAAAGATTACCTTGGTCCAAAAGGTGATGAGCATGGTGGTGCTAAGATTTATTGAAAGATAATACCAATGGCATTGGTTCCACCATGGAAATGTTTTTATGCCTATAGAAAGCCAGGATAAGGAAAAATGACTAAAAATATCAATGATAAATATATGGAAAATCCTAAGTTGATTATGCTACTATAAGTAGAGGGAATCGTTTATATATATACACTAATACATAAATGTCTTACAAGTCTTTAGACACATATAATAAGCAAAGTTTTTTGACCAAATATCTCGATAACAGATATATGATGAAAATCGAAGTGGTTATGCTACTTTAAATAAAGATGCGAGAAGGTCACAAGTATTAAGTAAGATACATATGACTCTTCCAGTCTTATAAAATGTCTAAGGATATCTAAGATATGTAGATCTTAGGCGGTTATACAAAATATCTGGAAAAACTAATGAAATAACGTGCGTTTAATAATACTCAATCTAGACTGGTATATTTATTTATCTTCTGACTACTAAGGTGGTATACATCTAAAGGAATAAGTTTAAGACCCGTGTCATAAGTCATGTGATAGATACCCAACCTATGTGAGAGGAAGTCCCTAGAATTAGGTTCAATGGGTAAGAACAAAGTCACTCGATGACTTGATTAGTATTACCAGAATTCACTCATTTTGGTTAGATAGAAAAGTAATATTCACCACAATGAACAGATGGATGAGTTATAGAACTTTTAATCAAGACAAGTGTCTTACTAGAATGTGGGGGTGTGTTAACTGTGGTACACAGTATGGGTTGATCTAAGTAGATGTAAGAGCTGGGACTGCCTCTGATTAGAGTTTTAAGGGTGAACTCTCTAAACATCCATGAATCTGAGATAGAGACAAGGCCGGAGAAAAATATCCACTTTTTACGAAAGTTATTATTTGAGGGTCGGATTGTAAGGGATGGTTGGTATGTCAGTCGGCTACACCGCTGAGGAAAGGTTCAAGAAGTGTGGCTTTACCCGTACTTTGTAGCGTGATGTATTAGACTTAGTGTAGATTCAAATCCAAAAGACATCTGCGACAACATCTCTTATATATCCTCATACGATTAACACTCTATTCCAGTTTTTTACAAAATTTCAAAACTTGTGGGGGAATTATTGGTTTTTTCACAAAAAAAAAATAAAAAATAAAAAAATAAAAAAATAAAAAGTTTCAATTTTTTTTTTTTTTTTTTATAGAAAATACCAACAATGTGTTTTTTGGTTGGTTTAGTTTGTAGGACTCTTTTTAGTCCTTCATTACTAATGGAAACAAGATTAATGAGGAGACTTATGGTGTAGGTATGGGTATGGATAGATCCGTGGGCCTAATTATTATTTTAGAGTATATTTCTATATACGTAGAAGTACGTTTAATTGAATAGATACCTATACATGATTTGTACCTATACGGATTCAAGAGGTATGATTTCAACCGTTGGTTTATATGATCATTGGGAGATCAAATCCAGGCCATCCATTCAAAGGATGTACCCATTCATCGTAACCCGTCATATGGACACTCCTCTCTATTGTACCCATTGATTTGGAATTTCATCTTCTATAAATAAGAAGACAGTCCTAAGGCATTAGGTTGGATTCAAGTTCGTATATAACTCTCTCTCTCTCTCTCTTATTCTCCCTCCAACCTTACTCTGTTTTTTAAATACAAGAAAAATTCTGTTTTCTTTGAGTGTTAATGGTAGTAGTTGAGATTCTGACGAAGACCACTTCTTGGAGTGCAATCTAAGTGGAAGATGCTTCAAATTACTGGGGCTATTTTATCTTGGGGATTATTTCAAGGAAACTCTTCGCACGTAAAAGGTGAATTTAATCTTACGGAGAGTGACCGGTGACACGACTCAGTCCTATCTTATTATTTCTTATTTTTCAAATATAATAAATGCATGATTTACTTTTATACTTATGTTAATTTATATGAAATCATTATATAGATATATGATGCTGACCAAGTCTTAATCTTACTGGTTTCCTACACATACAAATGGATTGATGGAAAATCTTTTTTCTAATCAATAGATTTTTGAGTTAAATTCATGGGTCTTTGTGTTCTTTTTCCCATGACAACAGAAACGCTAGGTAACTAGTTTGTCCACCGTGATACAGAACTCCAAGGGGATCCTGGACTTCGGTTTTTCAGCAGGATCATCGAAGGAGAAAAGGATACTTGCTCTTAGTAACAGACTGCCAGCATCCTACCTTGATTAAGACGAATCCGAATCGTCTCCTATGCGTACGGGCATAGGAGAGCTGGTGGTGAGTGTTGGATGACCACCACGTGTTGGTGTTCCAATCCTACGATGATGATGTCTCTGGATTAAAAAGACTTACCTACAACAAACTTCATTGTATCAAAATCGAGAAACTATTTTTCGATTTCGATTTTCGATGAACATGACTTCCATGAGAAGAACATCAATGACAATCCTGATCCTTCTTCTTTATCTCCTCAATCACCCTTTTCCTTACAGTCTGTTCTGATTGAAGACAATGTTGGCAATGTCGATGACAAGAAGGAGATGATGAAGTTTTGGGTGGCAAAAATGGAGAAGCAGACGATTAGGAGATGTCTGCTAATACCAAGCTGAAAGCAACTGGTAATGCCCAGGCAAAAACTGCCAATTGTCTTTGATTCACACTCCCTTTTTTTTTTTTTTATTATTCTTATTCCTATGGCTCTCTGTAAATGTTGTTAGGTTAGATCAAGTTTTGCAGAGTTTCTGTAGGCAAAAGAAACCCTTTTTTTTTTCTTTCAAGAAAAGCACAGGGAAAAACAAAAAAAATCATCATCTGTTTCTCATAGTCTCCTCCTAAAAATTGGGGAAGTCCCTAATTTGGCAAATCTTTATATTTTAATGGAAACAATTCCTATAAAAATGGATTTGCTTCTCATACTGGAGTCGATGGCTGCGAGAAACAGAACATGGTTCTTCCTCTCTGTTCTGTTTCTCTGCTTCTTTCTCAAAACCTGTCCCTGTATCGGAGGTGATACCCTCTCTGTTGGTGAATCTATTTCCAGAGATCAGACCATAGTCTTCCCACCTCCAATTTCTTGCATTGGGAGGAGTGGGAAGCCCTGGTTTGCTTCAGATCCTACCGTCGAAAGATTCATCCTCAAGGAGATCAGGATCCCTACCCAGGAATCCCTTCGTTCTTGTTGGGAAGATGGACGCCTCAAGCTTCGTTTTGTTCAACCGGACGGAGAAATCCCTGAACTATCGGTATCTGGTACAGAAAGATATCACAATCGTCAGATTATTGACACTCGACTTGATGACCATCCAGCGGTCTCCGCCAGCTCTCCTATGCGCGTACGCATAGGAGACGATTCGGACTCGATTAAGACATCGTCACAGCACACAGGTATGCCCTTCTTCCCCACGGCATGCTCCCTTCAACTCTGAGTGGCCAAGACGAGTGCTTTACAGTGGGAATTGAACTGCTACCATCTTTTATCTGGAAAAAAGATCTTCTTTAGCCGACCAACCTATTTGGCTCAGATCGGACAGGCTGATCACTGGGCGCACATACCAATGTATTGATAAGAAATAGATTAAGGGTGTCAAAAATGGGCCCAGACCGGTAGCACGGACCGAGCCAGTCCGATATAATCCGAACCCAACCCGGACCGAACCTTTCTGATCGGAAAGATTATTGAATCTATAGTTGAAGAGTATGTTAATTGTTCAATTCTGAATTACATCATATAGATGAATGATTCTAATTTTATGTGATATATAGACCATATTCTTACATATAAAATGGTCCGATAAGCTTGATAAGCCCGGTCCGGACCGAACCAGCCCGATCACCTCAATAAACCCAACCCGATACAAACCGACCCGGACCACCGATTGTTATTGTGTCCGCGCGCCCACCCAACCCGAACTCTTATGGACATGTTTTGGGTTGGGCTTATAAACCCGACACCGATTCAGCCCGGCGACCGCCCGGCCGCCCGTTGCCCCTTATGATCATCTCTTGCTGACCAGACTGTCTAGTCGAGATTTGACAAGCTAGGGTCTCTGGCCACACATACCAATGTATGGGTATGTGCGTCTGGTGATACCAGTATATCCGATCTTTGCCTGGACCGGGATGGTCGGATGGAGAGGATCATGATACCTTGCTCTCTCGCAAGGCTTTGACTCTGATTAGATCTTTATTGCAAGCGCAAAGTAAACAAGCTACCGGCAAACTGGGAACGAGTTGAAACAGTATTACGATTTGAAGACCAAGTCAGAGACTACTGTACATCTAGCAAAGCGACTCTCAATGAGTACGTGACTCTCGACGAGGACATTGAGACTTTCGATTAAAAGAAATTCTTTTTTGGTTTAATCCGCCTTTACTAAAGATCAAGGAGAATAATCGTATTCTAGCTAATAAAGGAAAGGCTTTTTGCACTATGGCAGTTTACTAATACAACCCTTGATTTGAAAGTGGGTGGCAGGAGGAGAGTAGAACACCCGACTTCTCTAGACTTACCAAACACACCGACTGGCAACCACCATTGCTCCACAAAGCCCTAGGTGGTTGGTTTCCCCTTAAAATGGTTCCCCTAAAATAATTCCCATTTGTGCATGGCAGAAAGTGAGTAGGTACATGATACATCCGCCAAATATCATATTTAAAAATTCCCAAGCTACCTTCTTTGCTTCAATTATTTAACAGGATGATCCTTACCAAAACTTACATGAATGACCATCATATTGTAGGCTTTGTTTAGTTGCAAGGGAAAACAAAGGGAAAAGAAGTGAAAATTTTAAACTTTAAATGGAAATTTTTGTAATGATTAGAGCACATGTTATCACATTATTATGTAACTAATTCTAAATTATTTCACATTTTTTTAGTAATATTATTCCACATTTACTTATTAATTTATGTTTCACTTTGCTTCCAAATCCCTTCCATTTTAGAGAAAAATAAATTTTACATCTTATTAGTATCATTACTAGATATGGTAAGAAATTTAGGTAATTTATTATTGGGTTTTTTAGATTTAAAAAGTAAAAGTTTCAAATTTTTGACTTAATTTTTGGTTTTTGGTATTGGAGGGAAATTTTTTCATTTGTATTTTTGGTTGGCTTAGCTTGTAGGATTTCTTTTAGTCCCACATTGCTTTAGGGAGCTAAGATTGAAGATATATATATATATATATATATATATATATATATATATATATATATATATATATATATATATATATATGTGTGTGTGTGTATGTGTGTGATCTATCACTACGTATTTGAATATGAAGGGGTATGACGTACTTGAATGGGTATGTTCATACCTATACAAACTCTAAGAGGTTTAATCTCAATCATTGTTCTTTATGATCGTTGAGAAAATTAAATCTAGACGGTTTATTCAAATGAAGCACCCATTCATCACAACCCGTTGGATGGATACAACTCTCTATCGTACCCATTAATTTAGGATTTCGTCCTCAATAAATAGGAAAACAGTCCTAAGGCTTAAGGTTACAATTTTAGTTTGTATAAAATTCTCTCTCTCTCTCTCTCTCTCTCTCTCCTGCCAACCTTACTCTGTTTTAAACTATCAGAAACATTTTGTTTTTCTTGAATGTTAATGATAGCCATCGGGATGCTAACGAAGATCACTTTTTGGAGTGCAACCTAAGTGGAAGAAACTTCAAATTTGCAGAGTTGTTTTATCTTGGGGATTAATTTCACGAGAACTCTTCGCACATAAGGGGTGAATTTAATCTTAAGGATAGTGACCGGTGGCACAACTCAGCCCTATTCGTATTCCTGATCATAATTCTTCAATTTCGTAATTAATTTACAATAAATGTTAGTGCATTTTATAATTTTGAATATCATCAATATTTGTTCTATAACATTGTCATAGTTTTAAACTTACTCTGAAATATAATTTTACTATATTTATACAATCATGTTATGTTACAGTTATAAAAATTTTCCTTTTCAGTTTAAATTTTCATTTTTCTTCCTTACAATTCCCCTTACAACTCAACATAACCATAGAGATTTTTGAAGAAAACAAGTTTCTCGTCCCTTGTCATATCCTACAACTCCACCTCAAAAGTTTCTCAACTGTTTTCAATTATTTGTGCCAAATTAACAACATAAAATACAAGCTTAAAGAGTCTCAACCTTGATGCAGTTTCCATAATAGGTTTGGGTTTTCAAAAACAGTCTCTGGAGTAGAAGAGATTTCTGGAAGAACACACGCACAAAAGAATTGCCTTATGACCAAAACAGAGACATCCAAAGTTGCTAAAAAAAAAAAAAAAAAGGACATATGTTTGTGATGGGACCATTTCAAAGGGTTTTGTAGTTGCTCCGGAACATTTAGGAGATTCTCTAAAAGGCAGTAACATGTTATTGGGTGGTGGTCTCGCTTATGGGGTCTGTAAAATAAGAAATTATTCTTTTGAAAAATTCTCAAAAAATTAATCATAAGTTCTTCTCTTCATCGGAACAATAAGGCCTTCCACCGGTATGAGAAGTTCTTCATGTTAGTTGAGTCTCGAGTTCACCAAAAGATTACCTTATTTTTCTATATTTTATTTTTATTTTTTTGGGGGAGGGCGTCAAGGTTTCACTTACAAGCTTTGGTGTCATACCTATCCAAATTCAAGGACCTGACTCAATGAGAACAGAAACAAACAAAAATTCAAAATTGTTGACTTCATTTATAAATAAAGGAAATAATGATCAAATATGCAAACTTGAAAACATAGTTTGCCTCAAGATTAATGAGACAACCCATGATTGAAGTTGGGTAGGAATAAGAAAGTAAATGGAATCAACCATTTGTTAGAAAATTTTTAGTCTCCACATTCTTTTTCCTACCACATTAAATTAGCATCACTTTTAGCTAAACACGTTTACCAAAAAAAAAATAATAAAAATAAAAATAAAAAACCCTCTTATATTTGCTTACACGTTTCTATTTGTTTTGTTAAATAAATAAATTATTAGTTACAAGAGTTTATTATTTTTATCGCTGTAGGATTTCTATTCAAGATCACTGCAGTTCCTTTTCGGGCGGCTGTAGGACGGACGGCCGCCTTTTCAAAGGTCATAAAGCATATATTATGCCACTTTGAATAAGAACAGACAGCTTAGATTTGAATAAGAACAGACAGGTTAGAATAAACGAATCCATGAAATAAATGACTCATATTTGTTTTATGATTTTAGAAAATGTCACAGTCTACAGTCTGTTATTACGTGGATGACTGCCCCAAAAAAATTTTATTTATATTTTTTTGACCATTTGTCCCTCTTCTATATTGGATTATTTCTTGAGTCTGATCCCCTCCACGTATTGGGAGAGTAGTTACTCCCCACCTTCCTCTCACTACCATAAATCCAAAAAAGGAAGGTCATAGACAAGGCTCATCTTTTCCGGCATCGACAATGTCATAAACACACCTGATGTTAGAGGATAAGGAACCTAAAACCTAAACCATAAATCCTGACGATTTCCAACTAGCTTGAACTAATGGTTGGTTTCACAGAGTCTCAGTTTTGAGTTTTCACTTTCTTGTCAAGATGGTCAATGGGATAACTCGATTGAGGTTCAACCAAACTTTCTCCATACAAGTAGATGATCCAGATTCATTTTAGAGACACTTGAAGCTCTGATTGGTTGCAAGGGGAATTAAAGGGAAGGGAATTGAAATTTTAAACTTAATAATTGTAATCATTACAGCAGTTGTTATCTCATGACTATGTACCAACTTCAAATCATTCTATATTTAGTTGTAAACTTACATTTTAGAAAAAATTTCATCTACAAGACTACACCCCATCAAAGATTGTTAACATCATCTACACCCACAAGAATGCAGAAACATCACCTAGGTCCCAAAACTTTGGTTGTGGTAATCAAAGAAGTCCACTCCGTCAGTTGATTCTTGTTAAATGCTGACGTTAGCTGAAATAAAAATTTCCATAGACAATACTACCCTCATAGTAAAGAGAAGGGAAATGAAAATGGGGTTCTCGAGAGAAAGGAATCGACGACAACCATTAGTTTCAGTGCTTCTCCAATTATTTCCGCTGCAAATTCTTTCATGTCGTCGTTGACCGGTGACACAGATAGTAAGCAGCCTTCCTCATCTTCGACGTTTGAGATTACGAATCTCTCTCAGGTTTCCTCTGCTGGTCGGCCTCCTCTGAGTTCTTCTTCGTTGAACAGGAAGTGCAGCTCCTCCGACGACGCCGCTAGTAAATGCGGAACCTCTTCTGGCCGTTGCCATTGCTCGAAGCGGAGGTTTGTTTTCTCCTTTCTCTTTTGTGATCTTATAGGTTATTGTAGAAAATTTGTAAAACCATGAAAGAAAATGGCTAAATCTGTTACAATCTGATAAAACAGGAAATCGAGGGTAAAGAGAGTGGTCAGAGTCCCTACAATCAGCTTGAAGATGGCCGATATCCCAATCGACGAGTATTCATGGAGGAAGTACGGACAAAAACCAATAAAATGGATCCCCACATCCAAGGTTTGTAAAATCTTCTGCTCAAATCACTCTTTCGTCCTCTGTTTTAGTGTTCCTTTTGAGTTCTGGTGGCATCTGATACCTGAAATATAAATCTTAGATATCTAATTTACTATGATTAGCATCCTGTTCTTTCCCATTTGTGGTTGTTTGATGGTGTTCTTATTCTGATTGGTTGCTTATGGGATTTCTCAGGGGTTACTACAAGTGCAGTACCATGAGTGATAAGAAGAAGAAGAAGGGAGGGGTTACTCACAAGTGCAGAATGTGAGGAAGAAGAAGAGAAGGGAAATGAGGGGTAAAACTGTATTTCAATAATTTTAGTGGTTTCCGTCAATTAAGTGGACCTAGGTGATGTTTCTGCAATCTTGTGGGTATAGATGATGTTAACAATCCTTGATGGGATGTAGATGAAATTTTTTCTACATTTTATATCCAAATCCCTTATATTCCAAAAGTGAAATAAATTTCCCACCTAATAAGTATCATTTCTAGATATGGTAAGAAATTTAGGTAATTTATACAATCATGTTGTATTATAGTTATAAAAATTTTATTTTAAGATTTGAAAAATTTTACTTCTCTTCCCTTTAATTTACCTTGCAATCAAACTAGGTCTGAATAAATAAAAAATAAAAAAAATCTCATAATATGATAATGCCTGAATTTCTTCCATCTTTGACTTAAGTACTTCCACTTTTTTTTTTCTAAACAATATATAGATATCTAATTGAAGTAATTCTCTAATAATATTTTAGTAAATAATATGTGATGTATGCTAATACATTTTCTATCGTAAGCCGTTAGCCTATCATATACCTACCCACATACAATTAAAATTTTTATTTTTGAATAAGAGAAAAACTAATAATAATAAATTCCATGAGATGGCACAACCAAGATAAGCTTGGGATGTGGGTTAACCGTTTTTGAGTCACATACACCTCATGGATTAGTAGGCAGACACCTCATGGATTAGTAGGTATATGTGTAATTGCACTCTCATCTCAATCATATTAATCATATTGGGTGTATGTGTGTGTGTGTGTGTGTGTGTGTGTGAGAGAGAGAGAGAGGGAGGTTATGTTGATACATGACTTTTGGTGATACTATGGGTTGGTTAATCATTTTGTTGACATGTACATTATTCCTATCCTACAAAAAAAAAAAAAAAAACATATCATTTGGAGGTTTAGTCCCACATCGGGTGGGTAGGGGTGTGTGTGTGTGTGTGTGTTTTTGCGTGAGAGAGTTTATGTGAATATATGACTTTTTGTGACACCAAGGTTTGATTAATCATTTTGGTGTTAGTGTGTACAGTGTCCCTGTTCTACCAAAAACAAAAACCAAAACTAAAATCCAAAAGTCATATATCATTTGTAGGTTTAGTCTTACATCGGGTGTATATGTGTGCGTGAGACAGTTTATGTGGATATATAACTTCTCGTGACACCAAGATTTGGTTAATCATTTTGGTATTAATGTGTACATTGTCCCTATTCTACCAAAAACAAAAACCAAAAATCAAAAGCCATATATCATTTGTAGGTTTAGGCCTCCATCGTGTGTGTATGTGTGCATGAGAGAGTTTATGAAATTTTGTGGATATATAATTTTTTATGACACCATGGGTTGATTAATAAGTCTTTTGATGTTGGCATGTGTTGTCACTATCATACCAAACCAATTCAGCCCCCCCCCCTTCTCTCTCTCTCCAGTCTGGTTATTGATGTGTGTTATCCCTATCCTACAAAAAAAAAATGATTGGATATTTTGGATATTTTATATATATATATATATATATATATATATATATATATATATATATATATATATATATATTGTTCCAAAGAAGTTAGCATTAATACTTGAAGTCAATAAGAAAACCCCATCTAATTTTTTTTTTTTTTTCAAAACAAATCATCTTTTACTATGATTGTTCTTCTTATGGGTCTTTCTATAATGACATTGGTCTGTGTCCATGGACTAATGACACCAAATCATTTTCATAGGAAATCATTGGATCATTATGGAAACCTCAATACATAGGGAGTATCTTGATATTTGATATGAGATGGGTTTAAGGTTTTAAGGTCTGTTTTTTTTTTATCCAATAGTTTGACAAATATTGATATGAGTGGTTGTTTTAAGTTTTTTTTCCAATAGTTTGACTCTCTCTCTCCCCCCCCTCTCTCTCTCTCTCTCTCTCTCTCTCTCTCTCTCTCTCTCTCTCTCTCTCTCTCTCTCTCTCTCTCTCTCTCTCTCTCTCTCTGTGTGTGTGTGTGTGTGTGTGTGTGTGTGTGTTTGTGTGATGTGTGTGTGTGTGTGTGTGTGTGTGTGATTTTTCGTGACACCATGGACTAGTGTGTGATTTTTCGTGACATCATGGATTAGTTAATTATTTTGTTGTTGGTGTATACGATGTCCCTATCCTACCAAAAACAAAAAACAAAAACCATATATCATTTGTAGGTTTAGTCCCACATCTAGGGTGGGTGGGTGGGTGTGTGTGGATATATGGTTTTTTGTAACATCGTGAGTTAATTAACTCTTTGGAACACTTATCCTTTTTTTTTTTAACTTTTTAATATTAGCATATGTTTTCATGGATCCACATCGTCTCCTCCCCGAGATTCAGGAGGAGAAGCGGCGACCCCATTAGATGGTCACCACGTGGAGGTCGGATGAATCTGACCCCTCCATTTGAACCGACAAGCCGAGCCGACAAAGGAGTATCGACTCAAACGGAGGGGTCGGATTCATCCAACCTCCACGTGGTAACCATCCACTTGGGTCGCCGCTCCTCCTCCCTGAAGTACAGGGAGGAGACGATTTGAATCCGTGTTTTCACTATCCTACCAAAAATAACAAAATTCATCTCTCTCTCTCTCTCTAATTGACGTATGTAATCCTTATCCTACAAAAAAACGATTATATATATATATATATATATATATATATATATATATATATATATATATATATATATATATATATATATTCAATGCCAATAAGAAAAACCCATCATCTCTAACTCTTTTTTTTTATAAACAAATTATCTTTTTACTAAGACTGTTCTAAAATAATTAAATAGATTTTACCAAAAAAAACAAATTTAATTAGAGTTTTTTTTTTTATAAAAAATAATTAGAGATGACAGTTGATCATTCTATGTCAATAAGAAAAACCCATTATCTCTAATTTCTTTTCAAAAAAATCTTTTTCAAAAAAAAAAAAAAAAATCTCGAATGGTTAATGATGTCGGATTCACATCGTCTCCTCCCAGTGGTTTTGGGAGGACGCGGCAACCTATCTCGGATGACCACCACGTGGTTTTCGGGTGAATCCGAGACCCACGTCTGAACCGACACCCCTTGTCGGCTCTGCTTGTCGGCTGGATGTCGGCTTGAATATGGGTCTCGGATTCACCGAGAATCACGTGGCGGCCATCTAGTGCAGGTTGCCACTGTCATCCGAAAACCACCGATAGGAGAGGATGCGAATCCTAACGATGTCTACTTGTGCCGAAAATCTTGAATTTAAATATAAGAAGTCAACATTTTAATTATTACCAAAAAAAAAACATTCTTATTAATTTAAAAAAGTCCACATTCTAGAATTAAGCAATCACAGATTCACACCAAGAATGAACAAAGGTCAAGTCGCCCCCTGAGTTTCTCCTTTGCCAAACCCAACTTCTTTTTCCCATTGGTTTGGCACACAGCTTTCAGTCAGCCTGGCCGGCTTTGCCAACACGGATTCCATGAATTTATTCTTTCTCATGAGTGACTTTGTAAGTTTGTCCTCACAACCAAACAAATCCTCTTTTCTATGTTTGAAAATTTTAGGTTGATTGAGCATTCCACCTCAAACTGAGTCATAGATTTTAGTTTGGTTTCATATAGTGGAACATATTTATTCATGTGTGGATTTTGATGTTTGGATGGACCTTCAAAAGTATCGAAAACGGTAGTTCGGACATTCGTCTAGTAAATGAAATAATAATGAGATTTCTATAGTGAATGAATATTCAATAGAGAGGAGGGGAAAAATTTTCTACAATTGTTTTCGTTTGTTTGCTGAGAAATTCAACAATTATACAAGAACAAACACAACCAATTTTCCCTTAATCACTTACCAATTATTCTCATTAAATGTACATTTATATAGAAATGATATAAGGGAAGACAATTAGTTTGATCGTTTACTGTCGTTAGAGGGTCTCCAACCGTGATCCAGTGGTTAAAATTATCATAAAATGTGTCTGGTGAACTCCAACCATTAGATCAAGGTTAGACCATCTTTTTCCGAAAAATTACCCTTGTAAACCATTAGGGAAGGCACCTTTTATTCATTTTCTTTCTATATTTGTCAAAAATATTCATATCATCGTTTCTTATCTTTTTAAAAATAAAAGACTATTTATAAGTTAGGTAGAAGAATCTCGACACAAGAATTTGTTTATTCATTTTTTTTTTCCTCTCCTAAAAAAAATTAATAAAAAAATCATAATAGGAGATAAGCCTAGAAAATGCTTTATAAACAAACCAAGACATGTCACATTATTTGACCAGGATCTGAATTTGTGTAGAATCTTTATAAGAGAACCATTCCAATCAAATTCATGTCTGACCCGGATCTAAAATTGTGTAGAATCTTTGTAAGAAAACCACTCCAATCAAATTCATGTTTGATCTAGATCTGAAATTTTGTAAAATCTTTTGTAATGTGAGGGTTTGGAACAGATCTTCTTCTATCATTGGAGGGCTCGAGCAACTAGAGTAGATTCAGCACGCATACCAAATAAGAATTTGGTTGGACTAGTTTTCTGGGAAAAAATATCTCGTAACGTCTAGTCTCTCTAACTGTGACCAGTGACGAGAGTTCACCAAGCACAGATATTGTTTCCCTTCATATTGCTTGAATCATTCTCATATGCCATGAGAGGCATCCTTTCCTTTGTTTGTTAGGTTGGTCCATGCGCGTGTAAACGAGCACCGGCCGCAATAGCAGGGAACAATAACCAATAGAGTCACACTTAGCTACATCCACACGCAAAACGAATGTGATTCTAGTTGAGGCTTTCTTTCTTTAAGTGCACAGGATATTCACGGAATCCGTGTGTGCGCGTCAAATGAACTCTAACTGCTAGATCATGAGGGAAAGGACTGGACCATAGAAGATGATCTTTTTCCAGAAAACTAGAACACGAGGAATAAAGAATAGGACTCATATCGTCCTCTGTTGTTGGATGGTATTCAATCGTGATCCAACAGTTGGAGTTCATCTTGTGCGTATACCCATAAATCAGTATATACTCCTGGTGAACTCTAATTGTTGAATCATGACTGAACGAATTGACCTGAGACGATTTTTTTTAGGTTTGACTAAACAAAGAGTTAGGAGTTAGCTAACATAGAGATTGAAGATCCATTCAAAATATTAGTAAAATCATATTTTAAAGAGGTTAACAAATTAAAACCCAAGTACAGTTACAATGAATCTCAAATTTCCTTGACAATTGAAATGGGCCACATGTACGTATCACTACCCATGGACCAGAATAAATTCTTAATTTTTTAAGATATCAATTCCAAGTGAATAGTTTAACATACACAATAAATAGTAGAGGTGCAAGTTTTACCCCGACGATCCTAATCTGCCCAGACTCGCCCTGAACCCTGGCAGGGTTAAACCCGGCCCGAACCCTGACAGGGTTAGGTTAGGGTTGATCCCCTGGGTTGAGCCCAGCTCGGCCCGACCCTGTATATATATGAATATACTCTGGGAAGCGTTGCCGACTCTAAGAGGCATTGAGACATTGTCTAAGAGACTGAAAGTCGACTGTCGAAAAAGATTAAGTGAAAATTGAAATCTCCTAAGGAGTTTTTCCTATTTTGAGTTAAATGTTTTTTTATAGTTTGATTGTTATTGTTTCGATTTCATTTGCTGATCTATTAGAAAACTGTTATGACATTTTACTTTGTTTTGAGTTATGTGTTTTCAATCTTTCTGTTGTTCTTTTGATAGATTGAGTATATTGTTTGATATTTTATTGTTTCTATTTTATTTGTTGATCTTTTACAGTTCCCTTCTATTTTGGCTACCAATCTTGTTTATATTTTGTTCATATTTTCATTGGTAGAGATTTATGATTCCCATGAGTGTTGTAATGGACAATCAAAAACATGTTTAATGATCGACAGGAGATTTCAATTTAAGCTAAGATCAAATGGGTTTTGTATTGATATCGTTTATCCTCCTTTTTTTTTCTTTTTTTTTTCTCTTTTTACCTCATGAATCAGGGTTAATCAAGGTTAACCCAGCCCAATCCGATCCTGTCACAATCATGGCAGGTTAGGGTTAGAACCAACCCTACCAGGGTCAGAAGGTCAGGGTTAGGGTTGCATATTTTCTGCCCCTGACAAGGTTGGACTGGATTAGGGTTAGGTTTAAATAATTAGGGTTTTGAAAAACCTGACCCAACCAGGTCCTGTTGCAGCCCTAATAAATAATGATGTTTATAAATAAAAACAATTTGTGAAGACCATACAATAGTCTCACCTTTTTCGAACTTTCTCGAATAAGTTTATAAAAGAAAAGGTTATCCACGCGGCCAGTGTAGCATACAGAGAAATAATGTCCATTCCTATTTACTAACTTACCATACAATACTCTCACTTTTTTCAAACTTTCTCAATTAACCTTGGTGTGACGATAAGGTTGTCATATTGTAACCTGGTGGTCACGATTTTGAAACACGAAAATAACGTCTCTGCATTGTAAGAGTAAAGTTGCATACGTTCTGCCCTCCCAAACTCTGTAATAACGGGAGCCTCGTGCACTGAAATGCCCGTTTTTTTTCTGTTGAATCATTCACATGGAAAATTCAGATCAAATACAGCCTAGATGTGATACATCCACCTTCGCCATAAAATATCAATATTTGTATTTACATCCATTTATATTAACGAATATTCAAAGCCAGATATTTAGACCATTTTTTAAATTCGAGAATTCTATTATTCATTGTTCATTGTTCCATTTTCTTTTTCTCATGTTTCTTTTTCTTCATTCTCCATTCTCTAGCAATTGTTGAATCTTCTAGAACTCCCGAGATCATTACCTAATAAAATATATAGTACTTAATTTTTTATATTTATTTGAAAAAAAAAATAATATATATATATATATACACAACTAGTCCAAATTTAAATTTTCGATCATCCATTTATGACCTTAATCAAATCTCTTAAAAATAAAAATGAAAATGAAAAAAAGGTACCCAAATGATAATATTTAAAAAAGAAAAAAAGAAAATGCCTGATTCATATGAGAAAGAACGTGAAAAATGAGAATGAACCCACAATGACATTATACAACATACGTAACTAATGACGTAAGCATAACTATAGTGCTCAGAAAATCCAAATCCGAAAACCACACAATCGTATCGGATCGTATCGTATCGTATCGGTCATCCCATACCTCTACACTATAAATAGACAAACCAACCCTTAAAATCATCTCAGACAAACAAAATAAATTTGTTTTTCTCTTTTCAGTTTTCACCGATCAAACCAGGAAAGGAAACAACAAATGGGAAAAGTTTCAGAGTTTTTATCGAAGATCTACACCATTGCAATCTGCTTGTTCTCCATCTTCGTAATCGAATTAACAATTCTCATCCAATCCCTTTCACGCTATCCCTGGCGCCGCTCTCACAGACGTGCATTCGAAGGCACCAAAAGGAACTCCTTATTGTCTCTTATCGACGCTCAACATCCGGCGATTCGTTATAGTGGCAACAGCGGTGGTGAATCGAAGGAATGTGCCGTGTGTTTGACGAAATTTGAGGAAGGAGATGAAGTCAGGGAGCTGCAATGCAATCATGAATTTCATAAAGGTTGTTTGGATCAATGGTTGGAGAGGGATCAGGTAACGTGTCCGCTTTGCAGAAGGTATGTGTTGCCTGAGGAGGATGTGTTCGAACATAGGCTATGGAGTAGCGAAGATGAGTTACATAGGGATGAGGCGCAATTTGTCTTCATGCTTTATGCTATGTACGGTGGTAGCTTACATATAACGCCCTCTGGATGAATCCGAGACCGTTCGTCATCGAAATCGGTGTCTCTTCCCTTCTGAATCTACTCATTCTGTGCATAGTTGATTTTGTTTCTGTGCAGTTTTTTTTTTTTTCCAGTTTTTGAACTTTCTTGAGAGAAGTTCTGCAATCAATTGAATTGTTCATCCAAGATTCAAAAATCTGGGCACAGAATCGGCTTCCATTGATTTCGGTTCGATTCAGGATCGAAATTGATCAGAATATCTATAAATAGTTGATTTTGCTGCATAATTTTCTGCACATTTTGTTCAATTTTGTATCTTTGTTTACAAAAGTTGTGTAATCAATTAAATGGTTCATCAAAGTTATCAAATTATGTTCCTTCTTCCTCTGTATTTGACTCTGCTTCTAATGTTCATAATCGCCAACTGAAAATTTAGAGAGATTTGTCCTTTGAATGAGCATATGATGGGACCGGATCTGGTCTTCCAGACCTCAAACTGAAACCATTGGCCAGATTCATGGTTTTCATGAACATTCCGGACAAGATTAGATTTTTGTGAGCAGTCAGATCACAGATGAGTTGGAAAGTAGGGAATGACACCAGAGGCTATCGTTTAGCATAAACAATGTGCTTAAATCAGGGGAGAAGGAAGCTCATCTTTGTCTTATATCCAGGGGTTTTTTTTTATTAAAAAAAAAATATATATCCGAGGTTTTTTTTATTAAAAAAATATGTCCCTGGTTTCAAACTTTTGACATCCCTATCAATCGTGATTCATGATTGGCTTAACCTGGACTTTAGGATTTGGTAGGATAAGGATATGGCAATGTAGATTTGTGAAGGCTAATCCCACATTGTATATATCCCTTAACTTTAAATGTTGATTGTTAATCCCACATTGTATATATCCCTAACTTTAAATTTTGTAGTTATAAATTTTGCTTGCTTGTAAAGAATTTGATCCTACCAAATATTATTTGAGTTTAGTTTATCAAAATCTCTTCTAAATATTTAAAAATTAATAATCCAGTCATGGTTTTAGATGATATATTAGTAGGTTGTTCATTGTATTTATCAAAAAACCAACATGGCTCGATTGAAAATGACCAAATTAGTGTTTTGGTGCACGAGGCTCTTGCTATTACAAGATTTGAGAATGGCAGAATGAACACAGCTTTACCCCCATAACGCGGAGAATCTGTTTCCGTATACAAACTAATCTTGATAGTTTGATGAAAGACCGATTAAGACAGGTGTCTACATCTCCTTTTATGACTGGTGTCTCTTTAACGTGTTTTTTTCTCTGATTAATGTCGAATTAATTCATTGAACAAATCCCTTACTGAAGAAGGTGTCTCATTTTATAGAGAAAGTCTAACGTTTCTTTCTCCAATTGATGTAGGATTAAAATTTTCACCGTCTTTGTTTGTTATATTCATGCTTTTAATCCCACATTGACTAGAAACTATAAATTGAAAAGGATGGAAGTCAATGATTACCTACCAAAAAAAAATTTGTGATGTTACTTATGGATTGGAAGCCAATGGTTTAATCATCCAAAATCAAACTAATTGGTATGAGCTTGATTACACTTTTTATAACTTGTTTGGTATAAATCTGATTATAAGTCGATAACCAACTGTCCTTAACGAGGATCAAATAGGTAAATGGTTTAGTCAAGGTCTTGAGTCATAAATGGATGAGTATCGAGATCTATAATCACAGTAATTAAAAGAAGGAAGTGAGATTGTGAGAATAAGCTGGCAATGCAAAGGTGTTGCCACACTTTTGCTAATAAATATTACATCCAAAAACTATTATTATTAAATATGATAAAAGAATTTAATTAATTTATAAAATCATTAAATACATAATGATATGTAGTTGTTTGATATAATTTATGATATTTATTTATATTTAAAATAAATTGATATAATTTAAAATCTAAAAATAAATTAAAAGATGTTTATCATTATTGTAATAATCTATTATTACTTTTTTTATGTTTAGTGATATTAAATAATTATTATTTATGATTCATAATTTATTCTCATAAATGATTTATTATATATATATATATATATATATATATATATATATATATATATAATTAAATTATATAAAAAAAACCTTAGATAATGATTTTTTTAACTAAAAAATTTCCTTTTCTTCTTTTTAATTTATCTTTCAATCGAAAAAAGTTTTAAGAATTATGATTTTTTTTTGATAAAATTTTAAGAATTATGTATTACTAAAGAAAAAGAAAGCTAAAGTCTATGATTTGCAGGAAATTAAAAAAATAAAATTTCGGGCTAAATTGGAAAAAAATAATTAATTTTAGGATAAAGAATTTGATTAGATATATAAGCCAAATGTGGTGAACTGGTAAAAGATTCCCAAAATTAGGAGAAAAAAAAAATCGTCTTTCCATCCCTCGTGTAAATCGTAATCGTTAAACCCTTTCATCAAAAGAAATACTAGTCGTTAAACCCATTAAAACCCTTGCGGTTACTGATTTCCGAGTACTGAACTGTAACTTGTTCGTCTTCTTCCTCCATGGCGATAGCTTCTGCGACTATCCGGGCATCATGTGTTCCCTCAAACCGTTGCTTCCTGATCGGAGAACCCTCTAGTTCACGAAACTCTTCCGTCTCTTTGTCTTTCGGCAGAATTCCCGACAGAATTTGTGTACGCAGAACCAAAGGTTTGTCTCTGTACATTAAAAGAATTTATTTTGGTTGAATATTTGGGATATTGTTTGGTTCATATTTGCATAATACAGAACTTCAACCTAGATCTAGCGTCTGCTTAATGATACCTGTAACTGTGAGCGCTGAAAGTTTGGTCTTTTAATCCTTGTCATTCTATATTTCTATATCGACCTTTTGGATCTCTGTAGCTCAAACTTCGAAATTCATTAGCTAAGAGGTTGTAACTAACCTTCTTCTGGGTATAGTTTAGTAGTCGTCCTTGTCTGTGTATCTGCCAGTGGGTGTGTGTATTATAGCTAAAAACGAATTGACAATTAAATGGTGGATTTTAGACGGAGTGGTATACTAGTATCTTTACTTCTGAAGTTGTTCAAAGTTTATCTCACGTGGTTAGTACATTCATATATTTTACAGTCTTTGATCCTTGTTTTTATTTTTTGGTAAAAGAGAAGTCCTTCATCGTTCTTTGTATAACACCCCACTCCCAACCACCCTAAATAAAATGTGGTTTTGTGTGTGTGTGTGTTTTGGGGGGGAGGTGCAAATTTTGTAAAGAAGTGAAATTTTATTGCAAATATCGTCTGAGGTAAAACAGAATCTTTCTACCTCCACGGAGCACCTCTTGAAGTTTAAGAGAGCACAAAAATCCCAATGTCACACTCGTCCTAACCATTCAAAAGGTTGCTTTACTATGAAAGGACAAGCAGTTATTTCACAGTTTGCCTCGCTATGTAGATGGTTAGAATCCAATTGTAGATTCCTTGTACTGATGCCCCTCCATTGTTGGTGAACAATTGACAATCACTACTAATTAGCACTCGTTGGGGTGCTGCCACCTGCACGGCATACCACATGGCCCTTACTGTGTTCTGCTCAGTGGTATTGACCTCTGACAGGTTGGTGTTCCAATGGCTTGAAACTGATTCACATGTAATGTGAAATGCCAGGTCCTAATTTTCTGCTTGAACCTCTGAAGCTGCGGCGGTCCTCTCTTGCAGCAGTAAAAAATGATACAAGTACAGTATTGAATGATAGTTCCGAGGGCCAGCTATTGGTCTCTGATCAGACTGATATTTGTGAAGAATGTACAGAAGTATCTGGTGAAAGCGCAGACAGAAAAGATGGTACAGAATGCTTAGATGATGGCAGGATGATCAGAATTTGTGACAAGCTTATTGAGGTCTTCTTGGTTGACAAACCCCATCCAACTGATTGGAGAAGGTTATTAGCCTTCAGCAAAGAATGGAGGAATATCCGCCCTCATTTCTATAGACGATGTCAAGAGCAAGCAGATAATGAAAGTGATCCTGGTATGCAGCACAAGCTACTTCGGCTTCAAAGGAAGCTGAAAGAGGTGATTTCTGTATCCATTTTTCATGAATCTAATTTATTGTGGAGGACTAATGATCCCGAGTTGTTGGGAATTTGGAATCATATTTATTGACTTAGTGCAGCCTACTGAGTGGATTACTAACATTTTCTTTTCTTTCCTTTACTTTTAAGCATTGTGGGATATTCATGTAAAACCAGAGGATGAGAAAAAGGTGTCTTCCCTCGCTGTAATGCAAGTGGTATTTAAGGTCAACAGCGTGGCGTCAGCCACCGACTTTGGCCAGGCAACTACGGCCACCGACTGTGGAAAGACGGTCTACTTTGTTCCTTATCATAACTCCACCGTTATGTGTTGGAACTGCCAGTTGAAAAAAATTGTCTTGAAATTCTCCTATAAAATGTGATCAGATGCTGCAAAATAATCAGATCTCATCGTAGTGTAATCTTAGTTGTGTTTTTGTAATAAAGATTTTTTTTCTTCTAAAACTTTACATTTTCTACCAAATGTAGAGTTGCAGAGGAATGTAACTGGAAAAATAATTATTACAAAGGATTAACAACTGACTTACGACTTTGATGTTCTGCAATGAAGTTTTACCTCTATTTGCACTGGTGTAGATTGAGTGATGAGGGTAGGACACCCAAACAATCAGAATCGCAGTGAATGGATAGAGCCAGAATATAAATATTAGCAGCGCAAGAACATCCAACCCTCGAATGCAAATTAGAAGTTAGACACAATTAAAGAATATGGTAATGAGCACTATATCAAAATGAATGCAGGGGGGAATAAGAACCCTGATCCAATAATAGATATCCATTGGATGTGTGCTAGAAACAATAGGGGAGCTTGACCGTGCCTTTCTCGATATTCTGTTGTAGTTTGGTCTTTTTAGGGCTGAATGCAAAAGGCATACTGCTATGCTTAATATTTTTCTTTCCATTTTTTTACCCTAACTTGAAGATTCTTTGATCCAGGTTGATGAAGACGTGCAAAGACATAATGAACTTCTTGAAGTTGTTAGGGCAGCACCGTCTGAGATCAATGAAATTGTTGCCAGGCGACGTAAAGATTTTACCAAGGAATTCTTTGTCCATCTTCACACTGTAGCAGAATCATATTGTGATGATCCAGCAGAGCAAAATGGTGAGATTGCATTTTCTTGTTTGTATGGATGGTCTGACCGTCTTTGTGAAACTATCCTAGTTTCCTATCTAGGTAGATACAACACCATTCAGATGTCAGAAAGAAACCAATAAAAGATTGTTTGCTATAACCCTGTTTTCTTTCTGCATTCAATAATGTTTATCACCTCAACCATAAATTGTCTCCCCGTGTTGATATTGTGGAGTTTATATGTGATTTTGACATGAGATGAAGGGAAAAACGGGCTTCTTTTTGCTAAGTTCTTCACAGAAAGGCTGCTTCAAAGTTTGGAAATGACTTGCAGTTCTCATTTCAAGTGTCTGTGATGACTAACAAGCTGATTTACTCATTTCTAGTGCTCATTACTGTATTCTTTACTCCTTAAGCTGATTTAGGTACATTTTAGTTTCATCACAGAAACTTGAAATCAAGCTGTTTCAAGTTACTTTCTATACTTTTGAGTCACTTTAAGGTCAACATCTTTCTTACAAGGCAACCAGGAAGGCGTTTCCTATGCATATCAATTATCTGACTTTGTGATTTTAATAGTGTTAACTAATATTATTGTAAAGGGATGATCCTGTTTATTAAGGCCCATTACTGATTTAATTAAGAGACCATATGGCATATCCTATCCCCTCTTACTTGTAACTAGGAGGATAGAGTCCTAGCCTCTCACCTTCTCCTTAATTAGAATAAGATTGCTTCTCTTTATTAGAATAGGTTTGCTTCTAGAATATGTTTGCTTCTCTTTATCTTTTTAGTCATGAGAGGTCATGTCATGTTGACATGTGGAACTCCTATTTACTTTGTAACTAGGACTCCTTATTTTGTAGAGTCCTAGACTTATTACTTTACCCCTTTTATTTTGTTTATAAATAGTGACTGCTAAGAGGAGAGATACACACATCGATTCTCTCGGTCTTTTCTTATTTTTCTATTTTGTTACATGGTATCAGAGCAATCACCTGGATTGGTTTTTGAGAGTCGTTTAGGCCTTAAGGTTCTCCGTTAGGTGTGCAATCACCACTATTGCTGCTCCTGTTACTACTATTTGGTTCGTAGTAACTTATGCTGTGCTACTACTACTAGGTTTGCAGTGACCTATATTGTGCTGCTACTAGTATTTGGTTCACAATGACCTATATTGATCATTGTGCTGCTACTACTACTGCTGCTGTTGCCACTACAACAACAACTACTACTACTACTATTACTATTGTTGTTGCTACTTCCGCTGCTACATTGTTCCAAGTTGAAGCTCTCACATTCCCTCATGCTCCAGCTTGAGGGGGAAGGGGGTGTTAACTAATATTATTGTAAAGGGATTGGCCTGTTAATTAAGGATCATTTCTTATTTAATTAAGAGATCATGTGGCCTATCCTATCCCCTCTTACTTCTAACTAGGACTCTATCTTTTAAAATTCTAGCCTCTCACATTCTCCTTAATTAGAATAAGATTGTTTTTGCTTCTCTTTGTTAAAATATGACTACTTCTCTTGATCCTTTTAGTCACAAGAGTCCTTGTTTTGTTGTCATGTGGAATTCCTATTTACTTTGTAACTAGAACCCCTTATTTTGTGGAGTCCTAGACCTATTACTATACCCTTTTTATTTTGTTCATAAAATAGTGACTGCTAAGAGGAGAGGAACACACATCGGTTCTCTCGATCTTCTCTTATTTTCTATTTTTTTACAAATAGCATTCATATAGTTATTGCATATTTATCTTTTATGTTGTGGATAAAAATGACATTATCCTTCTCTGTCCTTCTGTGATTAGCTTTGGCTAAGCTCGGGAACACATGCTTGGCTGTGATACAAGCCTATGATACTGCATCCGAAAGTATTGAAGCCTTGAATGCTGCTGAGGTGAAGTTCAATGATATAATCAATTCGCCTACTGTAGATGCTGCTTGCAGAAAGATAGACCATTTGGCTGAGAAAAACCAACTTGATTCTGCATTAGTGCTAATGATCACCAAAGCCTGGTCTGCTACCAAGGATTCAAACATGATGAAAGATGAGGTATGATAACCCTTTCTCTTGTTTAACTGGGCTTATTAAATTTTTTGATCTGGAAGCATATAGCATTAAGATTTTTAATATATTTGTATTAACTTTTTTAGCTCTTCATACTACCGTTCGTTGGATACCACATAAAGTCTTACTAATAATACTCATTGTTTTGGTGATGCTCAACCACAACAATCTATTACTATCTCTTAAAAAACGGAAACCATGATTCACAGGGGAGAGGTTTTGCAACTTAGGCAGCCCCAACTAGAACCCTGCCTATCCATCTCAAATTTTTGTTCATGGTATTGGATTGGATATCCCTTCTTAAATGTTGTGTTAGGATTTAGAATCCACATCTAGACTGAGGTTGGGTTCAGCCAGGGATGAGGTTTCTGGATTTTGGATCAAAATGACATAATTCTTTATTAGTCTTTCGTGTGTTTTGTAGAAGATTCAAGCAATGCTAGGTCTACCTTCCCCCCAAAAAAAAGAATGGGTGTAAAAAATTTGATTCTTATAGTAGAATACCTTGCATCTGGGTGCATGTATTTGTAATGACAGAACAGAAAGAAAGAAGCAATTTAAAAAAAACATTTTGCATTACGAGCCAAGAGCTTAAGTTAATGAAGGAACTGCGTACAACTGTTATGGTTGTAAATCTTCCTAATGTTTGGGGAATGTTATACAGCTGCTGGATTTTCACCTCTAGCAGTCCCCTTCTTATCTTTTTCTTCTTAGTATTTAATGTTTTGCCAATTTTCATGTTTTTGCTTCTGCTCACACCTTCAAAATTTGCTGCCATGCAAGTAGGACTGTGAAAACTAATTCTTAATCATGATGAAACCACAGATTAAAAACCACAAATTAGGACATAAGAACATAGTACTCTGGAAAAAAAAAATTGGGAATTGTTGCAGAGAATCTTAATGCCTGTACCGAGCTCCTATTAAATAAAATGATTGACTCTTATAATACCTTTTATTATTTAAAAGAATCAACACACTGAAGAAGCCTTTTGTTTTCTTATGGGTTTTTTTCTTTATTGTGTGTGTGGGGAGGAGGGGGGAGAACTCTGTCGCTCAAGTGGTAGAGTCTTGTGTAGAAAGCTTACCATTGTTGACTATTTCACTAGCACTAGATGCAAAGCCTACATTGTCCACTCTTGTGTGTGAAGATACCTTAATATCTCCTTCTCCCTCTGTTTGTGTGTGTGTGTGTGTGATGCAGCTTAGGTTACAGAACCCTAATTTAGGTTGCTATGGGCCCACCAAAGTGAATAAAACTCAAAACAATGTGATCAGTGGCAAATTCATAAATTTTCAGAACTATTTGGGACCCTTTTGGGGAAGACAAACGGACTGTAGGACAGAAGAGTTAATAATTTTAATGAAAAGGATGGTTCTGAATTTCAGAAAAAGGGTGGGTTTAGACAGAATAAAACTCAGAAAGGAGGGGCTTGTGTGTAATTTAACTAGTTTCTGTCTTTGATCATAATAGGAGGAAAGTTCCATCTTCTTCCTTAAGATAAAAAGAACCCATGAGAGTTCTACAGCAAGGATTGAACTGTAACTGTTCCATGGTAATTTGGATTCGGTTATAACTGTAGATGGAACCAACCCCACAAAAAATAGTATTTTAATGGGGCTGGAGTGGTACGGTGAACAGTTGCAGGAAAGTTACATAAAAAAAGCATGAATACTGATGTGCAACAGCAACACAGAGTTTAGCAATCTGGAATATGTTTCAGAATTCAGGAGAGATCAAAATCAGGACCATAGACTGATTTAAAAAAAAAAAAAAAAAAAAACCAGATCTATAATGTGAGAAATCACATGTGATAAGACTCCACTTACTCAAACTATGTTTGGTATGCATTCTTGGAATGTATTCTAGGTCAAAAAGAACATTCTGAGATGAAAAAAATAGTGTTTCGTGTGCATTCTCATTCTTGAATCCTGGAATGCGCTATAGATCGCAACCCATTCTGGAACACACTTTTTAGACTATTCTGCATTTTAAGCTCAGAATGGAATAACTCGCTTTTTAGTGCATTATCATTCTATATTAGGAATCATTCTCCATTATGATAATGCATTTCTAAGATTACATTCCAATAATGCATTTTTAAGAATATGTTCCAAGAATGCATACCAAGCACAGCCTCAGTGTTCTGAGTCTTCTGATCTTTGATCCATATCCCTCCATCTAGTTTAATTCAACTCACTTAGCCCTATCCCCTTCTGCCCCATTCTATAGGAATCCTGTCACATCATCCCACTTTATTCTTTTCTATTAACTCTGAAGACTAACTACTTCCACCTATGTCATTTTTAGGCTTCTCCTCATCCTTTAAATACCTCAAGTTGTAGTTTAACTAAATTACTCATCGCTTGTGCTTTCATTGGTATTTGTTGCAAATGGATGAACCATCTTGGTCTGCAAATCAATAAATGCATTATGAAATCCTTTATCCTCAATAACTTTTCCATTATTTCCCCAAGTAATGAATTTGCTTTAGCCATCACTCTTCCTAGCTTAAATTGAAACCGATTTTGAGTGTGTACTCTCATCCAAAGTTTTATAGTATGGCTTGGCTGATAACTTTGGCCTCATGATAGTTGGTGCAATTCTAAGTATCTCCCTTGATCTTGTGGATAGGCATGACATTGCTTTTTCTCCGTTGGTCCGGCGATAATTTAATCAAGGGAAAAAGACAATTACCTCCCCTATAACTTACCTTATTGATAGTTGACCCCCAAAGGTTTCAAAGAAAACAGTTACCTCCCCTAAACAAACTATTAAAATCCAAATAGCCCCACCCGTTAGGAATATTCCATTATATGGTAACGGTGGGAGTCCCAATAGTTTATTAAATACCAAACTACCCTTTTAGACATATGAACTACCCATTTTACCCTTACTATTTAATAAGGTTACTATTTTCCAGTCGAACAATTCCCCGATTCCTTGCTTGCTCACCATAGTCGAGCTCATTGTTATTCCGTTTTCCAAACCCTTGAATCGTCGTCGTCTTCGGAGCTCTCCGCCACTGCAAATCCTTGAACATCGAAGTAATTCATCATTCGAAATGTTTCCTCTGAAATCTTGAAGCAGTAAGGAGTCTTCGAAATGTTTCCGCTGAAATCTTGAAGCAGTTTCATCCTGTCATTGCAAGGACCTTGAAGTTCCCATGTTCCTTAGAAATCTTGAAGCACAAACCGCTGCAAATCCTTGGGAGATTTGACCACTTCAAATTTTGAATCACAAACCGCTTCCAAGCATGAAGCACTGACCGCTGCAAATCCTTAAGCACTGACCGCCATTCGAAACCCTACCTGCTGTTGCAAACATTGAAACACTGAAGCACTGAAGCATTGTAAGGATTGTCTTTTAATTAGCTTTTAATAAGTAGTGACAGCAGTAGGATGCTTCATCTTCGAAACCCCCAAATTTTGGGATTGTTTAATGTCGATTTTGAGGTTTATAGTCTAACCCACCCACCCCCATTTTTTATTGTTTGTAGTAATCTGACCGAATGCTTAATCGAAGACTTCTCCCTCTGACAGTCGAAACAAACTTCTCCCTTTTCGATCAATACCAGTGCTTAATCGAAGACAAAAACAAGGGAGATTAGGAGTGCAGTTTGTTCGTAATATTTTTGCGAACCTGAAATACCTCTACTTACAAATGTAGGAGTTTTGCCTCACTGGTTGCCTAAAATACCTCCGCTTACAAATGTAGGAGTTTTTCCTCACTGGTAACCTGAAGTACCTCTGCTTACAGTTGAGTCCAATAGATCATCTCCGCCCCATAAGAAACGTCGTGAGGGAGAATGAGAAGAAGATGAGATTAGGATTTATTTTTTGGTTGGGTATCTAAAAGGGTTATATTGGTCTTTTAACAACGATAGGATTTAAACTAGGGATAAAACATTGAGGGTAGAGTTGTCCATTTTAAACTAGGGATAAAACATTGAGGGTAGAGTTGTCCATAAAAAATTTAACTTTAACACCATTAAAAATTGGGGTTATTTGGATTTTAATAGTTTGTTTAAGGGAGGTAACTGTCTTTTTTGAAACCTTTGGGGGTCAACTGTCAATAAGGTAAGTTACATGGGAGGTAACTGTCTTTTTCCCTTTAATTAATGAAGACAATGCAACATCTCGGACTCGGTTCCAAACCTCAATTAGGTACCATTGGTCCTGAAGCTTCCTGTATCTCATATTTCTTGAAGGTGCTTTAATTTCGACAATCAAAATCCACAGTAGTACAGATGGTAGAGTTTCTTTACTGTTTTTTATTGATTCCTTCCCAAACCATAATTCCCTCTGTGGGCCTATTCAAAATTGTCACATTTAAAACCAGAGGGATAGCGATTAAAATGGATGGCTCATGCTAATAAGCTTCTCTTAACTTCTGTTGGAGAATTGCTTGGCTTAATTTTCCAGCTTGTTTATTTCATTCTTTTATGATTTATGATCTTTATTGACATAGCAGTTTTCTTGAAATTGTTTCTTTAGTGTTTTTATTGATTCTTTTCAAACCATAATTCCTTTGTGGGCCTATTCAAAATGGTCACATTTTAAATCCAGAGAGATATCGATTAAATTGGATGAGTCATGCTAATAAGCTTCTCTTGACTTCAGTTGGAGAATTGCTTGGCTTAATTCACTGGCTTGTTTATTTCATTCTTTTATGATTTATAATTCTTATTGACACAGCAATTTCATGAGTATTATTATGGTTATAAATTCTTTTGCAGGCGAAGGATATATTATATCACTTATACAAGACTGCTCGAGGCAATCTTCAGAGGCAAATGCCAAAAGAGATTAGGATACTTAAGTATCTTCTCACAATTAAGGATCACGAAGAACAGCTATGTGCCATAAAAGATGCATTTACTCCTGGAGATGAAATTGAAGGGAAGGATGTAGACTGCCTGTACACGTATGTTTCAAATCATAGTATATCTAATTATCTTTTGATGATGTTTAAGGCACCTATCTTTTAGATTGTGGCCATTCTACAACATAGATGGATATACATGTTTGCATATGCAGGGGACTTGAGGTCCACCTAATTCTGTGTCAAAATAAATAGCCAAAATAAATAGAAATCTTTCTGTTTTTGTTGTCCTGTTAATCCCATCTTTAGCTCAGTTGCACAGGATGGTCCCGGTAAGAGTTTCTTTGTGTATTTATATCTTTGTCCAGTTGTGTTGTTGTTTTGCCATTCAGACCTGTTTAGGAGCTGTTGAAATATCGAGTGGTGCCTTCCGACTCACCTACATGTGCACTGATGTTACCACATATCCAATACAATAGACTATTACCAATTTCTACAGGCCCATATTGTCAGATTTGATGCATTATCACCACTTTGTTTTGCCATTCCATTTTGTATCTGATATGCTCTACGCCCCTTCCCCCTTTTTTTCTCCTGTAGAACCCCAGAGAAGTTGCATACCTGGATTAGAACGATATTGGATGCATACAATTTCAGCAGGGAAGGCACTCTTATCCGGGAAGCTAGGGATCTGATGAATCCGCAGATCATCCAGAAACTGGAGGAGCTGAAGAAACTAGTTCAGGATAACTTCATGTGAGGCAGCTAACTTACTCATCTCAACTGAAACACAATAACCTAAAGTCTATGCTGAAGGATTTTATCTTATAAACCATGTCTTGGGTTTTTAAATATCAAAAGAATTTAGAGGCCTTAGTAAATTAGTGAAAACTTAGTTGTGAAGCCTCATATCTTAGATGATCAACTTAATTTTCTTTAGATGTGAGGATCTTCTTAGAGTTTGTGTTATATGCTTGTCACGTCTTCTAGTTATGGCAGAGCTTTGGATGTAAATTATGTCACTCTACTTTGAAATTTTAAGAAGTTTCTTATGTAATTATCAGTAGACAACAGTTCATGGACTCCTGTACAATCAGTCATTTGAATTAATTTATATGTGAAATCCATTTGTTTGGTTGTTCGATGTGGGTTTATTTATTAGATTGTTGGACAAACTTATTGATAAAATTGGTTACAAAGTTTAAATTAACTGCCAACTGAACAATAATCAAATCAAACTATGAACTTGCAGGCATGAGCCGAAGTTGGCTACTCTGTAAACTTTACCCAATTGAATTTAGTTGGGATATGCTTTGGAAGAGAAATGCTTAGGAGACCACTTCACCCAGTTGTCTATCCTCGACCATCCTTTGTATCGAGTTGAGGGAGCCGCCGTAGGGTACCTTTAGGATTCTAAGAGGGGTTGCCCCTCATTTGAATGCAGGATGGTCCAAGGAATGAATTGCTGGTCCTAGCACTGGTCTTGAACAAGTTTTGTGGTTTGTGCAATTTATTATGAGAGAGAGAGAGAGAGAGAGAGAGAGAGAGAGAGAGAGAGAGGTAGGGAAGTGTGGCTTGGACGATTTGTTAAGTGAATGAAAGCTATAGTTTCTCTCCAATGGAATCTATCCAAAAATTGTCCCCCCCCCCTACTACCACCGCCACCACAACCGCAACCCAAGACGTTGAGCATAATTATAGGTATGGGGATTGGCTGAGACGGTCCGTATCAGTTTTGAGGTTTGCTGTTAAAAATATTGGATGATAAAGTATCAGGTATGTGAGTTGATACTCAGTTTGATATTGCCCGACATATGGTCAATACAAAAAAGTATGCCACATCAGCATGATCCGTTTCCGACACCCATTCCAATGTATCCGATACTCGTTCTAATACCATAAACTAAAACATCACGTGATGTTGAGTGTTCAATCTTTGCCTCCGATATGCTTGAATCCCCCCACACTACCAAAAAAAAAAAAAAAAAAAAAAAAAAAAAAAGGAGCTGACTCATGTAATTTGATCATTCTAACAGGGAAATATGTCTTCCTTCACCTACGGTGAATATTCAACCAGTACTGTGATCAATATTCTTTCCTCTATTGTGACAAGTCTGAGGGAACCATGGATGAAGCAATTTTGTAGGAATTGGAATCGGATGGACCAATTCTTGATTTCTGCACCGCGATTAGAATCAGTTTTGGTAAAGACCGATCTGGATCCGGATCCTCAAACAGATTACTAAAACCTAGGGTGAAGGGAATGCTGGACCTTTCTAACAATTAGTCAATTGCATAGGGTAAGAACAGCAGTGATTCAGAAAGAACTTGGGCAGGTTGCAATCAGTTTTACATGGGCTTAGATTGGAAATTACACTGTTACCTGGGATGGGGGCAAGGGTGTCAACTTGGGTCTGAACCCCTAAAATCCATCTTAGAATCGAACAACTTAAATTCGTTTTAGAACCGTAAGGCAGGAAGAAGGAAGAATTAATCATTCGATCAGTTTGGCCGAGAATAGTTCACCTGCATGTACTTATATCCTTCTTGGGGTTCAGCTTGGCTTGAGCCTAATATAAGTGTTTTTTTTTTTTTTTTTTTTTTTTTTGTGGAGTGGTATAGAGGGTTAAGTTGGATTAATGTCAGCCTTAGTGGCATGTGAAGAACTCTATTTTCACACATTCACGTTTTTCATATCCCACTTTTAAGGAAAATTTTAACTGGATAAAGCAAGCATTAAAATTAAAAAAATAAAAAAAAGAATAAATTTCATTCATGAAAACAATGGGGAGCCTAGCTTTTAAATGCCCATCACTCCTTTTGTTCGTGTTCAACAAAAATAAAAAGGTATACACGAGACATTCTCCAATATCTTTTCAATAATATCCTGATGGAATAACAAAACAGTTCAGTTGTATGATCAGAATTCTTGATCAGAAAAAAAACAAAACTTAACCCGAAATTTTTACAATCCATATCTATTCAGCTTATCCCAAAAAAGAAAAAAAGAAGTCCCTATCTACTACTCTGTTGATATAACAAAGAAATACATACCTTACTCCTAAAAAGAAATGTATATCGAAAAACCAAACCCTAAATGAAAATTCAAAAAAAGGGCTGAATTCAGCCTTTTGTTCGATGGCAACCACTGACCCGTTGAGTTCATAGAGGTTGCATACCAAGGCCAGCACTAAGGTTGGTGTTACTGTTAATGATTATTCCATTTCTTATATATACGGTTGCAGAGGTAATCCAATGTAACGGAGAATCAGCACCAATGTTGCTTCCTACGGAAGCCATGGCCTGGGTAGTGTCATAACAAGGACTATTTTCCACCTCTCGAACAAAGGAGAAACTGATCACCAACGCAACTCACATGGGGGTAATGGTCGATGATCGTTGTTTCGATATACACTTTTACCAAGAGGGTGGTTACTTTTATCCATAATTTGGAAGAATAATCATGCGGATAAATGCTAGGGAGAAATTAGAAAATGCATTGCATTGCAAGAATTAAAAACGTAAATGACAAAGATTGAAAAACTAACCTAAACGAATTCAGATTGATTGAAGTTACTAGATTTATGACAATATCAGTACTCATGAATAGCCGCGCCCAAATTAAATCATCTGGAAGGATAATCTTGTCGATAAATGCAGGAGAGAAATTAGAAAACGCATTGCATTTCAAGAATTAAAAACGTAAATGACAAAGAATGAACAACTAACCTGAACGAAGTCAGATTGATTGAAATATCCCAATCTATGGCAATATTAGTACTCACGAATAGCCGTGCCCAAACGAAATCGTCTGGAAAAATAATCTTGCCGATAAATGCAGAAGAAAAATTAGAAAAGACATTGCATTGCAAGAATTAAAAACGTAAATGATAAAGAATGAAAAACTAACCTGAGCGAAGTTAGATTGATTGAAGTTACCTGATCTATTGCAATATCAATACTCATGAATATTCGCGATCGTCTAGAAGAATAATCCTGCCGATAAATGCATGAGAAAAATTAGAAAAAATATTGCATTTCAAAAATTAGAAACGTAAATAACAAAGAATGAAAAACTAACCTGAATGAAGTCAGATTGATTGAAGCATCCCGATTTATGGCAATATCAGTATTCACGAATAACCGCACCCAAATGAAATCGTTTGGAAGAATAATCCTGACGATAAATGCAGGAGAGAAATTAGATTACACATTGCATTGCAAAAATTAAAAACGTAAATGACAAAGAATGAAAAACTAACTTGAACGAAGTCAAATCGAATGAAATTACTCAATCTATGGCAATATCAGTACTCACTAATTGCCATGCCCAAATGAAATCTTCTGAAAGAATAATCCTGCTAATAAATACAGAAGAGAAATTAGAAAACGCATTGCATTTCATTCATGCGTTTTTTAATTTCATAGGTCTATATGGTTGGCTCTGATACCAACTATTAGACATTAATATGATTAAGTTTTCAACCAAACCCATTAAAAGTAGGTTTTTTTTTTTTTTTTTTTTTTTTTTTAATGGTACAAAGTGCCAAGTTGGATTGATGTCAACCTTAGTGGCATTAGGAGAACTCCATTTCCACAACATTCACGTTTTTTATATCCCACTCTAAAGGAAAATTTTAACTGGGATATAGAGAAAGCGAAACAGGTTTTGGCACGTGATGAAAATAAGAAAAAAAATAATAATAAATGTTAAAAAATTTAAAATAATAAAAAAAGAAAGAAGTTTCATACATGGAAAGAGTAGGGAGCCTGAGTTTAAATACCCATCACTCCTTTTGTTCGTGTTCAACAAAAATAAAAGGGTATATGCGAGACATTCTCTAATGTCTTTTCAATAATATCCTGATGGAATAACAATACAGTTCAATTGTATGATCAGAAAAAAACAAAAACTTAACCCAAAATTTTCACAATCCATATCTATTCAGTTTATCCCAAAAATGAAAAAAAGAAGTCCTTATCTACTACTCTGTTGATATAAATAAAGAAATGGTAAAAGACAGTTACTTCCCCTATAACTTACCTTATTGACCGTTGACTTCCAAATGTTTCAAAAAAGACAGTTACCTCTCCTAAATAACTATTAAAATTCAAATAGCTCTAATTTTTAACAGTGTTAAAGTTAAATTTTTTATGGACAACTTTACCCTCAACCTTTTATCCATACTTTAAATCTTATTATTGTTAAAAGACCAATATAACCTTTTTATATCCAACTAAAATAAACCCTAATATCATATTCTTCTCATTTTCCCTCACGTTCTTTCCAGCGGAGATGATATGTTAGACTCAGATGCAAGCGGAACGATTATAGGCGACCAGTGAGCAAAACTCCTTGATTAAGCACTGGTTTTGATTTCTATGAGTTGGTATTCTGATTTGTGTTTAACCATGTTGGATTCTCATTCTTAATATGAAATTCATATTCTGGTTCTCCTTCGCTCTTCCTTATTGACAACCTTCTTGATTCCTTTGGATATATATAATGGGTGAGTTAATTAAAGTACTTGTTGAATCAAGAGAGAAGAGTGAGGTGTAAGAGAAAATGGCGGAGGAAAAAAAAGGGGTTGGGGATCTTTGAATTTTGGTGAGGAGAAAACCTGTGAGAAATCAGTTGCAGTAGAAAGAATCGGGGTTTGAAGAGAGAGAGAGCTAGGAAAGGGAGGAGAAATGGTATGATTTTTGATATCGACATTGAGGGAAGAGTAGAATCTGCCAGGAGAGGAAATAGGAGAAGAAACCGAAGAAGAATAGAAGATAAAATGACCGTGGACTAAGAGCGACTAGAATGGGAGAAAGATGAGGGAAGATAAGAGCGAAAATAGGGATTGAAAATCTAGAGAGATTTTAGGAGAGAAGAAATCGAAGAAGAATAGGAGACGATTGGAATGAGAGAATGATGAGGGAAAATAGGAGTGAAAATAGGGGTTGAAAATCTGGATAGATTTTATGAGAGAAGAAACCAAAGAAGAATAGGAGAGAAAATAGCCGTCAACTAAGGGCGACTAGAATGAGAGAAAAATGAGGGAAGATAGGAGTGAAAATAGAGATTGAAAATCTGGAGAGATTTTAGGAGAAATTGCTTCAATATTCAAGGATTTGCAGCGGCGGAGAGCTCCGAAGAAGAAGGCGATTCATGGGTTTGGAAATCGAAAAAAATGTAAGAGAGCAAATGGAGAAGTAGTAACCCTATTAAATAGTAAGGATAAAATAGGTAGTTCATTTCTCTAAAATGGTAATTTGGTCTTTAAAAAAATATTGGACTCCTACCGTTACCATCTAATGGAATATTCTTAACGCGTAGGGCTATTTGGATTTTAATAGTTATTTAGGGGAGGTAACTGTCTTTTTTGAAACCTTTGGGGGTCAATGGTCAATAAGGAAAGTTACAAGGGAGGTAACTGTCTTTTACCCATAAAGAAAATGTGTCCTTCACTCCTAAAAAGAAATGTATGTTGAAAAAACAAACCCTAAATGAAAATTCAAAAAAAGGGCTAAATTCAATATTTTATTCAATGGCGACCACTGACCCGTTGAGTTCTTGTAGAGGTTGCATACTAAGGCCTGCACTAAAGTTGGCGTTACCGTCGATGATTCTTCCATTTCTTATATATACGATTGCAGAGATAATCCACTGCAACAGAGAATCAGCACCATTGTTGCTTCATAAGGATGCCATGGCCTGGGTGGTGTCACAACAAGGGCTGTTTTTCACCTCTCGAACAAAAGAGAAACTGATCACCAACGTAAGCCACATGGGGGTAATGGTTGATGATCGTTATTTTGATGCACACTTTTACCGAGGGGGTGGTTATTTTTATCCATAATCTAGAAGAATAATTATGCGGATAAATACTAGGAGAAATTAGAAAATGCATTGCATTGCAAGAATTAAAAACATAAATGACAAAGATTGAAAAACTAACCTGAACGAAGTCAAATTGATTGAAGTTATTAGATTATATCAGTACTCATGAATAGCCGCACCCAAAATAAATTGTCTGGAAGAATAATCCTGTCAATAAATGCATGAGAGAAATTAGAAAACGCATTGCATTTCAAATATGAAAAACGTAAATAACAAAGAATGAACAACTAACCTGAACGAAGTCAGATTGATTGAAGCATCCCGATCTATGGGAATGTCAGGACTCACAAATAGCCGCGCCCAAATAAAATTGAATTAAACTATTGATTATAGGTCTGCATGATCGACTCTAATACCAACTGTTAGACATTAATATGATTAATGTTTCAACCAAATCGATTTCAATCCATACAAATACCATAAAACAGAATTGAGAAACTACAATATATGAATCATAAAGACATACCTGTCTGTGAAGGCTGATCTCCTCTACGCTCCAACTTTGATCAAAATCCCTCGGTTATAGTCTTCCACAGTTTCCAGAGAATATCTCCAATCTCTTGCCAATAGGTATAGAAAGAATGTTTCACTAACTATAGCTATAGGGACTCTAACCCAGTATTTATAGAATATTGTTGTAACCCTAATACTCTTCCCATAATAGAATTACAGTTACTAAACTTATCTCATACCGTGTGACGAATCAAACCAAACCAATTCTACTGTGTTAGTTAGACTCTCACTAAATAGCTGATTTAGGTTATTAATTAAGCCTACATAAGTTTAATAATCTTTCACTTGGACTACATTAATTGTAAAATTACCATTAATTAGTGTGGCCATGAAATCCAACACACTAAATTGTCACTAACTTGGATGTAAGTGGTTGACTCAAAATCAAATGATGCAGAGGGATCAGGTTACATGTTTGATGAGTGCACAATATCTTACATTAGGTTGCATTTTTGTTGGGATGTTCCAATACAGTGACATTGATGCTTTAATGCAAGGAGAAACTGAATCTTAAGATTTATACTTAAGCCATACCACTTTCAAGATGTGTTGTTTGTAGTATTGTAGATAATTTTTATTCATCTCCTGAGTGATTGAAATCTATTTATGTTTGCATTGATAAGTATTTTGCATCTTTGTTATGAATTGACCAGTTTTTTTCTCCCTGTCCTTTTCTCTCTCTCTATCTCTCTTATTTTTTCTTGCATTGATATTCTATTTTGATTTGGTTCCCCCAGGAAATAGCAGAATATCTTCAAAAGCCTGACCTCAAATCAGATGGTGCAAAGACAGACTGGGTTGCTATTTATGATGAATGTAGTAATGTTTTGTATCAGGTTGAGCTTTTCCTTAGATATTTTATTATGGTGACAAAAAGACGTCTATATGGGTGACAACTAAACGAATTGGGATCCTCTGTAGTGAGGTCACCCCTCTAGTGAGGATTCCAACTATTCAAAATGGATCTGTGTATCTCGATACACTTTGATTGTATTAAGATGTGTCCCAATCCACTTTGAGTGGTTGGGATCCTCACTACAGAGGATCCCGATTCACAATTGATATTGGATGCCTTCTAATTTTGTTACAATCGTTTACCTCCAAAGCACGAGCCGTTAGGAAAGGCCTTCAAAATGTTACCACTTTTGCAGACCCATAGACATAACAGCTCTACACATGATACCAACACGCAGCAATTAAAAGACAGACTTTGATGCCTCGGATACTTTATTATCTTTCTTTAAGAACCTCCTTTGACCTTTTTAACTGTGTACATAAACGATATAATGTAACATTACTGAATTAGAAATAACATAGCTTCTTTTATTTTTATTTTTTTAACCATAAAGCCTCAAAGCACTTAAACATATGTTTCTAACCCATCCCTAATATTACCAACAAATCCAACACTTTTGGCTTTACTGGTTTATTTTATTCACCACACTTCTACAACTATCAATCATTAATCTCACTCTAAGCATTTAAAGAAACATTTTTTTAGGTTTGAAATATTTCCTTGAAGCTAAGGCTTAAACCACCTGCCCATAAAAATAAAATAAAAAATAAAAAAACCCAAAGGAGAGAAAGGGGGGAGAGGTCTGAAGCTGATAGAAAAAATTCAGATTTTAAAATATGGAATTTTTAGATGATTTAAATCAAATGTACTTGATTGTCTCTACATGGCCAGCCTTCTGATAAATTGATACCTAATGGTGAGACTACCCTGGTAAATTTTAGATAGATAATCAACTTCCAGTTCTTATTGTTAACCTAGAGATAATCTATTGTCCTCCCAAGTTCTCCTTCTTGGTGAGCCAACTGGGTGCAAACTGGTCATGATGAGATGTCGAATGGAAATTATTTGTAAGATTACATTGTATTTAGAACAGAAAACGCCTTGATGTGGGTGATGTGGATCTAATGACTCCTTAATTCAAGAAAGATGAGCTATTTAGGTCTTAATTCGGTTTAATCTCATGGATGAGGTATAGGTGAGTTGGCTGTTGCACTTGATTTTAAGTTTTGCATGCAGCCTGCATTTTAGGTGATATAGGCCAAGAAGAAGATAAAAATTCTAAAGGTTGAGGAAGCTCAGAATAATAAATTACTAGTTTGTAATCAAATAACAGGTTTTGGATTGAGAAAATCTAGCAAGAAGACTTCAGTTATGAAATAAACTACTAAAAAAATGTATAATTATTTTCCAGCAACATCAAAGACATGGAGTTTGTTGTTAGGATTCATAGGTGGCAAACAAGAAAAAAATACAAAGATTTAACGTGGTTCAACACCCCATTGTGTGATGTCTACGTCCACTAAAGAAAAAAATGATTTTCTTCAATTCTCAAGAAGAGTCTACAGAATTCTTTACCTGACAGACTTATCTCATCTGTCATTCCACACTCATTCCACACAGAGACTATATATATAGGCAAACCTAGAAACTCTAATCCCCCACAATTACAAGTTTACCATTGTACATATAATAAACACAAACCCTAAAACAAATACTACCCTTATAATTGAATAGACCCCACAGATACAAGACACCAAACCCAACATTTGTAAAAGTAGAATCCAACAATTTTTATCACACGATGATGCATTTTGGTTTCTTTTTCAGCTTGAGCTGTCTTCGATTTTGATACAGCAAGGGAAAATGCAGTTATGAACATAAAGGAATTTTATTAGTACAAAATGCAAATTAAGTAATATGCTATTTAAGAATAAAATTAACATTTGTATTCTGCGTCTATAAGAATAAATTGTTACCTGGCACCATAAGAAAGGATTAGTCATGAGCTAGGTGGAGTATTATCACCTAGACGGTTAGACTGATTTTCAAGACAAAGTGAGTAGGTGATATTGTTAACCTGGTTTAAGAGAGCACCAACTAAGCAAGCTGGCTTCTTCAAAAATCACATATTATGATTTGCAAAATTTATAAAATAAGGTTTATGCCATGTTCTATGTATTTGGGAGCTGGGGTTTCTGTTATCATCATATTATTTGCCATGCAGGCAGAATGACTTGTAAATTTGAATTCATTGCCTTTCAGACCTGTTTAGGAGCTGTTGAAATATAGAGTGGTGCCTTATAAACTCCTATATATGCACTGATGTTAGGATTTACATCGTCTCTTTCTAGTGGTTCTGGGAGGATAGTGGTAACCTATCCCGGATGGTTGCCATGTGGTTCTCGGTGAATCCGAGACCCACGTCCAAACCGACACCCTCTGTCGTACCAATCAATCAACTGAGTTAATTTATATGTGAATCCCTCTGTTTGGTGAATACACATTGAATTATTTGATGTGGGTTTATTTATTAGTTTGTTATGTACTTTGCTTATTGTCCTGGTTGTTAATGAAACTCCTAACCAACCAGTGGCCTGATAAGCCTGGCCCCAGCCTAATATAAGTTAGTGCCAAGTTGGGTTGATGTCAACCTTAATCCAAAGTACAAACTATAATAAACATAGAGCTAGGTGCCATATACAAATGAGTAATATTACTTTGCTGTTTCACACGTTGTAGTCGAGTTCATACTATTCTGGACTAGTTCCAATGTAAGTCTTGAAAAGAACGGAGAAAATCATAGAAGGGTAGATTGGGTAATCCGGTGGCCACTCCAATGATTAAGTCAATCCACAGAGTAAATAGTATGAAGTATGTAAGAATGTATACTTCTTAGAGAGTGAGATAAGGTTTGAATGAGAAAAATTCTCCGCCCTTTTACCTTCTTGCTTGTAACTTATTTAAGAACATGAGTGACCTTAGGAGATGTCTGAATTACCCTTGAGGAGTTATTGAACTATTGATAACCAAAGTCCTCTGCAATTGTTGGTGTCTACCGTTGGATGATGATCCCACAATCATAACAGATACAGTTGCCAAAACACAATCCTTAGATTCCTCCCTGTTTCTGGATAAGTGGATTAGATGCTCTGATTGAAGATCGTTTTCCTTATTCGTAGATAAACAATCTCTATTAATCATCGCCATGTGTTGTGATATTTGTATACACAATATTGGAGATACGTGTTGCTCTACTATTGGTCGACAAAGTATGGTATCAAACACCACACATGCACAATGAAAATAAAAATAAGGAGAAAGCATCCGAAATACGGATTTACATCGTCTCCTCCCAGTGGTTCTGGGAGGACAGTGGCAACCTATCTCAGATGGTTGCCACGTGGATCTCGGTAAATCCGAGACCCACGTCCGAGCTGACACCCTCTGTCGGCTTGGCTTGTCGACTAAGTGTCGGCTCTGATGTGGGTCTCGAATTCATCGAGAGTTACGTGACAACCATCCGAGATAGGTTATCATTATCCTCCCAAACCGCTGGGAGGAGGATCCTCCGAAATACCCTCCACCTACCACCAACTTTAAGACTCCATTCCACAACATTCACACGTTTTTCATATCCTACTTTAAAAGAAATTTTTAACTGGCAAAAAAGTAAACGCGGTACAGGTTTTGGCAAGGTATAATAAAAGATGAAAAACAACTGTAGAAAGTATTATCACGTGATGAAAATAAAATAAAAAAAATTAAAATAAGAAAAAACAGAGCAAATTCCTTTAGACCGTCGCTCATATTCTTCTTTAAATGCCCATATCTCTCTTGCTCTCTCAAACGAGACACACACCCACAGATCCGCCATTAGAGGTAGTGGAAGCTCCAATATGAGCTCTGCGTACCCAGCCTCTTGCTTTCTCAAACAAAACACACACACCAAAAGATCCGCCATTAGAGGTGGTGGAAGTTCCAATATGAGCTCTGCGTACCCAACTGGCTTGAGGATTCTTATAAACTACTCTCCAGGAGCTGAACCTAACATCGTCTGTAAATCCGCAATGACATTGAGAAAAAGTAGACCCATGATGATCACCGCTCAGACACAACGTGCTCCTCCCCTCACTTCTGGAAATCTCGAATTTACATTTCTTACAACTTGTCATCTCTGCCAGAAGCGATTGAGCCTCAATAAGGATGTTTTCATGTACAAGTAAGTCCACTGCCTGTCCTCTCTTAATTCCTCTCTCTTTTTCTCTTCGATTTCCTCACAGTTGCAAGAATTAAGCAATTGATCTGAACAAATTGAGAAACTTTTGTTGCAGGGGAGACCAAGGGTTCTGTAGCGTGGAATGCCGAAGCCGGCAAATGTTCTTAGATGAGATGAGAGAGATCGAAGCGTCTACTAAACTGATGCTATCATCATCATCCCCTTGTCGATCAAACAGGCGGCCGGCCATGTTCAACATTTCAGTCGGCCAATATTAAGAGGACTGCTACTTTGCCCGTTTGATAACCCTTCTGATCGGTGCTTTTGCTCTAGTTGATTGCTTTTGCCCTCGAGTCAGTTTTTTTTGAGCAAAATGCTCTTTGACAACGCAGATCTGTTTCGAGAGTTTAATGAGATGAGAATCTCATTTGATAAAATGAATTTGAAAGCGATTTCAGATCTAGTGATGGCGGTGGCAATGAATTTGGAAGCGATTTCAGATCTAGTGATGGCGGTGGCAGTGGCGGTGGCGGTGGCAGTGGTGGTGGTGACGGTCAAGTCTTTGTTTTGGCCCGACTTTTTTTTTTAACTTAGTTTCATCATTGTGGAGCAACGAGAGTTAGTTTTTTTAGCTCTCAAATTTGAGATCCTAGAGTCAAATGGAGTCCGGTTCCTTGATAGTTTGGAATCGGAACGGATTTACTAAATAGTATTCAATTCTCAAATCGCTTCTATGGAGATAAAATCAATGGAAAAAAAAATGTCATCAAACGAGACCTAAATGTCTGATTTGATTTATTCAGCACCATCTTTCTCCATTTCATTCAAACAAATCTCACCACGCAAAAATTTCTTTACGTTCAACATGGGTTTTCTGTTTACGTCAATGGTGAAACAGAGATGATATTTGTTTCACCACCAATGGATAATAGAGTTACAATGCTCTTCCTCACACCTCTAATCAAATCAAAAGAAAACCATCGTTATATAATTATAAGGGAAAATTTCACCCACTCCCCTTGTGCTTTGTTTTTAAGTCACTTAACACCCAACTTCGCCAATTAATTTCATGCGCTCCCCTACTATTAAGTTGACTAACAGAAAATGAAATATTACCCAATTACCCTCTCTAATAATTTGACAATCAATAACAACATGAGAATCTAGTCAAAGGAAAAAAAGAAAATGAGTGTTTAAGAAGATAAATATATCATTTATTAATAGTTTAGGAGATGATAAAATAGTAACTTAACATATTTGAAAAGATAGTTTTATCATTAGAAAATTATAAATTATGCCACATCATCACTTAACAGACCTGTCTGTTATGACAGGGTCTGTCTGTCTGATACATAATTAGCAAATGACGGGGATGTGTGAAATTAATCGTGAAATTGGAGATAGGGTAACTTAAGCAAAGTACTAGGGGTGACTGAAATTTAATTTTTCCTAATTATAATGAATCCTATAGAAATGTAATTACTAAAATACTCGTATAGGGACTTCGGGCTATTGACAGCCCTTCAGAGTTAGCCCATAAATCCATGCAACATAATACAAGACATCCAAATCTCAATAGGGTTGACATAGATTAGAAAATAAGTAAGGGAATTAAAAGGAAGGGCTTGTTTGCTACCCAACAGTATGTTTCCCTCCCTGGTTCCAACAGGATAAGAAAGGTCGTTCAAATCGGGTATTAGGAAATTTGGTTTTCTCCGACCCACTCGTGAGTGTGAATGCAGTGCTAACTAAAACCTTTCTCAGGTGTTCCGCTACCACCCGGTGGTCTAGTACTGCTTTAATACCAAGGCCTAATCTAGGGGTACAAAATTTTCATGCAAACCAAATACTAAATGGGATGGGAAGGTTTTGATGGGTTCACAATGGTTCCAGAACTGATAGACCATTAAAAACTGGATGGAAACGAAACCGTTCAAAACCATCAAATCTAGATCATTGACATGGATTATGGCCATGAAAGATGTTGAATTGAATGATATGAATTTAAATTTTATTTGATGTAGTTGGAGTGGGGAGTCATTGGTGTCAGTCATTAATATATGATGATGTTTAAATTCCAGTCATTGTAGCGAGGACTCAAAGTTAGTGATTTATATATGTTGATGAACACTTATGAAAGAAAATAAAGAATAGAAGCTTATTTTGGGCATTGTTTTTTCAGAAAGTTTAGTGAATTAGATTAAAAAATGTTTTATTCCTAGAGAATTTTCCTGTTCTGGGAATGGCCTCCGAAACTAGTAAGGAATATCTCAATTACTCGGGAATCGTTTCAATTGATGCCCGTAGGTGTGAGTTCAGATCACTTGCTTGCACATGACTGATCTTCCCCTCCCTCCTCAACACCAACCCTTGCTTATACATGTACTATCTATGGGATCAAATGTGTGAGACCCACATCTAGGGTGTGAGACCCGTTGGATATGGACAATGACGGGATCTTAGAGAGGATACAAGCATATGTAAGTTAACTATTCTCTGTAGGTAGGGATGTCAACGGATCGAATTTAAATCGGATACATCACTATCTAAATTCAGATATGTTAACCATCCTATCCAAATCCGATTCGAAACCCTCCAGATTTAAAAAATCCAAATTTGAATTCTAACATCCAGTTAAAATCAGATTCAAATCTGAAAAATGGGATCATAATACAAATTGCAAGAAAAATGAGAGAAAACCTAGTATAAAACAAATGTATGCATCGTCTACCCTAAGAAAATAAGAGACAAAACTCTAAAGAGCTATATAAATATTATGGTCATATGTGTTTTGATACTCTAAAACTTAAGGTTATATGTGTCTTAACGCTAGACCATACGAAATCGACTTCCATCTAAATAATTTTTTAATCCGACTCCAGCTATACGAATTTGAATTTAAATCTGAATCTGATTGTTCAAATTCGAATTCTCTTAAACTGACACAAATTCAAAGCGGATCCAAATTTTCAATTATCCATTTCCATCCTTATCCATACCTAGAATATAAAACAATTATATATATATATATATATATATATGAAAAAATTTCATCTAGACCACATTAAAGATTGGTAACATCATCTACACCTATAAGAATGCAAAAACATCACCTAGGTCTACTTAATTGACGAAAATCATTAAAATTGGTGAAATACAGTTTTACCCCTCATATTATAAATTGAAAAATTAAAAAATTATGTTGATTTACTAATTTGTCCTTCAAATCAAAATTACATTTGATATTCTCATTCAACGGCTGATCATCATGACCAACCCTGGTTTCGCTATGGTTTTCAAGTCGACCCGCTTAAACTTCGAATTTCCATTTCAAGTTCTTCCTTGCCCAGTATGATTTCTAGTATTATTTTTCTGTGGGTTTTCTCAATCTTTCTCCTTCATCTTATCATCTACCGATCCATTAAGCACAAAATCAGAGAAAAATGAGAACAATCTCGTGAAAATCCATAGTTTCTTTTTCTTCTTTGTTTATAGAGCTTGCTCTACATGAACCACAAAATCAAAGAGGGATGGAGGGCAAGAAATGAGAGAGAGAGAGAGAGAGAGAGAGAGAGAGAGAGAGATTTGGGAGAAGAGGGATGGAGGGCGAGAAATCTAAGAGAGAGAGAGAGAGAGAGAGAGAGAGAGAGATGGAGGGCGAGAAATCAGTGAGAGAGAGATTTGGGGGAAGAAGGATGGAGGGCAGGAAATCAGAGAGAGAGAGATTTGGGGGAAGAAGGATGGAAGGCTAGAAATCAGAGAGAGAGAGAGAGAGAGAGAGATTTGGGGGAAGAGAGATGGAAACGAGAAATCAGAGAGAGAGAGAGGCCGAAAAAACCTATAAATCACCACTAGACATCAATGGCGTGGCTCCCTCTTTCCTCCCGGTGGTGAAACCGCTGGAAGCTCTTTACCACCATTACTGAAGCTCTTCACCACAGTTGCTACCACCGACTCTTCCCAAATCAACCATTTCGATCTCCTAGTCTAGCAGAACAATTTTTTTTTACAGACAAGTTGAATACCAAAATCCATTAAGTATTCAAGCATGTCACGGTCAGGCTCTTCCAAATCAGTGCGTGGGTATTTGATCGATCATCTTGAACCTTTATAAAATCATCCATTAAGCCAAACAGTTACATTCCTACCTGCAACACCCATTTGCTTTCTCTGGAAAAAAGGAAAAAAAAAGCATTTGCATATTGACAAAGACACATGCTTCTCTCATTCAATTAGCAATGTTGGAAGAAAATTAAGAACTAAGATGCAGTTGGAAATTCGATCAGAAGCAGAGTGATGAGAAGAGAACCCAACTAAAGAAACAGAGTGAGAGAGAGAGAATGTGGAAGAGAGGGGTTTGGGTAAAGGATATAATGGTTTTTTCAATAGGTCATAAGGGTATTATCGTCTCTGAAATATTTCAATCCACCTAACGTCAGCATCTAACGGGAATCAACTGATGAAGTGGACTTCTTTGATTACCACAACCAAAGTTTTAGGATGTAAATGATGTTTTTGTATTCTTGTGGATATAGATGATGTTAACAATCTTTTATGGCGTATAGATAAAAAAAAATTTATATATATTATAAACAAGAAAAAATTTCATCTACACCTCATCAAAGATTGTTAACATCATCTACACCCACAAGTTTGCAAAAACATCACCTAGGTCTCAAAACTTTGACTGTGGTAATCAAAGAAGTCCACTCCGTCAGTTAATTCCCGTTAGATGCTGACATCAGTTGAAATAAAATTTTTCATGGACAATACTGCCCTTAGAGTAAAGATAAAATACAATTTTACCCTTCTTCTTCTTTTTCCTTTTCTCTTCTTCTTTCCTCTTCTGCTCTTCTCTATAGTCAGATTCATATGGCAAGAGCTGATTTGGGTGAAAATTAGGGGAGTTGGCATGGCTCCAACAGATGGTTAGCTCCACTAAGATAGATTGCACTCCATCAAAAGATTTTCATTATTGTTTGGGGGAAAATGAAACCAATCGAATTCCAAAAGGGTTCTTCGGCCTGCCCCAGCTCACTCAGGTCAAGTTTCAAGATAACTATCTTGCAGGGAGCTTTCCAGAGACTGATTCGGTGGCTGTGAATCTAGGGCAGATCTTTTTTTCGAACAACCAGCTCACGGGATCTCGGCCTCCATCCATAGGTAACTTCTCTGGTGTTCAGAAGCTTCTTCTCGATGGTAATATGTTCTTTGTGCCCATTTCACCTGAGATTGAAAAGTTGCAGCAACTCTCGAAGTCATAAAACCTTAAACAGAGGTAAGTAATGAGTTTGTCGTAGGAGTGGGAGTCGTCGATGAATAAATGCAAGATCCATAACCTACAACGCCTGATCGCTTGCGTTGCTTCTCGCCACGCACCAGTTCTGTGCTTCCACTTTTCTCCTCCGAGCATTACCTATGGGTTCCAAGTTCCAATTTACTAAGATTTAGAGCGAAGCATATCCAGATTTTGTCTCAAGCTCACATTACCAGAAAAATCTTCACGTCCCTGGAGAAGAAGGCTGTTTGGAATAAATCTTTTAAGTTTTTAAAATTAAAAGCATAAAATATAAAAAAGGTAAAACTGTATTTCAATAATTTTAATGATTTTTACCAGTTAAGTGGACTTAGGTGATGTTTCTATATTCTTGTGGGTATAGATGATGTTAACAATATTTGATAAGGTACGGATGAAATTTTTTCTATAAATAACAATTAAATAGACCTTTAGAGAGCTTTTCTTGTGGGCGTTGTTTTACGAGAACCGGTTTTCGCGATTCAAGGGACCAGAACTGAATTAAAATCGTGGGCGCCGCGTCGATCCAAAACCCACAGTCACCCACGTGGCAGACAAAACCACGTCACCACCACCGACCCGCATTATAGTAACGATAGCCTGCACCGAGAGAGTTACTTTTCTACTGATTCTATAACTTTTACCGTCTAACTGGTATCTTCTTTATCTTTACAAAAATCCGATCCCAATCTAACGGTAAATACTTAATCATTGATTGTACCTCTACTACTACATCATCGCCCTCAATCTGTCAAGCTTATCCAGAAACCAGTAACCTGATCTGACGAAACCACGCTCCTGCTTCCTCTCCTCCTCCATCTCGATCATGTCGTTTACATATAAAAAGGGAGAGATCTCTGAAGAACATTCATTCAGAAATCAATTTTTACAGGGAAATCAAGAGAAGAAGAAGAAGAATGTCGGATATCGCTCTTTTGTTTGTGGAGGATTACGAGAGTAGGAAGATCAGGAGCATTGAAAAATCAGGTAAGAATCAATTTGAGAATGTCGATTTGGTCCGTCTTCTTTCTCAGAAGCTCGATGGAATCTATTGGATCAGGACTGCTCAAGAGAAATTTGAATTCGTCAAGACTGTTCCCTACCCTAAATCTGAACTTGGTCTCGCTGCCATTGACGGTTTCTTCTCAGCTTGATTTATTTCCCTTTCACGTTTGCTGATGCTGATGAATAACGCTTTCTTTCTTTTGCCGTTCTGATCATAAATTCTCCGTTTTCTTATGTAACCTATAGCTCTGTTCATAATACAAATTATTTCCTCGGAAGTTTACAAATTCAAATTCAAATTCTAGTCATAAGAGCTTCTGCAACCTCTCCTCGCTTTTTTTTTTTTTTTTTTTTAATCCCAGCTTCGAAGTAAACCGGTGTCGTGAGATACATTAGCAATGTAGTGAAACCACTCATGTAGCGAGCTGGAATGAAGATTCTAGTCACTCAAATGGATTGGCATATATCATCCCAAAGCAGTCAAGTGCATCAAGATATATATATCGATCCACTTTGAATGGATGATATCTTCACTACAGCTCACTGCTCACTACAGGGGATCTTCATAGATCCCTACAAAGGATCCCAATCCCATTAGCAATACCTCATTGATTGGCCTAATATTGAATTGCAGTCAAGAAACGCAGACTGTTCATCTTTTTCTTGCTTTGAGAATCCAGAGAGTTCGAAAAGATCCAAATAAAAACTCTCATTGCTACTCGGAAATGTCCATCTGCGAGTCTCATGAAAAACAAAATCCCTTGCGAGTTGCAGGTATATGATTTACTGTTAGCAAATCAGTGCATCTGTTAATGGCGACCCTGGAAAGGAAAACAGGACCGAGGCTCCGAACTTTTTTTTAGACCACCATTATCGATGTAAGCAAAAACCTCTATCCCCACATGCGGCAGAAAACTGAAAATTCCCCATATTATTCAGGTTTTGATTTTGTTTCTCATGTTCAGAATCAAATTGAAATTTTCAAGCCTATAAACTCGAAGTTGCAATGGAATTCGGAAGATGAGAGAAATGTTCAGGGGGTTTCGATCCTCACCAACTGCTGATCCAATGGCCGAGGATCAACCGCCCCATATCCTCAGGCATTGGCAGGTCGAACCGCTGGGAATGATTTTTTCCGAGGGAAGTAGGATTTTTTCCGAGGGAAGTAGGGGTAGAGCTGGAGACAACCGTTGAGGAACAAGAGAGGGCGAAGGGGAGGGATATAAATGGATGGTCAAAAGTTCAAATTTGATTCCTCTCCTTTCAGGAGTATCCGTATCCGAATTCAAATAATCCGAAAGATAATCTTTTCCATCTGAATAAATATCCAACTAAAGGTTTTTGAAGGTTGGGCAAGTTCTAGACAATGAGAAAAAATGAATATCTTTGTTACATAAGTTAGAAGTGTAAATGAATAGTTGAAAATTTGAATTTGATAAGCATCCACATCCATATAGAAATATTCAAATCCGGGCATAGGGATATCTGGATCCAATCACATTCGGATCCACATTCGTCCATATCCATTCCGTTTACATCTCTTATTGTCTATGAGAAACCTAGACGGCACCGGTTAAACCAATCTAGTCTGACTGGACCAGACTGATTATTTAATGAATGATTATCTCAAGGTCTTATATGTATTAATCAAAATATGGTCAAATGAGCAAGCAACTAAAGATTAAAAGAAATACAAATCTATAAAGAAAAAGGAGTGTAATGACAAGTCTATAGGTGCATTTAGAATATGTCACATTCTTTTAAATAGTCTCTTCTTATTCCCAAAAAATTTTAAGGAGTAGATGGCATTCTTCACCAAAATTTTGGAAGTAATACATCATTATGTCATTGTCAATGCTTATCATAATTTTTGAATAAACATGTGAAACGTATCATCATTAACGACACAACAAATGTGTAATCCTAAGAGAACAAAAAAAAAATCCATATTTGACGCTAGATGAGGTGTCAACAAGAAAATCTCATAAAATAAGGTCCTAGATTGTGCTTGTTGCTTGTGAGTTGAAATTTGTGATTTAATCATTCATAATGGAACCAATTGGTATGAGTCTCATTGCATTGTTCATAGCATGTTTGATATAAACCTAATTATAGACCGGTAATGGATCGATCAATTTTAAGTAATTCACATTTAATCTATGAGAATCAATTAGTTAAACAATGTAGTTATAGATATCTTAAAATTATTGAAGATCAATTGGGCAAATTATTGAAGATCGATTAAGCCTAATCGAAACGAACTGAAACCGACCAGCCATAGAGGAGATACGCGAACCAAGAAGACTGATCCAGAAAAGTTTACGGTTTTCGACTTTTTGCCAAGAATCGGACGATTCAATCTGATCTGAATTAGAATCGGAACAGAGTCGTTGGAGACCAATTCTGGCACCGATTCCACTTCCTCAAATCTTGATGCACCGTTGGCGGTTCGATCCTCGCATTTGTCGGAAGACTCAAAACATTGCGGGTCGTATTGAACCGGAAATCCGAACCCGGTCTGCGCTGATGCTCGAAATGACGCAGGAGTATAGAAACCAGAGAAGCATAAGGTGCTTTCGTCTTGTATCGTCCGACGTCCAGATAGATTAAATTCTCATTTTCTGATACCAAAGCTAAGCTAGAATCAGACTCCAAGAGCTGTTGTATTTTTGAATTTCTCTACAAGTAAGCTCCTTCTTCCTTGCGCATCGTACTTTATTTTGTTTTTCGTTACGAGGATCTGAATTTAGATGTGGTGAATAATTCATTTGTGAGATCAGCTGATTGCAATTTTGTTCTGGTTGATCGGTTTGCCTTATATGTTGCTTCCGGTTCATTTAGAGCCTTAAATTGTGTAATCAAGAAAACTGGAAATTCATTATTGCTTGGCTTTTGAAAATTTGAATTAGAATTTGATGTTTCTTGGGGAGAAAACGTCAATTGGTTTAAGCAGGTCGCTTTTGTTTTTCAGAGGAAATGATCAGTCAAGCATTTAATTTGTTTTCTGAGTTTTTGTATCATTTTTTCGTTTAGGATTTTTGTGGAAATTGCGGCCTGGCTCTTTGGTATCAGACAATGGCGAAAAAAACCAATAGCTGTGCTATATGCGAGAACTCGAATCTGGCTTCTATATGTGCCGTCTGCGTCAATTACAGGTACGATTTATTTCTAGGTGGTAGTTTGACACTGTTTGAGGGATTTGCTTTGTTTCTTGATGAAGCTTGTTAGTTTGATGATTGAGCTAACAATAAAGGAAAGGACACGTTACTTATTGGTTATCAGGCGTGAAACATGGATCTAGCAGTGAGCACTCAGCATTTGACTGATATTGTTTTGGTATTTTAATTTGTTAAATTACTTCATCACTTTGTGCTAATTAATGGAGGAACGATTACTAGATTGGGTTGCGTTAGTTTATTTTTATTATTCATTTTTTTGTTTTCACAATACCAGTGTGCTTGCACCACTGAAGTTTATACGAAATGATGTTAACTTATTTGCAGATTAAATGAGAACAGCACTTCCTTGAGATCACTGAAGAGTGTTCGGGATTCCCTCTATTTGAGATTGAGTGCGGAGCTCATTGCAAAGGTTTGCTATGAGCTTTTAGGGCCATTTTATTGCTGCTGTGACTTTATCTGAGATATTTCTTAGTAGTGAAACTAAGCACAGAGATAATTTATTTGTTCTTTCACGTTAACTTAACTCTAAAACCTAGATCTGGGTTCTGTTAGAGGTTCTGAAGCAATTGTTTACATTTCACTTGCCAGGGAAAAGCTGACGATCAGCGCAGCTGGAGAGTGCTTCAGGAAGAGAAACTGACGAAGTTGAGGGAGAAGCTTCATCTTACAGAGAAACAACTCATGCAAGGTTGGTCCTTTCATAGGTAATGTCATTTGCAATCTACATTATAATTGTTTTTATGTCTAAATTCTAAATATTTACATGTTTGACAATGATAATTCTTCTAGGCAAAGCTAAGCTCGAAAATATGTCTAATGATTTGAAAGTTAGATATGGGATGGTTGAATCAGCTCTTAATACGGTAGTAACTAACCCCTTAATAGCCACCTACATCATCACGGCTCAATTTCTCTTTTGTGTATCTTTAGCATAAATTTAAATTTGTCATTCTCGATCCAGTTGGAAAAGAACCATGCAGAGCAGCTGGAAAAGTTCTACCCAAATCTTATTACCACTCAAAGCTTGGGGCATGTAAGATACTCTCTTTGAGCTTCAATATCATTACATTTCATTGGGGCTTAATAATTACTGGTTTTCTTAGTATTATAGGCATAGCCTGCTTGAATGTGTCTATATTCACTTAAGTTCTTTGAAACTACACTTGGTCTATCTTATTGAAGTTTAACTATTCTGTTGACTGCAGATGGCCATTACCGCTGAACGTCTTCACAAACAATCACTGGTTATAAAACAGATCTGCAAATTGTTCCCACAACGCCGGGTAAGCGCTTAATCAAGTCTTTGATATGTCTGAACTTGCACAAGTAACCAAGTTCTTATCATTTATTTACTATCAATATATCTATATGGACTTTCCATTAAGGTATTATGATTTCTGATTGTATTTTTTGATTTTGTAGTTTTTGTTCAGTTAAGGTATTCATTTGGATTTTTCACTTAAGACAATAACATGGTTGGTAAATTCGCGTACCGTGCCATATGATTCTATAAAATGTCTTTCTCCAATATTTTCCGAAGATATGGAAAAAATCATTTTTGATATGGATATTAAACACATAATTATATGTATAATTAAAAAAACTGTGTACTGTAACACTGGTGCTAGATGCATCAGTGGTCATGACACAAGCAAGTTGAGATCATTCCTCCGTTTTAGCTGGGAAGAAGCGACCTCCATCTCCATCTCTATCGTCCATCCTAACAAAGATCCATGTTGGCTCCTTCAGGATCAAAAACTAGGCAAATCCGCCTCCTACTGTAATGCTCTCAACCACCTCCTCCGCATGGTGCCCTCCAACGCCACCATCTTCCTCTGGTCTCTGGCTCTCCTGGCCCTCCTCTTGCTATCCCTCGTCTACCTGCTCCGATGCTTGTTCTATTTCAAAATGGTCAAGGTTGAGTTCCTTGACCATTTCAGTGTCAACTTTTTTTTTTTTTTTTCTGTGGATTTCATGGCTTCATCTTCTCCAATCAGCTCCATTCATTGGTTCCAGAACTGTATCCTCGGACCTTGGTGAATTGCCGCCCATGGCCCACATTTCCCACCTCTATTCATACCTCGCAGGAGAGTAGGTTTCTAGGACAATTTGCCCTTTAGGCTCCATTAAATATATATAGTGTATTCCTATGCCGTGAGTCAACACGTGGTGCAACAATGCATTAAGGGAGGCTCCATTATGGGTCCCACAAGTAGACACATTGGATTAAGGAAGACTCAACCAGAATGTCACAACCGGCCCAAAAAACTAAGGCTAGTTTAGAATGGTGAAGGCGAAAAAAAATCTCATATATAAGATGTGGGTAAGTGGGTTGGATATGTACGTGTATAGTAGGAGGTCACAAAGGAAGAAAGAGATCATCAAATGCCCAATCATGGAAGTGTAGGTGGTGACTCTCTCCTTGTGTCACATCAGCTCTTATTCTATTTGTTGAATGATGTACATGCCTAATGCATAGTGAATATGTGCCTGTATTTTTGCTCCCAAATTTTTCCAGAAGAACCATATTAGACGCATATTAAATGCGTTCCATATTATTCTTGTTTGAGCTTTATTATGTCAAATTTTTTAAAGGAAGTCTTGGTCTGTAGAGCTTTTTTATGTTGAAAATTTTAAAGTATTATTGAAGTCTAGGTCTGTTTAATACCCATTCGTATCTGTACCCCCCTTTTTTTTTTCTCGTACTCAAACTAAGTGTGGACAAGAATACTGCCCCACACATATCATTAAGTCCCCGTCTGATTGGGAGGGAGGGAGGGAGGGAGGGGGGGGGGGGGGGGAGGGGGGGTTTGGATATGGAACTGTACACCATTAAGAACACAGTTCACGACTTGAAATACAATGAGAGGCTTAATGGTACATGGTGTAGATCAAATTAAGATGGTTATTAACATCCAAAGTTCCTTAATTAGTCAAAACTAAGAAGGAAAAATATAGAAATTAGGGTAAGGTACTTCTGAATGTATTGTTCTCTACTCTATGAGGAATATGCTAGAGGTTTTTTTTTTTTTTTTTTTTTTTTTAAAGAAAAGCACACATTACTGTGGTGATTTACTGGTGATAATTCATTACTTATGCCTTTCTAAAATTAGGTGCTGTTTATACATTTATTGTTAAAGTGAGGTATTTTCTCATCCAATACATGAAATGTAACTGGTAGTTGGCAGTTATCTTTTAAAATACCAACTAGAATTTATAAGTAGTTTTCTGAAGTCAGATCTTATGAGAAATTTCCAGGTGAACATAGATGGAGAGAGAAAAGATGGATCAAGTGGTCAGTATGATCAAATATGTAACGCACGATTACCACGTGGGCTAGATCCACATTCCGTTCCATCTGAAGAGCTTGCTGCCTCTATGGGGTAATTGTCTCTTACTTTGAAGTTGGTTCTTTATGTTTTTGTAAAGATAAGTCCTATGTTTGTGGAAAACTGGAGAACCTTTAAGTTTCCTATATCCAGAACTGGAGATACTATCTGGTAAGTTACATGTTAAATGCATTTTCCTGTCCATCTGGTCTGTATTCTTGTGCTATAATTGCTAATGTGGGCCAATAGTTTCATGATGAAGCTCCCCACTGCTGGATTAACTTACAGTTGGGCATTTGCTGAAATATTTAATAAACTGAGGAAATGTTAACATTATTTTTTTATGATAAAAAAAAGCAAATTTCATTAATTTGTCAAAATGCTAGACATCTTTATTAAGTGATACATAATTGTATTTCCAGTCACCTTTCTCTAGGTCTATCAATCGAATAATAGAAAAAACCTTGTCTCAACAACTGTGGTTTGGCTGTGCATTTCCTATTCACCACATTTGATCAAGATTCGTAAAATAAAATAAACTCCATCTGGGCTTGGGAGCTGGGACCGCAATGCAAGAAAGCTTGATGCCAGCATAATTTTCCCTTCGTGGGACCTGTCTGGGGAAAATGTTGAAATTAAGTTTTGGGACAGTGGGACCAGGAGGCGAGCTATTCTTGGAAGTTTTGAAAGGTAGGATTGCCAGATATTTAGAGCTGCAGTTCAATACATGTGTTATAATCAAGAAAGACATCACTGATGTTGTGGCTTAGAGGGAGTTACCACCTATCACGTCACTTGAGGTAAAACATTTTCATAATGTAATATTCACCTTCCTATTTTTCTTGTGATCGTGGTGCAAAACATTTTATGAACTGACGGGCCTGGAAATAACCATGGAACCTCCTAAAATAAGTCAGATTGGTTTCGTGAGCTGATAATTTCATGAACACTTTAAATAACCAATGTGTGTAGAATGCCAAAGAACAAACATGTTCAATCTATCTCCTTTGGTGTCCTTTTTTTTTTTTTTTTTTTTTTTGGGGGGGGGAGGGTGGAATAGATGCCTGGGGAGCGCCAGTGGGACTACAACAAGAGTAGCATATGGTATGGTCTTCCCACAAAATACTTGAAGCTCCCATTAGCATCCCAGTAGAATCTTCATTTACATTAAACTTGGTTGTGGAAGGTTATCATCTTGGGAAAGAGTACCTTGTCCTGATGAGGGAGAATTGTTTTGATAAAGGTAGTAGCATTAAATAGCAAATAAACTTGAGATGCTTTAATGAGGCTTTCTTTACCAAGGTTTCTAGTAAGCTTTAAAATTTCATCTTTGTTGGTTTTGTACAATATATGTTCTCTTTAGAAATATGGAGGAACAGATTTAGGCCTATTCAAGATCTGGTAGGTAAGTATATTTTGAAATTTCGGAAGAAGACTTATAGCCTCTGGAGAAGGTTATCTGTTATTATATAGCCCAGTTTGGGAGCCCCATGGATAAGGACCTTGCGGAGGTCAATTACCCATACGATAATCAAGTTTCAATTATGAATGTCTTGTGCAATTTTCAAGAAAGCTGGAATATTAGTGGGAACAGGGATTACATTTTTGGGAGATGCTTGGTTTTGAGCTTTTTGATTGAAAAAAGGATGTTCCTCAAGCATATTCAGAATTTGTGAGAATAAGCAACGGAAGCCCTTGAGGCTGAGTTATTGAAAACCAAATTCATGGGCATCATTGCTAAAATTTGTAGACACTTGAATGACCATTATATCTTGTCAGTCTTGATTGAAAAAAGGATGTTCCTCAAGCATATTCAGAATTTGTGAGAATAAGCAACGGAAGCCCTTGAGGCTGAGTTATTGAAAACCAAATTCATGGGCATCATTGCTAAAATTTGTAGACACTTGAATAACCATTATATCTTGTCAGTCTTTTATATAAGCTCTTTTGCGACTTCTGCTGCATGGTTGGGCCTTTTTTTGCTGTTACTCTTTTAATAAATTCTTCATATATTAAAAAGGGTATTAATACTATTTTGTATTTTATTGATTTTTATGCAGAAAACTTATTGATACCAATTTAAAGGGATAGTCTAATCATCTTAAAGTTAAACAGGGGTAGAATCGTTTGAATATTCTGAAAATGTGTGTTTAAGAAGCAACCTTAGAACAGAAATCTGAAATCACCAATTAACAACCATGGATTTTTTACTTTCCTTGATTGAAGAGGGTTTTATTACATGGCCTCCATCCTTTCCGTGCTTCTCTTCCATATGAAATTACAGTTTCTTACTAGACTTGAGTAATTTAGTCTGTCTGGTTAGTTTTTTAATTCAAATAAAATAGTCTTTGGAAGTCAAGTTTATACTGATGACTATAAGTTGGAAAACAGATATATGGTGCAACTTCTAAATCTTATTGTTCATAACCTGGCTGCTCCTGCACTTCATAACTCAGGTTTTGCGGTAAGCTTTGATGCATGTTCTTTGTAGATTAATTTTGAATTGCCTTGAAGATTAATGAGTGGAGCTTATTATCATGTTCTATATGAGAAATCCTTTCTTTTTCCCAAATCAATATGTATTCACATTGTTATTCTTAGTATGATTCATTCTGAAATGTGCTCAGGGTTCATGCTCATGTATTTGGCAACGAAATTCATACTGGGATGCCCGCCCATCTTCACGGAGGTATTTTTTTGGTTGGAAATTTATCCTATGTAAATAATCTTAAGTTTATTAGCTCAGTTATAATGATATAAATTTATGTCATGCAGCAATGAGTATCCGCTTTTTATCCCACGCCAGAATTCTTGTACCACTAGTGGAGAAAATTCATGGTCAGATAGAAGCTCAAGTAATTTCGGTGTTGCTTCACTGGAGTCAGAAAAAAAACTCCATCTGGATGCTGATGGAAGTTGTAGCTTTAATTATTCTTCTTCCTCTTCACATTCAAGTGAAACTCACAAGGACCTTCAGAGAGGGATATCACTTCTCAAGAAAAGCGTGGCATGCCTGACAGCATACTGTTACAATTCTTTGTGTTTAGATGTCCCCTCTGAGGCATCCACTTTTGAAGCATTAGCAAAGTTGTTGGCCACATTATCTTCTTCGAAGGAAGTTCGATCTGTTGTTTCCTTGCAAATGGCGTGTTCAAGGTATATGTCCCTCTTTTCTTTTATATTTAATTGTCCCCCATGGATGGACAATCAATCTTATGGCAGCGTACTCTATGACTATTGAGTATTTCTGGTTTGTTTGGTAATTTATGGTAGCTTCTTTACTTGTTTGACTAGTATCTGAAGCTTGAACTGATTTTTATTCACATGTAGCTTCTAGAACATTTTGCTTAAATATGAGCTTACGAACAGGTTTGAATTTGTTAAAGATTAAGGCTTACTGAAATAGACCTTGACAGTTGACAGATAAATGAGAAATACACTTCAGAAAAAAATTAATGCCGCTACATTTCCTATCTCAAAAGTGCACTCCCATCCAAATCTCTTAGTAGCCAACTAGATTCCTAAGGCATTGCCTTTGCTTTGGCAGTGCTACGATTGAACTATCATAAAATATTCTAAGTATCTCTGCGGTGAAAATTGGCGTAGAATGCTTTGACCCTGTAGATACACGGGTAGGCATTTGTGAGATCCAGTATTGCAGTTCCGCTATCTATCACCATCTTTTCACATCAGACCTTTTCTTAGTTACCTTAGGAAAAAAATGTAGCATCCTGAATATTTTCCTGGAGAATATTAAATCTTTTGAGGGTATTAAACTATTTATTGGTGAATGTTATAAAGTTTACATGTGGTGGGTAGTGGGAGGCACGAGTGGGTCCATTTTATAAATGATCCTGCACACATCTCACATGTCACAACCCAAACCCATACAAGGTGAGAGTACAGCCCTCATGGGTGCTGATCTAATTACCGACCAAATAAAATAGAATTTAAATTTTACTAATATAAAATGATCCGACTCAACGAATAATCATAGTAAAAAGACCATCAAAATCTACTGGTGGCAGTCTAATGTATGTAAACATGAAATTAAAGAAAATTGTCTTTACACTTGAACTCAAATCCTACTACTTCCATTCTAATAAAATAAAATAAAAACTAATAACATTTAAATTACAACACAGAAATAGAATGGAAACAGATAAATAGAAATAGAAACAAATAGTTTCTAGAAATAGAAAATAAACAGAAAATAAATAGACTGTAAAAATAAAATAAAATAAAACTGGCTCTGCTGCTCCTAGCTGAAAAAAACTGCTGGGATGTCCTCATCACACATCCAATGCTAACAGGTGATGTGGGTTAACAGTTCTTGAAGTTTTAAGTTCATGAATTTTGAAGTATAGTTAACCTGGTTGCTTGTGATTACTGTTGAGTATTCTGACAACCATCCAGATATTCGAAAGGTCTGCTGGATGTGGAGGCAACCTCTTCCATACATTCTCGTCACAGAAAATCTTGACTTTTCATTATCACCTTTTGGGGCAGAAGAGTGGCAGGTATCAAGGCTGTTGAATCTTGGTTGCTGACAGTTCTAGTTTTCAGAGATTGATTACAAGGTGGCGGTACTACTGTATATTAACAGGGAAAATCACTAATTGGAACTGAATGTGAAACCTTAATTAAGCACTTCATAGATACATGTTGATGTTGATTAGATCTTACTGCTTCTCTACAAATATCTTCTGTTACTGGTTGATAAGCTGGATTCTGGATCACCCAAAAAAATGATCTACATGTAGTAGAATCTAGTCATTTGCGTCCTGCTTTATTATCTTAGACCTTGACCCTTCACTCAGCTTGAAATACACTCAGCTTGAAATGTTGGTCATAGTTCTTGGTTCCTGCTGCTGGATGTGATTGCTAGAAATTGTCCTTGCCTCCATCTGCATTCGATCTTCGCTTTGTAAAGTTTGACATGCTATACAAATCACATGGATCACTGGATGCTAATTATCCTTAATACTGTGCCATCTAGCAATTGTCAATTTCTTTAGAACTGTAATCTGTTCCACCTAGAAAATGGGATATTTTCCTGGCAGTGTGTGAAAAAGACCAAGAGTACAATGTAAGCATTCTATAAGACCATAGGAGTATTATTGTATTTTGATTTGGTGGTAGCAACAGCTTTCATTCTTTTGATAAAATGCAGTTGCAGTTGTATACACAGTCCCCATGTCATATCTTTCAGCCTTTCAAGTAGGGTTTTCTTTAATCAATTGAAAGCTATTGTGCCTGAAGATGGCGTAAAAGTATATTACATGGGAATCTTCTCTGGTAGGATTGTTTTGGAAGAATTTCATGGAGGTGTCTTAGAATTGTTTTTAACTCCCTGGAGTTTCTAAATTTGCAGATTTTTTTTTCTCTGTTGTCTTATGGCACTTAAATTTGTCCTGCAGATCATGCAAGCAAGTTCAACAGTTAAACAAATCTGTATGGCATGTAAATTCAGACATTTCATCGAGCAGTTTATTGGACAGCGCTCATACAACACCTAAAATGGTATAATCCCAGTTCCTTGACCCTTGACTGCGTGTTGGGGTAGCTTTTACTTTGTGGAGATTTAAGCATGAATATTTTGAGCATGCATAGATGATGGCACGAGTGCCATTGATTATCTCAAAGATCATAACCAGCATAAATGAGAAACTAATGGGACATGTTTGTGCTGTTTCTTTGATTACATGCTTAAGTTGGATTTTATTTTATTTGAGTCAAATATTTATTGTTCCCATCCATATTCATTCCTTCATCTTCAATGTTAATTTATATAATGCACAATTACAATAAAAAAAAGAAAGACATCAAGGGTGAGAACAACCTTTCCAATTCTGCGGCTAGTTTTTATTTGGACCTTCATTCTTAGTTCTTTCTTGTTTATCATGTTATATTGCAGCGGAACATTGGTGAGAACAACCTTTCCAATTCTGCTGCTAGTTTTCTGTATACCACTGAGATGTTTGATGCTGGAAAGACAGAAAGCCTTGCCGAAGGGTGGGATATTGTAGAGCGTCCCACTTTTCCTCCTCCGCCATCACAGATAGAGGACATAGAGCATTGGACTCGAGCCATGTTTACTGATGCCACAAAGAGATGATGGTGCTACAATACATTGCATTTTGTAAGTTGCAAGTACTTGCTTTGGACAAATTTTGTTTGGATATACGATGTGCTCTACATTGTGCCTGTGACCTGGAATATCATTGTATCACTGTCGCTCGGTTGCTGTGAAGTGGTATAATTTGTTCTTTGAAAGTAATTCCTGGATTTAGTTTTTTCTTTCCATCGTTTTATATTTTCCTGCATTTATTTTCTTCTTAAATTCAAGCACCATAAACCCACATAGTTTCCAAATAAGAGAACAAGTCAGAGGAGCAATGGTTTCTTTTGCTGCACTTTACAAAATAATGATACTTTGTGTGAAAAAGTAGAGATAAAGAAGTATCAATGCAGAAGATGAAGAAAAGGAATAGGAGAAGAGAGAATTAGTCACCCACCATGAGAAGCTTTATTTATATAAAAGAATTAAACAAATATGACAAGAATACCCTCAATAACTTAACCCGACACTAAACACAGTAAACGTATAAAATCTATTGCCCAAACTGGCCAGCACCAAGGTAAACGTAAACCGGCCAGCCACCATCACCAATAATAGAGAGAAATCTTCGTTAAGAAGAACCCAGATAACAATATAAGCAGTAGAACACACCAACCGCAGGGAAAAAATCGCAACAGCAACAACAATTGCAACAGTAGCAATAAACACCCATGAATAGCAGCAGGAATAGCAGCAGGCAAAGATGAATAAATCATCACTGTGGTCCAGAAACATGAAATCTTCAACCAGAACACTCCAGGAAAAAATATGGGAAATCCCCACAAAGAAGAAATTTTCAACAAGAAGAAATCCACGAGAACAAGTCTCTAAAGAAGGTTAACAAGTAATAATATCCGCAAAGGAATACAGGTAAAAATCTCCACAAAGGAAGACGAGTAAAAAACTCCATGAAGGAAGTCTGGTAATAATCTTCACAAAAGAAGACAGTTAAAAATCTCCACAAAAGAAGATAGGCAAAAATCTCCACTGAGGAAGACACTGACAATAATCTTCTTGAAGGAAAACAAGAGCAATAAATCTTCAGAGAGAAAAAACCGATAATAATCTTTACAAAGAAAAATAATAGACGGCTGCAGAAGGCCACAGACAAATAACATGCGACAAACAATACAGGTGACGAACAAATCATATATTTTTCAATAAATGTTAGCAATAAGTCCCAAGCAAATAGATTCCTTCTCCCCCTCACATGGAGCCCTCCACGTGGACAACTAATGTGAAGGATCAGAACAAAAAGAATTGGTAGTTTCAACATCTAACCACAACAACACAGGATCACATAGTACACCAAGGTAATAGTAATAGTGAATAAGATCCCAGATATGCCATCTTGAAATAAGTCGGAGCACCAATAATGCCAACTGATACGTACTTCGTATCTTAGGTTTGGATCAAAGCTGAAAAAGAGAAAAAATAGGGAAGAAAGAAAGAGTAGCCGTAGGTTACTTCGAGGGAACCGGTTACTTCAAGGGAACCAAAACCTCTAATAAAACACATCTGTGTTGAGATAAATCAGCCTAACTTCTTATTCCAAACCTCCCCTTTTAAAGATTACATCCACGTTACAATCCAATAAAAGAGGCAACAAAAAAGGAAATAGCAAAAGAGAATAAGAAATAAACAATAAAATCCTACAAAATAGGGAACTCTCCCATGACCCCTTCAACTCTCCTATTAGTTAGACCAACACCTATTAATGGACTGATTTATTCAAAACTACAACAAATTAATATTTGAAATGGTAACAACTCCCTAACTTATCTCTAACAATTATCCCATTACAATTTACAGCAACACACCATTTAGGCATACGTAACACCAACCAACACAAATAAATTCACCAACCATAGAACCAGCAACAAAGAAAACCAATGATGGACAAACCCGCTAGTGAGAACTCCAACCAAGAGACATAGAAGTCAATGGAAACCAATTAGTGCCTCGAAAAAAAAAAACACCAGAATCCTCAGATGGATGAGTTGCAGAAATTTCAGGAAAACAGAGCAAAAAACCAGTTTGACCTCAGATGTGACAACTCACTCGTTATCAGTCCAATCCACGGCTGAAATAGTGACAAAAATCCTATCTCATAACCATCTTGAATGTTATTAATAAACAAAAGAATCAGCTCAAATTTAATAAAAATTTCCTGAAATCTGGTGGGGTGGAACTATAGCAACCAGCTATGTTCACAGACATGGTTCTTCTCACAGCAGGAGGTGATTTGGAAAGTGCTCCCCCTGCATTGTAAGATACCTGGAATTTTGGAAGTATTGGCTTTTCATTTTGATCAGGTAAACAAAACTTAATAATGGAAAGTACAAAAAACTTGTCAAAATTATTTTCAATTTAGGCTGTATGATAAAAGAGGAATTTAGGAATTGATAGTTTTTTGTTTTAGATACTGGCAATTAATTCCCTCTTGCATGTGTCTAGGCATGGGATTCTAGATTTTGTAAATGGTCAAAATTTGTCAGAACTTTGGGTTTTGTTCCATTTTTTTTCCCTCAACTTTTACTTGGCTTCTCCTGAAGACTAGTTTTCTTTGTTTACATCATAATTTTATCTGATTCTGTTGGCTCTGACTAGTGTAAGGCTTCCCCATCCATTATTTATTTATTTGTATTTGCTGTATTGAATAGGTTTGTTGAAGACTGTGAAGTAGAAGATTACTTACACCAGGTATACGGTGGGTCTCTGTAAATTTGGGTCTGTAAATTTGGGTCTTGATCCTAATTTGACTGGAAATGTTTCTTACCTGTACATAGATAATGGCAGAAAAGTTAGTAGATGTGAATTAGAGAGGCTTTTGATTTGTAAATTTCCATGTTATTTCTGAATAAATACCCTTTATTTTTTAGTTGATGGTTGAGAGGGGGTTACTCTTTATATTTGCTTGTTATGTTTGTGTATGTCTCTGCGTGTCAGCTGCAGGATTGCAAAACCATAGGTTCCACATCTTTGATCACTTTAGAGCTTAGTTATTATTATAATTTTGTTATTTGAAAATTTGACCCATTTTTTTTATGAGTTATGGAATATTTTGTTTCCGTTGTTAAGAGGGAGTTGTACATAAAAGCCACTAAAATACACATCTAAATGAGGTTAAATATCTAATTGAGATGACTGAAATATCCCGAAATGTCATTTCAGTGACCAGACTAAAATAGCCACCAGAAGTACTTGAAGATGATATTTCTTTTGCCTTCCCAAGTTCTCTCTAGAATCCTTGTGTAAAGGTCTCAGTCCGTTTGCAGAAGTATGGGGTTGAAAAGTTAGAAAAATGAATTCCATGGATAGTGGGGTATAGTAACAGGGAAAGAAAAGTAATGGGAAAATTACTGTAATTAGGAGAGAACATTCCACAGAGAGAGAGAGAGAGAGAGAGAGGAATTCAGGCTTTTGGCTCCTCTGAAGCACTGAAGGAGGTGAAGCATCCAGTGGATGGTTGCCACTTGGAACAAAAGGAATACAATGGTCATAGGTAAAAATCTGTAAGATTAAATGGTGAGTGAATGTTCACAAGACAGGAAGAGAGAAAGGGGGTTAAAAATTTTGAAATCTCCCAAATCCTTGGGGTTTTTTTAGGAGCGAAACACATCCAGGCCTTTGTAATCTAGCTCTCTAGTACCCCAACACGCGATCCTAGTGTAGCCCAAAATGGGAAATGCCCTTACAGAAGCTCTCAAATGCATCCACAACAGTCAAAGGTTATCTTGATATTCTGGCTCTTGATTTTGTTGGCGAATTACACACTCGAGATGGTCCGGCATGGCAGAACGGATTAGGTGCAGACCGACCTGCTTCATTGACCATGTGAAGGCTTTGTAAGCTCACTCTGCTATAAAAAGAAAACCAGAAGAACCAATAAAAGAAGGAATGAAGTAGGGAGAGAGATGAACGAGGAGAGTGAAAGAAGATAATTGGAACTTTCCCCTGGAATTTTCATTCTCACCGATTTTGATAGGATTTTGAAAGTGGTGGGGGGGAGAAAAACAATGACCTGATCAAGGACCAATGTGAGTTCTATCAGTTTTTACGTAAATCTTCCAAACAACCATAGAATACAGTGTTCACAGGAAAAGTAACCTCACTTTCCTACCTCTCTATGCCAGCCCACTCCACAAAACACCTGCAAACGAACAGAGCCCAAAGGGTTGGGAGCATTAGGGTGTTTTCTTCTGAATGTTTCTGTTTTGGCCTGAGTAGAAAGCTTGAGTATATCTGTTCGGCCTGACTAGAAAGTTTATTTGGTTATACCAAAAATCTACCACTTGGCATTTCATGTGAATAGTAGATCCATAAACCCCCTTTTTTTACATGTCAATAAATGGAGGATGGCAGGGCAGAATGCCCAAATGGAGTTCGCAAGGAGTGACATATTAGTTTAGTGCATAATAATAGCTTGAGTGCCATAAGTGTGAATGATGTACATAAACATCTACCATTAGATGGTTGAATTTGAATATGAAATTTGACAAGTGCCTTCAAAACTGTCCACCATCATCCACTGTAACAGTTGCAACGAGGCAGATTTTGTGGATGATCAAGGATAGCTTATCTCGATGGAGTGGAGTTGCATTATTTTCTTTTTCTTTTTTTAAAGTCTACGATGTCAGATAAATGCCCTTACTGCCTTCTCTGAAATTCCATCCGAATCTCTTATGACAGGTTGGTAGTGAAACAAGTAAGAATAAACTACTTTAATGATTAAATGACATTAAATCTGGTGCAACAGGAACCTTACAACAGTTGGAAAAAGCTTTTGTCAATCCGCATTAGAAACAGAACAAAGGGATATAGTGGCTGCTCAGACTTTCATTATGTAGACATTCATCAAAATCAAACTGCTTGGAGTTGGTAAACTTGCTCAGGGTTGAAGATTACTTAGACTGGCCATGGAGATATTTTGGATTACTGTTTGATTCTCACTAAATTTTTTATTTCATTTATGAATCCTCATTTCCATAAAAAAAGATCAGGGTAATAGCTCCAACTCTGATGCATCTTCTGAAATAAATACACAAATATGGGGATATGCTTCACACAACAAGTGGGTTGTTGGTGCTAAATCAGTATGGCTCCTTATATACAGCAGTGTATAGTGGTTAAAAATGCCTGTTGATCCAATGACTCATCAGTAAGGCATAGATGATGATTATTGATTTATGGAATAACCTTGCACCAGCGTGAAAGTGGACGAGTATGGCAACTGCGTGCTACTCAATAACTCCACACCTCACTTCCCAAACAGAGCTTAAAACAAGAATCATATAACTTTTTTTTTTTTTTGGGTAAAAGAAACATATAACTCAAAACAGGGCCTTTTTAGGCTCAAAACAAGAATCATAATTCTCAAAAGCCATGTAATACATAAGCCCATAAAAAGTAATACAACTCCCAGAAATAATGAGGACAACGATTGATAGCACCCATGAATGATGTGAAGCAAAGTTTAGGAGTTGGAAGGGGAGCGAGAAAAAAGTGAGCTATACCCCTATGATTAAAAACTGGCAAAAGAGGGCACTTAGCTTAATCGAGTAGTATCGTGTGGATGTAGTGTCACAACTCACACCAATCAAACCCAGGTTCAATTGTTGATCTTCAGCCCTAGTTCAAACAAACATGTTAAAAAACCAATTCACCCAAGTACTGTGTCAATCCATTGGGTTCAGTTTGAACACTGCCAAGTTCAAGATATGCAGACATTGCAAATTGAAATGAACAGTGTGAACATAAGCAGTTTGTTGGAGTCCTGCCAGGTCAAGGGTTCGACTCTTCTGTCACACTTCAAGATATGCAGACATTGCAAATTGAAATGAACAGTGTGAACATAAGCAGTTTGTTGGAGTCCTGCCAGGTCAAGGGTTCGACTCTTCTGTCACACTTTGTGCCAAAAGGCACCCGTTTCCCCTTCTGCCTTTCCCTCCCCCTTGTAGCTGTAATCAAAATTCCATTCGGCATATAGATAGGTAGGACCAGGGAAAAAAAAAAAAAAAAAAAAAAAAGAAAAAAGAACACAGTACTCCATTGCAAAGAACTCCATGTTGCCAAAACCTACTTAGATTTAGTAACAAGATTATCTTAGTTATAAGGCTTGACTTTGCGATTCCATCTTTTACAGTGATCAGTAAAAGCAAATGTTAAGCCCAGCTACATTTCATGCATAAACAGTTGCCAAGCTGACAACAGCAATTCAACAACATAAAACACATCACATACCTCCAAGAAACACCATTTACAGCAGCATGGATTAGCATATTTGAACATTATTCTCAAATGCAAGATTGATCAACCACAGAAGACAGAAAGTTCATCCCTATATCATGTTTTTCCTCCTATGACTGAAGAATGTCAAATTACAGGAGACCGAGTGTCTTCAACTGCTGAACATGCTCAGATGGGAGGGGTGGAGGGGACCAATTGGAGTCAGTCACCTCACCATCAACATCCTCCACGACATACTCCTAAAAAAGCAGCAAATCAATCCAATTAGCATGAAAAAATATAAATTTAACTTTCAAACCCCCCCCCCCCCGGCGCGCGGGGGCAGGTTTAAAAAAAAGGGAGTAGGATTAAACTCAAATCTGTATTAAACTCAAATCTGTTTCAAATAGAACCTAATGGGCAATGACAAACCGAATGGACACCATAATCATAAAAATGGACCATTTTAAAATGTTAAGAGTATCCTTTGGTATTTGATAGCTCCAAATTTGGATGACAAATGATGTCATTGATTAATTTAGGGCAGATCACTTAAAGGTGGTTCTTTTGGCTTAACACGGTGTAGGGTGCATAAGAGGAGAAATAGGCATCCTAAACCATAGCAGGAAAAGAAAGGGAAAATTACATGATTACCCACTTGGGGTTTGAGTTTACAAAAGTACACACTATGTTTATGTTTACATAACTATCTATAATGACTTTGGGTATTACAAAAATACACAAAACAGTGTTTTTCCCGCATATACTTACTTATTTTGACACTTTTATCCCACCCCATAAACCTACTTCTCCCTTGGAACCCCACTCCCACCCTCCCCCTGCAACACCCATTTCCCTCACCAACATTACGGCAATCTCTCACCTCCGCCCCTCCAGTCACACTCCCTCTGGAGTCTGGATAGCACCACCGCCCCTTCCACCAATTCCAGATTCTTCTCTCCTCTCCCTTCTCATCCTCGTAGAAATCATCGTGATATGTGGGATTTTGATGTTGGAGACTGCGGCGCAAATTGCTCTCCAACGGCCCATCAGGCACCACCAAAGGCCTGGTAGGCGGCCGATATCGGCCTTCGATGGCCTGCCTTTCTTCCTCGCGATGTTAGTCTTACCCACACTCCACCGCCCCTTCCACCAATTCCAGATTCTTATCTCCTCTCCCCTCTCGTCCTCGTAGAAATCATCATGATATGTGGGATTTCGATGTTGGAGACTGCGGCGCAAATTTCTCTCCAACGGCCCATCAGGCACCACCGAAGGCCTGGTCGGCGGCCGATATCGGCCTTCGATGGCCTGCCTTTCTTCTTCCTGGCGATGTTAGTCTTACCCACCTTAATCATGTGGTTGTCCTCTTCTTACTGATGGACTCGTAGACACAGTCGGGTACTGACCTACTCAACAAACCATAAGTTGCAGAGGGGTTACTGGTTTTGAAAATTGAAAGGAAACATGGAAGCTCAGTTGCCTTCTTTATTTTTCAATCAGGAATTTAACATGGAAGAAGAGAAGAACAAGGAGGAAGAATTTATTTAGAAGTAAACCATTTCAGACTAATTATGAACTTCGGAATTTCTGCTCTTCGAAGAAGAACAAAGTGTAATTGACTTTGACAGTGCCCATCCTATGATCAATCGGAATTGACAGGCGTCTATTTTCATGGTTATATCTTCTGATTCTAATTAATTTATATCTTCTGATTCTAATTAATTTCCAAGTGAGTTTTGTCGATAGACTCTACAATTATAGATGGAGAGACGTGAAGTCGTAGAACTTGAAGGGGGTTTAACTAAATTTTCTGTAAAAAGCTTGAATTGGTTGTCAGAGTGTAGTCCAATGATAATGGGAATCTTTAAAGAGATACCCGGGTTCCCATGGGAGTCTCGATTTCATGCCTGCTCCAACTGTAAGGGAGATCTGGCCCTGAGGGTGAACCAGAGGCCACTGTGGAGGATTATAGTGATGAAGAGGTGGATGTTGATGAGCCAGAGAGAAGGATGACCGTGGAGGGATTGGATGCTTCTGAGGTGGTCCAAAGAACAGAACAAGGAGAAAGAGGTAGCTAATACTGCGAAGTGGATTCAGTAGCAGGACAAGTTGCACTTCTTTGCGGGAGAGAATAGGGGGTTGCAGGCGGGAGTGGGGGTCGGGTTGTTGCAAGGGTGGGAGTGGGTGGGGGCTGTTACAGGGGAGGACAGGAGTGGGGTTCCAAAGGAGAAGCAGGTTTATGGGGAGGGATAAAAGTGTCAAAAATACTAAGTGCATGGGGGAAAAACACTGTTTTGTGAAGTTTTGCAATACCCAAAGTCATTGTAAGTAGTTAGGTAAACATAACCATAGTGTGTATTTTTGTAAACTCAAACCCAAGAGTGTGTAAGTAGTTTTCCCAAAAAGAAATGTGTAGGTGCAATCATGACTCACTTTTGTTAGCATTCTTTTGGCAAGTATGTGATAGTGCCGCTGCCAAATCCTTTGACCAACCATTGTAGCCACAAGTACGCTGTAGAATATGCCAATAACAGTGAAGAGTCCAAGTACAATTAAACCCATGATAAATAGTAATGGCAACCCTGCTTCACCAGCGCCTCCCAAGCAACCACCACATTCACCTGCTGTACTTGCACAACTTTCGAAACATGTGGTACAGTCTGTCCACATACAAAGCGTACCAGGTAAATGGCAGTCTGCACACATTCTGCAAGTTGAAAAGTAAATTCAAGCTAAATCAAGAGCAACACATAATTCATATCTTGTGAAACTATAGGAAAAAGAGAACCAAGATATCAGCTTTTGTTTTATAGGGTTTGTCTTGTCAGTATTGTATAAGATAATGATTGCCTAAAAATGAAACATCTGAATACATCATGCACATAATGGACTTCAATAACTACACCTACTGAAAACTAACTGTAAGAAATTACAGTTCTGAGATGAACCACAAATGAAAAGGGCAAAGCAAAGAGGAAGAATGATGCGGGATCCTAGGTTGAAAACCCTAATTAGATCCGCTAGTAGGCCCACCTAAATATTAAGCAAGCTTGATTCAAATAACAGTGGCAGAATCATAAATAAATCCAAAACTCAACCAGTAAGGGCAGACTTGTAATTATTCAGAACTTTCTAATAACTTGTAGAGAACCAAACAAGGCCTTATGATATTCTTGTAATAAAGGCTAAATGGAGGAAGACATTTTTGAAAAGAAAACTAAAGAAAACAAATCAGAATTATATATATAAGTCAAGGGCAAATCTGGAACTTAGATTAAACTCAGCCTTTCTTCAAGCTGTCGACAGAAACAGGAGGCGGAAATCAGATTCGAATAAAAGAAGAGAACTTCTTCAATACAGCTCCAATCAAGCTGAAATTTTGAGGAAACGTTGCAGGTTCATAACCCTCTGAAACCCACATAATAGGAGCATCAGTGTGGGAATAAACTGCTGCAACCAAACCAAACGGTAAACTCAAGACCAGATCTGCAACTGGTTTTAACCTCAGGAAAACAGAATTGGTGAAGAGTAAAACTAAGGGGGATTGGGACGTTTATGAGAGGAGAGATCTCAAACAGAATTTGAGGGTGATGGGAAGAGAGAAGAGGGAGATCGATGGGTTTTGTTGGGGCTGGGGTTACCGCCCAGAATAGAAGAAGGGTTAAGAAGAAAGAAGGAGGAGAGAGAGGAAGAAGGGGGGGTGGGAATCAGATCAGTCTAAGGAAAAGACTGCCCTGATTGCAGAGATGAACAAGAGAGAGAGAGAGAGAGAGAGAGAGAGAGCTCAATTCTGCCCGTAGGCACACAACTTCAAAACTCACTTTTCATTCTTTCAATCTTCAAACCTTCACCATCCATTATTCTATTACATGTCTCTTTATAAAGGAAATAACATTCCTAAACTAATTTGAAGTAAACTTAGAAAGTAAATAACATCTTTATGAAATAAAATCTAATCTCTATAGCATAAAACAGAAATAATAAATAAGGAAACCTAATACTGAAACTCCTATTCTAATTAATCATCTACCAACCCTTTCCAGACCAAAAGGTTGGTTTGGGTTTGAGCCGGTTCAGGTTTGGCTTGGGTAGCCAAATTGGCTCGTGTCGATCCATCCATGACACTGCTACTGCATCAAAGAACTTACATCGAAATTGAAGGCACATGAAAAATGCAAACCAAAGAGAAAGAACTTGCTAATAGAAATGGAAGAGACTTCACAATTGCATTCCGAACCAAAAACAAAATGAAAAACTGATTACTCAACTCACTGCAGCACCTTGAAAGATCAGCAATCACTGAACCTCTAAATAGTAGTGCTATAGAATTCATGAACGACTAAATGTTTCAGGGGCATAACATAACAGCTACTCTTGCTCCACGTATATATTAGTTAAAAAGAAGAGGGATCATCTCAACCTTTGTCATATTTACCAAATCCCAAGGTCGCATTATTTTCCCACCCTGAGAAGCAGTAATTATGTAATGTTATTCCCTTGCATGATTGTATAGCCCAAAAAGAAGTGACACAAAAGTCATTATCTCAACTCAAAAAAGAAACATGAAAAATATCACATCAGACCTGAATGTTGAAAGTTGAAACAGCATAAAACAAATAGCAAGAGACCAACAAAAAGATGGAAGAGAAGAAGGGACAGATTTCAATTTCTTGTAAAACAAGCCAATCAAATTGCATCAGAACATAAATTGTTCTTAAAAATATTTGGATATACAAAACAAACACAATATAAATCTAAAAATTACAAGTACACAGAACTTTTACCCTGGCTGGCAGCAACAGAGACATAATTCTCGGCATGGCTGAGCTAGATCATTACGCACTCTTCGATCATAACAAGTGATGAAGCACCCCGACAACCCCAGCAAAGCGAAAAACAGCAGAGCTCCTTCACTCACCAGCAATTACCATCATCAGTGATGCAAAAATTATTCAGGGAAAAGACAATACAATATGAAACAGGCAGATACTGTCCTAACGGCCAATCAAAACACAAAAATATACCTTCACCTCCTCCACCCCCCCCAACCACCACAAAAAAAAAAAAAAAATATATATATATATATATATATATATATATATATATATATATATATATAACACAAACCATTGAGTACCAGAAACGTTCATGTTGACATGACAATAAAAAATATTCAAGACTTCCTCACATATTTAAACTGCCTAAAAAAGCAAACCAAGGAATAGAAACTAATATTAAAACAAAAATTATGCAAATATTAGCCCTATTAGAATAGGTAGAAGCAACATATCTATTGCATAGGCTTTGACAATAAATCTACTCGAGTAGGTAAAACCTCATCAAGCACTAAGTAGCCTAGTCGACCAGGAATATGTTGACAACTGTACGCTTAAGAAGAAACGTTTATGCTTATGAGTTATTTCAGGCTCTCTAAGAAGAAACGTTTATGCTTATGAGTTATTTCAGGCTCTCAAGATATACCACATATGTAGTAGAAACTTAGTTCACCATCAAAACCCCAAGCCAGACGAAGCCAAAATTGCTGGTAACCATCAATTAAGTACATCAAATATGCCAAAGAAGCAATTACCTGCACATAAGGAATTTTTTATGAAATTAATGTATAAATAGTGACCTTAGAATCAATTAAAGGTTTCCAGCACAAGGAAAAAAAAAAAAATCAATCACCTACCAATTGAACAGCTAAAAAGATAAATATTATATCTCTAGTTACAAAGAAGCGGAACTTCAAAGTTCGCCATTTCCTATCTGCAAGAACATGCACTCTCAAGTGGTAAGGGGCCTTGCAGGTTGTGCAATGAGCAAATGCAAAACCTTCCTGCAGATGTTTAAATGAGATTATCAATTCAAACTAAAACACAGTTAAGCAGCAGGTATAACCTACTATTTGCTATTCCATGAAAATCAACTATTATAAGGAAAAATGGCACCTTAATTCATTCAAAGCTGTTGTTTCTTTCCCAAAAGGTTTCATCAAATATCCCAAATTATGAAGACGTATATATAACAAGGTTGACTAGTCACACTTTGTTTTTGTGTGTGTGTGTGTGTGTAAGAGAGAGAGAGAGAGAGAGAGAGAGAGAGAGAGAGAGAGAGAGAGAGCATAATCCTCGAAATTATTTGTGAGGAAATTGATTACATTGTTGATTCCTCTCAAAAAGTCTAATGATATAGAAATTATTCGCATCACAGAAATACAACCCATAACATTTACCATCAATTTCTACGTAAGTGAAGTGAAAAAACTTGACAAAAAATGCACAACCATGTCTGATTCAGATGCAAGATTGTAGACAGGACAAATTGAGGATATCTTGAAGACCAATTTTAATATTAAAGGAAATGAATGATTTACAAACAACAGCTTTTTCTTTCTGCGTTTTTATTGATAAGTATTTGAAACCATCTAACACTTCATGTTATGTAAAAATAATAGTTGCTCAATTGTTACATGTCAATGAAATTAAATGAAGCTTTTAAAAGTATAACAATTAAGCTAGAAAACAAATATAATTGTGTTTCCTGGTTTTGACCATCTTTTATATCCAAACATAATTTGGAAAACCAATGGAAAGCAGGAAGACATCACTTAGTGATAGTTAATGAAGAAAAGAATACAAGACTGAACAAAAAAATTTCAGGTTTAATGGTAAATACAGAAGTGAAGGGAATTTAAAGGGGGTGGGAGAAAAAAAAATCAACAAGGAAGAAGATGAAAACTTCAAAAATAACAAAAAAAAAAAAAAGGGCCTGACGTTAAGGCCTTGAAGACATAGAATTGTATAAATATAGAATAGATAGAGATAATAACATATAAAAATTTGTAGAGGCGGAGTAGAATGACCTGGATTCACCAAAATGTAGCAGCTTACTATCACTTCCTGAATTGAAAATCAGTATGTAGTGACATTGTATGATCATATTTGTCAATTCAGTATATGTAAGAAGCATAGTTGTCAAGGCGTCTACTAGGCGCCCAGGAGGCCTTGTGACGCCTTGGAAAATCAGGTGCCTTGGTTGCCTAGGCACCCCATCAGGCCTCCAACGCCTTGGTTCGCCTTTGTAAGAAGGAAGAAAATTCAACTATCATGTCTCTTTCTCTCCCAGCCCTCCAAAAAAAGATTCAGTTAAGAAAAACATAAACAGCAAAAGCTCGGCAGAAGATACATTCCAGTTTTAAAAATTATTTCACTCGAGAGAGGGAAAAAGAAGTTCTATATTACATCAAAAATTCATATGCACGAAGAAGTTGGCTAAAAGGCACAACACATTCTTGCTAAAAACATCTGAAATCACTTTAGTTACTGTTACCAAATGTCCAAGTAAAACACTATCACAGGAAACTTGGACAGATTATCAGGGTAATCATATTTTTTCTATGATCCATACTTAAGGTTTAAAATCACAAAGACCAACAATGTACACAAAAAATATATTCACAACAGGAAACCCTCACATTTGGAAACAGGGTTAATCATTTTGCGCAGTTGAATGACTTCCATTTGGTACTTGGTTTGCATTACTAATTGATATTGTTTGCTCTACTAGATTATATGGAACATCATAAAAGTATCTATACCCTCACAGCTCGCCAGTGATCCAAACATGCACGGTGAACATATTTTGAAGTTCCTTTGCACTTGCAAGGGGCAATAAAATCCCGACCTGGAAAAAAAAATTGAGAACATGTTGATCATCTTGAATTGTTCCACTCAACTGGCAACAAGTTCACAACAAAGGGGAAAAATGTAAAATGAACATAACAGGAACCAGTATAATGATAAACTAATTTTGGCACCAAAAGGAAGACAAAACTGTAATTAAAGACCGCCAGCAATAAAGGACAAATTCAAGAAAAACTGAAATTCAAATGAATTCTCCAAGAGACACGAAACTGGGATTCTCTCAATTGGAAAAGCGTTGGTAAACAATTCAAGCGCACATTAGCGGAAACCTAAGCCTGATCGAACGAAAGAAAAAAAAAATAGAATTTGAAGTAAATTACCATCGCTTTCAAGACAAATCCTGCACTGAATTTGTTCTCCCGGTCCTGCTTCGAGATCGATCTCGCTTGGTTCAGAAACAGGAGTAGGAGCAATAAGAGGAGAAGGATCAGCTTGATCCGCCATTATGTAAATCAATAAAGAAGCAAATAGAGAATAAAACAAAAAATTCAGTGAGATGAAACTGGAAAGAAGAGACCCATGACTAGTAAAACCCTAATCTCGGTCTCTCCCTTCTCTCCTCCTTCTCGTTTTCAGAGGATTTTCTGACCCCTCCACAGCAGAAGGAAGGAGACGAAGAGTTCTCATTTCACGGAAAGTATTTATTAGTACCCCGTGGCCTTGAAAAGTACCTTGTCTGATCCGATGTCTCCGTGTGGACTCGGACGAGTTGTTATTTAAAATGATAATATAAAATTAATATTGTCCGGTTCGTATCGGGACCGGTGTGGACTCGTACGAGTTGATATAAATGGATAATATAAAATTAATATTGAATGAAGCCGGTTTCAAACCGGGGACTTTAGCGTGTGAGACTAGCATCATAAGATTCATAACCAACTACACCACTTGTAGGATGCATGTTCTTTAATTATATACTAATAAACAAGTAAAAATCACAATATTTCAGGAAAATTACATGTATTATCCTTGGATTATGGACTAATTCCATCTACCATCCACTAATTTTTTAAAATTACACATACCACCTTTAATTTTCAAAATGTATAATAAAAAGGTTCATTTCGTTAACGGTATTATGTCTAAATTTTAAAAGAAAACTTTGTCTTCATCCTATTCTCATTCTTCTTTTTCACAATAGGTGAAAAACAACGAATCATATAAAAAATCATGTTCTCACTCTGATCTTTTGTTTTTTTTTATCTATTGTGAAGAAAAAAAATAAAGAATAGGATGAGGGCAAAGTTGTCTTATAAAATTTAGACTTAACACCATTAACAGAATAGACCTTGTTGTTACTCATTTCATAAATTAGAGATAGTATGTTGTTATAAATTAGTGGATGGTAGATATAATTAATCCATAGTCCAACGGTAGTACGTGTAATTTACCCTTCTTAAAAACATTGTCTTAATTTACCAAAATAGCCACCATGCAAGCACCGTATATTGGAATGATAAGCTACGCAAAAATATAATTATTGATTCGTAGGTAGAGTATGAATGATAAAACACATAAATTCATCATTGTCTCATCATTACTTTTGTCTGATTATAAATGAATATTGATGATCAAAGCTTCTAGTAGAAACTAGGAAGAATCACAAGGGTATCAGGTCATTTTGAATGAGATTATTTGGAAGGGATTTGTGTTTTGTTTGTATACTTACAACATGTTATTGACTTAGCTGGGTAAGTTTGACATGATTGTCGTTGCTCAAATTTTGCATATCATTAGATGTTGGGCATTGGTGTGGAACCTAGTCTGTAAGAAGGGAAATGATCAAGAACCCGTAATAATAAATCAAGTCCAGGGTTCAAGGACAAACCCTATTAAACCATACAAGGTTCCTATAACACAACAATAATGTAAACTAATCAATAAACAAATGCATACTTGTGTGCTGAAGAACATTCCTTACTGATGTTAATCCAAACTTTGGTCCAAAGTCTTCCGTAATTCTCAGGGATTCTCATTGGTTTACTTAGTATTTAGGAATAAAGAGACAAATGAACAACTAAAGTTGTAGGGATCCAAAACCCAGTATTTATAATACTATACCAAACCCTGTTCCATCCCCATTGTGGACCAGATTGATATAACACTAACTCATGAATAACCAAACCAAACCAATCATCTAGGTAATGTAATTCCTTATAATCAACCAGCTCAGTAATTAATTAACCCCACAATTAGATGACATCTTGCACATTCATTTTAAGTTGCATGTTTTCTCAATATGATTTGAACCATGATGTTTTCACTTATAGTACTCTTTGTTTCCATGTAAAATGGTGAAAATGAAAATTTTCCTCTATAATTTGATTTCACACAGTTTGTTCTAATTGTAAAATAAAAAATAAAAAAAAAAACATGAATTCTCTTTGTTTTATGGTAAATTTTACATTAAAATTTTATATGCAAAATTTTAAATGATATAAATCTTTTTTCCAAGGATTGTTTTCAAGTGGTAAAAAATAATAGTGATCTCTAATGGAGGAGGGAAAAGGAAGTTCATTTTCTTTTACCTCTTGAAAATAAATATTATAAAATTTTTTAACATATAAATGTTACATGTAAAATTTTAGGTACGAATAAAAAAAAATTATAATACTTACAAGTAGGGTGCAACAGGTTCAAGTAGGGCAGAACATTTTAAAACCCTAGCCAACCCTGATCCTTTAGCTGGGCCCAAGCCTAGTCCAGCCCTAACTGAGGGCCTGAAAAATCTAACCCTAACTTGCTCTTAGGTCTGGCCGGACTGACCTTAATAGGCCCTGACCATGGAGAGGAGAAGGGAAATGCAAATAGTGGTCCGGGCCAAGGAGGATGAAGGGAAGAAGAAAGCAAGGAAAAAAAAAAAAAAAAAAAAAAGAAAGGTTTAGCCCAAGGCCTCAACCCTGTCTTGGTCTGACCCTAACTCAAGGCCAAAAATTCCCAACCTTAACCCACCCTTAAGATCAGAGTCTCTCAACCTAAGCCCTGTTTGAACTTAGGCCAACTAGACCAAACTTGCACCCTTATTTTCAAATTAGGGTGCAACATTTGCACTGAAACCATTTATTGAAACCAGATCGAATCATTAACATTGGAACCGAGAGACCGTTTAGTAATCGTTTCGGTTCTAATTTGAAATATGACACAGTTTATCTAATCGCTTTGACACCAATTAAATCATTTAAACCGTTGGATTACACAGGCTAGACATCGATTAAATCAGATAGAATGTGAACCATTTAATTCCTTAAAAATTAAACTACTAAACCCTAATCTCATTATTCATTCATTATTAATAATTTAATATTTTATTTCTCCAATACTCCAACCTCAACCCTAACATTCCAACCCCAATTAATAAATTATTTTTCGAAGACCCAACCTCAATTTCCAAATGCCTAAGCCATAAAGCTAAAACGAAAAAATATAATAGGCATTAGTGATCATGCATAGCAATAATTTCACTCTCTCTTTTCCATTTGAACTTTTTTTTTTTTAATTATGAAAAATCTATTAATAACCGATGCATTGAACCGTTTATAAACAGTAAGCAAAATCAATTAATAAAAAACCTTTTAAAAACCAGTAAACCAAAATCGATTACTAATCGGTTCTGGTTTCAATTTTGAGACCATTTAATCAATCGACTCAGTTTTGATTTTACCCTCTTATAAATCGCACCGGACCAAATCATTAGACCGATTATAAACCTTTTAACACCTTCATTAACAAGTATTCCTCCACTTGTAAGTCTGCATACAACTTGTATGATACAAATAACCATTTCATACCTTACTTGCCATGTTACATTCGAAGATAATATACTCATTATTTATTAACGCTTGCAATCTCTTAAAGTTTCCATTTGATCAAGCACTAATTAAAGTAGGTTCCTGTTTATGCTCATTGCAATTCTAAATGGGCCCTCAAAGCCCCTGGGATTGAATTTCATTCCGGGAGTATTTCATCTTTTTATGGGGCTAAACCACATGTCGGGTTCTTTTGAAAAAAAAAAAAAAAAAAATTTAGGGCAGAGTATCTCATGGATGTGCAAATATGAATGCTGGACTTGTTTCCAACATCCTAATACCCTAGTTCCTAAGGTGTTGGAATAATTTGAATTTTGAATAAATTTTAGCTACCACCCAAAATAGTTTTAAAACATCACTTACCACCCAAACATTTACCACCGTTAATCAAATAGATCCACTCCGTTAAATGAATCCGTTAATTGCTGATGTCATCCAAAATTGATTTTAAAATAGACAATAATACCCTTAAGAAAACAAAGAGATAACCTTTGTTGGTTCATCCCTCATCTTCAACCTCCCTTGGTATACTTCTCAAACAACGAAGGAGAAGACAAGAGAGGAAAACGATGAAGGAGAAGAAAGACAGGAGAATGAAAATGTGAAGGGTTATAATAGTCATTTTATTAGTTTTTAAAAAAATTCAATTAAAAAGAAAAAGGGTAAAAATATATATTTTAAAATCAATTTTAGATGACATCAGTATCTAACGGATTCATTTAACGGAGTGGATCTATTTAATTAACGGTGGTAAACGTTTGGGTGGTAGTTGATGTTTTTTGAAAGCTGTAGGTGGTATATAGGTGATGTTTTAAAACTATTTTGGGTGGTAGCTGAAATTTATGCTTTGAATTTTCTATTCTTAATAAGGAATTCTATGGAATTTGTGCCTTTGAGGGACAAATTGGTAATTTTGATAACCCCTTCTGGTGAGTGTTGTTTGGTTATTTCATTTGGTCTATATGTTACTGTTGAATATTATTATTTTTCCTATGAGTTGCTAATGGAATTATGTGATGTATATTGCTGTATTTCTGTATTTTCTGTTATTGTTTTATATGCATATGACTATTTCTTTTATCATCGTTCGTAATACTATAGTACATTCCACACCCCCCCCCCATATATATATATATATATATATATATATATATATATATATATATATATATAGTGTGTGTGTGTGTGTGTGTGGGTGTGTGTCATGGAGTCAGTTGTTGACATTACATTTCATAACCGCCTTAATAACATCATACTACATAACTTCAATAATAATAATTTCATTTATATAACTTCGAGATTTCATTTATTCACAAGACATTTGATAGAAAAATTTATAAGTCATTGTATTTATATTTAATATATTTTTTTTATAATTAACTTTTACTTATTCTTTATTTATTTTTCTGTTTACTTTCAATTATATATTTGGGACTTAATATTTATGGCACCTTATGATAGGGATAGGCTGAAGCCTAGCCGGCTTGGCTTTGCTATTGCTCATGACTTGTATTGTAGTCATAGTCTTGGTTGGCCCCAAATGCCTATGTAGTCTTTCACTTTGTTCCTTCTTCCTTCGTTCGTTTTCTTTTAGTTGTCATAGCTTCCGCACAAGCAAGATACGGCAAAGTCAACAAGCGAGAAAACGGAAGCCTTAATCTACGACCACCTTCTAGTTTTCTTTGCTCCTTTCCGGCCCGGCAAGAAAACCAAAACTCAATAGGGGCGTAGCGGTAAATCAACTCGACCACTGCAAGAGAGCAGTAAATCAGCTCCACCACTGCGAGAGAGCGGTTGTAGACTAGCAGCAAAAAAAGATTGGTCGTAGATTACTAATGTGCACCTGAGAGACCTTCTTTCCCTAATTCTTTCCACTCTAAAATGAAAAATCTATAATAATTCGCAAATCCAAATCGACTAATTGTTCTCTGATAGCACCCGTTCCTATAGAGCAGCCCCCGCCAGGTGGAACGAAATGAATAAATTATATACTCTTTTACCAGAGCTTTCCAACTCCAAAAAGAGAAGAAAAAAGGATAGCTCTTGATTGTTCTAAGTTAAAGCAAGAGCCCTGCATAGATACAGGTGATAAAAAATCATTGTATTGGACTTCACATATAGTGGATAAATTACATGTCAAATATGGTGATCATCCTTAACATGTTTTCGAGCTTGGGCCTCAACAGATATGTTTACATGGAAGGGAAAAAAAGATAGAAAACTCCATTTGAACTAAGTGGTTAGGGAGGCTGAAGCTAAAGTTGCATTTAGTATGTATTCTAGATCAATAATAATATATATATATATATATATATATATATATATATAAATAAAGGTTGGTAAGTATTCTTGCATTTCGATCATGTAATGTGTTCAAAGAACACGGTCAATTATGGAACACAATCTTTTGCCCGTTCTACATTTGGAGCCTAAAATGAAATTCCTTGCTATTTAGATTGTTATTTATTCGATGACAAGAATGTAATTTCCATTTTGATAATGCATTCTCCATTTTGAGAATGCATTTCTAGGAATACATAGCAAACTCAGAGTAACATTTTCGTTCAATGCTAGAAATGTATTATCCATTATGAGAATGCAATTTTGGAAAAACATAAAGTGTTGAGCCTACACCTTAGGAAGTGGAAGGTTCTGAGTTCCACTTCTCTTACTGCATTGGAGTCACTCACACGAGGATGTTAAGTGCTCTTTATTTCTTGCTTTTGGGTGCAAGTGGAATGATTTTTATTCAACTCCTGAGACCTTGCTCATGCAGTTGTGGGTCAATATAGGCTCACGGGATTAATCAGGCCAAAGGTCTGGATACTCGTTGTTAGCAAAAAAAAAGGTGGCCAAATTTAGGCAATTTTTTTTTACTGTGATACAATGGTAAGAGTGTTTGAGAGGATATAAAATTGTTGCTTATCAATTATTAGGGAAAAAGAAGTACACGCTACACTTACCTCTCAGTAGGGGTGTCAATTTTAGGTCTCCTTCGTGTAGTCTAATTGAATCCGAACAATTATAGACCGAGATCAACCAACCCGATTATTAAACTTGTCGGGCTTAGGCCCGGACCGATTATTAAACAAATATTTATGGTGCAAGGGTGTAGCCCGACCGAATGAATCAAATATATATGGGTAAAAGACAGTTACCTCCCCTGTAACTTACCTTATTGACCGTTGACCCCCAAAGGTTTCAAAAAAGTCAGTTACCTCCCCTAAATAACTATTAAAATTCAAATAGCTCTACGCGTTAAGAATATTCCATTAGATGGTAATGGTGGGAGTCAAATATTTTTTTTAAAGACCAAATTACCCTTTTAAAGAGATGAACTATCTATTTTACCCTTACTATTTAATAGGGTTACTACTTCCTCATTTGCTCTCTTACATTTTTTCCGGTTTTCAAACCCTTAAATCGCCTTCTTCTTCGGAGCTCTCTGCCGCTGCAAATCCTTGAATATTGAAGTAATATCTCCTAAAATCTCTCCCGATTTTCAATGCCTATTTTCACTTCTATCTTCCCTCATCTTTCTCCCATTCCAGTCGCCCTAAGTTGACGGTCATTTTTTCTCCTATTCTTCTTTGGTTTCTTCTCTCCTAAAATTTATCCATATTTTCAATCTCTATTTTCACTCCTATCTTCCCTCATCTTTCTCTCATTCCAATCGTCTCCTATTCTTCTTCGGTTTCTTCTCTCCTAAAATCTCTCCAGATTTTCAATCCCTTTTCACTCCTGTCTTCCCTCATCTTTCTCCCATTCCAGTCGCTCTTAGTCCATGACCATTTTATCTCCTATTTTTCTTTGGTTTCTTCTCCTACTTCCTCTCCTGGCAGATTCTGCTCTTCCCTCAATGTCGAAATAAGAAATCATGCCATTTCTCCTCCCTTTCCTAGCTCTCTCTCTCTCTCTTCAAAACCCAATTCTTTCCCTTATTTTTCTGCTGCAACTGATTTCTCACAGGTTTTCTCCTCACCAAAATTCGGATATCCCCAACCCTTTTTTTTTTCTTCCGCCATTTTCTCTCACACATCACTCTTCTCTCTTGATTCAACAAGTACTTTAATTAACTCACCCATTATATATATCCAAAGGAATCAGGAGGGCTGTCAACAGGGAAGAGCGAATGAGAACCAGAATATGAATTTCATATTAAGAATGAGAATTCAACATGAATAAACACAAATCATAATACCAACTCATGGAAATCAAAACTAGTGCTTAATCAAGGAGTTTTGCCTCACTGGTCGCCTGTAATCGTTTCGCTTGCATCTGAGTCCATCATATCATCTTTATCGGAAAGAACGTGAGGGAGAATGAGAAAAAGATGAGATTATGGTTTATTTTAGTTGGATATAAAAGGGTTATATTGTTTTTTTTAACAGTAATAAGATTTAAAGTATGGATAAAAGGTTGAGGGTATAGTTGTCCATAAAAAAATTAACTTTAACACCGTTACAAATTGGGGCTATTTGGATTTTAATAGTTATTTAGGGGAGATACCTGTCTTTTTTGAAACCTTTGAGGGTCAACGGTCAATAAGGTAAGTTACAGGGGAGGTAACTGTCTTTTACCCAATATACATTTAAACTAAATAGAATTTTGGTTAAGACCAAATAAATACGATCCTAAAGCTAAAACCTAAAACATTAAAACATCTCTTACTCTTTTTCGTTTCTTGAATCTTTTACTCATTCTTTTCGTCCTCATCTTCGTCTACATAGGTGATCACAAGTCTAATAAGAGCCTTTTACACTCTCACAAGAAGGTATCTATTATCTAAATACAACATAAGAACGATTATGGATTCAAAACTCAACATCTTTATATTTTATTTACATTTTTGGCATGAGCCCATTACAACCTATTTACAAAATGATTAGCCTGATTGACATAAGACCAATTATAGACCGAGACCAATTGGATTGAATATAAATGTGTCCATATCTCGTCGATAAAAAACCACTAAGCTAAATGGGCAGTCACAGTGCTTGGTGTTAAAATGGGGGCGACCGATTGATACCCCTACCTTTCACATTCTCCTTTTTTCTCTCCTTAAAATCTGATCCCTTCCAATGAACTAGCTACTGGTTCTCCCTATACTCCCATTTTTTCCGTAGACATGTATATCTCTAAAATACATCGGCAACATGTAAATCCTTCTCCCTAGTTATTAATACTAGATAGTTTGCTGAAATTATTTGTCCTAATGAATTATATTACTAAGCAGGATTTAAGAGATTAGAATCGGCAGCATTCTGGTGCCACTCAGACCTAAACTGAAAAGATTCGGATTCGGCTTGTCTCAAGTTCTAATAAAATTTGAGATCTGCCAGTGATGGCCCAATGGCCAACACCTGTCTCACTTTAAATCCAATGGTCAATTATTAAAATAGTATACAGAAGTAAAATAATGCTTGTAACATGGAATCATTTCAGAAGCTTAAAACGTAACCTGTTGGGTTTTCACAAATCGTTTTGAAAACAATAACTCCTTTTTGATTTCCTTCGCTTTCTCTCTCACCCTCTCTCTGCAAATGTATGATTTCCTTCGCTTTCTCTCTCACCCTCTCTCTGCAAATGTATCTCACCCCTATTTCTGCAATTATCTCTCACGCTCTCTCTCTCTTTCTCCATCTGCAAGTCCTTCGACGACTTATTTATGCAAATCTCTCTCTCTCTCTCTCTCTCTCTCTCTCTCTCTCTCTCTCTCTCTCTCTCCATCTGCAAGTCCTCCGACGACCTCTTTCTGCAAATCTCTCTAACGCTCTCTCTCTCTCTCCGTCTACAAGTCCTCCAACGAAGATCGTGAAACACTGAAAGAGATTATCTCTCTCACCCTCTCTCTCTCTCTCTCTCTCTCTCTCTCTCTCTCTCATCCTCTCTTTCTCACCCTCCAAACTTGAGATAGGCTTTCAAATTTTGTTTCCGTGGGAGAGGTTTGCAAAGGGAATAGATTCAACATTTTGTTTCTGTGGGAAGGGTTTTTCAGCTGAAGTTTTTGAACAGAGAAGGGTTTCTGATGGAGAAGGCCATTGAAGCTGAGACCGAATGAGAAGCCCTTTTTGGAGTGAATGAGTTGGATATCGCGGGATTTCAATTTTCTCACTGGAAGTGATTTCGTGCTGTGAAACTCTGCATTGTTTTCGTTAGTTTATGTGTTATTTGATCTAGATACACTCATCAATGTTTTTAATTTAGTTTCAGTTCGATTTTAGATTACTTTATATTTTACAAATTCTACTCTCTTAAAATTTCTGTTTTTGGGAACAATTTGGGGATCTCGTTTGTAATAATGTTGTCAACAACTAGAAGCTCCCTGCATTTATTATTCAAACTTGAAAAACATTTTATCCCAAATAATGGAAGGGCAGTTTTGAAAAAACAAGGAGGTTTACTTTGACAACCTTACCTTAAACTTCAGATTTTTGTTCAATTGTGGGGCGGAGGGAGTATCATTTTAGAACTCCATTGGATACCCTGATACACATGCTCAATTATCTAAAACAATTAAACCCAACAGATGCATTACATAATAGCAAGGTCTGGATCATTTTGGAAGAGTGGCTTTCCACTCTCAAATCTCTTCTTTTTTCTGCCAGGTTGGTGTGAGAACTAGGTCTGAAGGTGATGGAGTGCTTTAAGGAAGCACTCATCGGGAATATAAACGGAAAGAAGATATAGAACACTGTTTTTGTATATGTACAATGAAGTAATGATCTTTTTTGTATAAGCTAAAAGAAGATATACTGTTTTTGTATATGTATCTAATTTTAACATTTTGGGATGATGTAAATGAACAACTTATCTATTAGAAATTATCTTTTTTGTATATGTATAATTCAGAATTATGATATGTTATAACAGGAATTATTTTTGTTGATCAAGTTAGGGATTGAAATCTGATTTTGCTTCATGTATCTTGCTTTTAGGACCAATTATTTTTGTGAGGGAGCCAAGGCCCGTTGGGTCAATATGGAAGGCGGCCCAACCTCTTTATACACACTAGGCAGTAGTGATACATCCGCATGCTCCATGATTCCCACTAGGTTCACTAGAATCAGTGTTACTCTCATTGATTTCAACTTCTTCATCTTTTTCATCACTCACTCTCTCACTCTTGTGCCTTTTTTTTTTGTTTTAGTGTTACAAAAAGGGAGAGAGTATTCCTTTTGTAGTCTCCACTGTCTTTTTCTGAGAGAGGAAGCATAAGGCAAGAGAGAGAAAAGGCAGGAGACTTCCCTCCTTTTGTAGTCTTTAAACTACTGAAATCATGCATTGATCATAAATTAAGTGCAGAGCATACAAGAAAAAGCACAAATACATTTTATTCTCTTCATCAATCAAACAGTAAGACCTACCCAACTCTATATTGATTAGAGCATTTGATGTTATAGATTGAGACTGAAATCCATCGATGTATTTTGACTCAACTTTTACACTAGGCAAGATATCAAAAATCCATCATTGTCCTCTCACGCAATTTTTTTACAAAGCCTTCTGATTTTTATTTTTTTGGGCTAAAAGTTAACCAATGATTGAATGTCAAGGCATACCTTGGACATTAAGATACAAGAAAACAAAAACTGAATTTTGGTAGACTTAATCACCACCAGCATCGCCATCAACAGTTAATCTTGCTGTTTCTAACAAAGCTTCCTACTCTAAATCATGTGCAACTGACGCAGGTGATGTTGCCCATAACCTGTCTGTACCTGGAACTGCACCCTAGTTTGCTAAATGAATACAGAAAATTGGATCCCCTGGTTGGAAGTTTCATGCTCGAATTAGAATGATGCAACTTCTGCTTGTATGGGGTTATTAGTCTTCTAAATTTTAGATATTTTAGTTGGTAGGAAGTAGGGTCTTCTCATCACTGTCATCAAGATCTACATCCACTACACCATTAATTTAGTTCTTCCCTCCCCATATAGCTCATCTGAGTCAGAGAAGCAAACTTCTGTATATCCGGTAGGAGGATTGTCTGAACTGCTGCAAACATGGTCATAAGAAAAGTTGTTTGTTTGTGGGAAAATTCAATGAGCTCCAACCACATAGGTAAGAATGACAAAGTTGACCATGGGAACGATCCTGTTACACCCTGTGCTACAAGTATCTGGAAAATATGAGGACTCTCTTCAAAATCACCATTCTTAACCATGTTAACTGCAAGACATTGTAAAATTATTCAAAAACAGAAAACCAGGATAATGGAAGTATAGAATAAACAAAGTAGATTTTGGAAGTATAAACTCAAACAAATGAATTCAGTCTCCCAACATATAAAAACCTAGATTAAAGATCTGTGGGGAAAAAGAAAAAAAAAGAAGAAGACAACTAGTATAGAAATTATTACATACATTTTGTGGGCATAGGAGGATAAAACTCTTTGATGGCTACTGCATCTAAGAGAGGTCCACAAGTAGGATCTTCTTGAATACCAGGATTGTGGAATATCACTTTAGCAACCTTAGAGGTGGCTCTGAATCCCCAAGCATAAGTATTAGAGGAACCAGCAATGAGAATCAAGAAAAATACATAAAAATGGTCCTTAACATTTGAAATCAGAAGAAATCTGTGTAAACTGACATTATCCAAACAGGGTTAGTACATTTAGGACAACTCACAACATAAAAAATGGTCCATCATCACGTTTGACATGAAAAAATGAGAATAGATCTCTGTAAATGATAATACTCAAACTGAAAAATATAGTAAAAGAAGAAAGAAAATTGAAGAAACCAAACTTGAAGAGCAACTTAGTAAATCAACAACAGCAAAAATATACAGGGGAACAAAATAAATAAAACTAAAAAAATGGTTTTTTGACGAGAAAAATGAGAAAAAAAAATCTGCAAATGACAACCCCGAATAGAAAAATAGAGTAAAAGAAGAAAGAAAATGAAGAACCAAACTCAATGAGTAGTCTAGTAAATGAAATAACAGTAAAAGATACACACAACTCAACAATAGTCTAATATAACGCATAAAAAGAAAAAAAATGAGAAGAGATAACTGTGAATGACAACACCTAAACAGACAAACACAGTAAAAGAAGAAAGCTCAATAATAGGCTTAACAAATCAAATAAGCTCAAAATGCAGAGGACCCAGAAGAAAACAACAGGAGGTAACAAGTTAGAACACCAAAATAGGAACTTTATGGACTATGGAGAGAAGTAAAACACACTAGAAGCCCTATCAATTATAAGAAGATCAAGAAAAATCAAATGTTAGATGAAAAAAAAAAAAAAAAAATAGAAACCACATTGCAACTCCAACATACAAACATCTAAACAAAATAACAGATTAAGGAAGAGATTACCATCGGTTGAACTGTTGAAGAGCCCAACGAGGAACGGAAGAAAGTAGAACTAAGATCATGCAAGGTGTAAGCACCCCATTTTTGCCCTCCCCAGCCAAACATAATTTTATTGGTGTATAGGCAGTAAGAAAGCGGAGGGGGATGAAAATTTGGAAAGTACAGGGGAGGCGAATGAAACTCTCTCAAACCAATAGTCGATCAATTCCTCTGTGCTCTCTACGATGTTCTGGGCTGAGCCAGAGTGTCCCCAATGTACAAGAGTCTTGGTGGGCATATCCAGAAAGGTTGCGGGTCAATTCAATGTTTGGATGCTAAGCGGTGATTGCAAAGCTGATTTTGGCGGGCCCTACAGCAAGGTCATGAAAATACCTTCGAAATGATACCAGAATCACTCAATTCCGATATCAAACGAAGAAGATGTCGCAATTTTAGTCGGATTGAAATTGGCTTATTAAATCCAAGGGCTTTTCTGTAAATTATCATAAATTAAGGATTTATTGGGTAAATTATCGTGATTTAAATCGATCAGACTTCATTCGACCATATCTTGATCGTCCGACATCCAAATCCGACGATTCAAGCATCATTGTGCACCATTGTCTGTCCTGTTCAAAATGGACGTAAAGAATTTTGGGCAGAAGTCGCCAGCGGGTCCCATGCAAAGTTGCTGGCCGAATTATCGTTAAAACTTCAATTCTTCATATTTTGATCATCTGACGTCCGAATCAGGTAATTCGAGCACCAGTGTGCTCCTTTGTCCGTCATTTTCAAAGTGGCCGTGGAAAATCTGAGATAGAAGCCGTCGAAATTTTTCATGCGGAATTATAAGCTGAGAGGATCCATAATAGAGAGAGAAATCAATCCAGTCCATTCTTACTCAGTCCAACCCAGCTCAAGCCCAATTTAGTCCAGCCCCATCAAACTCAATCAGTCCAGCCTGACCCAATCCAGATTGGCCCAGATCAAGTCGGGTCGGCCCATGTGTATGCACTTTATGTATTTGTTATATATATTTTATATACTATATACATTTATATATTATATAATATATGTTTTATATATTATATATATTTTTATATATTATATTATTATATTATATATATATATATATATGTATAAAGAGAGGGAGTGAGAATCCAATAAGGCAAGAGAGAGAAAGAAAGAGAGAGAGAGAGAGGGAGAGGGAGAGAGAGAGAGAGGAAGAGAAGAGAATGGGAAGAGAGAAGAAACCAAATATATATATATATATATATATATATATATATATATATATATATATATATATATATATATATATATATGTGTGTACATGTTTGGTCAAGAAGAAAAGAGAGCGAGAGAGAGGAAGAGAGAGAGAGAATGGGAAAAGAGAAGAAAAAGCCAATAAGAGAGAAAGAGAGAGAGAGAGAGAGGAAGAGAGAGAGAGAATGGGAAGAAAGAAGAAGAATCCTATTCTCTTCCACTTCTTAAACCTCCATGCCCCTAAATCCCTCCACCTCTTGAGCCATAAAACCTTCCACATCTTGAGTCATAAACTCATCACCTCCTTCTTGAGCCCCACTATGACAACTCTTCTTGAACCACCATGACACCTCCTTCTTGAGCCCCACCATGACAACTCCTTCTTGACCCCTCACCACCATGGCACCTCCTTCTTGAACTTCCATGCCCTTAAATCCCTCCACCTCTTGAGCCATAAATCCCTCCACTTCTTGAACCTCCATGCCCTTAAATCCCTCAACCTCCATGCCCCTAAATCCCTTCCACATCTTGAGTCATAACCCATCACCTCATCTTCTTGAGCCTTCCACTTTAGCCATCCCCCAAAACCTATAATTAGTCCCTTAGCTACCATAAACTACCTCCATTTGACACCTACCAACTCCCTCAAGCCACCTCCTTCTTGAGCCCAACACTTTTCTCATCCCATGACCTCACTTCCTTGAGCCCAACTCCATCATACATCATCTTCTTGAGCCATGCTCAAGCAACCAAGGGTTATCTATAAAAGGAGCACCCATCTAACCACTTGAGGGATAAAAAAAAAAGAGAAAAAAGAAAAGAAGGAGAAAGGCTAGAAAAAAAAGAGAGAGGAGAATAGAAGTAAGTTAGAGAAAAGAGAGCGAGAGAGAAGAGATATTGGAATCAAGAGGGGAGATTGAGGAAAAGAGAGAAAGGAAAGGAGGAAAGGAGGAAAGAAGAAGGGAAAGCTTGCCATCGATCGTCACCAACCATCATCAAAGGCTCAACCCCATTGTTGGGGACAAGGTTGGTACCTCAAACTTTATTTTGATACCTTTCATGAAGCCCAAATAATCAAAAATTATCTAAATATGCCTATTTCGATAATCATGATCTTTAAGTGCTATATGGCATGTGTGTCAATGCCATGATTTTCATGTTTGATGTGATTTAATATTGGCCATCAATCTTGGATAAGTTAAATCTAACCCATTGATTATAAATTTTGATGTGATGACATATGGGACATTGGATGTTAATTTGGACCGTTGGATCGACATCATGAGTGATTTAAATGATCTAAAGCATTAAATTATCATTTCAAATGATTTCAACCGTTAGATCTTCATCATGAGTGATTTTAATTGATTTCAACCATTAGATCTTCACTATGAGTGATTTTGATTGATTTCAACCGTTGGATCTTTACTTTGAGTGATCTTGAATGATTTCAACCATTGGATCTTTACTTTGAGTGATCTTGAATTTATTTCAACGTTGGATCTTCATTGTGGGATTATGATCTTGAATGATTTCAATCGTTGGATCTTCATTGTGAGTAATTTTGATGTGATCAAATATGGACCATTGGATGTTGATTTGGACCGTTAGATCTTCATTGTGAGCGATTTAAATGATCTAAACCATTAGATTATCATTTCAATTGATTTCAACCATTAGATCTTCACTGTGAGTGATTTGAATGATTTCAACCGTTGGATCTTTATTGTGAGTGATTTTAAATTATTTCAACTTTGGATCCTCGTTGTGGGTGTTTTTAAAGGAATATGGATGGTTGGATTATGATCTTGAATGATTTGAACTGTTGGATTTTCATTGTGAGTGATATTGAGGGATTTGAACCATTGGATCTTGATCATGAGTGTTTTTGATGAACCTGAACGGTTGGATTATCATGATGAGTGATCTGAACCGCTAGATTATCTTTTGTGAGATCTAAGCCGTAGATCTTAGCTATTTTGATGAGATATGAGTCATTAATCATGTTTATAACTTGATGTGAGATCTGAACCATTGATCTTGGCTGTTTTGATGAAATCTAAGTGTTGATCATGATCATCATTTTTTTTTTGAAGAGATATAACCGTTAGATTGAGGATCTGATATTGTCAACATTGTTAATTCGTGCATTTGCCATGTTCACATGCTTACACTGTCATATTGTGCACATTGTCATGTTTAGAATGCTTGCACTTTTAGCTTTGAGTACAATGTTATGTTTGATATACTTGCTAATGCCATGATTGAATGATGTTTATGTCGGCAAGAATTTATTTTTCGCTACACCCTAGTCGACCTGCCGTGCATGTACACTGATAGAAGACATTCCTAGGTGTGGGGACGTGCATGTAGGCACCCACATTCATGGGAAGGATAATAATGGAAAAATGATAAAAGTCTTAATCAAGAATCATGAAGCCTAACCCAACAATTCCAAAATCAGGGTTGTAGGTTACAAGGGTAGTTTAGGACGATCCCTACCCCTCAGTTCATTTTCCCTTAGGGTATAGAGACCTAAACAGGTATGATGTGAATCCAACCATAGATCATTTAGGATCATCATTCGGTCCAGCTGGACCGCCCATATTCTGACCCAAGTGGGTCACCCAAAATCCACATATTTCGAACTACGCGGATCCTGATTCTCAGGTCAATACCCTGAGATACGTAGGTATTTTGGGAAAGAGACTCATATACGGACCTATACTCTAATCTTATAAAATCATTCCATATCCTGGTCCCCTTGCTTGGCGAAACTCTATTCCTGTGTTGTGCTTGTGAGTACGAATCTCCTTGCTTGGCGAGGTTTTGCTTGCGAGTACGCACCTTTAGCCTTGCGAGGCTCAATCCCGAAGCCGTACTTGTGAGTACGCACCCTTAGCCTTGCGAGGCTCAATCCCGAAGTCGTGCTTGCGAGTACGCACCCTTAGCCGTGCGAGACTCAATCCCGAAGTCGTGCTTGTGAGTACGCACCCTTAGCCTTGCGAGGCTCTATCTTGAAGTCGTGCTTGCGAGCATGCACCCCCTTAGCCTTGCGAGGCTCTATCATGAAGTCGTGCTTGCGAGCATGCACCCTTAGCCTTGCGAGGCTCTATCTTGAAGTCGTGGTCGCGAGCATGCACCCCCTTAGCCTTGCGAGGGTCTATCATGAAGTCGTACTTGCGAGTACGCACCCTTAGCCTTGCGAGGCTCTATCTTGAAGTCGTGCTTGCGAGCACGCACCCCCCTTAGCCTTGCGAGGCTCTATCATGAAGTCGTACTTGCGAGTATGCACCCTTAGCCTTGCGAGGCTCTATCATGAAGTCGTGCTTGCTAGCATGCACCCCCTTAGCCTTGCAATGCTCTATCTTGAAGTCGTGCTTGCGAGCACGCACCCCCCTTAGCCTTGCGAGGCTCTATCTTGAAGCCGTATTTGCGAGTATGCACCTTAGCCTTGCGAGGTTCTATCTTGAAGTCATGCTTGCGAGCATGCACCCCCCTTAGCCTTGCGAGGCTCTATCTTGAAGTCGTGCTTGCGAGTACGCACCTTAGTCTTGCGAGACTATCTTACACCATACTCCCTGAGAGCCACACTCTACTCCCTGAGAGACATACCCTAGCCCTTGAAGTTACCCAATCCATCAAAAAATGAACTACGTTGTACCTGATTTCCAGGACCTCTGGAATACGTAGGCAACTTGGATGACTCTCCAAGTACGGTACCCCATCTTAGTATCCTTAGGTCCCCCACATCCATATCCATTTCCAAATCCATCTTCACTTCAATCCATAATTAGGCTATCTCTAGATTCAATCTCAATCATCATCAAGCATAAACTTCAACTTGAACAAATTGAATCTAAGAAAGCTTAATCATAATCCACATCCATAAACTTTAATCACTTTCTGTTTCGAACTACGTTTTTGGACTTGATTTCCAGGATTGGAATACGTAGGCAATTTGAGACGTTTTGGGCATCTCAGATTCAGTCCATCACCGAACCATATTTGGTTCGATTCATTGTATATTATTTTATTTGTTTTCTTACTTCGAGAACATGTTTGGCTGAACTTAAGCTAGAAGAACTTAGCAACTTGGCATAGGATCCCCCATGAGTCCTAGTCATCATCCATTGACCATGAACAGTCAGAACCATAGAGTCCAAGGAAAGAAGAATCACATAGGAGGCCTGTTAAGAGAGAAAAATCCCTACTATTTTTAATCTTACACGTGTCAAGTTGTGTCTTCGGAGCCTGAGCGCTCGGAGTGTCTCGCACTCGGCATCATGTATTCAGCCTGTCATGCATACGGCCTCTCGTGCACCCGGCCTCTCGGATAACGCTTGGAGTTATAGTCCTACTCGGCTACGGTTCTCAGTCGGAAGCCAGAGTCCCATTGTGATTATGCTACCTCCGGGGAGTCCTTCTCTCAGTCTGATACGACACCGACTATTCCGGTCGGCCATTACTCATACGTTGACACGTGTCGGCCCCGAGCCGACCGACCTAGCTTCCTTGGCTAAGGTCTCCGACTCCCTACTCTGAGTCCACCACATGAGTGTCCCACAGAGCGACACATGGCAATCCTATTGGCGCCTACTCCTTGAGTCCCCGGTACCTCCATGCTTCTTCACAATCTATAAGTAGAGGCCATCCCTCAAGGTAAACCCTAAGTGACAAGCTATTATTATTCATCCCTCTCACACGCTCAAACTCTCTCATCGTCCCACTCTTTAAACTGGAGATAGCTTTCTGCTATCTCTTGACTGTTTATCTTGGGAATCTAACTTAGGCATCAGAGTGCACCCGGGGCTTAGGCGTCCAACTCCTTTGTCTCATCTCTGTGATTGCAGGTCATTCAGAGCGCGGATCGACGGGCGATTTTCAACCGTAACAATGTCGATTTTCGGATCGGGCAGTTTTGGGTGCCTAACATCTTCCCAAACTGTACCTTGAACGCTTACCCGTTCTCTGATAGACCAAAACCAATATGTTGGGTCATGAGTCAATAGAAGTCTTATCTCAGGATGAGGCTACATTTTAGGTTCTAGACCTTAATCTAGGTGGCGACTCTAAATCATTCACCGTCCATTCAGCATGGGTGGACATTTGTCCTCACGCAAGGTTAAACTGTTGAAGAGCCCATTGAGGTTCGGACCGTCCAGAGGACCAGAGGGTTCTCTCTATGGGATTCGGCTCGTCTTCACGATTTTCGTCGGAGGAGGACTTGCAGATGGAGAGAGAGAGAGAGAGAGAGAGAGAGAGAGAGAGAGAGAGAGTAATTTGCAGAAATAGGGGTGAGAGACATTTGCAGAGAGAGGGTGAGAGAGAGAAAGGGAGGGAAATCGAAAGGGAGTTATCGTTTTCAAAATGATTTGTGAAAACCAAGTGACAACGTTTTAGGCTTTTGAAATGATTCTATGTTACAGGTATTATTTTACTTTATATATTATTTTAATAACTGAATGTTGGATTTAAAATGAGACAGGTGTTGACCATCGAACAATCACTGGCAGATCTCAATAGAACTTGAGACGAGCCGAATCCAAAAGATTCAGCCTAAATTAGTCATGAAACACCTGGAATCAACTAAAAATCGCTTTCGGATCCTCTCTCCCAGAACTGGAGGGACTCAAATCGTCTCCCATCGCCTAATCGTCTCCTTCACCAGGCATGCACGGCTGGCGCCTCTCCGACCACAGAGGGATTTCTGTCCCAATCACTGAAAATCAGAAAAAAAAAAAAAAAATCCGATTCCAGATCGTCTGGAGATCTGGAATCGGGATTGGCATGCAATCAATTCGGCCCATCCAATCCCATTCCGTTAAACTGCTTTCATTTTAAGATTCAGCGGTAGTCCGTACAGAGAAGCGCCGCAATTCCCAACGTCATAAACCCTAATCGGCGCGGTTGTATATCAGCCGAACAAGGAATAGTGCACAGATATACTGGTGCCCCCTTCACTCCTCCCTCTGGATGAAGGTGAAATTTCCATGGCGAGGAACAAAAACAAGAAACGAAAGCTAGCGAAGAAACAGCAGCAGCAGCATCTCGAGAAAGCCCCTGTTGTCGGGAAGGACTCCGACTCCGACTCCGAAGACTCATTGTCTGAATCCGAATTGGAGTCTGGTAAGATTCAGAAGATCCTCGAACCTTACACCAAAGACCAATTGATCGAATTTATCTGCGACGCTGCTGTCAAAGACTCTGTTATTCTCCAGAGCATTCGTTCCACTGCCGATCGTGACATCTCTCACCGTAAGATCTTCGTTCACGGCCTTGCTTGGGATACCACCAGTGAATCTCTAACCGCCGCTTTCAAAACCTACGGTGAGATCGAGGACTTGAAAGTCGTCACTGACAGGGTGACCGGTAAGGCAAAGGGTTATGGGTTCGTCATCTTTAAGACTCGCGCGGGCGCAAAGAAAGCCCTGAAACAGCCCCAGAAGAAGATCAATAATCGCGTTACTTCGTGTCAATTAGCTTCTATTGGGCCGATTCCTGCGGTCCAGAATCAGCAGGATACGACGGGTCGGAAGATCTATGTTAGCAATGTTAATTTTGACGCGGACCCGGAGAAGCTACGATCCTTCTTTGCCAAGTTCGGAGAGATCGAGATGGGTCCGATGGGTTTCGATGTCTTAACGGGGAAGCCTCGTGGGTTTGCTCTTTTTTTGTATAAGACGCAAGCGGGAGCTAAGAAAGCTCTTGAGGAACCGTACAAGATGTTCGAGGGGCATCAGTTGCACTGTCACAGGGCCTCTGAGACCAAGAACAAGCCTGCAAATGCAATGCAGCTGCCTGTGCAAACTCCACTGGCTGCTGTGGCAGCTGCTCAGAATTTGGCTTTATTTAGTCAGCACCCAACTCTGAATCCAATGTATAGTGGGTTGGTTGGGCACCCAAATGCTGGGTTACTTGGTCACCCTAATGCTGGGTTGGTTGGGCACCAAAATGCTGGGTTGCTTGCAGGCCCTGTCAATCCCTTGATGGCAAGTGCTCTGAATCCTGTTGCGATTCCTTCTAGTCAAGTGGCTGGGGGTTCACTGGGGAATGCAATGGGGATGGGGGGATATGGTGCATCCCATGGGTTGGCTACTTTTGTGGGAAATCCTTCCTTGCTTGGGCCTTATGGTTCTAATGCCGCATCTTTGCAAGGTCTGCAATATTTTCAAAGTTCAAACATTGGGCAGCCAGCTTCCGGAAGGAACTATCCGACTGCGGGGGCTTTTCCTGGTTATCCATCTCAGAGTTGGTAAGGTCTATCCAATCATTATTTTTAATGACTTTACTGCACCTATTTTAATGTTATTCTATGCTTTTTTCTTTTCTTCTAATATATATTTTGCCTTTTTTCCCCTTGTTATTTTCTTAAATATTATCTGATTTATTGACAACTATAGAGTATAGAACATTATGCGCTTAGTGAACTGCACCCTCCACCTCCAATGAAAAAGAGGGGATCTATATTTGTTATATTTTTATTTTTACTTCCCCCCCAGCTCTAGCTGGATTCTTTCGTTGCTTTTTAATTATTCTGTTGATTTTGTATGTTGTGTTTCGAATAATAATCATCATTATTCCATTTAGTAGCCTGAGGGCTTTCTAGTTAGTTAACTTGAAAGGCTTCTGCAAAGGGGTAGGAATCTGCCATGTGGAAGCTTAGTTGGCTTTCAAGTTTTTGTAGACCAGTTGTTCACATCACTCTCTTGGCCTCACTTCATGTGGCCGTCGCATTGGGAGGGGTGTAGTTGGTATGGGGTAAATAAAACTTTGAAAAATGAAGGAAAAGTCAACATTGTTGGACTGTTATCGTAAGGGAAGAGTCCAGTAACTGGTCCGGTGTATAAACCAACAGTTTCAACAAATAACTAATTTAGTAGGTCTTGCATCGATACAATGGTCAGAACGGATTGATCAACCCTCCACATGGCTCAAATTGGTGACCCATGCAGAGAAGCTTTTCTAAGTGACTCAATTAAAAAACTTTTGTCTTTCCCTTTTTGGGGAAAGATTTCCAAAGTTGATGGCCATCTTGCAGCCCCCACTTTGATAGTACCGATCGTCCCTTCCGTTTTCCTTTGTGTTTCCTTGGAAATTCTATTATTATCTTCCCATAATGTCCACACACCTACAATCACTGTACACCCCTGTAAGAGTTTCCCTCATCCTTGTGGAGCTGAATGCTACAAAAACAATGAATCAGCTTGTCTGTAGGATGAGTGTTGTTACAATGATGGAGATGGGATGGATGAATAATGCAGGCCCAAGATTTAGTAGTATGTTGGGTTGGGCTTGTATTTTTGAATTTATTCTTTGTAACATGTTTCATTTTAAGGCCCAAAAGTCGGTGTCTAAAGGGGTGTGCGAAAATTATTATTTTATTAGATGCTTAGAGTCTTCTATTAGTTATAGTTGATAAGGTTTAGATAAGATTAGTTAGTCTTCTATTACAAAATGGAAGAACTGCTATTTTACTCATAGATGAAGGGCAAGGTGACAATTTCGTCTCGTAGCCTGTGGTGGACATTATCACGGGGACAAGGCCCAAGGCGGTGGAGGATTGCAGGGCTCCCGAGACGTCCGCCTAGACGACATGGGGAAGAGGACAGAAAGACAAAGATAGATTGTCAAGAACGTAGAGGAGTCCAAGGCGTCTGGAAGGTGCTTGGATGCTCCACCTAGATGTCGTTTGACAACTATGGTGGTGGAGATGTTGTCAAAAACTCTGAAGGTGATGTTTTCATTTAATTTTCAATTCCTCCATATTTGATGGTGCTAGATGTCATTTATTTCCTTCTTCCAAACAGTCCATAATAGTTGGTCAATCATGGATGGAAGAACGGAAAGTTGACCTTGATCGTGAAGGGAACTCATGTACGTTAAAGTCCTCTCATCTACAATGAACTTTTGTATTGAAAGGGTTGCAATGTTATAGCATTTCAAAGTCAATTGAAGCGACATTACATTGCAGCCACAAAAGGAGTTGAGAGTGGCCAATTGAGATGAAGAACTTCCTACAGAGGAAGCTCAATCCCTTCGAGTAAAAAATGAGCTTTTGAAAGATCCAATTGCAACGGAAATTGTTCCACATCATGAGTTCATTCTTCCTCACAAGTTTCAAGACACAGATGCAACATCAAAGCTTCATAGTTTGCAATTTGTTCGAGTTGCAGACGAAAATCTGCAAACACCAGTTGAAGTACACTTATTTTTCTCACTACAAAACTTGAGGACGATTTTTTGAACTGGAAGAGAATGTTACAGGCCCTAGTTAAGACCTGCTTTATGTTTAGGATCTGTATTATGTTGAGTTGGGCTTTATGTTTAGATTTGTTCTTTGTAATGGGCGAATTATAAGGCCCAAAAGTGGGTGTCTACGAAAAGTGATTTGGTTTAGAGGTTGTTGCTCTCTCTCCTCTCTCTTCCTTTCATGGTTTCTCTTCCTCTTTCCACTTTTTCCTAAAGCAATCCCTATTCACGATTTACTGTTTGTGGTACCGTTCACAGTCTTGAAACAGTCCTCTACCTCTCCTCCTATTCTCTCCCTTGACTTACCACCAGCAGATCCCATCCCTTAGTCTGCATCAATGAGTGGCAAGACCAAGAGGTGTAGAATGAAAACTCTGCATCTAGAGGAAGTTAATTGTGACAGAGGTAGGTACCAAGGTCAAGGAATGTCGATGGAGATGATTAAATCATTTGCTATGAAGACCAGTGATACAGGTACTTAAAGGACAGCATGGAGACCGAAAATGACTTAGGTTGAAGCGTAATTGTTAAGGTGTTGTCTAGACGACAAGGCGGTTTTCTAGGAGTGACCAGACGCCTAGTTGTTTATGTGCCTAGGTCCCAAAATCCGCCGGTGGATGGGGGAAAAAAGGTACCTCTCACCGTTGCTGGTCCCGCTCAACAATCACAGTTACCTCTCTTTTCCGGCGTTGAAGAGCAAGTCGCTGCAACAACCAAGGTGGTATCTCTCTTCTAGCGTTGAAATCAATATTGAAGACCTGAGAAAATGGGTTAAAAACAATTTTTTTTATTCTGAAAGTAAAAGAAATAAGTTTTAAATTTTAGATATAACCCCGTCCTTAAAAATGGCATCTTAAAAGATCAAAATCCCAAGAAGAAGAACCTACCTGTCAAGCTGCTGGTCCCACTGCAAGTCTGCAACAATCACGACCCCTATCTCTTCTGGCTAAATTTCAATTTTCAGTGTTGGTGGACCTAATATGGGTCTGTTGTGCTCCCCAGAGACTAAAGTTGCCATAAGGTTATTGCACCATGGAAATCAATGCTCCCTGAGTTTTTATTTCTTTCCAATTGGGGAACATCTCTAGTTTGATTGCTTCTCACAATTGTATGTTTGACTTCCTAAACCATATTTTTTCTGAAACTCTTTTAAGATGAAGTCCATGATAAAATGAAAATCCCATAGTTCTGCAAATTTATTATTCTCTGTTTCTTCAATGGGAATGTTGTTACTAAGAAATACATGCTCCATGCTATTGGACCTAAAATATTGAGCAAATTTCTTCCACTAATAATCAGAATGGCTGGGTTGCTGAGCATCAAATTTTGGGAGTTTCCCTGTTATTTTATTTTTATTGTCCATTTAGGGTGAGGTAATTCAATAGTAAAATGTGGAGACTAGGAAGAGGCATCCTGCATGAATTATTTTCTTCTTGCGCATGTTTGTTATAATATTTATGTATTGCAACCTCACTGGGAAATTTTCTTTTTAAAACCCAAAAAGCAACTTGAGATATCACCTTGTTGTGCTGTTGACAATTTCATAAGAAGTCTAAATGGTTTGATGTCAATGAGACATGTAATAAGGTCTTGATGAGTAGTTAAAATAAATAAAATGAAATTATATTTTTATTCATGTGTTGAATATTTCTACTTGATAGCATAGCATGGTTAAATAGGTTGAAGCCTTCCTGAAATGGCTTTTAACCTATATGGATTTTATAGATCAAGTACAAAAAAAAATTTGGTGGCATCTTTTTACATTATTCTCTTTGGGGATGGGTTGGGAGTTTTTAGTTGTTATTTAAATATATTTGGCCCTTTTTATTACTTTTCTTTTGTTAGGAATGGAAGTGTGTTTATAAGCTACTATTTTATTTCCTTAACCATTTTTTAAGCTGAGATGAATTTGTATCTTCTGTTCCTTGTGTTCTTTTCATAAGTAATTTTTATTGAATAATGAGAAGAGGATGGTTAAAGGAAAGTATTTCCTGCCGTATTTGGCAAGAAAACCTTACAGCATGTTAGCCCTCCTAAGGTAATGAAAAGGAAGTTACTAACTATACCCACTATTTGCTATATCTACTTTATCTATAAAATATGTACATTTATATCATGTTCTTAGTTTCTATACTTCAAAACATTTTCAAAATAATTACTTTTAGTGGTTGATTAGGGTTTTGTTTTTGTGTTGATGGGTCGTGGTGTCAGTTTTTGCTGCCTTGACCGTCACTTTGAAAGTTTAATATCTCCGATTTATTTAGAGGGGCAATCACGAAGTTCTTTAGTTAATCATACTTGACACTTGTGGGCTCATTATTTGCAGATGAAGTGCAGCTGAGCTAAGGTGGTTGATGTTGATGCAATGTTGAAGCAAATTTTTTGAAGAGCATATTCTGGTTCAGTTTCGTGGGCTTTGAAAGAATAACGATTGCAAGAAGCATGAATTTTTTTTATTTTTCTTGTAGCTCCTCTTCTTCTTCTTCTTCTTCTTCCTTTTTTTTTTTCTTATTTTTTTCTTATTTTTTAATATACATTTTTTCTTTTTTATAGCTTTTAATATTTAACTTTTTTGACCTTTCACTATCTTGTATGACTCTTCAGGATTTCTATGTTTTCTTTGATAATTTTGCTGTATATTATCAGCCACACCTTCATTTTCACATACTTTATAGTCTTTCCTTCGTGTTTGATTAGAATTTTTAATTTTTTAATACATTTTAATCAGCTATCTATCTTAACGATAGTGGATGAATTTGAAAGGCTATTTAGCTATTGTATTTCATATTTACTTGATTTCATAATTTGATTGTATATTTAGTAGTCAGCAAGGCAACATGTTTGGATATACTTTTTGGGAAGGTAGTGTAGTCCAATAGCCATCGTGCTAGACCTACCGCGACAGGGAGTCTGGTAGTTTATTACTTCCTAGCAGCTCTCTGGACACCCAAATTTGGTGCATAGGCACCCCCCTGTTCTATTTATTTGTTCAATTTCAGGCTAAATGCAGTTTTCCACGTGGGAGATCAGAGCATAAAGAAATGTTTGAAAATCAATGTAATGGCAAAATGGTTTAGCCGTAGAAGATACAAGAGAGAAATTTAATAACCTGCACCCTTTGCTGGATGTGGCATCACATACATTGCACTACCTTTTATCTATGTTTTATTAGATCGAATGTGTAATGATTTTGCAATCTTCAAATTTCTTGAACATTTTCCATTTTTAATCCTTTTTAACTCATTATACACTTACTATTATTTTCTAATTGTGTTTGAGTTCCTGCCACAGTTCCATGCGTCTTTTAACTTTTCATTACCTATTAGGTCATCAAACCTTTAGTATTCAGTGGAACTCTTATGGGATGTTATGTTTGAAAACTATGTTAAATATTTTGGAGTTTGTTTTCTTAAAGGTGGCTTGGGGAACATATTTAATTAAAGTTTTTAATTTACTTCCTTGTTTGTATTTTTCATTCCCCAAATCTAAATAATTCTGATGATTTAAGTGATCTTATTGGTACTGGTTTACTTAATTAACTTGTTGAGGACAATACTCTTTTTAGTATACATCGCCTTAACCTCTGTGGAAGCTTGTCATTTCTATAACATGCTTCTGATTGTACCTGGTGTTTGGCTTTGTGCTTACAAGCTTTCTTGTAAAGCAAGTCATGTATTTCCCTGGATACATTTTCTTTGTTTTTGCTTTTTCGTTTTCTTTCACTGGCTTTCGAATGGTTCCCAGTTGGAGGTTTTTTCCTTTGATGAAGTGCCATTCCTTCTGCTTACTGCTGGTGCTTACTCTATGCTTCATTGATCATGATAATATGATTAATCAGCTGAGGATAGACCTGTTACTTGTGAACTTTCTGGTTGAGAATTGATCAATGGATGTTCTGATAGTTGTTATTCTTGATAAACTATAAGAGGTTTGTGCATTTTATTGTACTGAGGGATTTCCTTCCATCTTGAAATATTATTTTCAATTGAAACTTGAAAAGGTGGCTGCTAGCTCTAGATGATTCTTGCAAGTTTCAAGGGAGTAATCAAAGGATCATGATAACTTTAAAATTTAGGTTTTTTATTTAGCAATTTGCTTAAAAGACTTTGATTTTGTAACTGAAACTTTTGAACATCGAGTGTCTCCTTTTGGATGATTACGATTTTGTTAAATTTCATGGCACCTTTTGGTGGAACGCAAGCTTACTGGATTTACTTGGAGCCTTCTGTTTTTTATGAGACTTTGTTGCATTATAAAGCCAAGTTGGGTTGAAGTAGATTTTTGTGGTGTTCTGAGCAAACGTCGTAGTATGCATATGGCAGTACATTCCCATGCAACTGTTGTATTAGAGTTTGGAGCTGGATTGATATGGTGCATCATAATTTATATACGTAGTCTTGGGATAGAAAGAAACATTTGAGTTACCTTGGGGAAAGGTTTTGAAATTTTCTGCTAGATCACATATTCATTGGTGTACTTCTTCCTGTTCCTGGGCCAATGTCATTGGATTTCGACATCATTAAATAGCATTACTCTGAAAATGGTGTAGCACATTATCACAGATTGAAATTGGCATTAGTCTTAAAGGCCTTGCATACCTGTTAGTGTGCGTTGGGAGTAGTAGTGATTGAACTTCATAGAGTCTGTTAGAATTTGATGCACATGTTTGTTGTATGCACAAGCCTTGCAATTGGGAAAGTATTGTGGGTCCTCAGAAGTCGATGAACTGGAGGTTGCTAGGGTGGCCCAGTGGGGGTATTGACCCAGTGAATAGCTTATCTGCTTACAGGTTGCTTGGATTTGACGTCGGTATGTAAGGAACTTTTCTCTCCGTTCACCAACTTTTAAACAAGGTTTATTTTTCCTGATGTTTTATTTGGCTCCTTCTAGCTTTATTTGAAATGAAGTGCTAAAACATAGGTTTCAATGGAGGTGAGCTGCTTTTAAAGGATACACATTTGCTTTCATCCATTTATATTTTCCATGATGATATAGAGGTTTCCATCGTTTCTATTTGACATAAATAGTTTGCCTCAACCCTGGAATATGTTATTTGTGGATCTTGGTGCAGAAATTATGTACCATTTATGATGCAATGCATCTTTCAGTTTTGAGATAACTTGCTCAGATCTAGTACTTAGTCATGCTAACTGAAAATTTAAGTCATGGGGCTATCCACCTTGTGCATATGCACCCAAATATTATATTTTATTACTTACTGGTTGGTGGTTTATGTCCCTGAGGTGAACTCTTGGTACTTTCACGAATTTACATTGGCGGTGGAACCAAATATGATGGATCTTGTCTTGGTATCTGTTGTTCTCTGTTGCTCTGCTGATATGGTTGATGTCCTACTATCATTCTGTTGTATCCTTTATGATTGTTAAAGAAATTTATTGACAAGTAGGGGTGCGAAATTGGATGTTATTTGGTGTTCTGGTATGTGATTATGTGTCAATGTTGCATCATTATAGTTTCTAATGTCCTGTATATATGGGGGTAAGTGATATAAAGTAGGGTGCAATACTGCTGTGCACCCTGGGTAATCAATCTAAAGTAGGATGCATTACTGATAAAGTAGGGTGCATTACTAATTTGATTGAGAATGTGAGCAGCATTTGGTTTTGGCGTATTCTATGATGTGGGTTTTTAAATCCATAAGAAGAAAAGTTGCTTTGCGCATCAAGAAATAAACTTGATTATCAGGTAGTATTCATTTTTTCTCCTGGATTTGGTAAACTACCTCATGCTCCTAAAGAAACATTCGCCCCTGGTTTTGTGGAAAAGGGGAAATGTTCCCCCACTCCAATAGAGTGAGAATTCTTTACCATGCATGCCCTCTCATCTTGACCGTGTGAGATTTGCATTGACATTCTTTTTCTTCCCTGATCATATATTTTTTGGTAGGATCCTCCATGATCATATGATCCCCGTGTTGATGGAACCACTGCATGCACCTTGATTGGTGTCATGATTTAATCCATATCTGATAAGTTGGTCATCACTGGTGTTTGGGTTGAATATAAGGCAAATGATCCCTATCCAGTGCCCTATCAATGAGAACCATTTAGTGCTGGAATGACCATGAGTTCCACTTTTCCCACAATATATGTTCAATAATGATGTGTGATATGGGCTTACTAAGGAATGTAGCCATTGCATATTACCTCTAAATGGCATGAAAACATGGGTTGAATGTATTTGGTCCAATATTCTTCCATAAGCAATCGACATTGAGGCATGAATCTGAAGGATTATGATGTTGGGTAGATGCAACTTTGTCATAAGAAACATGGTCATTGTATATACACATTCTTTTAAATATTGTTTCAAAAATTGAGGCTGTATTCGTTCCTGTCATCTTCAGTGCAGTATTGACCGTCAGGTAATGCTAGTAATTTCAATCTTGGGCACATGTTAAGGAATGTTAAAGTGTAATATGGTAGATGTGGTTGATTATTTGTCATCCTCTGACTTTTAATTGTTTTATATGATTATAATGGTGATGTTTCATGCTATTCATGAGTGAACCAGCAAGCTAAGATGGTTTTCTTCAGCCAGCCGGATTTGCAATGCTCTTCACTGTTTCTAGGGTCCCATTTAAATGCTTGGCCGTCGGAATCCATGTATAAAGGAAAATTATCACTGATCTTTTCCCATAAAGCAGTAAAACAGCCTTTATATAAGAGATCACAGGTAATTGGGTCAATTTCTTTTGGTTGGCTCCAAGATGGTTGAGGGAGAACGGCCTCTCATCCAACTAGTGGAAGCAAGTTTTTAGTAATTGGTACCGATTGATGTTCAAAATGATCAGATACTGAAACTGAAATTGGGGACATATGACTCCTACAATTAAAAAACTAATGAGAAAAGGGGATACGGTTGTTATCGGAGTCAGGCCGATAAGATTAAAGACAATCGAAATAAGAGGATCGGATCACTAATAAAAGAGAGTGAACTGTAATGTCTTTTGCAAAAGAGGAATTCATAATGGAGAAATTTCTACACTTCAATAATTTAATATTCTAACTTCAATAGAGAAATTTCCCATGTTTTAGGGTTTAGGGAGGATTAAAAAAGAGTTAGGAATGTGGGAGGGCATGAGAAAACTTCCCTCACTGATTGCACTAAAATCTTTTTCCTTACATCTAATTAACTAATGTCTATTCATGGAAGATCAAGGTTTTGTTTGGTCTGTATTATTAATATGCATTATATGTCAAAAGTATATTTTGAAATAACAAAAATTGTGTTTTGTGTGTATTTTTTTATTTTAGATCATAAAATATGTTAGAGAACGATCCAATTCTATATTCTAAGTTGGAAACAGAAATGCCTTTTTCTTTAGTTTATTCTCATTCCACTTTAGAAATTCTTTCTTTAATGTATTTTTAAGAATGAATACTAGAATACATACATACCAAACACAGCCTAAATGTTCTTTTAACTCTAAAATCTTCAGTATGGTAACATCTTCAATCTTCAAAATTTTACCATCATTTTTCTGACTCTTTTTCTCACCATTTTCACAATCCCTCCCTCCCTCCCAAAAAAAAAAAATAAAAATAAATAGAAGACTGCCTTGTGTATTGATCCATCATTTTTTTTAACGAAAATCCTTGTGGCATCCGGCTTCCCCGGGAAAAACCAAAATAAAAAAGATTTCACTTAGTAGGGAATCAAAAGGTTTGACCTATGTTCAATAGATTATCACCATCAAGCAGCTTAATCAAATATTATGAATGTAAGATGAATAATTTATTTCTTAAAATAAAAAACAGTGGACATGTAACAAGTGAAAAATGAAATTACTCCTCTCGCCAAGGCAGGACAGGATGATCTTGTGATTTTTTAGCCCATAAGATGGCAGTACTGAGGAGATGGAAAACATGTTCTACCCTCTGAACTAAATCTCTACTGACATTTTAGTGAATCCAAAGTGGCCAAAAGCAAAAGATCACATATTCTCAATCGGCTCATTGCCTTGTTTCAGGTTCTGAATGTTCTCAAAGACTTGCATAAAAAAAGGAAAAGATAATTACCTAAAAACAAACCATCCTAAACATGACCGTACAGGCCTTCCCCATTGAAGCTAAATGGGATGACAATGTAACTCTACTTTCATTGTTTACTTCTTCCTCTTCTTTGGGGGTTGGAGGGCTTCCTCTTCTTCATCTTCCTCTTCCTCTTCATTCTCTGGTTCCTCCTCTTCCTCCACTACTTCTTCCTCGTCCTCATCTCCACCATCGTCATCCTCATCATCATCTTCGTCGTCGTCATCATCCTCGTGATCATCACCATCTTCTTCCTCTTCATCATCTTCATCCTCTCCGTTCTCTTCTCCTACTCCACTTGCTCCTCCTTCAGTTCCTTTCTTAGAGTTACTGTTGTTGTTGTTGTTGTTGGAATTGTTGCCATACCCCCCTCCATCTTCTGAAGACAGCTCCTCCTCGCCTTCTCCAAACCCACCATCCCCATCTTCTTCATCATCGTCTTCATCTCCATCTCCCTCAGCATCAACTACCTCTGGTTGACTTTGGGGTTTGTGAATATTTACCAAGCCAAACAGATCCTGAAACTAAATAATAAGGTGCAGTCAATAGTTAGGAGTTAGGACATGCTGGGGTATCATAAAGTACAAAGCCAATGCAACTGTAAAGATACAAAAATAATAAACTGATACCCAAAAGTGATGGTCGTTGTATGACGTGTTATATTAGTGCTTAAGCAGATTCCAAATGCAGTGCACTTGTAGTCACTTCTCAAGATGCCTAAAAAAAATTAGGTATTTACTTCGACTTAGAAAATCATAAAGCCGCATTTGTAACTAAAAGCGGTTGACTTAAATTCTAACCAAGGTTCTAAATCCAGGTATTGGCCATGTCCAAAACCAGTCAGCGTACGGATCCAATAGGAAGCTGACACACAACCATGCCTGATGGTGTAAGAGTCAGTAAATTGTAACAATCTAACCTCCAGACAAATTTCTCACCGTATTAGTAATCCTTAAGGCTCAGTTTCATTGCAAGGGAAATTAAAGAGAAGGGAAGTGAAATTTTTATACTAAAAAATGAAACTTTTGTAGCTATAACACACCATAATTTTATAGACTACATAAATTACTTACCATATTTAATAATGATACTTATTAGATGTAAAATATATTTTTTTAATTTTAAATGCAAAGGATTTGAATTTATAATTTAATAACTAAATATAGAAAGATTTGGAAGTATCACATAGTCATATGATAGCATGTAATGTAATGATTATAAAAATTTCCTTCAAAAGTTCAAAATTTTCATTTCCTTCCCCCTTTAATTCCCTTTGCAATCAATTAGAACCTAAAGATCTTTGAAGCTGGACTAGGCTTAAGGAAAACATCAAGGACATGGGCATTTTCTAGATTGCAGGTATTGCAACCTTGGAAGTTTGAACTCCAGAAACCACCCAACTGATTTGCCACTGCCCTGCAATTAGCCAGGAAGACAGAAAGATTCTGTAAAATGGAGTGTTGTATTCAGGATACACACCATGACCATGTCGGCCTGATATCCTCATTCAGAATCAAAATATTCAAGTTAAAGATAACATAACCAACACAAGGGTTCCTTACATACTACATATTAAGGAACCAAGACACACAATCGTATAAACAAATGAGGAGCTAGCACCAACCAGAGTGGAAAATAAACAGGTTAATCAAGAACAGCTAAAGATCAATTAAAGGGTATTTTAGTAAATACAATTAATAAAAAAATCCTGTTCTTCCCCTCCTCATTGGCTTTTACGAGCCTGAGCATGCAAGGACGACACATCCAGGCTCCATCCACATCCAACCACTTAGGATAGTGACATCCATATTTCAAGAGAGTCTATGGTTCAAAGTTCAATCCATGGACAATAATAGTCAGTGTAATCATGAAAAGCTGAAGATCAATAAAGGGTATTTCAGTGAAGACAACTAAAAAATCCTGTTTTCACTCTCCTGGTTGGCTCTTAGTGTGTGGTGGATAGGACCGTCTAGTCTCCAGTCCACATCCAACTTTCCATGATGGTGACCCAAAAGACCGACCAAATATAACATAACCATATCAGTTCAACAGCAAGGGTCACACTTGGGTTCCTTGCAAGGGACCCACCCACCACATCTTAATATGCCAAAGCAGCAGTTAGGAGACAGTACACCAGCCTTATGATCTACCCTCTGACAGCAATCTATCACTAAATCCTAAGACCTACCAGCTACCCTCCTCCTTAAGTAAACAAAATATCTACCTTTTTCATCTTTTTACTGGGAATTAATCATTTTATTAAATAAAAAAATTTGTATACGGATCAAAGTCGAATATTCGGATATTAGTTAGATGGAATATTATTTTTAAATAAAAAATATATTTTATAGAGTTTATTTGAAAAAAAAATCTTGATTTTCTAAGTTTGAGTTTTCAAACAAAAAGTAATCACAGAATAGGACATACCATTTATATTTCCTATCAGACAAACCAGAAAAAGAAATAGATCAGTATTCCCATTGGGTCCCACTTACAACAACCGGAACCCAAAACCTTGCTCAAAATCAAACTTTATAGTTCCCTTTCAGTTCCAGAACGGTTAAAGTAGGTGTTTTTAATATATGACCGGCGCAGGATAGCACGAAACCAGAAAAAAACGAAGAACGAACGAACAGAACTACAGAAGACGTTTCGAAATTTGAACCACAAAAAACAAAGAAGATGACAACCATAACCAGAAACCACAGTTTCTTCTGAACTTAAAAAAGGAAGCTTTAATGGAATTAACGGAAAGAACTTACTAGAGCAGAGAGATGGGCTTTGAGCAGAGCGGAGGTTAGCAAAGTGACTAGTGTCTCCCCGGCGCATAATAGCGAACCATGGTCAAAAGTTGTCTGAACCGGACCCTGGTTAGATTCCATATGTACGGCCCAGATGTTTCGTAAAGGAGAACCTGCGAAACGATCGGAGAGACGACCTAAAGATCAGATTTCGAGTTCGGCAGTCTGTAACCGTTAGAAAACATTACTAAAATAACAATTATCCTCTCCCTCTCTCTCTGCTACTCGAAAAGGTTAAACTGTTAATCACCGAAAAGATTACAAAATCAACAAACGATCGACTGTATTCGGCGAGTTCGCCGGAAAATAACGGAAAACAGTCCTTTGATTGAAAAATGTAAATTTTTTACAGGAAACGAGAGGAATCTAACAACAAAAAGAGGCAAAACTAGTGGTTGTATGATGAAAAAAGATAAAATTCTAGCATAAAGAGATAAACTTGAAAAGAATCACTCACGGGTACAGAAAATTGACAGAAGAACACGAAAATCGACAGAGAAACTTACAAATCATTATAAAACCAGCAGATCGAGCTCCAAATGCAAGAAATCAAAGGAGCAAGACAAAGATAGACAACAGACCTTTGCAGTCCTGGAAGAAAACGGAAGAATTAAAGAGGAAAACCTACCTGGTAATCTGGGATGAAGATCTGAACTCGAACCCAAGCAGATCTGAAGAATTCCGGGACTAAAACCTCAAGAAACTAGCATCAAAAGCCCTTTTCATTCTGGACCGTCCGATCTCGATCGCGAAGACTCAAAGACACGCAGAGACTGGGGGAGATAAAATAGGGAGAGAGAAGACTCTCTCTCTCTCAACTGCGGGAGTATTACTGAGGAGCTGCCCGTTACCCGTAAGGTTCACACTCAAGCTAAGAAGACCCCCAACGGGCAGCTTGGGCAACCAGGGCTGACCTTGTGTATTACCCTGCTTCAGTCTGCCCTAAGAAATGGTCTCGCCAGATGTGGTGGGGTCACTTTTAGAATGTGAGATCCATTAGATATAGATGGTGATGAAATTCTAAGGAGGATATAAGATAGGTGGGATTTTTTTCATCTATAGCCATATAGCCCCTACAATTCCATCCGGACCATGAGATTGCATTGGTGTATGTGTAGATGCATTCTCAACAGCCCAGATATCGCTGTAAGGGCTGTAGGAAACCCAAGGCCATATAGGTGAGCTTTTCTCAAATAGGTGAGTAGTGAATTTAACCAAATTGAGTTTGGTATAGTTGTCTAGTCCCTGCAATCGCATCCGGACCATAGAAAACTCATCTACATGTGCACCAACATAATCCAATGGTCCATATGAGATACGAAGGCTACAGAATATCCAAGCCCGAGTTTAACTACCCTGTTTCGATTTAATTGTAATTAGTTTGTGTAGGGCTGTGTACCTATACGGTCATGTTTCTGTCATCTGATCAGGGAAGTAGAAAGATGTGTAACACCAAATCTACCCCTTGACTTTGTATATACACGGTCGTGTGTGAAAACCGGGTTCCTTGGTTCAATTGGACGGTTCAAACAGAAGGGAATAGATTCCCTGGATTAGGGTTCACCATTGACAACTCGACATCCGATTTAACCATGATTAGTTAACTTAACCTAAGTTCTATACCTTTCTAGAACCTCGAGTACGAAACCCTTGAGTTAATGTCCATGACCAATGAAAATGAAGTTATCTTTCTCACCAATTTCTCGCATTTTTCCGTTTACTTTAGAAAGTGGTTTTTTCTAGGGAAGGCTTTTATGGTAAATTAAAAAGGTTTTCTATATCTGACGGTGGATATTGTGACAGCATTGAGTTTTAGATCTGATGGCGTCAGATGACTCACGTCAAGTAACGGTCATCTTCAAATTACACACGTGTGGTTCTTAAATGGTGTTTTGTGAAAGAGTCATATTCCGTCAAAGATATATAAAGAGACAAACATAGGGGCTAGGGGTACAAGTTTGGTCACGTGAACCTGAACACTTCCGAACCACTTTGAGTTTCGGATTTGGTCCATGTTTTGATAAATACTGACATGATCAAGTCGAGTTTCGATTGAGGTCTTGGTTGAATTGGTTCGGCCCAGCCTAACCCTTTATTTCTTATGTTAATATGTTATAATAAGTTATTATTGTTGTAAATTTGTAACAAGAGTTTGTTATTTTTTTAAATATTACAAGAAATTTATTCTGTCACACTAAGAGGTGATGTGTTCATTCTAATCATTGGATAGAGAGAACATGATCTAGATTACCCCCATGTCGAATTTCAAATTTTAATTCAATTAAATATCTTTTATGTATTCCTGTAGAGGGGGTGTCTGTGTAACTTTTCCTGCCTCTCTCTCTCTCTCTCTCTCTCTCTCCCCTAATATTTCAATTTTTTCTCCAATTCCTTGAACCCCCATGAATCTTTCCGACTTTGATACGTATTTTATGTTATGAGATGACGATCTTATGTGAATTTCATGGATTGCAAATTTTGTTTGTATATAAATTTATACTTATATGTTATTATTCTATTTATTGAATGACATAGATTTCTATTACATAGTGAATATATGTCAGTATTTTCAGTAAAAAGATTACCATATTAAACAAGTACATATTAATATTACATATGCTTTTTTAAATTGAATTTTCAATCTCTGTATTAAAGTCTAGTTATGTTTAATACACATATGTATCCGTACCCGAATATTTATTATTCTCAAATTTACTAACTATGGTAGGAACCATCGAGACCATCTGTTTATTGGATAAGGCAAGAGAAAATAAATAGCAAACCTTGAGTGGCTCAAAAAAAAAAGAAAAAAACAAATCTTGAGCCCTGAAAACAAATAAAAAAATATATATATATATAAGAGATGTGAGTCCCATGACATTAAGGCTTATCCATTATAAGAGCTCTCCTCGGATCTAATTGATTCGAAAGAATAATTGGGGATATACTAGTATTTATTTTACTTAATTTTTTCATAAAGTTTCGTTTGTTTTGATGTAAATTTTAGATATCAATTTTTTGTTTTCGGTGTCTGATTCTAAGAGGCAAAAAGAACCATGAACTTTCTTTCTCCTCCTCTTTAGAAATCATTATATTTCTTTTGAAAATAAATATGAAAAAAATTTATTAAATATAAAATTTTCATATTACATTTTCTGTCTAAACAAATAGAACCTATAAGCATACCTTTTTTATTGTGTCAATTTTTGGCTTGCACTATGTCTTTTCAACCAGACTGGTTAGTAATCTCTTCGTTCACATTGTAAGGGTGCAGACCATCGGTTGCTTGACCACATTAATCGATTATGAACTGAAATCGAGACGAATCAATTAAATGACAATTAAGTTAAATCTCTAAAGGCCTAAACCCTAAATGACTAAATGTCTCTCATTCCCCCCCCCTCTCTCTCTCTTTCTCTCTCTCTCTCTCTTCATTTAGACTATGTTCTTTTAATTAAGAACTTAAAATAGAATATATTGTTATGAATGTGGAATAAATAAAGATTAATTACACCAGAACAAGGGTTAAGGGTTGTGTTTTTTTTCCAATGTAATCCGGTTGGCAAGATTGGGACTATTGGCATAAGATCGAATAACATATCTAATTATGGATCGATTGGTTTCTATTGTTGAATTCTGTTAATAGATCGATTAAACCGATTAACATTAGATTGATTAGGGACTATGATTGACCGGACCGAATGTAAACGTGTCGATCATGGCTCGCAAATGATGACCAATTAATTAAACATGCCGGTCACAGTGCAAGTAAGGTATTAAATTGGTGGTGCTCAATTAGGTCAGACCGACACCAATCAACAGACAACCCTATATTATGGTAACTATTTTGCCACTTGAAAAACTCTATTAGAATGTACATATAAAGAACCTCAAGGTTTAACTATCCACAAAATTTGACCCTCATCTACATACCATATGACAAATTTTTTTTGAGATCAATTAGCTAAACTTTTATAGAAAACTTTTTGTTGGTTCAATTTGGGTTTAAACCGATCAACTGATAATAAATCGATAATCGATAATCGAAACCAATAACAAACCAATTAATCACCATTAATTAATAATTGTTTGGATTTTGAAATTAAAATTGATTAATAATCGCTTCAATTTTGTTTTAGATTTATTACAATCGAAAATCATGGGCCAAACCAATTTACACCTCTTACTAGCCTAGGAGGGTTTACACCCGTGGCCACCTACATTGTACCACATAGAGAGACGATATTATTATTATTCTAATAACCATTGGATGAAGAGGACATGGTCCAAAGATAAGCCTCATCAATTCTATTGTTTTCATTTCAAAAGGCTGAGCTCGTCATCATGTAGATGTTATTTTATTATAAGCGTAATTAATTATCGAGCCTATTGATTAGTGGGAGTTCGTATTATGAGTTAGATCGATTTTGGTGTAGTTCGTCATGAATTAGGGATAAACCAACCTGATCTAGGGTTTGGAATAATATTATATATATTAAATTCAGAGTCTCTGCAATCTAAATTATATAATTCTTCTCTCCACTCTTCTAAGTAGAAAGAATGAAAGGGGATCTTTTGTGGGTTGTAGAAAACTTGAATCAAAACTTGGATTGGAATAAGCGGAAACCAATCTCCACCGCACAGATACGTCTTAATTGTCAGCTCTTTAATATTTTCATTGTGTTCTAAGATTCTTGTATGGATATTTGGGTTTGTGTGAAACCCTAAACCTAGTATATTCTAACAAGTCAATGTAAGATTAAACTTCCAACACTTCCCGACACGTATGAAAATACATGCAACTAATGAAACGAATTATAAATGATCAAAGACCACCCATTTGAAAGAACCGCATCATTAATACATTGACAATTACCATATGAAAGAACCGCATCATTAATACATGGGCAATTAGAGTAAAATGCCGCACATCTTTAAAGAACATATGAGTATATGGAGATAATGATTTTGAGCATGGATTGATTTTTGGAAAAAGATCGTCTCAAGTTCAATGTTCTATCTAGTCGTGATCCAATGGCTGGAACTTGTTCAACACGGACATCACTACATTGATATGCATACGGAAGGACTCGATCATCAAGGAGAAGCATGTTACATTTTGGCAGTGGGGACCACACTTACGAGCTGTTTCATGGAAAACTTTAAAGCATACCTTTATGTAGCGTGCAAAAGCGTTTAGCAAATCACGTGGTTATGATCATCAGCATTTCCTTTTTAATGGAATAAATATCTTAGATCGTGGGCCCCATGATATTTATCTTAGTATATAGGTTTTTCAAAGTTTGATTTTGCAAGGCAGGTGGTCCCAAGCTTGAATAAAGGAGGGGAAGTTGCATTCTGTTCATTTGTTGGTAAATCAATGTTTAAAATCTTGTGACTTAAGTTAAAGTGAAAGGGAGGGAAAAAGATTATCAAGTTCAAGTAATCAGTATTAGATTAGTCGATTTTTATCGATTTTTGGATTTAATCAATTCTTAATTTGATCGTGCATGTTTTAATATTATTATATATGATATAGATTACGCATCAATTTTTCATTAGTATGACTATTAATTATATAACAAAACCAGCCATTGGTACGACTATTATGATACAATGAGCATTCGTTTTCCACTGATACTTTGACGGAGAAACGTCGAAGAGTATGCTAAAACGATTGATATTTTGCAATCGTATCCTGATGGAAAAAACGAAGAAGGAATGAATCCAAGCATTGGTTTTTATGTTAGGGTTCTAGGGTACTTTTGTAATTATATCATTCTCCATTTGAAAAGATCGAAAATGTTTTTTTCTCCTATTTTGTTTGTAAATATAACAAGGGTAAAATTGCTCAAATTTAACGATGTTAGTCAATGGGGTGTGTCTGTAATTATTTTAAACTTTAGGGTGTCTCTGTATTTTAGTCAAAAGTCAGGGATGGTATGAGTAATTTACCAAAAAAGAAAGGTTTTCTCACCTTGCATTGGTCATCACCAAAAAATAAAAATAAATGATTCAAAGTCAATCTTATGATTTAGCAATGTAGTTTTATATTGGTAGTCCATTGTTGATCAGTGTGAACTACGGGGGTGAATTAGAATGTTGCAGGAGCGACTGATACAGGGTAATGAACGGCAATGAAAGTTGCGTTTTTACTCCGTAAAAAATGTTTGTGAACATGAAAACAACTTTTTTTTTCCTTTTCTTTTTACTATGTCAAAAGTGCTCAAGAAAACAGAACAACATGCCAAAGGCGGATTGAAATCGTCTCTAGTCCGTCCAATTCGTCTAGTTGTGAACGGAAGGACTGAATTCAAAGTACACGCATACCAAAACATTGAGAGGTGTGTCATTTGAATTCAGTCCGTCTGTCCATGACTGAACGACTGGACGGATTAGAGACGATTTTTTTCCGCCAAAGACAGCTCTACTCACAATCTATTCTCGATAAACCAAAAAAAATCAATAAAATCACTTCCAAACCAAACACAACCCTAGTAGTCTGCTAGTATATATTATGGATGACAATTGTTTTCACTTCCATCAACTATACCAATTAGATCTTCAAGAACCTCTCCAAGAAGTCTCTGACTTTAGAATAAAAATATAAAGAGCCAATAAATAATCCTTCATGTGTAGAAGATTGTTCCAAAAACATCAATTTTGTTTATGTCATCATTTAATTATGAGTGAAATAAATCAATTTGGCCACTTCATATATTATTTTAATTTTAGAAGTTTGCAATAAAACATAAAATTCGAAGAACGACAATAAAAAAAATTTGAATCATTGAGATGAGTCGCCAAATTTGACGAATGACTGATCCTGGGTTTCATTTACTATAAAAAAATTCAAATTTTTTTTTTTATTTCGCGATCGTTGTCAATCGAAAATCGAATCCAACCAATTCTGATTCAGATGGAATTAGTCTAGCTCTTAATTTATGTCTCTTAACCGTCTTAGTTTCATGATTATCTTTTCTTCATTCTCAAGAATTTTTATTAAAATATTCAAAAACCCTTAAGATCATTAATTTCTCAATTTTTTTTATTATTGGTTATTATAAATTCGAATAGTTAGATTAATATAAATTCGGATAGTTAGATTATGATCCAGATTATCCAAATTTAGATATGAATATTTATAAAAGTATAAGAATAGAATTCGGATTTTTGATTTTCCAAGGGTTAGAGGGAGTTTTCCATCCCATCTTCATGGGTGCTTTTGGGTGGATTCCACTCAGGTCCCATCAGCTAAAACAAGGTTTCATAGGGATTTATATCGTGTCCTCCCAGTGGTTATGGGAGGACGGTGGCAACCTATCTCGGATGATTGTCACGTGGCTATCGGTGAATCCGAGACCCACGTCCGAACCGACACCCTCTGTTAGCTTGGCTTGTCGGCTGGCTGTGGACTCGGATGTGTGTCTTAGATTCACCGAGAGTCACGTGGCAACCATCCATGATAGGTTATCACTGTCCTCCCAAACCACTGAGAGAAAACGATACGGATCCGATTTCATAGTGTTCCCTCTTCAATGTAAGATCTTGATCGAATATTATCTCTGAAACTGCATCCTAGATAAAAAGATTCTTCTTCGGAAAATATTTACAAGCGAAAGCAGCTTATGGAATTGTTAAGTGGGAATTGATCAGTTGGTTGATGTGATTGAAAGTAGGAATTCTTTTCAATTATTCTTTGCAAGAGATAAAATATGGCTCTGATTGGTGGTAAAGAAAATTAAAGAAAAAAAATTGAAAATTTTAAATTGAATAAAGAAATTTTTGTAATCATGATAGTATATGCTATCGCGGGTTGGATCCTCTTCTGTCGTTGCAGGGACTCCAGCCGTGATCAGCTAAAGTTCACTCGGTATGCGCCGAATGAATTCTAGCTACTGAATCACTGTTAGAGGGACTGGACCACAGAAAATGATCTTTTTATGTTGTCACTTGACTTTGTAACTAATTCCAAATCATTTCACATTTAGTTATAAACTTACAATTTACTTTGCTTCTAAATCTCTTGCATTTGAGAAGTAAAATAAATTTTACATCTATTATTAAAAATTTTAAAAATCATATTCTGTTATAATAATAAAAGTTTCTTTTTTTAAATTTGAAAATTTTCACTTTGCTTCCCTTAATTTCCCTTGCAAGCAAAGGAGCACTTCCATAAATAGTGCTTTTTAAGAGGGAACATTTTAAGAGGGAAGGAAAAGAAAGTTCGTTTTTCTTTTACCTCTGGGACACAAATAATAAAATTTTCAATGCATTTCTTTGTATTTTATATTAAAACAAACAATGGAAAATTTTATTTTATAGTATTAAAAAAATTCTTTTTTCATCATGGACGGAGAAAAAGGGGATCCATCAATAAAACGGACCCTAATCCTCTCATATCATCCACTTCCTTGGGGCATGATCTTATGATTGGAGGTCACCCAGTGCACACACCAATACATTATTCTTTTTCGGATATTTTGCATAGTGCTTTTCCCAACCTTGTGGGACTAATTTGTTGGCTGATTTATCTCAATTTGACATTGGCGAGGCTGTAACCTTGAAAAGCTTTAGGCCTTCTTAGTTGTTAATCCATCACGTGAGTTTTGAAGCTAAACGTTGTAAGGAAAGAAACTAAGCAACATGTCAAGGCTAAAAAACCCTCTCAAATAGGTGCATCTTTTGGGATGTCGATTTAGACCCGTGACAATTTGGTATCAGAGTCAAACCCAAATACTCTAGGGATGCGGGCTCGGATGCACTTCAGTGTGGCTTCGCCTCAGAGATATGAGTCTCCAGGACAAGAACACTAAGATTGAGTGGGGCACTATAATGTGATCCCACATAAGGGCGAGGCACTAGGGATTAAGCAGGGGAATTGTCACAACCTCAAAAAGCCTTTCGAAAATCCTACATCGACTACTCTTGAAAAGGGTCTTGGGCTTATGTGGAGAAGGAAAACTCAGACCTATGACGCTAGTCTCTGTAAATCATCTGCATGTACATCTACCCTTCACGAGACTTCATTATCATCAATATACGGGAAATCCCATACTTCAGAAGTGGATCCCACAACCCATGGACTATGATAGACATCCACTATGAAAGACCACAGGAATAGATGCGAACAAGTAACAGCCACCTAGATTCCTTAGCTATTTGTTCAGTGGACAGTAATGAAGATTATGCCATCGTTGTGGTTTCCATCTCTGATGCCAACAGATAATGATTCCTCCCCCATTCATGGCTGTTTGACCCCATCACCCACATCCATACATCAAATTACCTTTCTTTCCTCCCCATAAAAAATCACATTTCTTTCTTAGGTCTATCTCTATGACATCAGCTTGTGTCCAAGAGGCTTTGGCACCTCCAGTAGAAAAGAAATAAGAAATTTGTAAATAAGGAATATTATGGATAACTTCGTAACCAAGGGACAACTCTCAAACCTCAGCCCCATCACCTCCTGGCCATTTCCCCTCGCCCCTTCTCACCAGTCATCATCAAGACAACAACCAACCATCCATTCATGCTATGCTGCACTGTTGAGTGCAGCGCGCACTGAAACGATGTACATCCATATCCATCCATCTATCCCATTCATTTACAACCATTTGCTTTCCGGTTGATGAATGCATCACCAATCACCATTCCTGAGGAAAAGACAAGAAAAAAAGAAAGAAAGAAACTTGAAACAGCTTGCTATTTAAAAGGGTTTCTCTTAACATTGAAAAAGTCTTCCTATTCTTTTTTTTTTTTTTGGGTGCTAATCATTTCACCATTTGGATGGCGTTTATAAGGGTATTTAAAATGGGTTTTTCTATTTGTAACAAACCTTGTTATATCTACATGAGTTGTAACGAGATCTTTCACCGTTAGAATGGCATGAATCCCTAAATGAAATATCAAACTATCCATCTTACATTGAGGTTTCCATGATGACCTAGTGAAAGTGTACTAAAAGGAATTGATTACAATATGTGGTAACAACATTTATTACATTCAGACGGACCCATTTAAATTATTACATGGAGAGGATGGGACCATGCCCACAAGTGTTTTAAATCATTTCACATCTTTTCCTAAAGAAGAAGTTTCATTCATAACCTCTACTCACTATGCTTTATCTCAATTTCTCAACTGAATTAAAAAAATGCTGCCATTTTATTTCTTGATAGACATATCTCATTAATCCAAGAACATGAAAAAAATTCAGATTGAACTGAAACAAATGAAGAAGGTTACAGAATTTCTTACATATTATTAAAAAAAATCTTAAGACTAAAGAATCAGACTGTTCGAGAGAATGCACTCTCATACCTCTCTCTTCCTACTAACAAACAGACAATGAATCTGTACATATAAATCTATGATGAGAGAGACTGGCAAAAATGTTGGGTTCTCTCTGTTTTTTTCTCTTTTCTTCAATTTTTTGAAGGGGGTGAGGAGTGGACGTCACTTCCCTTTCACCTTCAGCCGACACCAAATAATTGGAAAAGACCACCACTTGGAGACTCACAAGCCTCAAAGATAACTTACGTCGAGCAGATCTACAAACTAATGAATAAGGAGAAACAACTGGGAAAAAAAGGGATTTATGCATATTGATATCCATGCCTGCATCAAAATGGTGCTGAGCTAGTGCGACAAAGTTGGTATTTAGGCACTGAATTCGGATCAAAAGGAAAAAGCATCCGTATCTCCTGTTTAACAGAACCACAAGAGAAGTAAATCAGTCCGCTGAAATCAAGAATTATCCCATTACAATAAATAATCCAGTGTTTAAAGCAGAATCAGTTGCACACCAAAAGGACTAGCTATTGAGAGTTCTAATCTCTAAAGCTATATGGGTGTGAGCAAGGTTCCAACACGGTATCAATCATATCTAAAACCAATCCAATCCGGAAAGATTCGATACACGGATCTAATGGGAAGTTGCCACGTGGTCGATACTGTATATAATAATATTAAAACAGGATCAGATCAGGGATCGGTCAGGTTCAAAACCGATACAAATCGGCCGATCTGATACTAACTACTTGAACCATGGGTGTGAGGGGAACCGCCACCTTTTCTTTACCTTTTCCCCCTGATAATCAAGAATGAGCATTTAGTAGGGAATGGAAATGCACTTCATTGCACTTCATTGCACATGTCTAAAGAATCATGAGAACATATATAATTTCCACACACCCTAATTCTCCTTGTGTTAATACCCCAATATACAGAAAAACTGGTACAAGAAAGTACACCCATTTTCATATTCAAGACAAGATGTAACTGAACAGTGTCCATTTGATCTAATAAAGGAAAGTCCAAATTCACAACCTCCAACAGCCTTTTTATATAGATACCAAATGTTTTACAATATGTCATAAGAAAAAGGCCGAAAAGATGTGGTAGAAGGATGGGAAAAATGGGTTTAAACTTATAAATCAGTCTTCAGCTGCATCATTACCAGTGCCTAGATAAAGGATGATGCTAGAAAAATAATAGGCAGTTTGAAGGGAGGACATTATTTGATCCGCGGCCTCTTCGGCAAACTAAGGATCTTTTGTCATTTGTTGATAAATGATTTTTCCTTTTTTTTAGCACCTTCATTTTGCTACTTTCTCTAGGTTTATTTTCTCTCCCAGTTAGTGTTGCTTTCTAAACTTTAAAAAGATAAACACTGCATCACCAATCATATTACTATATCTCGGCGAGATCTTGAAAATCTCAGAAATCTCGACCTCATCCACATCTTGCAATTCTCAGAAATTTTCATCTTTACATGTAGATCTTGACAAAATCTCAAAAATCTAGACCTCACCGAGACGAGATCGAGAACCGAGATTTAGAACCTTGTCACTAACACATTATACCCTGCCTGGGACAAGAGTTAAGGTACAACATGAATTAGTTGGGGTGTGAGTTCATTGAAAAGATGGGGAAGGGAAGAGAAGAAAGGAAAAGACCCCTCAATTCACTTGTGGTGCCCTGCAATTGGCCAATTCAATAAACCTCAAGGTAAGCCTCTTTCGAAGAACATGTGCAAGTAGAAAGGCAGTCAGCCAACGTTAACTTCAGTTGGCCTGGGCTTGCAACTAGTTAATTGGGACTCAAAGTAAGCTAGCTGTTATTTTTGGTTAGGTCAGAGTAAGCTGGTTGGCAGAGCACCTACTGAAACCTAATAGAACTTCCTGATGCACTTTCTTGGGCCAATGTCCAACTGCCTTGTGGTCCCACATGAAGACTCAAGAAATAAAAAGAATTAGGTTAAGGAGTTTAGTTGGTTTAGCATTTCACTTAGATTGCAATCTACCTTGTTTATGGAAGTGGTCAAGATATTATTGAAAGAAAGAGTCATAAGTGATGAAGGACAAAGGACACTAGGTTGGGAGTTTCCTAAGAGCTACTATATCCTAATACATACTTAGCTATGTATATAATGTGAAACATCTCTTCTGTAAGCCTTTCAATCACCAAATAAAACTCTCCAAGATAACTTGTACAGCAAGTTATGTTTTGTAGACACCTCAAAAGCAGATTGCAAACATTTCTACCATTGTACATCAACATTTCTAAGTAGATGGCATCTATGGCTCAGATGAGTTCCACTGTCATTCCATTTTGATTCAGTTACGACTGCCTGATTGAGCCTTATTTTGGGCCTTGGGTTACTTATTTATGGGCTTACTTTTGTAAAAGGCCTAAGTGTAGTTCCACAAGGTGGGGCTGAAGTTAGTACAGGTGAGACATTTGCAAGTTTGGCCATGTTGGCCTGAGCCCATTCTGAACCCGAATAGAGCCTGGCCTGAGAGGAGAGACGGTGCAAGTTTGGTCATGTTGGCCTGAGCCCGCTCTGCACCCGAACAGAGCCTGGCCTGAGATACCCTGGCCCTGTGGACGGATCAGAGCTGGTAATTTTTTACCCCTGAATTGGGCCGGGTCAGGCCAAGATTGAGACTTTGGGGCCCAACCCGGCCCTGTTTTCTTCTTCTTCTCCTCAGCCAAACCCTGGATCACCTTCTCTCCCTCCCCATGGTCAGGGTCAATCAGAGTCAGCTCGGCCCGATCCTGAGGGCAGGTCAGGGTTGGATTTTTCAGACCCTGAGTCAAAACGGGCCAGGTTGGGCTGGGGTTGGATGATCTATCAGACTTTATCTGGTTTTCAAATTTTTAGTTCAATTGATAGGCCTGATTATACTGTTTACTCGACCAGAAATCAGAGTATTCGGATTGCCAGATTTTGAGATATCTAAATTCTCCTATCGTTAATCTAACCTGTCCAAATATCGTTCTTACTGATATTCTATTGATCCAGGTATAATGTAGTTCTTTGCTTCTAGATTCTTTCCAGATCCTTGAACTGCATTATTTACAAAGACTAAAGAAGTTTAAACCTTGCAGACCTTTCCTTGGAAATGTACCATTAATCAGAACATTGCAATAGATCAACTCCTACTCTCTGCAACAATTTTCTGAAGTTATCATCCTCAGCTCCAATTTCAGCAAATTCTATCTTTGGAATAAAACTCATTTTCTCTGAAGATCTTTTCATTTTTTTGTGAAAATAAATCTTCGCTTTCATTTGCTAAGGTATATGAATCCAAGATCTTTGAACATGTTGCGGATAATGGTGATTAATGTAGACAACGCATTTCTGATAGTTCCTCCACTGGCTGAAGCAGCTATGCAACAAGTTCCCTAGGATTGTACTTCAAGAGTTTCCAACAGGTAATGAGTATTCAACAAAACCATGATGTGGTGCATGCTTTAAGTATCACAGTAAAACACAAACAGCTAACAATACAGATGAATATAATTCCAAGTTCATCTTCCTGCAATAAGAGAATATGCACTAACAATTTACAACAATAGGAACTATTTATTTAAATCCTAGAGACCACTATCCCAACTCCGCTTCATGAAACCATTATCACAGTCCAATGCAAACCCAAAAGCATCATAATCAATGGCATGTCCAAAAAAACTTATGCACACATAATATTTGAAGAAAAAATAAATTGCAAGGGACTTTTTAGATGTTGCAGCTACTATGTTGAATTCATTTATAGAAAATGGACATGCAATCTCAAAGATGGGTGATCCATATGCTTAAGAAGGCTTCTTGTTTGTGTTTGAGGACCAACAGGGAGAGATGGCACACAGTGCACTAGAAGCATGCAATTTTGTTGCAATATGTTTCCAACAAGAGACAGAGAATTATTTGCAAACTCTGAATTAAAATTTGAAGTATTGATTTGATACTATCTGTTATTATTTGCAGCCCGTATGATCCTGACAGGGAAATAATAAGTAGTGAACTGTACCAAAAGCATCAGATAGTAAATAATAAAAAAAAATACATCATATGATACAAATATATGGTATTGAAATGAGAAGCTTAAAAACCTATACGTTCAATTTTCTACAGCTAACTCCCTGTCTTTTCATCTCCTATATGAATAGTCATTGCTTTACAATCAACTGCACATGTTTAGCATGAAAAGTTTTTATTTTTTTAATTTTTTTTTGAGACGATAACATCAGCTGGAAAAAGATAGGCTACCCAAAATGAGATCTTGAATAAATACCCTCGGTAAAACAGAACCACATTTCCACTGCTATTCATGCGATTATGTGATACTCCGCAATTACTAGCTAATTATCAAGGGAATGTGAAAGATCACTGTCAGGTACACTTAGATGATAATACCTTTTCCTTTTTGAGATCCTTATTTGCTTCCTTCAGTTGTGCAACATCCTGCTCCAACTTATTGGTATGAGCCTATTGTCACCAGAAAAAAGAAAACTGTATTTAGATCAAATATCAAACGGAATAAAATTTGAAGCAGGTAAAAGACAGCAGTCTTCTTTACTTGGAGGTAAGACGAAAAGAATGTAGATAAGCTTCTAAATGCACCTGCTTTCTTGCCCTTGATCGAGCAGCTGATTCACGGTTCTTAATCATCCTTTTCTGCCTCCGTTCAATAGTCTTCTCCATTATCTCATCAGAAAATCGTCGCTTCCTTTCAACTGCTGCCTGTGACTCTGATGAAGTAGCTAATGCCGAAGGCATTGGCATTGATAGTACCAGTTGATTCTCAGGGTAGCCAGCATCCACGCCTGAACTACCAAACACTGATACAGCAACAGGCATAGTTGAACCCAAGACTGCCATCTGCTGTTGTTGTTGAACAGCCGCCATCTGAAACTGCAACCAATCTGTTTGTTGCGATGCCGCAACCAGGGGATCAATGCCCACCAGTGGCTGTCCATTGACAACACCATCTTGATTCCCTATATTAATGGCACCAGCCCGGACCAGGAAATCCTCAAGCGTGGTTTCTCCAAAAGTCGGTTGCCTCCGAACTGAACCTTCATGACCTGCATCTGCATTTCCTTGCTCTTGCTGAACGATTTCTTTCCAAACCTCATCAACAGTTTTTCTGCTTAAAGTTCGACTCAAATTCATATTTCCATGAACATTTGCAGTAGACGATGACGACGACGATGACGACGACGATGAAGAAGACGAAGAAGAAGAAGCATTGTGGATGACATGGTTCTGTTCTGTAGCGATGACACTCTTCACCAGCTCATCCAAATTCATGCTATTCAAGGGCTTTCCCGAATTCCCAAGATGGTTCTGGAACTCATCAAGGTAGACCGAGCCCATCCAATCCTACAACCACTGCAAGAATATCTGGCAGAAAAAACAAACACAGTTGTAGGAGAGAGAAACCCCGAAACCAACACTAGAACTACAGCTTCAAAAGAAGAGGAAGGAAATTAAAACTCAGATCAGCTCAATCCGGTGGCCGTCCCAGAACAGAATTAAGCCGATAGCATATGAACATAGAAAACCTAATTCAGTTAGCAAATTCTGCAAAGAACAAACAGGAAAAGGGCAAACTGCCCAAACTCTCGATGATTCCGACAACAACAGACCATAATCCTAAGAAACGAAAATGAGTCAGATCCGATGAAACAAACAAAATCGGGATTGAAGAACCACGATTCAAAAAGAAAGGATCAAAGGATCAATAGAATGGGAGAACCAGTTACAGTTAGGGATCGGTCTCTGTGAGCGGATTTGTTGGCGGCAAATTCGGATTTCTCAGAGGCAGAAAAGGAAGAGAGAGAGTGAGAGAGAGGAAGGGCAATTTCAGTTTTCTTAGTGGATGAGTTCGCAGTTTTTTTTTTTTTTTTTTGGGTGAAAGATGAGTTCGTAGTTGGGATCTCGTCTCCCATGAAAAGAGTATGAAATTTCGCTCTGACTGTTATGAAATCATCAGAAACACTGAACCACACTTCAACTCTCCTTCTCAATATTTATACGTTCGCTCCAGCTCTTTTGGCGCTTTTGTAGCTTTGCGGCTGAGAAATCCAAATCAAATACCTCACAATCTCGACCGTTCGATCCAGATCTCTTCCACCTTAATGATATAAAAGCGCTATATCAAAGGTTTTCTCCAAGTATATCATATAAGGGTGTTATTCCCAAGTCAGTTCTTATATAATTATTGTTTATCATATCTTACTTGATTTTACTACACATTCATCTCAACATTCTCATTTTAATTATACGAAGTTCTTTTCTGTATATTTCAAATCCTCTGTCTAGCTGCCGCCTTGCATTGAGGAGATCTAACGGTGGATATCATCGGGTATGTGTCCCGATGCAGCCCTAGTCGTTGGATCCCCTCACTGCTAAGCGGCAGCCAGACAGAGGATTTGAAATATACAAAAAAAAAAAAAAAAACCTTAGTATAGCTAAAATGATGATGTTGAGATGGATGTGTGGCAAAACTAAGAAAGATCCGATAAGCAAAGATCATATAAAAGCTGACTTGGGAGTAGCACCTGATACATGATAAGCTTCGAGCAAACTGTTTGAGATGGTATGGTCATGTTCAATGGAAGTCAATAGATGCTCTAGTATAGAAAAGTAATTTGATTCAGATCAAAAGATCTAAAAGAGCTAGGAGCAGACCAAAGGTGACTCTCGAGAAGGTAGTGAGGCAAGATATGCATAGCTTATGCTTTGTTTCAAGTATGACATCGAACAAAACTGATCTAAGGGCAAGAATATATGCAGCCAACCCATTTAGTTGGGGATAAAACTTTGTTGTCGTTGTATACAATCATATTGTGTTATCGTTATAAGATTTTTCTCGTTAGGTTTAAAAATTTTCATTTTCTTTCATTTTAATTTCCTTTGCAACCAAAGAAAGCCTTATTGACACTTTCTAAGCTGTTAAATAGTTTTGACACTATATTTTTGTCATCTTTAATGCAATCTATGAAAAATCCATACCCTTGACTTAAAAAAATTTGGAAATAACACTAGGGATGATTAAAGAAGATGTCATGTTCTAAAAACACCTATAGAGTCGTCATCCAAACACTCCCTTACATAATTACCCAGCAGGAAAAGGAAGTACAATACACAATAGGGGTGTGTACTTCTATCTCTATCTCTCTATTCTTTGAAGTCTAGGCCTCCTTTCTATCTTTTCCAAGTGGCCGGGTACTAGTCCTTCTTGTACTCTTATTTCCCACTAACATATAAGATTCCAATAAACCTAACTCTCTAACATGTATTTACTCTTCTATGTATTTCCTTGTACTTTTTAACCTCTGCCTGCTGTAGTGTAGTGGTGATTTCCAATCAATGAGTTTGATGTAAATCCAAGGAGGTCGAGTAATCAACTCTCTTACTGGTTGTTGCACAGTGGTGGCTGCCAACTGATGAGTTTGATGCGAGTCCAAGGAGGTGGACTTCCTTCGGTTGGTATACCACCCATTTCTCCGGATGCACATCGTCTCCTCCCAGTGATTCTGGGAGGACGTGGCAACCTATCTCGGATGGCTGTCACGTGGCTCTCGATTGAATCCGAGACCCACGTTTGAGCCGACAACCCCTGTCGGCTGGGTGTCGACTCGAACGTAGATCTCGGATTTATTGAGAGCCATGTGGCGGCCATCCAAGGCAGGTTGCCACTGTCCTCCCAGAACCACTGGGAGGACAGGATGCGGATCCCACTTCTCCATCCCATGTGGACTCTTATTGGGTAGTATACCACCCACTTTCTCCATCCCCTCTTTCCTCTCCCTACACGTCTTGGGCCCCACTAGGAGCCTAATCCTCCTTGGCCCCTAAATAAAACACCCACCTTCATTGGCGCCTCCAGGGTCCAGAGTGCCACCCCAACTATATTTTTTATTTTTTGAGATACGAGATTATACACCAAATGATACAAGGCTCATTTTCTCTTGTTAACATTAACAAACTGGGATTGAAGTTGATGCTGACTCCCACTTTAATTTTAGGGTTCAGATTGTTCCATGCAATAGATGATTTGTGATTAAAGAGGGATTAATACTAACAAATTTGGATTTGATGCGGTGATGATTGTCTATGCCTCAATGGAAAACGATTTGTGAATCTGTAATTACATATAAATGAATTGACAATAGTTATATGAATATAAGCTTCAGAACAGAATTTGAATTTGACTCAGAGCTCACAACCTGAATTCGTCCATTATGCTCATTCAGTCATTCATTCATGTTTGATTTCTATATATCAGCAAGTAGTGAGAAGAGGCATCATCTCATTTTCTCTCTCCTCCGCAGTCCCTGTCCGGCAAACTGAAACCAAACGGATTGCGGAGGAAATTGCAAACAAGTCTGGTGAATAGTGATAAGCTCACATGAAGGATTAAGGAATGGAAAGAAGATCTGAGTTCAAAAACATTAAGTAATAAGTGAGACCCTTCTTTGTGTAATCTTATACTGTTCCATAAACAGAGCCAAGTGGTAGTGATGCCCATATCATCCCAAACAGCCCACAAAGTTTCAGATTTGGCCAGTCCATAAACAAACAAACAAATGGATCATAGGTTTTGTTTGGTTGCAAGGGGAATAGAAGGGAAGGAAAATGAAAAATTTTTAACTTTAAATGAAAACTTCTATAATAATTACAACATATGCTATCACATTACTATATAATTATTTTTAAATTATTTCACATTTAGTTATTAACTTACACTTCACTTTGCATTCAAATCCCTTCCATTTAAAAAGTAAAATAAATTTTACATCTTATAAGTATCATTACTAAATATGTTAAGAAATTTAAATAATTTATATAATAATATTGTATTACAACTATAAAAGTCTCCTTTTAAAGTTTAAAAATTCTCTTCCCTTCCCTTCTCCTTACAACCAAACTGAGCCATAGGGATCTGTCCAGTCCAAGGAATAAAGATGGAATAATGAGGAAATTATTTTTCCAAGTAAATTACACTTGGGTACCTAACATTCAGAGAAATTACCCATAGGGTTCTCTTACCCATAGGGTATCTCAAGTTTGAAATATCATGTTTAGGTACCTTCTTTTTATATCTTCAAATATTCCCATGCCACCATCCAATCTCTGATCTCTCTTCCCCACCATCACATCCTCCTCTGACGATGCTACTGCTGCCACCACCAGTGATTTGACAATTTTCTCTATATCACTTGGCTCTGGAAGCTCCTTGATCTCTTATGGTGTAATAAAAAATCATGCAATGGGGAACTTCTGTTACAGATCCAGGCACACCATATCTGGTCTCATATATCCACATTATTAGTAAATCAAGGAAAAAATTCAAATTTTCACAAATTACAAAAGGGAAAAGGTTTCCTGAACTGGGCTGAGATGGAATCTCCCATGCCACCCATTCATCTTTTTGGCCGTTTGATCTGCCTCCATACATCCACCTCTGATAGCAACCCTCTCTCTGCACTTTACTTCCCCTGCCCGCCACTGCAACCGCACCCCTCTTCTGATTTGTGAGGGTATGAACAAGAAAGGAACTGGTGAGAGGAACATTAAAACTTCATAATCGGCTCCCAAGGTTATCGGAGAGTGAAAGTAGTGATCACTCATCAACTATTGAAGCTTCTAAGATTGATTGGCCGTTTTCCAAGGGGATCGAGGTGCCTGCCTAGCCAACCAATGCGCCTATTTGCCAAGACGCGTGGACACCTAGGAGACGCCTTGACAACCATGCATGTTATGTGAGGTTAGCCAAAACTTGAAGATGAACCTCTGCTAAATTATGGAATACAGCACAAGCAATAGGATACCAAATTGAATTATGAAATTACCTCATCCTCATGATGTTGGGACACTGAAAAACTGCCCATAAAGAATCGGCAAGACTTGCATTGTGCCATACTTCATATCAACAGAACTCTGCATCATGATTCGTACCAAAACCCTAGGCTATTGGTAGCCCAAATGGGCTTAACACCTGAAAAATAGGAGAACAGGGTAACCAGGTATTATGGTACCTTAAACGCTTAGGAAAATAACATAAGTGAACCATGCACCACTGCAGTTTAAGTCGATCAATTTCAGTACCAAATCAAAGCTCTCCTGAAACTAGCGTGGAATTCCAAGCAACAATACTGTCACCTTACATAATGTGAATCTCTATAATTCTAGGATATTACCAGTAAATGTCAAAGCTTTGGGATATTCAGCATCATCCCGTCTCCTACACAAGTTGTGCAACAAATTTTCCCAAAAACCAGTGTGCTATTATGAGTAATAAATAATAACTGAAAATAAAACAACATCCTTGTGAGAGAAGCCTGGTTATTTCCCCAGAAAACATGCTAAGGAATCAATCAGCATTAAAGATTTTCAATGCAAAACTCCGCAAATTGCAACAGTATATCGGCCCAAAAGAGCTTCATAATTTTCCTTTATTTTCTTTTTCCTTGAAACCGCAGGTCAAGGAGTCCATAAAGTGATTTACTGTCAGTGAATCTTAGTAGGGAAGAAGGGTGAGGAGAGATACCACAAATGCCAATTACCTTCTAGTTCCTTCTCAGTTAACTGATCCACCAAACTGCTAGTACAAGTAGAAGTAGAACTAGGGTTCCAATGTACTCTCATATTCCTAGAAGCATGTAAGAGTGTAGCAGTAAGAACAAGAAGGCAGAACCTCACAACTTCCATTTTCTTTAAACAGCACCATTAAATAGATTCCATATTGCTTCAAATATATGGATCAGATCAGGTAACTCAGTACAGTCAACTTTGTATCAGCAGACAGCCCAATACTGACTTGAGATACTGATCCCCTACAGAGATCAGCTGATCAGGTCTGCAACCAGCTGTTTCCCCAAAACACAGGCAGGGTCAGTTGAGATTGGCTGAGCGAACTTGAATCTCCACTCCATTTCTACCTAAGTGAAGAGATTCATCTCAAATCCAAGAGATTATTTTCATTTAAAATATAAATGAAACAAATCATCAACAGCACCATAAATCTTGATGGGTGTCAATCCTCAAGAAACCATCAGTTAAATGCCAATACAGGTTCACTGCATTCAAAAAGAAAAAAAAAGGTTTGGAGTCCACACCAACAAGAAAAAATTTAATCCATGAACAAGAACTAAAACTACGGTTCCTCATACATAACCCTCACACAGCCAAGGATTTTAGTATCATACAGTATCGGTATCGGCAAGGGTCTATACCATATAGGCAGATATGGTACATTAATTAAAAATTGTATTGTACCATATCAGTTGGTACCATAGTTGTCAAGGCGCCAAGGCGAACCCAAGCATTGGAGGTTTGACGGGGCGCCTAGGTGCCAAGGCACCGGCCTAGGCAACCAAGGCGCCCAATTTTCCAAGGCGTCACAAGGGCGCCAGGGAGCCTAGGCGACGCCTTGACAACTATGGTCGGCACAACCGATACAAATCAATACAATCGTGAACTCATTTTTTTTATAGCAATTTCAGCCCACCTACTCTTTTCTCCCTCTAGACTAACTTGACCATTAAGATTCAAAATCTTTCAAACCATATGTTTGTAACCCTTCCCTTACAAGAAGACATTTTTTGCATTCAATTTCTACAAATTTGATTTTGTCTTGTTTTCAATACTTGCCTTAAAACCTACATAAAAACACAATCGGTGCAGGAAGAAGGCGGCGAAGCAGCAGCTGCGGCCACAGCCTCAGCCACTGGAGTAGAATTTATGATCGACTTGTCGCCCTCGGATTCTTCATAACCTTGGCCATAATGATAGTTCTCGCCCCTCAATTTCTCAGAGAAGAAGACATACCAATTGACTTTCCGCCAGTTAGACATTGGTCGCCGGTTGGATGCATGTAAGTGACCGCCACGTCTACAAATAAATCTATAGACCCTAGCTAAAACTTACTGATATAGAATATATTTTTTTAATGCAGGAAATTGTCGAAGTATGTCATATAATGTAGTATACATGCATAAAGCAATGATGTACAATATATAATAAAACTACACATTCAAGAGTCAACACGTGTCTGTGTGTGTGTGTGTATATACCTCTCAAGGTGTCAAAAACTTCAGAACCTATTTTTCTTACCCCAAGTCAATCTTGCATGATTGAGTAAATGGAATATTCTTAAGGATAAAATATTGATTTCACAAAAATGCTGAAAGAGTGTGAGACAATATAAAAGCTTCCCTTGATCGCATGTCAATGGGGTTAAAAATGTAAAACCGAGCACAATGTTCCCACTAATAGGGCCATGATCGTGACTGGTTGGTTTCATGAGCCTCCACGTAATTTCTGCCTCCTAGCAATAATGGTGAAGTTGTAGCGGGCTTGCTTGATCAAGAACACTAAGACGATTTTTACAACTTTGTCATTTTTTTTTCCTAAGATAAGGTTAACAACGATCTTCTCCACAGGCTCGAGTCTTTCGTGCTTCATCATCAGCATAGTCGTGTGGCTTGCTCTTGGGAGCCAACATTCACCTGCCTCCCCACTTCCAGATTAACTTAGAGACTGTCAACATAGGTAAAGAGAGAAGACTGTCAACGAGCTTGGTTGGGAAGTGTACAGGCAGGATGGAGAACTTAAAAGAAACCCCAGACGTTGCAATCTGTTAGGGATTTCAAGGCAGTAATAAACATTTCAACATTGCCACAGCAGTTAACGACGCAAACGATGAGAGGCCCAAATGACTTAATTTCCAGAGTCACAGAGAGTGGCATTGTGGAGGAAATGGTGAAAGAAGCGATCTTCCACAGTCGGTACATTGAATGAACGGAGGGCCTGCAACAGTTTGGGGTCAAGCATTGAACGACCCCACCCTCAAATTAAATCGGTCACTTCTGCCATCTATGTCCATGAAGAGTGGAATTGTCAGGCCATTCAGAGGAACATGACCTACTCAGCCATCATTGTGGACAGTGATATGATAAGCCACAACTCAGTTGTTTCGCCGTTGCTGAGACCTGACCATCCTTATGGCCAATGTTTGACTGGTGGGATCGCTAAGCAACCACAAGAGGTGTTTCATTAGGATTCAGCCAAAAAGGCTGCTCTCGCGTGAAGGGATTGAGCAAGGGAATGAGATATGAGAGACACACCGAGATAAGGATCGATGAGAGTGTGTGTGTGTGTGTGTGTGTGTGTGTGTGTGAGAGAGAGAGAGAGAGAGAGAGAGAGAGAGAGAGATTGAATGGTAAGAGAGATTCACAAGGAGAAAACGCGAGAGAGAAAGAGAATGCTAAGGGCAGGGAGCATGAGAGGAGAAAAGATTGCAATACTGTGGCTAGCCCTTAGTTCACGAGTGGAGATGTGACGGAGAATGGAGATCCGTAGATGGGACCTTACTTTTTCCTAAAAGAACAATGCCTGATTTTACATTGCTACCCCTCTAGATGAGCATAGTTCATTTAATGATACTGGTTTCAAATTAGTTTGAAATTTCTTTTTTACCCTTGGAGCTGAGCAGTCTTGAGAATAAGAAAAAGGGTGTCAAATTCCAAATGCACATATAGAGGTGTCATTTACACACTCCCTATATATTGAGACTTGGATCTAGTCTCGGAGCAAATCCGGACATGTACTTCTAAATTAATTCAATTGCCTTTAGGGCCAATTTTAGAAATTAAAGTGCTTGTACAATGCATAAATAAAGTTTACATAAACATTAATATGAGATGAACAGTAAAATGGACAGATTAACAGAATGACAAAAGACATTCAAGCAGTCCAAATTGTTGCAAGCTCTCTTGCTTCTTCACATTTTGAAAACCAGAAATTAGGAGAAGGGGGAGAAATAAGAGGAAAAAGGGAAGGGAGAAGAGAAACCTAGAATGTATTGCTTACTCTAGCTAGACACAAAAGAAAGGGATTTGTTACTTAAACCTAAATTACAAGGAGAAGAGTGGGGAAGATTATCTGTCTTGTGAACTCCACCGATGGAATTTTCAAAAACTTGAAGGAGAAGAGGAAAACCCCAAGAAAGACACAATAGGTGAGAATCCAACCTTCTTTCCTCTTGATGTCATTATTTTCGTTTGCATGTTATGATCCCTTACATAAAAGAAAATTTCAGTCCTTGGGTTTCCTCTAATGGCATGACCCAAATAGGAGAAGATAATGCAATTTTTAACCTAGAAATTAAGATGGAACATTGAAAAGAAAAGAGGGGAGATGACTTGGACCAAGGATTTAAAGGGGAACTCAAAGATTTATTTATGTGAAAGGGTTTTTGGAGGTTGAAGATGGGAGAAGGGGGGTTTCCCTTCAACCAAAATGATCAGACTAATGAACCAAACCCGTACTTGGGATGAACCCATTCTTTGTTTGAACCATTTTGAACTGGCAGATTGACCTCTCCTCAGTCCAAACTCCAAAACTCTCTTAGTATAGCTCAGAATAGGTCAATTCCGGTGGCATTTGAAAGAAACTCAAATATCTACAACTTTGGTAGAAATAGAATTCTTTTATTTAGGGTTCCATCATGGTAAAAAATTGGGTTGAAGTGGGAACAACGTTATGAATCCAGGGACCCTTGTTTGTGTTATTTTTCTAAGCAGCCCTCACTAAACTGTACATAACTTCTTTGTAAGCCCGAATGATCCGATTCCGATTCTAAATGAAAGCTAACTCAAAGGGCTAAAATATTCATGTTTTGAGCCAGAACCGAATCTGAACAGAAGACCCTTGAAAATATCATACAAGAAACTAGAATTTCAGAAAAATAGAAACTGGGCAGATCTGATTAAACTGCGTGTAACTTTCTCTCATGAAATCCAATAGACTAGATTCCAGTGCCAAAAACATGTTACCATGAGGGGCTTAAACAGTCTTGTTTTGGCCTAAATCTGATTCCAAACGTAAGATCCTCAAAATTACAATTAAAGATAGTAGAAGTGCAGAAAACAGACGCCGAACAGTCCTGACAAAAAAATATATAACTCCTATAAGGGTCCAAATGACCTGATTCCAGTTCGAAGATATAGTTAACTTGATAGGCTAAAGGTCTCATGTTTTGATCCTGAACCGATTCTGACCATAAGGCCCTCGATCATATCCTTAAAGACATTAGTGATGCAGAATTCATTTTGCCATTCATAAATGCATATATCTAGGTGCTGTATTTTAAACAAGGTGTAAGGTACTAATATTAAAATAAGTGTTGATATAAGGTTAAGGAAAATTTAAATGTGCAAGTGTCTATAAGTAATTAAGTGATTAAATTATATCCAAGTACAATATAGTTTATTGTTTTAATTTGATATGATAGGTGACTGAGTTGAGGTACCAATCATTGTTTTGAATGTAGAGACAAGGTAACCGACAAGTGAGAGAAATATACGACTACTTTGAATTTATTCTTTGTCATTGTGATGTTTGAATGGTGTGATTTGATGTATAAGGTTACTATGATGCATGTTGTCGTATCTTAAATGTTGAAGTGTGCAAATGTGGTGCATGTGTACTATGTAAATGTGAGTAGATTGTCTAATGCTGATATGAATTGATGTATTTTGGGAACCGCTATGTTTGAGTATGGAACTATGGTTGTATCTCTATATGCCATGATATGTAATATTTTAAAAGAATGTAATGACTTTTCAGCTGTGTTCAGAAACTCGATGAGATCTCAGTTTCTCCAAAATCTCGACTGGGTCAAGACAAGTCTCAACTGGTTTCCACTAGTTTCGACCGAAATTGGTTCATTTCTTATACTCGGTTAAAATTTCGACCGAGACTTGTTATTTTGTTGTTTTGCTCTCCTTTGCTCTCTTTCTCCAAAATTTTCAAAAACTTCCATTCTCTTGGATTTTTTGACAAATCTTCCCACGAGATTGTCGGAGGAGCTTAGTACGAGAGCGGAGAACGTCCATTCATTGTCAGTTTCACTCTTTAAGGCAAGAATTTCTTCAAAATTAATTTTTTTACTTAGACACTATCATTACATGGTGTGTTCATATTTTTTTTATGTGAAACATATGAGCCCGATTTACAAGCTCACGGTTTCGAAATTTTTCGTTATATATATATTTATTATTTTGATTTTCTGGTTAAAAAAACTATTTTTCAGCATTAAATAATTGAAATATTTATATGATAAATATTTATAAGATGATATTCAAAATATTATATGTTGAACACCATTGGCCGATCTACGCAGTCACAGTTTCAGCCTTCAGAAGAAGATAACTATATTGACTTTGTGCTTGAGGTTGATAGCCTGTTTTCCGGCATTAGTTGAATGTCTATTGAGGATCATGCCAGTGGCCATGGCATTGGACAGTTGAGTGCCCCATCTTTTCCCACTCTCAGATTTGGGGCATTTGACACGTACCGAGTCGGAGTACAGTTCATGTGGTAGTGGTGGCTACTGCATCGTTCCCAGCATATGGTTCTTCCATAGATACTCATACATAGACTGGATCCAACTTTGTGTACACCCTCTTCTCTTTCCCAATTGGCTAGACATTCACACCGCAACTGCCTCAGCCAAAGACACATTTTGGTCACATGGGATCAGTGTCTGGATCTTCACGCTATGGTTATAGTTCAAGGTATAGTTCATAGTTTGGCGAAATGTACCCAAAGATAGGTGTCCTTACAGACGTTGAAGATTCCATATTCAGGAGACATGTGGACGACTACGAGCGCTTCTTTTGCTCTAGGATGTCGTGGACAGACTTTGTCACTCAGTTCAAGGCAAATTGGCATCGCCAAATTTATGAGTTAGATCCTCCACGACACTCTTTGTGGAATTATAAATTAGATGGAGTGTAAGGAGATGAGACTTTGAAGTTAGGGCTGGGGGAATCATTGTATTTGAGTATTTGAGACTTTGACTCTGAGTATTTGGTTATTTGAGTATTTGTATGTCATTGTAATTTGTATGGAATTATGAATTATGAATCTATGATTTTCCCACAATGTGTGATTAGTTTTACAATTTAAGGCTCTGGAGTATCAAGCTTTAAAATGATCATTTAAGGCTCGAAACACCAATTTCAAGCCTTACCAGCTTTTTTGCATGTTCTCGACAGAGTTCTCGAAAATCTCAGTCTGGCCAGAGGTCAAGACGACCTTGAGACTCGAGATTTCAATCTATGATTTGATATGTAGCTATTCTATGAATGAAAATTCTATGTTAAGTTCTATAGGATGACATGCTTTAATGATTTTCAAATGTTATGTTAATAAGAAGGATTAAGTGGAAAGCGGAATTGTCAAACAATGAATGTTCAAGAAAAGAAAAAGAAGGGGGGCCAAGTAATGAAAGGAACATGATATGATAAATGATAAGTACAGATTTGATAAGAAATGAAACTGATAAAAACCCGGTGGCTGCTACCCCTTCTCCAGTAGAGCGTAATGTATTGGATGGAGTGTTTCTTCCGAAGTGCAGACTCTAGGAATCCAAACCCCACGGTCCTAGTCCTGGGGGCCAAAAAGAAATGATGTGACGAATTGTGCAACTTGGTCATCGTACATGGTGTGGCTCCAGACTTTATAGTGCTAGCAACAGTCAACTGAAAGACCCATCTTAAATAAAAAACGATTTGAATGTTTAACTTTGTAATTGTCATTTATTTAGTCTTAAGATTCTTCATGAATGTTATAGTTGTTTTAATGTATCTTGATTATGAGCATGATTGTTGCTATGTGTTAACAAATATTAATGTAAAGGAATGGGCCTGATCAGCAAGGCTCATTCTCATTCTCGGCCTAACAGATGGGCTCACTATTCACGAATTACCCTTCACGATTTACTGTTCAAGGTACTGTTCACCTTACGATAGAGTTATTCTTTAATACATTCTATCCTCTTCTATTGTAGCTGAGACTCCACCTTATCTAGTGGAGTTCCCTTCTTCTAATTAGAATAGGACTGCTTCTCTCTATCCTTTCAGTCATGAGAGTCCTTATCATTTGACATGTGAAACTCCTATTTACTTTGAAATGAAGACTCCTTATCTTGTGGAGTCCTAGACCTATTACTTTACCCCTTTTATTTTATCTATAAATAGTGACTGTTAAGAGGAGAGAAATACACATCGATTCTCTCCATCTTCTCTTATTTTCTATTTTGTTACACTATGTATTGTTATATATTAGAGTTAGTTGTGTTTTCCTCATTGAGCTAGTGAGCTCACCCTTTCATTCTTAAAATGTTCTACAAACACGGTTCGCAATCTCGGATCTCAAGGGTGTCTCGACCCTTGAGAAAACCGAGATTACCGAGATCTCGGTCGAGGTCGAGGTCGATCTCGACCGAGATCTCGGCGAGAGCCTGCCGAAACTCCCAAAGGGTAAAAATGGGAGTTTCGACAGGTTTTTTTTTGGTTTAAGTCATTTTTTTATGTTCTAAGTTTATTTTAGAGCTATTTTAAGGCTATATATTGCAGGAAAATACTTATTTAACATTTATAAACACATTTGAAGCATAAAAAGTAATCACATTATCGAAAAATCATACATTCATAAATCATAAATCCCACAAAATGACATAATTTACAAGTACTCATTATATGAAAGACTTAAATAGTAAAAATGAAATAATACATTCCCATCAGTCCATCCCAATGTCTAATCATATGTAGAGTGGCATGCAGGTTCTATCTGATCAGATTGACTTTGCTGAAAAAAATATATCTCGGTCTGATAAACAAAGTCCTACCACGACATCCTTCGGCTATAGAAGGTCTAGTAGTCTTCCACATATTTCTCATACACATGATCCAGGAAGTTTCTAAAGATACCCAACCTTGGATACAATTCACTATAATGTGGAGTAAAGTGAGCATATATTGGCTGGTGTGGGGGCATGGTTCTTTGCAAATTTGGGACTGAAAAGAGACTATCCACAAATTTTGAGCCAGTCTGTGATGTAACATTACTAGTATCAATGGAATAATCATATGCACTTCCTATCATGCGGTCATCACCACCGGAATAAGAACCATACGCTGAAGTGGTGCCAAATCCATGAGCACTCCACTGCCCCTGCTCCTGTCCACTACTACCCTCAATGCTCAATCCTCCAAAACTTGTGGACGTGCTATCAATTACAACATCAGGCATAATATCAGGATCAGGAACGATGTCAAAGAAACGATCTTCTTCTTCTTCTTCCACTAGTTGCAAAGGGTGTTCCAGTTGACGAGACTTACGTGTATACCCAGTCGTAGGCAGTGATGAAGATGTGTGTCCACCACGATCTAGATCCTGTGTAATGTGTGTATATTGACTCTCACCGGTCCATCTAATAATTGGTACAGTCGGTCTAGGATCACCACCACCACCACCCTCATCACCACCACTACTACCATCGTCACCACTACTATCAGAAGTTGACCAGCCACTTTAATCCATTGTATCATCATCGCCTTCTGAGTCACTACAAGTACCAGCTAGGGGTCAAACGGTTTAAGCGACTGTGCGTGTACACAACCCTCATCCGAGGACATAAACCGCTCGAGATTTGAACCCATCGGAGCAGACAGTGGGGTCGAGCATCCAACTAGGCTCATCCATCACTGGAACTTCTCTGTCTCTCACCCATTCCACATAGGGATCCTCTTCATCTGAAGATAGTTGGAAGACGTCGGCTAGCTCGATCAGCTCTTGTTCATTTCTTTGTTCAAATTTCAAGCACTGTACCCTCAGTCTCATGTTGTAATGGGCGTAAACCAAGTCATTTAGCCATTGAGAGCCCAATTTATTCCACCTCTTTGAATGGATAAGGGAGAAAGTACTCCAATTTCGCTTACCCAGATGCGGAACATGTCTGAGATAGGACTTTGATTGCTATTCTCCTCAACTCAGTTGCATGCTTGCCATACAACAACCACCACTCAGCTGCACAAGATGAAGAACACATTTTAATACACATATTAAATAAGATATGTTACTTGAAAATTTTAATTTTCATAATTCCATACCAGGATCAGTCTTAACACGTCCAATCACTCCCAAGTCCATTTTTGAACGTTTTCATCTACACCCATTTCAAAATTTATAACCATTAGCCATTGTAATATATGAAAATTCAAATAATTCACCACTTAAACCATACAACTCACCTCCAGATTGACCAGTGCTTGTACAGTATAATCTGGCACCAATTTTGCCACAACATCATTTACCGCACCGATAAGGTCAGAATTGAGCCCAAGCACATGTGAATATTGATACTTGGGGTTCAAATAGTATGCTGCAAAATATGAGTCGCCAGATTAAAATAGAGTACTAACTATTAAGTGGAACTAAATTAAAGACATTATTAAATATACTCACCAACCTTATGCAATGGGTGCATCAGCTGACTCTCCCATCGATCTTTGATAATCTTCACAAAATGTTTGTTTCCACATGGAAGCACAGTTTTTATACGGTCCTTCAACATATCCCATTGCAGCATATAAATGCGGCATGGTGGGCTGGAATGTTGTATCCACTAATCTCAGCACCTTCACCACTGGCTCCAGAATTTTGACTACATCCTTTAGTGTTCTCCAAAATTCCTCTGAAGTTATAGTAGTCTGTGCTTGAACCCTAGCAGGAGAGCTGGATTCCCTCCACCCAAACCAGTCCTCAGATGCAAACATCGATCTGAGGCCTACCAGCTTTGCCTGAAAACTATTTAGTGCTATGTAATTGGTAGTAAATCTAGTAATGTCGGGTCTTACCAAATCCCCTCCACATCTCTCCCTCAGCAAGTTCAAAGAATAGCCATGGTTGTATACAAATGTTGTCACCTGATGTGCTTGTTCAACCACTTGCTTTACTTTTTTGATCTTGCCCATGTCCTTCAACATCAAGTCAATGCAATGGGTAGCACATGGAGTCCAAAAAAGATTATAATTAGCCATCATCATCTCTCCTGCCTTCTTGTAGTTGCTGCCATTGTCTGTCACAATTTGCACCACATTTGTAGCACCAACTTCATCCACCATTGTCTGTAGCAATCCATAGATGTAATTAACATCTTTTGTGCATGCAGATGCATCCACAGACTTCAAGAATGATGTCTTCCCATCACTGTAGACCATGAAGTTGATGATGGATTTTCTAGTGGGACTAGTCCAACCATCACACATTATAGTGACCCCTTATGCACCCCAATTATTCTTTAACCCTTTTATCCATACTTCTAATTCTTTTTTAATTCTTGGGAGATAGATATTCATCACTTCATATGGAGTGGAGGCTTTAACACCAGGACCAGCCTAAGCAACTGCATAAAAAAAAGGTTGATAGTATGGGCCACCACTGGCATTTGCTAGGATACTATTATAGATGGACCACCTAGCAAAGGCATCCCCAATAAATTCTTTTGTACCCTTCCAGTTCCACATACTCTTCAATCTCTTCTGTTTGGCGCCAGTCTTTCTAAAAACTGTTGGATCCTGCTGTAGAATCTCAACATAATCCTCATCCCTAGCAGTAGGTGGTGGTGCTTGGGGTTGTGCTCTAGTACTTTTTTATCTTCAAAACATAGAAGCCAACCCTCCCTTACTCCGTGTTTGTGGTTTTTCGGACTGCTGAAATGATCTACTACCACCTGCCCCTAAGGCTCTTGCCTCAACCTTTCCATTTCCATCTCATGGCTGACTTTACTAGCCATTGTTGCCCGTCTCAGATCTCTGGCCTCTTCCTCAGTCAAACCCCTGGTATCTAGACCATCATCATCTGAACTATCATCATCCAAACCACGCATTGTGCCTTGGATTGCTTCCCCAAATTGTGTACTTTTTTCTTTCTCTGCCCTTCTCTACTGGCCTCCCTTCATCTGTGCAGCTATGGCCCTGGTAATCTCCACAGGAACTATAGCACACTTTGCCACGTCTATAGAAGTCTCACTCAAGTGTTGCTTAAATCTGGTAATCCCACCAAACATAAACTTCTTCCCACAGAATTTGCATTGAGTCTTCTTTCTATCACAGTCAATGGCGGTGCAATACTGCCAAGCCATGTCAGTACGACCAGCATCACCACCTCCCTCACGAGAACCGAAACAGCCATAATATTTAGAACAAGACACTGTTACATAAGATGACAAATAGAGAAATTTAAATCAATAGATTTGCATTAATAAAACTTAAAATTGAAGAACATAAAAGCATCAAATATGCGAATACAACTCAAAACACATTGAAATTACTTTTCAAAATTTTAAAACTATGTTATAAGAAAACATAATATTTTTCCTAATTTTCCATAATTATTTATATATTATTAATAATTTTGGATATTAAATAAAAATAATTTATTTTTCAAAAAATATAATCCGACAACATGAAACCGTAGATTGGCCAATGAAAGTAAACCAATTAATATTTAAGAAATGTATTTTTTATTTTTTTAAATAAAAAATAAAATATATATATATATATATATATATACAGAAAAAAAAAAAATGAAACCGTGGCCGCGTAGATCGACCAACGGTGTTCATCATATAATATTTTCAACACCATCTAATTAATATTTATCATTTTTTTTAATTTTTAATTACTGAAAAATACATTTTTTTTAACAAAAAATCAAAATAAAAAAATATATATGCAAGAAAATAATTTCGAAAGGATGAGGTTGTAGATCGGCCTAATGATTCTCACATATATAAATTTCATGATGAACCAACATGTATTGAACATATTCATGTAAAAAAGTAAGTTTTAGGAAAAAAAATCATACCTCAAACCTTAGATTTGCAAAGAATAGGTCAAAATGAACCTCCAACAGCACTTTGATGGAGAGATTTGCAAAGAACAGAAGTTTTCAAACCTTAGATGCAAGGTTGGAGAAAAAGGAATGGAGGAGAAGAAGAAAACAGAATCAAACTTAGAGAAAAAATGAGTCTCGGTCGAGATCTCGACTGAGACTCCTGTTTATTACTTAAACCAGTTCGAAACTGGTCGAGATCCAGTCGAGAACTGGTCTAGACTGGTCGAAACCCAGTTTCGAACCAGTTTCTCGTCTCGACCCTTTCGTGACTACCGAGAAGGGTCTCGGGTCGAGACCCTTCTCGATCGAGTTTTAAAACTATGTCTACAAATGAAGTACCAGACCATGACCATGGCCCACACAACTGTGCAGAGTGCAAATATGGGGACCGGGGTCGAGATCCTGTTCCAAGGACTGATGATCGAGCATTTGTGAAGGCCTTTGCTGAGTCTGCATATTTTTTTGCTATAGTCTTATGATGTATTTTGTCCAAGCCATTTGTGCCTTGTTTCTTTTATGTGTAGTCAATCTAGTGCCACCAGTTTGTCAAAGTACCTTGGCTACGTTATTATGTTATGTTAAATGTCTTCCGCTGTTATATGAATTGCTTGTTTAGATGCTTTATAAGTTCTTGCAAGTGGGCGACCTGCCTTATTGTGAGTAGTCCTGGCAGCGTAATTAGAATTTAGTTTTGGTTGACATCCATGATCCGAAGGCTAGGATTAGGGGCATTACAGTTTGGTGTGTGTATATATACTGAATTCTTATATCAGTTTGAATTATTAATATGATATTGATGTTAATCCATTTTCTGAGTTCTTATCCATATCTTATAATCCACACTGGAGTTCCTGATGACATAATATTTAGATTCCAGAAACCATATCCTACACTGTATGGTTTGTTTTGGCTTACTGTATTTGGGTTGATGAGGAGATTAGCTGTTACGCCAAATCAATCAGAAGGGGAACATTTAACCCATAGGCTCAGGATTATCACCATTGATTCTTTTTTGCATTGTTGGTGAATATTAGAAGGCAATGGCAACAGCTTCAAATGTTAAAGTAGATGCATTTGTAGACATCAAAAGCTTGAAGAAGTGAAGAAGGGTAACAAGACAAGTAGTTACTTCGACAAGGCTGGGTGGAAGTGGAACAACATTAAAACCCAGCTAGAGGCACGAGCAGGGCGCCCCTTAAATTATACAACTCAGAAATAAAATGAACAAATTGAGGAATGATTATGGAAGTTTCAAAAAAGTATATTTTGGATCAACAAGGAAAGCAAAATATGATTGAGACTGTATTACAGGTTTTAATGGATTATTTTGAAACCAAAACAGGGGGCTCTTGAGACAATGTGTGCATGTGTGAGTGTGCTTATGTATGTATGTTCATATGTCGGTCAAGGACTTTCGTCCACCAGTTGCTGGTAAGAATTTTGCAGAAAGGGCAATTAAGTAAGAAGGTCCTCAAAAACGATATCTATGATCAATAGCTGGAAAGCATTGAGCATGTTCATATGTCGGTCAAGGACTTTCGTCCACCAGTTGCTGGTAAGAATTTTGCAGAAAGGGCAATTAAGTAAGAAGGTCCTCAAAAACGATATCTATGATCAATAGCTGGAAAGCATTGAGCATTATTCCAATGGTTGTCATAGTGCCAAGGCAAACCATGGCAGTGGCCAGCAGCCTTGATGCCTAGGCAACACATGGGCAAGACCAAAGTGGTGCGTAACATATGTTATACCCAATCGATATTTATCATATGTAGGATTAAAAGGTCAAAATACAGAACATGACGTGGGTGAAATGAGATTATGTAAGCACAAGAGAGTAGAAACAATCGAAATTTAAAAGATGTTGATGGAAAGATCATCAAGTTTTTTTTTATCAAGGTGCCTTAGCACATAAGGCAACCGAGTCACCTTGGACCTCAACGGGTTCCTAGTCTCCTAGTTGCCATACTATCACCTCGACAACTATAAAGTGCATGCTTTTGCACCATTCAAGTCCTAGGCTCCTTGCCTGCTCGGTCACACCTAAATTCAATAGTGAATTGTAGACGGAAATTTTGAGGGTAGAAATAAAAAGAGGACCAAATATCGTAGTTAAAAATATAGTGACTAAATCTCACTAATAACCTAGAACTCCTGTCTCAAAGAATCCAAAAGGTTCATGATTGATCACAATTTCATACAATGCAACACAAAATACCAACAGAAAGAACAAATTACCTTCAACCAAAAAAAAACACGCGCTGAATAGAAAGACATATTTCTTTCACACATGCTTCGACATTTGCCTCAAACTAAGGATATCTAAAGATGTTTTTGAGAGAGAGAGAGAGCAAGTAAAACATAAAAATAAGGAAAATTTGGGACTTGATGAGCATGAAATAGATAGATATAATAGGTAAAACATTTTAAAGGCAAGTTGATGTCTATAAGAAAGTACTTTTGGAGATGTTCATACGAAGTTTACAAATTTAGGGGGCTGAAAAAGAATGTTGTCCAGATACTTGGAGTGCCGTTCAACAACGTTCGAGGATGAATGACTCTAAGCATGATTTTTTTGTGATTCAAGTCCAGGGGATCGATTCTGCAAAAGTAGAAACGCTTTTGGTAATGGGACGTAAGAAGTGATTTTGGGACCAAAAAAAAAACACAATTGTTTTTGGAATGTACACTTTATCAGAAACACTTATGGCACTTCTATAACAACCTGGTTTCAATTGCAAGGCACACTGTGCATTGCATTAAAAGTACTGTTCCACCAACAATACTAGCCACATGTCAAGTTAAACAATAGTATTTTTTTTTCTTTAAAATATTAATCTGCAATTACTTCATACATGTTATGTAAATAACAATGCACAACAAAATGAGAAGCCATATTGCCAAAACAGTTGTGGAACCGGAAACAACATAAAGTAGAGTGCGGCCATATTAAGGAGACCGCAAACATACCATTGAAACACATAACCAGGCACATTGAATGTGCGTGAACTCCGTCATCGTATTCATCCACCCAAATAAATGACCAAGGATGATCATCTTATGTAGGATATGTGTAGAACCATCTACCTTGGTTCTTTTTTATATAAGTCATTCTCAGAATCTTCCGACCATGTCCATATAAAATAGAAAGATGTGTGGGCATTCAGTCAATGATTCAATGAGTTAAAAATTATAATTATAATCAAATTTACTATCAACCAAGGTTTTTTTTTTTTTTTTTTTTTTTGTCAAACCAATGTGTTAATTAATCACACAAAATGGTTGCAAATCTATATTTGGGGACAGCTTTTTTACCCATGATGAAGAGAGAATCTCTACGTCATGGGATCTGAAGCCTTAGATGGAAGATTGGGTATAGTGTGGTGTGCAATTTTGATAATTCGTCTACAGGGGACAGGTCATTCATGATCATGGCGGTTGATTTCCTTCACCTAGGGTGAGGGAAAACTTTCTCCTATATTTTTTGTTGTGGAAAAAACGTAATAGTGGTGCATTTAGGCCAATAAGGAAAAAAAAATTATAAACTAGGTGCCAAACAGAGAAGGCCAAGCAAACAGTCCTGCATCATTTCGCTTGTCAGTCCTTCTCAAAAAGACAAGAATCTCTATCATATCCCAGTGCATCTGTTCCCATTCATCTTGCTAAGTGTCGTTTTGATTCCTTGCTGATTTTCCAATAATTCCTGGTACGATTTGTAAAGTTCAGGGTTGGTGATGTGGATAGTCCTGCCATTGTTAAGATATGGAAAAGAAAAGAAATTTTCGACCTTGATACCAATTGATGTAGTCCCAGATTATTATACCCCGATTTGGAACCACTATGGGTCCACCTTGGAAATATATAAGCTTAAACAATAGAGTGCGTGACTAAACTGTAAATATGCTGAAGTATAGGATCAATAAGGGAGGGAGAAAACATAATACGAACTTTATTGGGAGCAATTTATTAAGTGTGTGGTATTTCTGGAAACTAACCATATGATGGGATTTAACAGAACCAATTTTAGAGTGTAGGGGGGGTTTAGAGTGTAGGGGGGGGGGGCTTTTCAGTAATTTTAAATAGTGTCTTTTTCAATCTCCAACGATAAGGAAAGGAAATCCAGTGGTGGAACCAGGTTGCTTTTCGGGTGAGATATCCCACTAGATTTAAACCCCTTCAGCCTGAAAATCTAGGGCAAGGCTACAAATACACTGCTTTAGAAACCCAACTAAATAATCCACCAAACCATTAGTTAAATTTATATAAAAATAAAAAAAATAAAAAATTCTGTAACAGGACCTAGCAGAAGTTTTAGGTTTCAGAATTGAACTCCGATTTTATTCTCACAACAGGAAGAATTGTTAGGGATGAAGCTCTAGGAATCACTCCCCCAGAGCTGGGTTCCCTTCACCCAAAGTTTCAGACCAAACAGATTGGTCTTTAGGGAGATTGGCCAAGTCTTCTCAGTCTGGCATACTTGGCAGTTGCAAGAAAATAAATGAACAGCCACCAGATTAAGGAAAGGAGGAGTATAAAGGTGAGGAACCGGGAAGGGATTGAAGAAGAGAATAGAACAGAAAAGAACGAAGAAAAGAAGAAAAAAACCTGATATGAGAAGAGAAACCGAATCAAGGAGAGAGAAACAAGAGGGTAAAGCACCCATCAGTCAGCAGGCTTCATGCCACAGCAACTCAGTTCAAACCAAAGTTCAAGGTGCCAGTTTTGACCAGCCTCGAAACTAAGTTGTCTCGGGTTTCGACCAAGTTGATTTTTCCCGGAAAACCTTGAACCATGGTTTCGACACCCATAACTTTTTTTTTTTTTTTTTTTTTGGGTAGCCTATTTCAACCTACTTCACATGTTAGTTTAAAAAAGACATCAAAATAATAAAATGTGGTGTGGACCCAAGTTTACTAGTATCAGTTGAGACCTGGGATTGTGTCCAGAGCATGGTTCGAAAACTCGACCGAGACGGGTCGAGATCTCGACCTTCTTGCCTGTCTCGACTTAGTCGAGACGAGAACTAGGTTCAAAACTGAGTCTCGACCAGTTCTCTACTGGATTTCGACCAATTTCAGACTGGTCTCGAAAACCTCGACCCATCACGAACCAACTCGACCCATTTTCATCCAGTTTTGAACTGGTTTCGAATAAAAGGGTCATTCTCAATCGAGATTTTGACCAAGAGCCTTCTTTTCAACTTCAACTCACTCTGTTTTCCTCATTTCTCCACTCCTTCTCCAACCTTGCATCTAAGGTTCGAAAATCTCTCTTCTTTGCAAATCTCTCCACCAAAGTGCTGTTGGAGCCTCATTTTCACCTGTTCTTGACAAATCTACTGTTTGAGGTATGGTTTTTTTTCCCCAAAACTTACTTTTTTACATGAATATGTTCAATACATGTTGGTCCATCATGAAATTTATATATATGAGAGTCATTAGGCCGATCTACCAGCTCACCCTTTCGAAAGTATTTTCTTGCATATATATTTTTTATTTTGATTTTCTGTTAAAAAAAAGTATTTTCCAGCAATTAAAAATTAAAAAAATATGATAAATATTAATTAGATGTTGAAAATATTATATGATGAACACCGTTGGCCGATCTACGCGTCCATGGTTTCATTTTTTTTTCTGTATATATGTATATATAATTTTTTGTTTAAAAAAATAAAAAATACATTTCTTAAATATTAATCAGTTTACTTTCAAAATAATATATGTTGAACATTGTTGGCCGATCTACGCGGTCACGGTTTCAGTTTTTTTCTGTACATTTTTATTTTTATGAATTTTTTATTAATAAATCCTATTTTTCAGCAATAAAAAATTAATAAAAAAATATTAATACTTATCTATTGGTGTTCAAAATAATATATGTTGAACACCATTGGCCAATCTACGGTTCCTTGTTGTCGGATAATATTTTTGGAAAAATAAATTATTTTTATTTAATATCCAAAATTAATAATAATATCTAAATAATTAGGAAAAATATTTTGTTTTCTTATAAAATAGTTTTAAAATTTTGAAAAGTAATTTCAATGTGTTTTGAGTTGTATTCGCATATTTGATGCTTTTATGTTCTTCCATTTTAAGTTTTATTATTGTAAATTTATTGATTTAAATTTCTCTATTTATCATCTTATATAACAGTGCCTTGTTCTAAATATAATGATTGCTTTGGATTTTCGTGAAGGAGGTGATGATGCTGGTCGTACTGACATGGCTTAGCAGTATTGTACCGCCATTAACGGTGATAGAAAGAAGACCCAATGCAAATTTTATGGGGAAAAATTTATGTTTGGTGGGATTACCAGACTTAAGCAACACTTGAGTGAGACTTCTACAAACGTGGCAAAGTGTGCTATAGTTCCTATAGAGATTATCAGGGTCATAGTTGCACAGATGAAGGGAGGACAACAGAGAAAGGCAGAGAAAGAAAAAGGTAAACAATTTGAGGATACAATCTGAGACACAATGCGTGGTTTGGATGATGATTCTTTAAATGATGATGGTATAGATACCAGGGGTATGACTGAGCAAGAGGCCAAAGATCTAAGACGGGCAACAATGGCTAGTAAAGTCAGCCATGAGATGGACCGGGATAGGTTAAGGAAAAGAGCCTTAGGGGCAGGTGGTAATGGATCATTTCAGCAGCCTGAAGAACCACAAACACGGAGTAAGAGGGGGTTGGCTTTTATGTGTAAAGATCAAAAAGTACTATAGCACAACCCCAGGCACCACCACCTGCACCTGCTACTACTAGGGATGAGGATTATGTTGAGATCCTACAGTAGGATCCAACAGTTTTTAGAAAGGCTGGTATGTGGAACTGGAAGGGTACAAAATAACTTATTGGGGATGCCTACGTTAAGTGGTTCATCTATAATAGTATCCCAGCAAATGCTAGTGGTGGCCCATACTATCAGCCTTTGTTTGATGCAGTTGCTCAGGCTGGTCCTAATGTTAAAGCCTCCACTCCATATAAAGTAATGAATGTATATCTCCCAAGAATTAAAAAAGAGCTAGAAGTATAGATAAAAGGGTTAAGGAATAACTGGGGTACATATGAGGTCACTGTTATGTGTGATGATTGGACTGGTCCCACTAGAAAATCCATTATCAACTTCATGGTTTACAGTGATGGGAAGACATCATTCTTGAAGTCTGTGGATGCATCTGCATTTACAAAAGATACTAACTACATCTATGGATTGCTACAGACAATGATGAATGAAGTTGGTGCTACAAATGTGGTGCAGATTGTGACAGACAATGGCAGCAACTACAAGAAAGTAGGAGAGATGATGATGGCTAACTATAACTTCTTCTGGACTCCATGTGCTGCCCATTGCATTGACTTGATGTTGAAGGACATGGGCAAGATCCAAAAAGTAAAGCAAGTAGTTGAACAAGCATGCCAGGTGACAACATTTGTATACAACCATGGCTATTCTTTGAACTTGCTGAAGGAGAGATGTGGAGGGGACTTGGTAAGACCCGGCATTACAAGATTTGCTACCAACTACACAGCACTGAAAAGCTTTAAGGCAAAGATGGTAGGCCTCAGATCGATGTTTGCATCTGAGGACTGGTTTGGGTGGAGGGAGTCCAGCTCTCCTGCTGGAGTTGAAACACAGGCTACTATAGCTTCAGAGGAATTTTGGAGAATGCTGAAGGATGTAGTCAAAATTCTGGAGCCAGTGGTGAAGGTGCTGAGATTAGTGGATACAGCATTCTAGCCCACCAAGCTACATTTATATGCTGCCATGGATATGTTAAAGGACCGTATAAAAACTGTGCTTCCACATGGAAACAAACATTTTGTGAAGATTATCAAAGATCGATGGGAGAGTCAGCTGATGCACCCATTGCATAAGGTTGGTGAGTATATTTAATAATGTCTTTAATTTAGTTCCACTTAATAGTTAGTACTCTATTTTAATCTGGCGACTCATATTTTACAGCATACTATTTGAACCCCAAGTATCAATATTCACATGTGCTTGGGCTCAATTCTGACCTTATCGGTGCGATAAAAGATGTTGTGGCAAAACTGGTGCCAGATTATACTGTACAAGCACTGGTTAACTTGGAGGTGAATTGTATGGTTTAAATGCTGAATTATTTGAATATCCATATTCCATATATTGCAATGGCTAATGGTTATAAATTTTCAAACGGGTGTAGATTAAAACATTCAAAGATGCTCTTGGGAGTTTTGGAACTCCCGCCGTAGTGGCTGGACGAGATAAGACCGATCCTGGTATAGAATTATGGAAATTGAAATTATCAAGTAAGATATCTTATTTAATGTGTGTATTAAAATGTGTTCTCTTTTTGTGCAGCTAAGTGGTGGTTGTTGTATGGCGAGCATGCAGCTGAATTGAGGAGAATAGCAATCAAAGTCCTATCTCAAATATGTTCCGCATCTGGGTGTGAGCGAAATTGGAGTACCTTCTCCCTTATCCATTCAAAGAAGCGGAATAAATTGGGCTCTCAACGGCTAAATGACTTGGTGTACGCCCATTATAACATGAGACTAAGGGTATTGAGGGTACAGTGCTTGAAGTTTGAACAAAGAAATGACCAAGAGCTGATCGAGTTAGCCGACGTCTTCCAACTATCTTTAGATGAGGAGGATCCCTATGTGGAAGTACCAGTGATGGATGAACCTGGTGGGATGCCCGACCCCACTGTGTCTACTCCATTGGGTTCTAATCTTCAGTGGTTTATGTCCTCAGATGAAGGTCGTGTACACGTACAGTCGCCTCGACCGTTTAACCCCCCAGCTGATAGTGACTCACAAGGCGGTGATGATACAATGGATCAAAGTGGCTGGTCAACTTCTAATAGTGGTGGTGGTGATATTAATGGTGGTGGTGGTGGTGGTGATCCTAGACCGACTATACCCATTATTAGATGGACTGGTGAGAGTCAATATACACACGCTACACAGGATCCAGATCATGGTGAGCACACATCTTCATCACGGCCTACGGCTGCGTATACACGTAAGTCTCGTCAACGGGAACGTCCTTTGCAACCAGTGGAAGAACAAGAAGATCGTTTCTTTGACATCGTTCATGATCCTAATATTATGCCTGATGTTGAAATTGATAGCATGTCCACAACCTTTGGAGGACTGAGCAATGAGAATAGCAGTGGACAGGAGTAGGGGCAGAGGAGTGCTCATAGATTTGGCACCACTTTGACGTACGGTTCTTATTCCGGTGATGATGACCACATGATGGGAAGTGCACATAATTATTTCGCTGATGATAGTAACGCTACTTCACGGACTGGCTCCAACTTTGAGGAGAGTCTTTTCAGTCCCGAATTTGCAGAGAACCACGCCCCCACACCACCCAGTATATGCTCACTTTATTCCACATTATAGTAAATTGTATCCAAGGTTAGGTATCTTTAGAAACTTCCCGGATCATGTGTATGAAAAATATGTGGAAGAATACCAGACCTTCTATAGTTGAAGGATGTTGTGGCAGGACTTTGTTTATCAGACCAAGATACATTTTCTTCGGCAAAGTCAATCTGACCAGATGAAACCTGCACGCCACTCTACATATGATTAGACATTGGGATGGACTGATGGGAAGGAATTATTTCATTTTGAGTATTTAAGTCTTTCATATAATGAGCACTTGTAAGTTATGACATTTTGTGGGATTTATGATTCATAAATGTATGAATTTCCGACAATGTGATTACTTTTTATGCTTCAAATGTATTTATACATGTTAAATTAGTATTTTCCTGCAATATATAGCCTTAAAATGGCCTTAAAACATTTTTAAAATGGCTTAAAACCATTAAAAAAAACCTGTCGAAACTCCCATTTTTACCCTTGGAGTTTCAGCAGGTTCTCGTCGATATCTCGGTTTTCTCAAGGGTTGAGACACCCTCGAGATTCGAAATTTTGAACCTTGGTCCAGAGTTAAATAGGCAGTACTTATTTATGACTAATATGATATCATTTAAGTAAATGTTTCTTTAATTTCATTTACTTAAGATATTAATATTATTCATAAATAAGCAAACACCTTTCAAATTCCAATTCCAAAGTATAAGAAATCAACTTTCCAGTTCAAGAACAAAAACCGGATTTTTGGGTGCGGATGCAATTTTTAACTTCCAAATGCTAGGCTTAACCCAAGTCTAAAAATTTCATAAATCTTATTATAATAAAGTGACACTAAAAACCAACTGCAAGCCAAAATAATCTTACTTTGATGTCCAAAAAATTATTTCCATCCAAGGCTACTTCAAAAAACATTTGCGTACTACTAACAAGGTTTAACCGGAGCGTAATTCCTTCAAAATAACTCGGATTCAAGCAATCTCAGATATGTTGCAAAGATAGCATAATCAGCTTTCCAACGAATCCGAGATTGCTTGGATCCGAGTTATAATGAAGGAGTTACACTCCGATCAAACCTTGTATAGAAAAGCGAATGCTGTTTAAAGTCGTCTGAATGGAATTAATTTTTTGGACATCAAAGCAAGAGATTATTTTGGCGCACTTTTGGTTTTTAGTGATGCTTTACCAAAATAAAATTTATGGAATTTTTAGATTTGAGAAAAAACCTAACATTTGGAAGTTGAAAATCGCCCCTGCACCCAAAAATCCGCTTTTGTTCTTAAACTGGAGTGTTGACTCTTTATCTTTTTGGAATTTGAATTTTAGACTATTTTTATTGGATTCAAATGAGAGTGTTTGCTTATTTATGAATAATATCTTAAGTAAATGAAAGAAACATTTACTTAAATGATATTAGTCATAAATAAGTACTGTTAATAACTGTTGTTCTTGTGTAGCCTAATAAGTGTTGTTCCTGTGTATTGTTCCTGCCTTTAAACCTGGTCGAGTTTGGGTCAAAACCAATCGAAACAGACAGGTTTCGATCGAAACCCAGACTTTTATAAGGCTAGGTGGACCAAAACCTAGTTGAAACCAGGTTTCGATCGAAACACAATCGAATTGGAAACCTGGTACTTTTTAGTACCAACCTAAGGTTTCGTCTCGATAGTGGTCGAAACCGAGTTGTGCTGGTCGAAACCACTGGTTTCAATTAGCACCTCAAACCATGATTCAATTAGATCAACTCTCCATTCAATTCAATCTAATAAAATTTTGTTACAATGATCCACATTAAGATATTAAAACCAAAGCCTAATGGAAATCTAAAACAAAATCCTAACTTAACTGATACTCAAACTAACCTCATACATATATATCTCCTACTTATCTATCTGCATTTCTACAAACTAATAAAATAAGTAAATAAAACGAAGTTACATAAATGGCACAAATAAAGAAGTAAATTCCTAACTACACTTCATGGACCAAAACTCAGATGGTTTGGTCCTAGCTGGTCAAACCAATCCAGCCAATCAATTGAACCAGCATCACTAAGACCGCAATGGAGTTGTTTAACCATAGGCGTTCCGCTTTAAGGAATGTGATTGAAAGGACCTTTAAGGCATTGCAAGCCCGGTTTCCTATTTTGAAATCCATAGCTTCTTTCCACCTTAGATACCAGAATTCTATTGTGATTACTTATTGAGCAATTCATAACTACATCTAGGATCAACAGCAAGAGAGGGATTATGCAAGATACGAAAATGATTGGATAGTTTCTGATTGGGATGGGGAGGATGGACTATCTGCAGTGTTGGATTATGTAAGCCACAAGGGGCAATTTGGGACTTTCCCAAATAACCAACTCTTAATTATTAGGGTCGGTTAATGGGGAGCCGTTGTAGTCTTTTTACTATCATTATTTTTGTTATAATACAGACCTGGTTGGTCCCTAAAGACCATCCAAGCATTTAGTCCCAAAAATGTGCTTTCAACATGGTATCAAAGCTATCGTTCCGATCTAAAGCTTTTCCCCGAAGTTTTTTTTTCCCGCTTCCAACAGCGTTTTTTCTCTCTTACCACCCACCTTCTCTCTCAGTTCTCTACTCCAAAAGGGCAGCACTAATGAGGTGATCTCTTATGGATCTAGTTGTTGCCCTCCACTTTTAGCTCAATTACAACATGAATTGATCTATTGAAGATTTTACAGTTGCTGTCACGTGTGTGATTGGTTCCTCTTTGTTCGAAGATCGAGTTATTCCTTTCTAATGAAGGTCGAGTCTTCTCCTGTTAAGGATCCAAGTTTGCAATTACTGGAAGCAATTGTCATTAACAAGAACTGAGATCAGATCAGATCTTTGCGATTGATCTCTATGGTGTTGCCTTTTTCTTCGGTTTTTCTTCCAGAACTCTGCTTTATTGATTTTAGCATTCCTCGGTCAGAATCGGCTCAGATTTGGATGAGATGTTTCTTCCTTCTAACTCTAATATCGATCCACCTTTTGTGCTATTCCATCTCATATTTGATTGGATTGGCTTCTCTCCCTTTCTATGGTTACTATGTTGGACATTACTACTGCATCCTTCAGTTCTGATGGACGAACCCGTCATGAGTATATCCCTTTTGCAGCTCTTCTATCAAGTTTGATGGCACCAATTATTTGATTTGGCATTGATCAACCTATCTTACCATTGTTGGTCGTGGCTTCACAGGACACCTTATTAGTCAAACCAATAAACCTTATGCTCGTAAGATCGATGGATCTCTAACGACTCGTTGGTAATGTCTTTCCTTCTCAACTCCATGCTCCTTAAGATTGCCAGAGGTTAACTCCTACTTGACACAGCTACTTAGATTTGGATGGCTGCAAAGGAAACTTATGGTCAGTTAGGGAATGATGTCCAGATGCATGAATTACTCTGAAGTTTATTATGTTGATTACCAGTCTACTAGTGCTTCTAGCATTGCCTCCTACAAGAAACATGTTGATAGAGTCGGGTTTATGACTTCCTGACCGGATTGAACATTGAATACGATCAGATTCGTGTTTAAGTGCCTAGGAGATCTCCTTTTTTTCCTACTTTGAAGCAATCCTATGCTTTGGTCCATACTGAGGAAAGTTGCCGTTCTGCCATCCTCCATACTCCTACTACAGATCACTCAGCTTTACAGACTGTCTCACGTTTCAATCCCATGACTGACAGACCTCCATGCATTGAGGATAGTAACAAGGAAGTAATCAAGTGTGAACATTGTCACAAACCTTGGCACACAAAGGCTACTTGTTGGAAACTTCATGGTAAACCTGCTGATATTGAAGCCAAACGTGGTCATGGTCGATCTACGACCAAGGCCAACCATACTAAAACTGTTCCACCTAATACCTTTTTTGAGTTTGGTCTCTCTCCAAACAACCTCCAAGCCTCCTCTATTGTGTGATTGCATCTGCTCCTACCACTGCTCCTTCAGGGTCCCAACTTTGCCTATTCAGGTATTCCTTTTGGTGGTCATTGTGCTTCAGTCGTTTCCAGCCCCTCGATTATCGACTCTAGTGCCACTGATCACATGACTGGGTCCTCCAGTTTATTTCATCAGTATTCTCCTTCCTCGAGAAAAGACAGAGTCCGAGTGGCTGATGAGTCTCTCTCTTTCTAGAAAGGTACCTATTTGTTGTTCTCCTTCTCTTACTTTATCTTCTATTTACATATCCTTAACTTTACTACCAATCTACTTCCATTAGTAGTAGTACTAAAAATTTAAACTATAAAGTCATCTTTTTCCAACCTATTGAGTTTTTCAAGATCTGGTGACAGGGATGACAATTGGATGTGGTAAGATGCAAAGTGGTCTCTATTTGCTTGATGATGGTTCTCCTCCGCCAGCATTACCTCCACAAATTCATCAGCTCCACTCAATTTCCTTAGATCTACATCAATGGCATTGTCAATTGAGGCAACCTTTTGTTGGGATTTATCTCATGTTTTTCCTCATTTAGTTAAACAATGTAATAAGGATGAATTTGTTTGTGAGGCTTGTATTTTAGCCAAACAAACTCATTCTAATCATTTACCTTTAAATAAAAGAAGTGATTCTCCTTTTCATTTGGTTCATACAGATGTGTGGAGTCCTGCTCGTCGCACCTTTATTTCTGCCATCGGTAGATCACTAGATTATTACTTTCACTGATTGCTACTCTCACATGACATAGGTATATATGATGCAGCATAAAAGTTAGGTGTTTCAGTGTTTTCGGATTTTCAATAACATGGTTCTGACTCAATTCAACGCCGCCTTTAAGATTTTACACAGTGAAAATGATCACGAATATCTTGTTGAGAGTCAATTTCAAACATATCTGGAGGACTCTGGGATACTCCATCAGACTAGTTGTGTTGACACCCCGGCCCAGAATGGGATAGCGGAACGGATGAATCGCAATCTCCTAGAAGTAGCTCGGGCTCTCATGTTTGCTAGTCATGTTCCATCTCAATATTGGAGTCATGCCATCCTCACAAGAGCCTAACTTATCAACCGAATGCCCACTTGCACTTTGGTCCGTGGCCCGGTCGATGTTTTGATGGGTTCTACCTCCTTTGTTTTTCCTCCCAAGATTTTTGGTTGTGTTTGTTATGCTCGCGATCATCAGTCTCCAAGAAAGTGGACCTCCGTAGCCTCCAATATATCTTTCTGGGTTCTCGGCTACTCAAAAGGGTTACAAGGGCTACCATCTTCCCAAACGGCGTACTTTGGTGACCATGGATAATATCATTCACGAGTCCCTTATTACTCATCACCACCGCTTCAGGAAGAGTCTGTAAATACTAAATAGCGGAGATCTTTTTGTTCTTGACAATTTCCGCCTCTACTTGATGACATACCAATTCCAACCCAGCCGGTTCCAACCCAAGGCGAGCAACATATACCAGTTCCAGTTCCAGTTCAAGGGGAGACGCAGACACCAATTTAGGGACATATCACGTCAGTATAGGGAGTACAAGGGGAGTCTACTATTCCAGTTTAAGAAGATATTTATCAATGCTCTGCCAATTAGCTTCAGAATAAATCTGATGATTCAAATCTCCAAGTCTATCAGAGAATTTGGACAAAAAATAATCAAGTTGAAACCACCACCTGATGCAGTCCAAGAAGCAACTAGCCCAAGGTGCCCACACTGTTCACGTGAACACTATTCACGCGGTACTGTTCACGTGAACAATACCAACAGAATTAGTTATGACTCTTTTGATTAGTTTCCTAATTTTCAGTTTACTTATTTCCATTGTTTAGTTTCCTAAAAATTAGGCTAGTTAGTTTAGAAGTCTTAGTTGCTTGGAGACTAAGACTTGCCTAAAATCGAGTTTTCTAATTCCAGTTTTTAGAAACTTTCTTATTTCTATGTTTTAGAAACTTCCCAAGTTATAAAGGAGGTTTAACTTTTCCAAATTTCGTTTTTTCCTATTTTATTTGCAATGTTTCAAAGCTATAAATAGAGAGAATGCAGGCTGGCTGCAGTAGAGAGATTTTCCCGAAAAATAAAAGAGTAAAGCTCCTATTTTTTCTGGTTGAGTCCCCAAGGTTGTGAAACTCAACCGAACTGATTCCCTTTGTGATTCTACTACTTGTTTATTACTCTTCTAATCTGTTAGGACGACTTGACTCCTATAAAAGTGTTCTTATATCCTTTCTGTTTTACTACAAAGTAAATCCAGGGTTATAAAAACTTTTCCAGATCTGGCAGTACCAGGTACAGCCAACTTCCAGAGCTTGTAGCTCCTTCAACTCTTATTGGATTGTCTTCATAATTAGAATGTTCACAATTATTACAAAGGTCATCCATACCAAGTTTCATCTAATTCCGATGGTTAGATTTCAAGATAAGTGGTTTTCTTCATTACTTTTCTCTGCAGATTTTTGTATTTGACTGAATTAAGATCCTGTAGCAAAGAGGGCTTGTTAATTTGACTTGCTTTGAACCCTCTTTGCCATCACCACCACTACAACACCTTTAATCATCATGTCGCCATCCTTCAACCAAAAACCTCCTGCTGCATCCAGTAAGATTTCTTCTTCTGTTGAGTTACCTATTGCTAGCCTATTCGTAAAGGTACTAGGACTTGTACTCAACGCCCCATGTCTCATGTTGTTTCTTATGATTCCCTCTCTAATACCTATCATGCTTTTGTGTTTTCCCTTTCCTCTATTAGTATTCCACAGAAGTAGCAGGAGGCTTGTGCAAACCCAAGGTGGAAAGCAGCTATGATGGAAGAAATGAAAACACTGATAAAAGATACATGGGACCTTGTTCTTCCTCCAAGAAGGAGACCAGTTTGCTTTAAATGGGTCTTCATGGTTAAACAGAAAATTGATGGTACGACGAACAGATATAAAACAAGTTTTGTGGCTAAAGGCTTTACCCAAACATATAGGGTTGACTATAAGGAAACATTTGCTCTAATCGCCAAACTAAATACGGTTCGAATTCTATTATCATGTGTTGTTAATCTAGGATGGGATCTCCAACAACTTGAAATCAAGAACGTTTTCTTGCATGGGAAACTCTACGAAAAAGTGTATATGGACACTCCTTCAGGTTTTTCCTGTGATAAAACTCATGGCAAAGTCTACAAATTAAAGTGTGCAGTTTATGGGCTGAAGCAGTCTCCTCAAGCGTGGTTTGGCAGGTTTCATAAGGCTATGATTTCACCAGGATACAAGCAAAGTAATGCCAATCATACCTTGTTTATTAAGCAATCTGGGGACAAAGTCACTATCCTCATACTCATAGTCTATGTTGATGATATAGTAATCCCTGGAAATTATAGTGATTTAATCTCTCACCTCAAGTGTTTTCTTGGTCGTGAATTTGATATAAAGGATCTAGGAAACTAAGGTATTTTCTGGGAATTTTAATTATTCGGTATTCAAAGGGTATCTTTCTCTCTCAAAGGAAATACGTCCTCTATCTATAATCTAAGACTAGTTATTGAGCTATCATCCTTGCTACACATCTTTGAAAGCTAATAATCGACTTAAAGATAAAGATGATGAGCCGGTTGATAAGGGTCGTCACCAGCGGGCCACGGCTCGTGAGAAAGTTGATTTACCTCTCACACACACGGCTAAACATTGCCTTGTTGTGAGTTTGGTAAATCAATTTATGCATGATCCCTACTCCACTCATATGGAGGTTATTTTTGTATTCTTCGTTACTTGAAGTCAACTCCTGGAAAGGAATTCTTTTATCTCCTTATGACTATCTACAGATTGAGGCATACACAGATGCTAATTGGGGTGGATCTCCTGATATAAAGTTTGTATCTGGTTATGGTATTTTTGTCGGTAGTAATCTTGTCATATGGCGTAGCAAAAAGCAGAATGTTGTGACAAGGTCCAGTGCTAAAGCAAAATTTCGTGCTATGGCTCAAGGGATCTGGGAATTACTTTGGCTCAGAAATTTAATAGAAGGCCTTGGTGTTCTTGTTCGTCTTCCAATAATTTTGTACTGTGATAATCAAGCTACAATTAGCATTGCCCATAATACAGCACAGCATGATTGTCCTGAGCATGTGGAGATCGACAGACATTTCATCAAGGAGAAACTCAAAAGTGAACTGATTTGTATACCCTTCGTGAAGTCAGAAGATCAATTAGCAGAAGTTTTCACTAAGGGCTTGGGTGGGAAGTTTCTTCATTCTAATTTGGTCAAGTTAGGCATGTGAGATATACATGCCAACTTGGGGGGAGTGTTGAATTATGTAAACCGCAAGGAGCAATTTGGAACTTTCTCGTATAACCAACTTCTTAATTAATAGAGTGTGTTAATTGGGGATCTTTGTAGTCTTTTTACTTTCATTTTTTTGTTATAAATACAGACGTGGCTAGTCCCTAAAGACCATCCAAGCATTCAGTCTGAAAACTGTGCTTTCAACATGCAGTAATACCTCTTAACACTAGTAACGTAATCAAACAAGCGAGGTAAACATTCTTAGCAATGAATTATTGCATATCAATTGGCTAGATATTATGGATTAGATGAGATTTGATGAATAAATTATTTGATAATTATACATGTCACTCATTTGCACATTTGGTATGTATTTTATATTTTTTTTTTCCTGCTGTTATGTTTAACCTACAATAAAAAGTATAGGAGAAAGTTTCTCTTCACCCTAGGTGAAGGGAACCAACTGACAAGATCATCAATGATCTACCCTCAATAAACAAATTACTGAAATTGCACTCCAATGTACCTAGAATCCCATCTAAGACCTCTAAACCCAGGATGAAGATATTCTCTCTTAATCATGGGTAAAGGAAAACTGCCACCAAAAGTATATTTGCAACCATTTTGTATGATTAATTAACATATTGGTTTATAACTCAAGGAATCCTAACTGAACGTCCACAACATCTCATGTGTTAATGTGGATAAGGTCAGAAGAATTTGAGAATGGCTCATATGAAAAAGAACTACATTAGATGGTTCCACACCTAACCCATACAAAACAGTCTTCCCTAGCCATTTATTTGACTTGATGACTACAATGACAACAGATGTACTACACCTAAACTATACAAAACAATCATGCCGGTCATTTATTTAGGTTGATGATTACAACGACAGATTTTATTAGCATGTGCATGATTATGGATTTCAATGGCACAATCACAGTTCCATTAATAGGAGCTGCACTCTACTTTATGTTGTTTCCAGTTGCATAATTGTTTTGGTCATAATGTCATATGACTTCTCGTTTTGTCATGCATTGTAATTTACATAACATATACGTAATTACAACTTAATATTTTTGAAAAAAATTGGTATTGTTTAATGATTGTAGTTTTGAAATTATTTGATATTTTGAACTTGACACGTGGCTAGTACTGTTGATGCATGGTACTTTTAATGTAATACACCTATAATATTGAAATTTCATTGTTATAAAAATGTCATAAGTGATTTTAACAAAATGTCTTCCAAATGCAATTTTATTACCTCTTACGCTAGCTACTGAATGCAATTCTACTCCCAAAGAATCACTCCCTCTGAACCGAATCATAAAAAATACTTCTAGCTCAAAATCCCTCCTATAGAAGAGAAATGTTGTCGAACAGCAACTTATGTTCCATTTGTACCTCACCATTACATCTCTAAGCTTCAACTTTGAGGGTTCTGAAAGGGATTTGAATGGAACAAAGAACAAGCAGCATGGTAGCTACATTCTTCCTTTCACTTGAGTGAAATTTTACATAAAATACACTTCACATGAGACTACCATTTGGTCTAAAAAATAAAAATAAAAACACCAAATATTTTGTTAGTAACTCTTCCAAATCGCATGAGTTCCTGAAATATTTGATCTGCTAAAAATTATCTAAAGAAACTCTATGGATCAGGAAACTTAAGCAAAATGGACAAGTTCAATTATAGTAAGATAAAGATGACTCAACTCAGTTTGCACATAAATCAACAATGTAAACTAGCTATAACAATCTAAAATTTGAATAAATTAAGTTAGACACCAAACAAGAATATATAAGTCCATTATTCCTTTTCACACGAAAGGATGTCTGATGTGATCCCGTGTTGCAAAACGCTGTTTTAGGATCTCTGGGCCCACTAGATTGATAAAAAAAATTAATTTGCAAGTGCATTGGCAATTTCATAAATATTCTGAACAATTACGACCTCTAAGGCAAGGCAAACAGACCCTGAAGACAATAGAGTAAACAATTTTAAGGAAAAGGACAACTCTGGAGGTTGAGATAAAAGATGGTATAATACAGAAAGGAGTTATAAAAAAGGGCTTTTATGTAAATATACTAAAACTTGTCTTTAGTAACAATAAGAAGAAGAGATCTTCTTCCCCACGATATGAACAATGCCCAGGCAGCAGTCTCTCTCGGTTATGCCTGATAGAACTCGCTCAATAGGAACCCAATCAAACTGACTATTTAGGATTAATTTCATAACTCAAAACCCTACCAGATACAAGCAAAATTAGAACTAATCTATGAGGATTAAAGGGTAGGAAAAATTCTGCAACTCAGGAAGGCGGCAAAAGCATTAAACCATTCTTAGTTGCAGGTTGGCAACTCCTAACAGATTGGGCTTTAAGAGCTGAGGTTTGAGGTTTGGGTCGCCCTGTGGAAGCAATCTAACCCTCCAAATTCAGGTTGAAACCGTTGAATAGATTGACCACAAAGGAGATCAATCAAATCCTTCTCAGCCCGATAGACTCTGCAGTAGGATAAAGAAATAAACAGGAGATTAAAGTAAACGATAATGCAAGGAGTAAATCAAAGTAGCCAAGGGAGAAGGCGAATACAAAACAAGAAAGAAAAGAGAAGAGGTTAAGAGGGAAAAAAAAAAAAAAAACCTGGGAAGGAGAATCGTATCAGGGGAGAGAGAGAGAAAGAAAGAAAGAAGAGCCATAGCTCCGCAGGTAAGCCACACAAGCAGCACAAAACTAAATCTCAATATCCGGCAACTACAACTTGTATTAAAAGAAAGCAAAATAAAAGACTCTCAAGCAAAAAAGTCAAAAGTCTAAAGCAACTTAACTTACAACTAATTTTGTATGCAAATGAAAACACCTAAATATGAGCTGGTAAATGAGGCTATTAAACTAATAAACTCAAGAATAAAAGGCCCAAGGCCTGTAGGACCCAACCATAAGGCAACGATACATTATTGTGAGGCACAGCTGGCCTGATTGGGAGCCCATATCTCTCTCTCTCTCTCTCTCATATCCTAGGACACCTCATTAGTTCAAGCCAGGTGAATGTGGAATTTAAATCCTTTCTGTACTCATTTGGAACTTTTCTTAGGTTCATCAGCAGCACCACAAGCTTTTTGGGATAAGACAGCTGAGTTCAGGTGTCTTTGATCAATACAGATTAAACTAACAATCAGATTCGATCAGGTACTCTCCATCTATTTTCGATGCTCAACACTTTAAAAACCATCCTTTAACCAGATAACTCCGACACCCCCTCCCTCTCACTTGGTTAATTACAAGATCAGTTTTTAAGGCTTTCACATAACTGAACTTCAAATCAGGAGAATATATCTTAAACATAGATAACCTGAAATAAGAAGATGAGTTGTTCAGGGGTGGGCAGGAGAGAGAGGGAGAGTGATACTAATTAGTGAAATGCCATCTCCCCTTGCTATAGAAAAATTCCCAGATATTCAGAGAAAAGAACTAGATCGCCAAACGATGTATAGATAGGTGTTCGTCCATGCTATGGACTACCATCAAAATTTTGACCTTAGCAGACAACAAAAACTAAAGCTAAGCCTAAAATAAGTTCACTAAACTTCCATGCAAAATGAATTGAAATATGAGAAACTAAACCTTATTGGGAGAGCAAAAAGGCTTCAAGTTGGTAATTGAAACACAAAAATCCCATACAACTATTCAGAGACAAGGAACAAGAGCTCCAAACATATCGAAGGAAGCCACACAAGTGCCAAAAAAACTATGCTGAAATGTAGTAAACCAGTGAGCAAGCTAATATAAACTAAACAAGCAATTCTCAGTTTCACTATCTCACTGGAAATTGTCACCACTAAGTGTGCCATAAAGTAGTAAAACAATGACCAAGTTAATATAAACCAAACAAGTAATTCTCAATTTAAACATGACACTGCAAATTATCGCTAAGTACATGCCAAACAGACTGATCTACAAAACAGTACCTAGGATCAAAAGATAAAAGTCTTGAGCAACAAACTTTCTCTATAGGACAATTATATAGTATAGGCACCACTGGATAGTAACTGGAAGGATTAAAATCACATTCGCATAACAAAAAAAAAATGAATAACCAGCAAAAGAGGTTCAGAATGTCTTACATTGGACCGTTACGAGGGAAACTCTCCTTGATGGATCCAAACACGTGGCAAATATTGTTACAAGATTCAGAATCTGGGATGAGAATCTACTCCACATGTTGAAGGCATGATCCATCGAACATGTGAATTGATCATAAATGGTCATCAGGTGAAGCGAGACAGGCCATGTCGTATTTAAACCTATTCAGTGTTGCCAAAGTGAAGTACCAGCAATGAGAATCAACTGGAATTCAAGGGCCACAATGGGCTTATGGCCAACTGATGAAATCGATATTAGTTTGCAGAACATTGGAGGCCAGAAAGTGAACTGAACATCACTGATCACAAATCATTTTTTAAGAATTGAACTGATAATCGCAAGCCTTTTGCAGTTAAGAATACAAAGTTAAGGCATGGAGGAGGGGGAAAGTAACGAGCATATTCCATAAGCCGATCCAAAATCATCTTCATCAAGGTTCACCAAATTTATTCCACGATCAAAAGCATATGTAAGAAATTTGAAAATATTCGTTACAGTACCCGGTAAAACTACTAAGAAAACTGCATAAGAAAAAAAAAATCAAAAAGTAGTACATCCATAAAAAGAGAGATGAAAAATGAAAACAAAAGCAGTTCCTTTTCTGAATAATTGATGCATCTGAACACGTTCATTCCCCAAGCGGCCACGGCCCAAAAGTCGTCCTTTCTTAAAGCAACAAGAATAATCACGTTCTAAATTATCAGCCCAAAAAAAAAAAAAAAACAGAAAAATTACGATAAATAACAATCGACGAAACCTCAGGAAACGATAGCAACAAGTGACAAACTAAGCAAGAACAAGAGAAACATCTTAACTAGCGTGCACCATACCCTCTCATTTGCCCAACAGCAGAATGTGGCCTTGGTTGAGGAGGCTGCCCCATAGGGCCACTTTGATAAGAGTTATTAGCTTGGTAAGCTTGTGGATTCTGATAACCTGGATTCTCCCTTCAGAACCCTGGCATTGCATGCGGTATTGTCCACTGGGCCGCGGCTGCAACTGGAGGTGGAGCACCATTCATAGCAGCTGCCAAAGCGGGGTTCAACGATGCAAGTATAGTAGGGTTAACTCCAAACGCAGCTGGATTCTGCGCAGCAGCAGCCAATACAGCAAACGCATCCTGATTCGGAGGAACCCCCGGACCAAACGGAAAGGTTCGACCAAGGAATCCTTGACTTAACAATTGTGCAGCAGAGGCGACTGAAGCCTGCTGAGCCATAGCCCCATCCGGAACATTAAAACCAGCACCACCGGGTGCTCCAAAACCTACACCCCTATGCCCATTGAAGCCACCGCCTCCTCCGGAGGTGGAGACAGCAGCCCTAAGCTTGTGGCTATCGGTCGCTTTCTGACAATACAACGGATGCCCATCGAAGCTCTTGTTTGGTACTTCTAAAGCCTTCCTTGCCCCTTCTACGGTCTTAAAAATAAAAGGGCAAATCACACCGTGGGTACTTAACCTTTCAACAAACTTCACCAAAGATACCCAACGTATCATAAATAATAATTCGGGCATCTAAATGGTAAGATTAATTATAATTTCAATTTTATCCATAAGTATTTATGTTAGAATGATTTAATCTATGCCAAGAATGTCGGAATAACTATCCGATTAACATAGTTTAACAAGAGAACCAGCCAGAATCTGGCAGGAATTTTCCCACCCCATTTAATTTATTGGATGCATCCACCCATCCGCATCAACAAAATAATGAGTCCTCTCTCTCCCGTAACCCCTCCATTGTCAGTGGGATCCAAATCGTCTTCTCCTTGTACTTCAGGGAGGAGGAAGACGTCCCCGTTGAAGTTCTCAGGAAAATCCGAGTTTCATGTCCAAGCTGACACCCCCTGTCGGTTAGGTTTGTCGATTGGGTGTGGCTCGTATGTGTGTTCAGATTTTTCCAAGAATCATGTATCGACCATCCGGCGATGACGTCTCCCTCCACCCGTAATTAAGGGGGAGATGATTTAAATCCTCGCCAGCCGCCCTACCACTCTTGCCACCCCCTTTCTCGCGTACCCATCCATCATTGGCCGCCCTCCTGTAATCTGGACTGTTGCGTTGGCCGACTCGAGTATTGATCCCACAGATGTGTAGATAACATTATCCTCTACTGGACTCCACGAAGTACAGAAGCTGGTCTTATTTTTCACAAACGTCCGTCTCTTTGAATCGTCGCTTCTCACTATCTTAAACCCAGCATTCTCATTGAAGAGGACCTGGTTAAAAGCGATGAATTCACGTTCGGAGAAAACGAAGGGAAACCTCCATGAAGAAGATGAGTTCTGTTACTACCAAGAGAAGTAGCAGAGAAGAAGACGGTTTCAAAAGGTTGCCCACAACGACGAAGAAGCCCTCTAAATATCCTAAATTGCAAGGCGAAATAGCAAAAGTCGGAGCTTCTGAAAGAACCACTAAAACTAAGATATGTTTCGTCATGGAATTCATCGAGGGTGGTGACTTATTATCTATGGTCTCCAAAGGCCACCAGAACGAGAAAGTAAGCCGCCGGCCAGCAATTGATTTTCGATACTGCCGTTCCCAAGGCGTCTTCCACAGAGATCTCAAACCAGAGAATCTCCTCATCGTTGAATGCTGGTTATCTCCCCTTCAGCCACCCAAACCGCAGAACAATGTACAAGATCTACAGCGGACAGTTTAGGTGTCCGAAATGTTTCTCTCCGGAGCTCCAATTTTTGCTGGCTCGGCTCCTCGACAAGAACCCGGAGACCCAAATCACTATCGATGACAATGAATACAACAAAGACATCTGTTGTTAAGAGCAACGAGAGAGAGGTGGGTGAGGCGGAAGATGACGTGAAGAAGAGGGTCATCGGAGATTCACTTTCTTGTCTGTCGGAGACAGAATGTTCGCCGGAGTTTCTGTTAGAATGGGAGGACTGGCCGAAGTTTCTTACTCATGATCTGTTGGATGAGTAGATGTCGTTATGGTTTCCATGTTCAGACGAGAGGTAATCGTCCATGGATGGGTTGTGTGTACTCGAGGAGATTATGTGAGAGGATGATTTATGCAACCTCAAGTAAACTAGCTAGAGTTGCTGAACTTAGAGGGAATGAGTCAAACATCCTTCTCACAATGGCCATTCTAATTACTGATTTAGAGGCTTTGCGATTTTGAGGCTTTGCGAGCAGAAAATGATGAACTTAGGAATAGAGGAGGTCCTTCTTCTTCAAATAACTCTTTGAATCTTCAGCTTTTGGGTGCACAGAATGAGTGTAACGCCTTAAAAGAATAACTACAAAAACTCAGAGAAGAGCTTGACTCACAGGTCGAAACTACTAAGGACTTACTGTCCGAACATAAAGCTTTCGTTATTGAAAATGCTGAACTTCAAGAAGCGCTTAAAGCTCCAGCAGGCATTCGATCTTCACGTTCGAAGAAGCGTCGCCAAGGTAGTTCATAACTCTTTTCTGTCTCACATGTAGGATATGGCCTTTTCATGTAATTTGCCATTTTTGGATATCCCCAATTAAATTTCTTTAAAATGGGAACTTTACTTTTTCTCTAAGGAATTCTTCACTTTTGTCTTCTCTCACATTAATTTCAATGAAAGAGAAATTTTTTTTGAAAGGTATTCGAAAAAGATAATTTTGAACTTCATAGAACGCATACCTTGGGAACAGGTATAATGAATCCATTGATGGCTTGGGAACTGCCATTTGTCATGTAGTTTTTCATTCACTGGGCGTTGTGACGCTGAAGATAGACATAACCGTCCTTTCAATGATGATCTTTCGGATTCCAAAAGTTTGAAATCCAAACTTTTCACCTTTTTTGTGCCTATATATACTCTTATACTCCTTTCTTCTTCAAGCATTTCAACCCTTTTTCTTTATCCTCTACATATTTCTAAAACTTTCAAGAATGTCTTCTTCTCGGTTAAGGACACTCCGTCCAAGGATTAAATTCCATGGGGCTTCTGAGGGTGATGGCTATATCTGCACCAGGACATTCACTTCCTTAGAACAAGACGAACTTAACGAACTGATAAGTGTATTCTCTTCCTAACTACTTCAAATATCGCATACCCTAGAGGACTGAATCTCCCTGTACTATTAATTTAATTTTGATGAGATCTACGTGTACAGAGACATGTTTATCTCTAGTTTCCGTTTCCCTATTCCAGAAACGATTCTGGAAATCTTGAAATATTTTAGGGTTGCACCTAGGCAAATTCAGCCAAACTCTTGGTGTCATCTTGTTGCTTTTCTTCTCTTTTTTGTCCATCTTGGTCGAGCTCCTTTAGTTGATTTGTTATGTAACCTTTACAAATTAAATGTCGAAAAAGAGACCAATCATGAAACCCATAAAAAGGTTCCGACGAGATGGTATTTCTTCAGTAGTCGAAAGCAAGCTCCTAAGCTTATGAGTGTTCAACGCCCTGGTATACTTCTCTGGCGTCAAAGTTTTTTCTTTGTAGGAATGAAAGATGGGTTGCCTTTACCTGTTGTTAATAAGTGGACATTTCTGGATGACAACGAGGCTCAAACCTTGAACAAGAAACCCCCACTTATAGGCTATGATCTTGCTTCATACAACGTAACCTAAAAGCAGGGTCCTAAAAAGTTGTTCTCTCACCATGCACTTGCAGACCCTAGTTTGGGTCTGCCAAATCCTCATCCTGGTTTTCCTTAAACATTGATGTACCAATGAGCAATGCTGAAGAAGACGACATCTTTGCTCAGATTGATGCTTACTCTTCCAATGAGGAAGAAAATGAAATTTCATCCTCTATTCATGGTAAATTTTCATTTCTTCCACTATTTTTTTTACTATTATATATTTTGCTCTTTTGGAAATCTTCATTTTTGTGGTACAGTTGTTTCTCTAGGTTCTGAAAAAAGAACCAGTTTAAAGGGAAAGAGTCTGCTTGTATGCAATTCTACCTTGAATCCTCTAATGAGAGCTCTTGTTGATAACTTCACAAGAATCTCCCAGTGATTGCAGGCCTCCATCGAAAGGGAATTGGCCTCCCTCATGAAAAGAAAGAGATCACCATCCCCCACCTCACACATGGTAGGGGAATCAAGTCGAACTCGCGTTAATGAGCCAGACTCATCCGTTGATGAGCGTCTGGCTAGGCGTTTTGGGAAAGTTGGCTTGCATTCTTCTATAGCTAGTCGTGTTCCAGTCCAAGTTCCCTATAAAGGGATTTATGTCACACCCCAATTCCGCACTATTCATAATGGTGTGATGACGCTAATAAACCAACGGTTCAACCAGGATCTCAAATAGACTGTGTCCGTTTGCTTAAACCATACACATCCACAACCATAATCAGAGTAAATACACAATAGCGGATGTGAGACCTACACGCAAATTTCGGGGATGAAATTTCTTTTAAGGGTGGTAGAGTTGTAAGAACTGTGTTCTGAAAATCCGGTCTAACCCATGGTTTTATATGGTGACAGGTCTTCCAGTCATACCCGGACCGGAAGGCGAATCCGGGTGACGAACCACATAATTTCAGGTATGAGAACCTGTGTAAAGCTGTAAAGTTTACATACCGGTCTGAGTATACTAGTCTGACTGAGTCAGACCGGTATGTGCGACCGGTATGTGTATACCGGTCTGACTATACTTGTCTGCAGTCAGACCGGTATGTGCGACCGGTATGTGTATTTTCGATTTGAGACGAACTCCAGCGGGTCCCTCACTCCGTATCGAAATTTGGAAACTTTCCAACCGTGGAAAACCTTCCTAAGAACGGTCTCCCACTATTAATAGAGACTTTGACACTCCTTTGATCCTTCTCAAAACCCTTGCCGTCTAGAAGAGATCTGAGAAGGAGCAAGGAAGGAGGAGACCGCTCAAGAAAGGGGTTTCCGTCGGAGGAGCACGCCGCCAATCGATGAACACCGCCGGTAAGTGCTCAATCCTCTTAGTCATGATAGGATTTCGGATAAGAGCCGTGAAGCGGCGCAGCGATCCAAAATCCTAGGACTTTAATTAAAGCCTAGTTTTTCTTTTAGATCTGATCTGGTTTGATACGGTGTTCTAGTCAAAATCAGAAGGCCACTAGAAAGAAAAGAAAAGATAGAAAAATCAATGGTTGATCACGTAAAAGAAAGAAAAGATAGAAAAAGAAATAACATGTGTACTTTCTTATTCGATTTGTTTTATACAAATTTTTTTCTTTCTTGAAATTCAAACATAGCCAAGGTATAGAAGTCGTATTTACCGGTTCTCTTTCTTTTTTGAGGAAGGATATATATATATATATATATATATATAGAGAGAGAGAGAGAGAGAGAGAGAGAGAGAGAGAGAGAGATTTTTATGGAGTATACCGAAAGGACCAAAAGCATCTATGTTTAAGAGCAACTAGAGATCATCAAAGATATTCCAAAGAGTACTAAAGTTTCACCAATAGATGTTTAGCTCTTAGATAAGTAATCACCAAATCCATTAAGATCCAAATCGTCTTCTGTCATTGGAGAGATTGGCCTTCATCCGACGTGCATGCCAATGCTGGCATGACTAGCTTATAGGAGACCATTTTTATCCAATCTATTAGTCCCTTTGTACACTAATTTGTAATCTGCATCTTGAAACCTAATGTAAAGAGTGAATTTGTTGGAGATGCCAAAAAACCTATCTAGGAGCTCCCTTGAACTTGAGAATATATTGAATCAAATTGAATGAATCCAAATATATCAAAATTCTTGGAAACTCAAAGGGCTGCTGCAAGCTCCATCCCTTATTTGATCCCTTGCAAAGCACATATTTGTAAACAAACCCCTTAGCCAGTAAAAAGATGGGTGACAGTTGAAATTTCTAGTTACAACTCCGTACCCAACACCATAGCTTCTTGGAACCGCATAAAGGCAGTCACTATTGAAGATCCAGGTCCCTTGGAACCATCTACATTCAAAGAAATCCATCCTTGAGGGGGCAGGTGCCACTTAACCCATTCAAGAAGAGAACTTGACTGCTGAGGAGATATGTTCCATGCATTAAAAATCTCCCTTGCGCAAGGACCGTCTTCCACCTTAGCCTTAATATTTGAGAATTTATAAGATACCATCTAATAACCCAGTTTATAACATAATCAGGGGATGCTCTGTATTATTAAAAAGGTAAAACGAAGTTCTCTCTCTCTCTCTCTCTCTCTCTTTGAAATTTGGATTTATTTTTTCTCTCTTCCAATTGACGGGCTATTTCATGTATTCCCATTTTCCCGTTAGTGTCTTACGTCTTACCAAAAAAAAAAAAAAAAAAAATTCCCACTAGTGTTTGAGATTTCAATATACCCCTTTAACTTATAGATCTTCTCCCTATTAAAAATCTTGTTATTTAGCATCCTCCATGCATAATAAATGGTGGAGGTGAGGCTTATTTTAATGAGACGTGTACAAAGGGAACTTACCTTGTATGTTCTCAACCATCCATTCCATTAACTCAAGCTATGATTGCAGCCAGTACCTTTTTTTTATGCAGGATCGCTCAAGAACTACTTCTCCCATGTACACCTTTCTTGAATATTGACATTGAAATGGTCTCGGTCTTCATTACCCATCATACACAACATGCCCACATTGTCTGTATATGCTCCCCCCATCAAACCAGTTTGTCTTTCATAGTTAAATGAGAACTAGGAACATGGTGCTTGCCCGGATCCTCTTCAGCGTTGGGTCGCCCAGTGAATCGAGTCTCCGCCATTGGATCTCCTCTCTGGGCAGCCCAGCGCCGGAAGATCCAAGTCCAAACCAAACCATGTTCTCCCATCTCACCTTGTTGTGTGGTGAATTCTTATATAGTCCCAAGCTGAATTAGTAATGAATCCATGTGAACCTGTAGCCAAGGTTCTAAATCCAGGTATAGGACATAATATTAGTCATGTCTAAACTAGATCCAATGGTAAACTGACACGTGACTGATGCAAAATAAAAAAAAGTCAAGATAGTAGGTATCAGGCATCTGGTATCGATTGGATTGGACTCGCACTGCCAAAACGGATATGAATCGACCAATCCATTCGATCTGATCCGATCGATACCTTGAACCATTCACAATGGCCCTTCGTTGGAACATAGTATCATACAACAAAATATTTTCAATCTCATTGCTAATACCAGAGAGAAGTGATCTGAAGTTATGAAGATTTCATCGCCCCTCTTTGAAGAGGGAGCTAATTGTGGCAAGTTTGTTCCTTCCCAAGGGAAGAGTATGTAATAAACCCAACCAAAAACTAGGGTTAATTTTGGATTTTCCCTTCCAACAAGTACCTGAAGATCCATAACGGTCGTTACCGAATATACCAGTTCTGGGCCTTCTCCCCACAATGTCATGGATGGGAATCCTCTGTAATGACTGCCAATGGCAGTGAGGATCCTAGTCACTCAAAATGCATTGGGTTAAATACCAATGCACTTTGAGCGGCGAAGATCTCACTGCCATTTGGCAATCAATACAAAAGACCTTTTTCCAAGTGTCATTCCCAACCCATGGATCCAGCCACAGCTACGTGGTGTTACCAGTGTTACATGCCTTTTATGATACAGTTAGAGAATCAGACAAGTTTCACGCGTCATTGTAGGACCCAGGACGTTAATGAAATCCTGTGATCTTGTGTTCATGACCGTCCAAACTTGAGCTTGTAACATCCTCTTTGCCTGCATTTCGTTTTTGGTGGCAAAGTGAGCACAATGGCGTTCTGTAAGGGGGATTAAGAAGCCAACGGGGCTAAGGAAGGAGTGTTGGGACGCATGCACCAGGTGAGACCAGAGAATCTATCACTGACCTCCCAGTCGGAGCCGACCAGCGTACAAGATCTCAGAATTAGGAAAGTATCAGTCTGGGATCAGTCTTGTGTGCCCTTAAAATTGCCTTACCTTCTTAGCATTTCCCCTTGCAAACCGTTCCAACTCGTGTGCTACACTGGATCACCTCAGCGGATCCCAATCAGGATTGGCTGATCCAAGCCAATCCAATCCCTAAATCCCTGATGCCAACACTTAACATACCCGCATTCTCGCCTACTTGGGAAGTGGCATCTTTAAATGACCTGAAATAATGAAACCATAGGGTCAGTAATTAGTCGAATCTTTAGACAATCCTAGGCTGATTCGAAAGTAGGTATAGAAATCCTCTCCCGCCTAAGATTTTGCAGGAGAGTTGGCGGCCAAGATGGATGGCCGACACCTGGCTCTCGGGTGAATCCAAACCCTCCATCCGAGGAGACACCCGAGCCGATAGGGGTGTCGACTCGGATTCACCCGAGAGCCAGTGTCGGCCATCCATCAGGGCCGCCAACTCTCCTACCAAATCTCAGGCGGGAGAGGATGTGGATCCCGAAAGCAGGTGGCTTTTTCCCTTCCCAATCTTCCCAGGAAGCAACCAAATAAATCAATTAATGGCCAAACTACCGGGCCTAAAAGTTGGATCACTGAGCTATAGACCCGACGACCCTTGTTGAATGAATGCTACAAGAAAGATGATCCGAATCGTCTCCTCCCTGTAGAGGGAGACGCCCCCGTCGGATGGCCGACACGTGGCTCTCAAGAAAATCCAAGCCCCACGTTCGAGTCGACACCCCTTGTCAGCTCGGCTTATCGACTAAATATCAGTTCAGACGTGGGGCTCAGATTTTTCCGAAAACCACGTGTAAACCATCTGACCAGGGTTTCTCCCTCCTCCCTGAAGTACAGAGAGGAGCTGATTTGAATCCTAAGAAAGATGAGATAAAATTGACATAATTAAATAAACTTCTCTTAATGGTGGGCCTCCCCTGTTTCAAACGCATGTCCAACCAGAGGTGCAAGTCCCTCCCGCGCGCCAGCCTTCCAGCCCATCATCTAACGGGCTGAAATGCACCGGCACGTATACCGATGCATTCCAGCCCGTCAGATGACGGACCGGAGGGCTGGTGCGCGGGAGACGATTTTTTTGCTGCAGCTAGACAACATAGGTTTACTGCCATAGGCAATGCAGGACCTAAGATTATGATATGAAGTAGGAGGGCGGAGCTCTTGCAACAGAATCATTTGTCAGGCAATCTGACCCAAGAGGCAGCATAAAAATAGTGAAAACCTTGCTGACCGTTCCACAAGATTAGACCCTTTCAAATGGTAAGCAGCTGCAGCTTTCTGACGAGTACACATGCAGGTCTAACAAGGTAACAAGGTAAAACACAAAAACCGGAAATGGAGAACGAAGATGTCAAGGAAAAAAGAAGAAGAAAGGAACATGAATTGGCCTGAAATGTTTTACCACCAATGCATCTACATTAATTGATAAAAGGAAGAATGAACCAAAACAAAAAGACAAAGAGTGCGCTATGAAGCCATTTCAGTAAGAAAACAAGTGAAGGCCGATACAGCATCCTGAAGATGACATGCGCGCAGGTCTTCTGGGATAGGTGCACTGAACATGATTTCAAAGCAGCTCAACTGATCCTCGTAGGTTGAGGCCTCTCCACCATCCAATACAAGAAGAGCACATAACTCCTCAGCCATCTCAGAATATGTTGCTCTAAGAAAACACAGATTCAAACAAAGAATGCAAAGGTAAGCAGACAACTTAACAAGAAGATAAATTCATTTTAAAGCAAAACTAGATAGAAAAAACTTTGAATTACTTAAGGCAAACACGATTACTTTTCTAATTGGTAACAGAGACTTATATTAAAAGAACATGACAAACCCAAAATTTGTGAAGAGATCTGGCTTGCTTAATGAAAGAAGATGTGTTTCCAAATCATATTAGTTGAGTTTACATATATAAAGTCCAAGCTTTCAACATAAAACAACACATCTTTATGGCAGTTCATATAAAAAATACTCCTGTCCTGCCTACTAGGGATTTTTATTTTTGGAGTGGTGGCGGTGGAAGGGAAAGGTAAAATCATAGAGCATTTCGCCATTTCCTATGCACAAATACTAAAATAAGCCTAACCTATGAAACATTTCAACCAACCCAGAAGTCCAAGCTAGTCCATGATTGATCAATCTATCAACCAAAACAAAAGAAGCAACAGCTAGTGAAGGGCTAAGAACATTAATAAAATTGCCTGCATCTGAAAAGAGAGTATCATCAACTGGTCATCAATTTTCTCCCAAAATTTAGTGGACAGGGAGAAACTTACATCAAAACAAAACCTCATACATTGCTTTTCTTTTACTTTTTTCAGGGTAGGGGTGTAGGGGTAGAGGAAGGAGATACCAAAAGGAAAACAAAAAAATAAAACCAGAAATTTATCCCAAAGGTGAAGGTAAGTCAGGAATAATCAAATGTCAAGAGAAAATCGCAACAATAGTGAAAGAAAAAATTGGTGAAACAAATTCTCATACTTTGTCAAACGTTGAAGGCATATTAGAAATGGTGGAAGTAGATCAGTGACCAAACTCAATCCCTTCCCATGCATCATATAATTGCACTTAGTATAGAAGCAAAATTAAACTAGTGAAGGTACAGATGCTCTTGGACGGTAGAAAAGAACTATGATTCTAATATCCTACCAAATATAAGCTCCCAAAAGAAAACTATTCAATTGAGAAGCAATATGCTAAATAACAAATAGCTGGAGACTGAAAATAGTACTAATGCAGTTCCCAGCCAGAAAAGGGAACCAAACGAAGAGGAAGAGGTGGTTGATGGATACTTGCTTCTCTACAAACCATAATCGTGGGAGTAATTATAATTATTATCATATTTATTTCCTTATTTCCATGTTTATCTATTAGCTATTAGAGTCCTTTTAGGTTTGATTTCATAGTTGAGTATTAGTTTAGGATTTTATTTTATAGCTGAGTCTTTGTATTAGATTAGGATTTCCTTTGAGTTTATTTTTTTTAAATGGCCATTGTAATCACCAAACAAAAAATAGATTGGAAATGAGGAATGAAACCAGTGTTCGGTAGTGCCTGCGTGGCCTACCAGTGAGAGCCTGCGAGCTTCTCTCTCTCTTCTCTCTCCCTTCTCTCTCTCCCTTTCCTTCTCTGTTTCTCTTCTGTATACTCCTTAGGCCCTGTTTGTTTGCAGTGATTTTGGAGGGTTGGGATTTAAGGGGTGAGAATGTTGTACAGTTTTACCCGTAAAGACTCCACCCCAGGTGCATTTGGGAGCTGGGTTTGGAATTACACAAAACAAGAAAAATTGATTGATGGATGCTTGTCCTCCCAAATTTCTCCCACTCCACTGTTCCGAAATCCCACAAATATCGTGTGACTATCGCACTGTTCACAAGGAAAACTCCAACGGTCTCTTTATCTCTCTTCAAATTTCTCTCCCTTCTTCCCTGCTCACACAAATTCTTCTCATGAAAGTAAAATAAATGAGAACTGGTCAGCCGTATTCTGAACCCCACAATAACTACAAGCATGCTCCATGAAATTTCCCTTCCCGTACTCATTCCTTTAGTCACATTCCCACCACCGCTAGTGCATCCATGGAAGAAGTTGAAGGTTCCGTAGAGACTCCAAATCGAAGTATCTCTCTTCCTCCCTCTCTCCTCTCTCTTTCTCTTGTTTCATCCCTCCCTACCTGGAAAACATTGAGTTTCAGAGGGATGCTCGGGTGCAAACCTGCTGACACTCCACTTGAGTCCAATTCTCGTCTGTCACAAAAAGATGGGGAACCAGTTGATAAAGGTGGATATTAAGGGTTAGTTTACCGTTTAATCTATCTTTCTCATACCAGACCAGATATTGTCTTTGCGGTCAGCATGATTAGTCAATACATGCATAATCCCTTCTCTAGTCATTTGGATGCTATGTATCGGATCTTGCGTTACTTAAAATCTGCCCCTGCTCGTGGTGTCCTCTTGTCTCCCTATGAGCATATGCGCATTGAAGCTTATACTGATGCTGATTAGGCTGGTTCGTCTGATGATAGACTCTCTCCTTCCGGATATTATACTCTAGTGGGGGGAATTCTGGTTACCTAGCGAAGCAAGAAACAGGTTGTAGTTGCTTGTTCCAATGCAGAAGCTAAACTGATGTAGCAACGGACCCACAAGCTGAGATGGGCATGGATTAGAATCTTTGTTAGAATTAATTTTAATTGGGGATTTTTGTAATCTTTTATTTTTGGAAATTTAGATTGGAAGTTTAGGTAAAATTTTATTAGGCAATTAGTAGATTATGGTTTCCATCTTGGTTAGAGATTTTATTTACTTACTAGTTTTATTTCATTTAGTTTAGGAAAGTTTCATCTTTAAATAGAACATGTAATCAGTCTTTTAATTTCAGAATTGAAGAATTGAATAGAATGAAGAATTGATTGGGTTATTGTGGTGTGCCTGCGGGCCGAATTGAGTGCTCTCTCTCTCTCTCTCTCTCTCTCTCTCTCTCTCTCTCATTCATCTCTGCGATCAGAAACAGCCACTTCCATTGGCTGATTTCCTTCCTTCCTAATCCTTCTTCTCTCGTGCTAACCCCTCCTCTGTTTTGGGCGGCAGTTCCAGCCCCACTGAAATCCTTTGTTCTCCCTCATACCTGTCCCTCTTCCCCTGCACTCTTGGGTGTGAGTTCATCTCCCATAAACGACCCAAGCCCTTGAATATCATCTTCCATAAGCCCTTCCCTGGTGAGATTCAAAATCTGCAACTCACCTCTTCTTTCTCCTACTGCCAAACCTAGTTTCAGACCTTCAATGCTCATTATTCCTTCTTGTTTGGAACCAATAACACAGTGGGAATCAGTAGGTTCAGGTGTTGCGACTCATCCCTTGAAGTTTTGAGCTGATTCGTAACCTATTGAAGAAGTTCTATCAAATCTCCTAAACCTGGGTTTCGTTTCCTGTTCAGTCGTGAGGTTGAAGATAACCTTTCACGTTTTATCTTATTGCTTATATTTTCTTCTTTTCCAGTATTACCCCTTCTCAAGTTCTTATTTCATTAATTATCCTTCTTTTGGTGTTAATACCCACATTATCCCTATTTCTTTAAATATAATCCCTATTCAGTCGTAAAGGCTTATTTGTTTATCATTGGTTACTTTAAATTCCGACTTATTACGAAATTGTCACCACTGGTTGAGTTTTTTATTTAATTTCTGCCATTATCATTATTGTTTAAGTATCTTATTGTTTGGATGGGCCTACTAGCGGATCAATTAGGGTTTTCTCAACCTGGATCCCGCATCATAAACTCAAGGCTATGGGTCATGGCATTTGTGAGCTTCTTTGGCTCAAACTCAAAGGTCCCCTTCAAAACTTATTTGTCCCTATTCAGCCTCCTTTGCAGCTCTTTTGTGATAGTAAATCCACCATTACTCATTAGCATTGCCCATAACCCGGTTTAGTACGATAGAATGAAGCATGTTGAGATAGCTTGTTACTTCATCAAGGAGAAGTTAGAACAAAGTCTCATTTGCATTCCATTCGTCACATCTGAAGACCAGTGAACTGATGTTTTTACCAAGGGCTTTCCAACCAAGATGTTTCATCCTATTATGTCCAAGTTAGGAATAATAGATATCTATGCCCCAACTTGGGGGGGAGTATTGTAATGCCTAAGTTCGATGTATGTAGGAACATAAGTGCTAACTCATTCATCACCTACCTCATCTACTTTCCTTTCATGTACCTTTACTTTTATTTCTTTCCTTTCATATAAATCATTTTATTCTAGAGATGAAGTATGACCTCTGTCATTATAGACAAGTCAAACCATTATTCCAACACTTTTATCCAAAATAACCCGACAACCAAGACACCGTGAGTGGGACGCTACAGTAGCATCCCCTCACTTTTCCTTTCCTGTTTTGTCACCCCATGACAAGTGGGACCCATTTCCTCCAAAATCCCATCCCACCCATTCCATCAAACAAGCGGGCCCTTACTTCTGCTCCTCTTCTTCTTATCTGTTCCTCTGTTCCCTTCGTTGGGTTCATGTTATTTTCTTCCCTGTTACTGCCAAAACCTGTGCTGCAATATCTTTAGAGCGATCTCAGTGAATACAAGTTTGTTTGGACTGAAACTGAGAGCGAGTGCTACTTAGTTATAGGCGACTTGATTCCTAGAGCTTCATCTGCAAATAACCTTCTTGCTGTGAGAAATCCATCAAGACCAGATCTGAAACCTGTTCTACCACAGGTTATGATTTCAGTCTTCGTTTACCTAATCCTGGGTACTGGTTTAGACTAAAGTTGGTTGGAGTCCAGAGGACAAGGAGTTGAGATCATAGATCTGGAATGTCATTCCAAACTTCCACTCAGTTGGGTACTCCAAGTGGTCTACATGCGCATAGCATCAATCAGTCATCCACGCAAATGAAGAAGGAAATATTGGGTGCTTGATCAAATCGAAGGGGTTCAGTTCACCGCCTCCTTCCCTCGTCGGTAGGTCAAAGAAGAAAGCATCTTCACAATTTTTGTTTTTCTAATTTTTATTTCCACTTTTTGGTCCTGTTTCCTAAAATACCCTTGACTTCCTATATAATTTTAGATTGTCCTTCCTTTACATTTGCTTCCAAGTTTACCCTTCACCATTAAATCTAATTCCCCCATATCCCTTCCTTACTGCAACCTCCTTTTTTATCTTATACTGTTTGGGTGGGCTCATAGCGGACCCAAAAAGGGTTATTCCAACCTGGGTCCTGCATCGAGTAGACATCCAACCACGAACCAAAACTGATGCAGGCAAATGAAATAAATGTTTGTATTTTAGTGGAAATAAGTCTTGGGATGAGTGGTACATATGTATTGAGCATTTGGTCCAAGGGGTTTTCATTGTAATTGGCCACTTTAAACGACCTATAATATGGTAGTAGTTAAGAACACGAGATTTACTTTATTATTTAGTTCAAGTCGGAGTCCTAGTTAGAATAAGAGTTGTTTTAAGTCTTTTATTAGTAAATTAAGAAGTCAGTTTGATAAGTAGTCAGTCTAGACTACTTTTAGTCATGTTAGGAGTCAGATTTTAAGAGTTTTTATACACTAATGTAACCAGCAATTCATGCATACAAATTTTCCTAAGAATATTATTTTAAGTTTTCTTCAAGATTAGGCTGTGTGGACTCGTCGTAGTCTTACATGGGTTCCTTAGCTCCTCAGTGGATTCCTCTTTTTCCTGCCTCATTCTTCTATTTCTGTTTATATCTTTTCAACTTGCTTCCTAGTTTAATAACTTACTGAATACTGCATATAATTGTTTCAAATTTGATATTTAAACCTCTAGTTATTACTATCTTGATTTCTGGTACAAAGTATTGAGAATTATTAGCCAATATTCCAGTTCCGGCAAACCTGCTCTGTTTTCCTAGTTACAATAGGTTTACTCTGCACAGCCCTGTTCAGATCTCAGTTTGCAGAGATATATTGCATGCAGATTCCAATAACAAAAAGGACAAGTCAACCTGAAGAACAGGTCAATCTAACCACTCTGTTTCAAGTTAGTTCTCAATTTTCTCTGTTCAGGAGATCAGTTTCTGCAAGTCTCTTTCTAGTTCTAATTTGGGAGAGGAATTTGTATTAAAAATCTATAGGTCCAACAAAAATATCACGACCCAAGAAAACCACCTATATATCTAATGGTTAGGATCAAGAATAGTGTTAAAGCCACCTAGATATCTATTAGTTAGTATCAAGGGTAATGTTTCAAGTTTCAACCATAACTTGCACAGCAATGCCACTGATTGAGAAATCTTACTCGGCAAAGCATAACTTACAATGTAATGAAGCAAAAAATTTAGTAACTATTCACATAAACTCAGATCTAGAAAACATATTGAATGGATAAAGTTAAAGGGAGTATGAATCATTCCAGAAAGCTTAGTGGTAAATATAGCATGATGAGGGGAAAGGATGCTAAAGCAAGACCCAAAGGGTGAACTGTGAACCCTGAGTGCACATGCACAAGATTCGAAGGGGGACGGGGGGCTAAAAATTGAGAGTAAATAAAAAATAAAAAAAAATTACCTCGCGTCGACTGGTAATCTGCTTCCCCATACTGCCAAAGACTCATTTAAGCGGCCAAAGAACTCTCTACAAGAAGCTTTGTTTCTCATTAGAGAATCCTGTGGGAGATGAAGCAAGTTCAAGTATCAGAAAAGGAAATACTTCTATAGAAAGAAGTAGAGAAACCAGAGCAGCCACCAGAAGCTCAAACAACATTGCTACAGCCCTTATAGATATTAATTATTATATCTCTAAAGGCAAAAAAAAAAAAACACACAAACACACACACACACAATTATTGACATGTTCATTAGATTATAATTTGACATGTGTATAGGTTGTCAGAAACCATGTTTCTTAATACTGTAGTCAGATTTTTTTTTTTTCACAATCTGGGAAAAATAACAGTCAAACCTGTAAGACAGTAGACAGACATAACAACTGAGACATCAGGTGATAAAATTGTTTGGACACTAGAGTTAGGATGGAAGTGTTCTGATATTTATGTAGGGTATATTGATTGAACTAGGTGTTGAAGACACATTCATTTTTAACTCACAAAGTCAACATCATTGTCATCTCAACTTAGCAAAATTAGGGTTCATACACCACCACAAATGTGGAGGTAAAAATATAAGAATAAATGAAAATAAAATGAACTAAGCCTCCATTATGATGTCTAGCAGCCTAAGGTCATGTCAATTGATTCTTTCATGAGTTTTCTCATTGCATACTATTACTTAATGAATCAGAACGCAGTTCAACCACATATATTACAAAGTTAAAATCATCAATCTCTCAGAAAATATTTTCCCCTGGGGAAGGGGTAAGAGAGGGAGGTAGATAGACACATGAAGCCATTATAAAAGAAATATCACACTAATAGCAAGAAAAAAGTTGTACAAATAAACAAATATCATAAGGATACTTTCTTTCCCTCTCAAAACCTAATGCTCACTTGTGGGAGCCAGGCAATATTTGGCTGGGGAAAGCAAGATCAGAGAAATGACAAAAAAAAGGTATAAAAATGACGTCAAAAAGAGGGAAAGGATGGTTTGAAAGCAGGTTTTGACTGGGCCAAGGCACTGGCGTGGTCCAATGTATTATCTAATTGACTCATGAGTTGAATAGAGTTAGATCTGTCTGAAAATGTAAGACTCATGCTGAGTGAGATTTGAGTTTTGACAAAACCAACTACTTGGAACAAGTAGAGAATAACACAGAGGCTTGGAAGGTTTTTTATGCCATTTTGAAATTAACTAGAGGGGGGCAGGGGAAGGCCAGCACCAAGAGAGAGAATTAGAGGGGGAGACTTACCGAGAGAGAGAGAGAGAGAGGAAGGAAACCGAGAGTGTTTTCTTTTTCTTTTCTTCAATAATCTTTGCATATCATATTCAATAGGAGATCTGCCTATAAATAGGCTTACAACCCAATAAAAGTGGGGCCCACAAGATAAATAAATAAATAAATAAAAACAATTTAAAAAAAAAAAAAAAAAACTCCCTAAAACATGGACACTTTCCTATTACAACTGAAACTAAATAAAAGAGAGGACTCCTAAGTCCACACGACTCCTAACTTTTTTTACATTAAAAGAAATAAAAAAAATAAGAACTCCTAAACTAAGTCAAATATAATATCAAAATCCTAACTAATCTAATTAAACTTGCCAAAATAAAGGATTACAAAGATTTCCCAATTAAACTTAAATCCTAAGAACAAAACTATCCAATGGATCCCGTGCTGCATCACATGGTGTGATCATCATCTCTTAAACAAATACCTGACCCAACTTGGCAATTTTATTATTCAGCATACAGCATTCATGTCATGCTCCTACTTAGCAAATTTACATATTACAAATATTATGTGAAAACTCCACACTTTTGGGGATAAAGAAAAGAATATATTAAAAAAATCGAAAAGTAAAAGGGAAAAAAAGGCAAATTTCTCAAAGGTAAATATAAATATAGTACATGAAGAATACTGAAAATATGGTGTTATATGCACATGTGAGTCATGTCTTCTAGCATGCAAGCACATGGGCACATGTTTGGTTGCCTGGCAGCTTGGTGCACATCTAGATACCATCGATGGATGCAATAATTATCCCCAAAGCCATTTCTTCATGTAAGAGTAAATCTCTGATAATCAGTTGAAAGGTGTACTTCTGGACAAAATGGTTTAATGTCTGAAAATGCAAGGGAAAAAGTCTAATACATGGTAGAACATTTGAGTGAACTAGGGCACAGCATTTGAGATGTGGCCAATTAAGAGGGCACCCTATCTATTAAACAACCAAAGTGACCATATCAGCCCTCCAGGCAGAAGATATAGCTTCCTCGTCAAGGAAACTTCCCTTGACCAGTGGTAAAGTAATTCCCTACCTGTATCTATGCATATATTCCTAAATGAATTTGGTATAATCTCCATCTTTTTCTACCAAATCTTTGACTGCCAAAAGAATTACAACCACACTATCTCAAACCAGATCAAACTTTCAAGTCAGAATAAAATTAAAATAAAAAATAAAAAATAAAAAAAAAAACTCAAACTGTCCCCATATGAATCTCTTCCATAGCCCATAAGGAACATTCTTACGGCTACTATGCCTATCGAAAAGAAACTATTTGGTCACACAGATGTTTTATCCATGTGCAACAAATATAATGGAGTTGAAGTCTTAAGAAGGACAAAGAAAACCCCCAAAATGAGATGGTTGAAGTAGTGAGAAAATACTAGATTGACTTCTGATTTAGTGAAAGATAGAGTAGACCATTAGAATATGACTGATGTAGCAAACCCGATTTGTTGAAATGACACTTCATTGGATTGAGTGATCAAGATGTATCTTACCGGGTCACACATGGCATCATCTTGTAAGGAATTTTTTATAATGTAAAAAGAAATATAAATCCCAGCACCCAAGTCCCAGTCTGCAATCTCCGATTTGTGCTCTTCCATGGAGGCTGCAAGTCTCCAGATCTCTGAATGTTTAGCTGCATCAATATAAAACCACCAAACCAACAATAATGTAAGCGTATGAGAAAGAAATCAGTACAAAATATAAACCAATGTTTGGCATATGAGAAATAAAATCAGTACAAAGTATAAACAACAGGCCTTACACTTAGTAATTTAAATCACAAAAGAGGAGGAAAAAACACCCAGCTTAACGAGAATTGAGAACCTCAGCTAACAAATCATTGAGAATAATCCTATTGGTACTTGATTTTCTATTTCATTGAAGTCTGGAAGCTATTTAGACAGTAGTTGTTACTTAATAACACCAAGAAGCGACATTAGGGCCATTACCCACTAGGGCTAGGGTTTGGTGACCTATTCCTTCATCAATGGACCATTAAACCTAGCATCAGCTGGACCTTAATAATGCCAGAAAGGGGTCCCTTTTATGTCACTGAAGGCAGCTCGACTGGGACCAAATCAGCCTGTGCCTATCTTATTTTATTACAGCTGTCTTTCGTATTTCAATAAATACTCATTCACCAGATACATAAATAATAAGATCCACAGGATTATATGAAAACTTATTTTTCTGGTAAAATATGAAAACATTTATAAAAACCAAAAAATAAAATACAACACTCTAGTGGGACTGTGTAGCTTAAACAGTAGGCAATCCAACTTTACAATAGGTTCTAATTTCTATGCATACTAGATCACATATGATAGCGACCATCGCAAGTTATAGCGGATCCCACTTTTACTACATGGATGATTGGATGAATCTTGCAAATTGCAATAGAATAGGAACTTGCCAAATATGGCACAATAAATGGATTGGATCCACCTTCAAAAGGCTCCTAGCTGACAAATTAACTAGACTAAACCAAAGTGAAGAAATGCTCCACCATTTCTTTTAGGTGTTCATTTCAACTAACTCAAGTTTAGATTGTCATATATCTAAATTTCAGAAATAGTAAGAATTGCCGATTCACCCATGGGTAGCCCCACTGCTACATGCTAACTCAACTAGAATATAGATTTAGTGCACAAACAGATCATTTCCTCCATTCACGTGTTAAGTTTTATCCCAAACTAAATTACATGTAGCAGAATAAAGCAATGAAAAGTTAGTGTTAGAAAAAACAATTGGAAAATTGAAAATACCTGATGAATCATACAACTGAAATAACTGTTAAAATTTTGCATGTGGTCGATCCAATGGGTACCCTATCTATTCAACAAATTGAATTGGCCATAACAATCCTCCATGTAATCGAAATCAAAATTCTTCTAATTTGACTACGACCAATCTTTTAAAATACAATTCTCTTTAAATCTGCTAATAAAATGTATTTTATCATACTGAATGTTCCTAATAAGTAATAAGGAAAAGGAAAAAGAGACCCGACTGTAGAGCAAACCACAAGAGCCTCCAAGAGCCTATGCCATTTTTTTTTGCCACGTAAACTCATTATTTGGTCATTTTTACCATAATAGTCATGGGAATCCCTTACATAAGCTACATGTTAAATTTGTGGCTCATCTTAATTATATGGCCCACCATGCATGGTGTTCTTCCCATTGCTATTTCAATGGTGCTTATTTAAGAGAGTTGACTATTTCAGGCAATTTTGAAAGCATTATTCTAACACATGGCTATGTCAGATTAGGTTAACAATCAACCCATGATCAGATGATTACATGGAAAATCATCCACAAAGTTTGGATGCCAACAAACACTCCCATTAGCAAGGAAAACCAAAAAGCCAAATCATAACCTACAATATAGTAATGGTGTGATCGGGCTTATTAGATTTTTCCACTACATGGCAGTATTTGTTGGCTTTCAAATTTTATGGACATGTTGTCCACATCATCATCTAATCATGGGTTAATTTTCAATCCAATCTGACATTGCCACATGTCAAAATAAAGCTTTGAAAATTATTCAAAACAATCAACTACAATTAGAAAAATAAAAGGGAAAACCTTTGAAAACAAGAGGAAAACACCATATATGGTGGGTCAAACAGTTGATTCAGACCACCATATTTGACATGTGGCTTAACTAGGTATTCTCAATCCATTCGATGGTTAGAAGAGGAAAAATGAGCCAAGCACCCTTCTTTTTAATAGCTTAAAGTATATGAAGTATACAATGGGGGACGGGGGCATAAGTACATCACATTAGGGATTTGTTAAATTAACAAGTGGGGAAAGGCAAGAACCTCAGCCCCCTTCTCCACCAACAAAACCCATGGTAGATGGGGGGATCCATCCCTAACAAAAGAAAAGTTAAAATAAAGTTCAATACAAACAGCCATCGACACTCTCTATCTTCTTTCATGACCTATAAGGAGCATTATATTTGGTAATGAGAATTCAACTTAGCATGGTAGTAGCCTAATTGAGCCACATGAAAGCCTCCTCTAACCAAATCAAACTATTAGATAGATAAGATATCCTATGGATTATCTGTATATAAATTTCTATTTATATCAATTATAGGACCCACTATTTATTTTCAACTGTGCAATTGTTTCTTAAAAACTTACACTTTTCAATGATTTATTTTGCCGCATTGTAGATGTTTCTTTTTCTATGGAACTTGAGCACAAGAAAAAAGAAGAGTGGGACCTATTTGTGCACCAAATCTAGGTTCCAATTTAGCTAGCACATGATAAATGTGCTATCCATCCTACCAACCCGTTCAGAAGTTGCAATTCTTCCCTTTACCAAATTTGAGTTATTTATTATGATAATGAGATAAATTATGATATTTTACGTATGGTAGACTTTTTTCTAATTATTGAAATGAACGCAACATGGTTGGACCATTTTTCCCCAATACATTTGTCTATTTTATTTTTCAGCAGAGACCCATATAAAGCTAGATTCGACCAAAGTAATCAATCATTTGTTTGCTGAGTTAAGTTCCTACTTTATAGTGGAACTTGCTCGTGCATAGAAATGGAGACCCATTGTGTAGAAATTCAGTTAGTGGCAGCCACCTCATGTATAAAGAAATTAGATAGCTACCATATGTGAATGCATTAGCCTAGCACTTTGCACGCAGCCTCCACTTCCCAAAATAAATATCTTGGCTTAAATCCTAACTGGTGTTATTTGTCCTACTTCGCCAGCTAATTATAAACCGTTCATTTCTTGATTATTGCGTTGATATTGTTGCAGTTTAGGTCACACAGTGATGAGGAACAGACACTTACCAGACAAGAACAACGAATGAGCAAGGGAAGTAACAAAAATTGAATGAGCTTTTTGCCAACTGGAACATTCAAGAAAATGTTCAAAGGCCTGTAGTAGATCCCCTTGGTAGTGGAAATATGTCGCCTGCATTGGGGGGGAAATTATCATTACCAGCAAGAAAAAAATAAGGTAGTCGTAGTCTATTAAGAATGGAAATAAGTTTCAGCATCCACGACTTTTTCACAAATGAATCCAACAAATTCACCCAATAAATGCCCAGAGTATTGCACAATCCACAAAAGTGAAAAGTACTCTTTGGATTCAACAAAGACAATAAAAACAAGTTCAAACTAGTAATGTCAACATAGTACAGACATACCATAGCCTCATGCAACCATTCTGATGGAACACCTAAGTCTTCAATAAATTGGCGTTGTAGCATTTGTGAACTCCAGGATTCACAGTATTGGAACAAGATTTCCCTAATAAGAGTGGCCTGGAGATATGGGAAATCATCACGGTAAGGCATATGGAGGGCAACATAGATGGCCCAATGACATTGCCCAAGACACAGCAGTTGAGAAACAAAACTCATGTCAAGTATATGGAGATCATTAGAACAGAAAGCCCCAACAGCTTCCAATACACTACGTTGATGCCAAAGCATATGGTAGTCAAGTGCATCATAGGTTGAAGAAAACGCACTAAACATAGTCTTCAAGACTCCAACCTCACTCTCTCCATTTGCATGAAGGAGCATAAGATAATAGGCTAAGTCAAAGCGATCCCCGAGACTCCAGTTCACAGCCTCCTCAACGGATCCCTCATCAATATAAATTGGGACCGGATATGGAGCCCTTCCATCATCAAGGAGCTGCTGATATGTGTGAACGATTACGGGTAAAGAAGTATCAGGTGGTAACTGATACCACATCAACAACCCTAGATATCTTTTCCAATCAATTTTTGAATTTTGCAAAGCACCTTGAATATTACCAGCAAGTAACTCATACAGCCTCAATCTATCATTCTCAATAAAGTTAAAGTCCAGCCCATTGGTTCTCCAAAGGTCAAGCTGCCGAGCCATATCTGACCGATTCACAATTGACCCACCAGCCTGACTCAACAAACAAGCCAGTCTTACATCTCCCCTGGAAGCAGACAATTCAACTGCTGCATCAAGCTGCCGCCCAGTTAGAAGTAAGAGGATGTGCTCCAAATCACAGGACTCATTTAAACAGCTTATTTCTTCTTGTACTCGGTGGCAAACACTTTCTTGCAACCAATAACTGAACTGTGCTCTCCGAACAAAAGGGAGTGCTTCCGGGTCAATGTCTGAAGCATCCTTCTTATCATCCAGCAAGTCCTCCTCATCATCAACATCTACAGGTGTTGAACGTCCACTGATTTCCCTGGCAGAAAAGAGAACCTTTATCAATTCCCAGACCATAACTTGGTGCATCAGAACCACACGGGCAGAAGCAGATAGGCGAGGAACATCCAGCTGCTTCTCAATAATATCTATATAACTCCGGCAGATCTCTGGAAGCATTAGGCGATTAGATGCAACCTTTTGAAGCTTTAGTCTGAAGGACCCAACTTCAACTTCCATTGTTTCATGACTTATTAACTTGTGGAGACTCAGTGGTGAAGCAAAACAGCAATCAATAAGCTCTTCTTTCACTTTGTTATTTTCATCTCTAACCACCTTATTAATTGCAACCTTTTCTACATTGACAATAGAAGATAATACACCAGGACCAGTGCTACCAACAGGTGTGCCACTGTGGACAAGGACTCCATTTGGACCCCAACCAACCCGAAATGACCTTCCCATAAACAATCCTGCATCAACTATATATTTAGAATGGTGTCCAGTTACTGGAGTTTCATGCTTAAGATCCAATTCGAAGCCTTTCACCTTTGTTTTCCTTGGTGCAATGCTCTGGTTTTGACGAGTCATCAGAATGGTTCCCGGTTGGTCTGAACTTTTCATATTGTACTCAAGCAAAGGTTGTGGAGTTTTCCGCACGATGGGAGGACTAACTCTATGGCTCATCTTCCTGGAGGGATACTGTAAACCAGGTCTTCCATACTCTCTACTGAAACTCTGTTTCTCAAGCGAAAATGGTCCATCAAAATCTTCAGTTTCCTCCTCCTCAGCAGGAAACATCACCATTCTCATTTCTTGCATTTTGATGGGATCAAGCCCAAGATGAGCAGGCAGGGAATGGGATAGAACAGCTCCATCAGGACCAATTTGAGGTGGTTCATCAACTTCAAATAGATCATCACCATTCCCCTCCCCAGGATGTTGAACTGCAGTAGCTTCATCCATGATGATATCATCTTCATCATCTTCACTTAAACCAAATCTGCTGAAATGGTGAACCAAGAATTTCCATTCACCATTCAACAAGTCAAAGGAAATGAAATGCGCTCCCTGCTTTTCCGTGATGACCTTAAGTTTCTCCACAATGTTATCAAGGTAAACCCTCTCATCAGCCAATGGTTTTATTTGAAGCACCAAAGTTACTTCAGCAGCTTTATTAAGACCCTCACCGATAGCAGGCTTGTCAGTTTCATCCTCATATACCACTACCTCATGCCTCTCGAACTTGACAATTTGATCTAATTCCAACCATCTGACATCAGTTTCACCAATAAACCTAACACATCCATATCCAACCCTTCCAACCGTGAAATTCTGAACACGACAGCAGTGGCCAGGATCATTCAGTTCCTGAGCAGCCAAGTCCAGTAGGGAAGGTTCCATAAAATAATTAGATGAATGCAAAATGGGCAAGGAAGCGTTCATGTCGCTGAAAGCTAAACCTGAATGATTATACATGTCAATAGAAATCTTTCTTTTCTTGCATTGAGATGGGAGGTACGAGCTCAAAGCTCCAGTGTCAAATTTTCTACCATAGTAAGTTTCTAAGGGAATATTGCTTCTAACACCAGAAAGTTCATCAAAAATCCCTAAACACAGAAAAAAATAAACCATTTATTACAATCAAGAAAGAAATAAATGAATAAACACCATCCGCGTCTAAGATTGACAATATTAACCTCCAGGAATTCCAAACCAAGTTCAATTTCAACCAACAAATGGCCTCCAAGATATCCATAAAAAAACACAACATCAATTTTTGATAAACTACACAGTACTTGATATAATAGTAAATGAAGTAATGTAAGCAATAAACAGTTGCAGAAGCCCCGTTGACAAAGTTGAATTAATATGTAAGGAGATTCTGGCAAACATAGAAGCCTCAAAATAGCTGCAGATTGAGACAAATAAGCACCAAAAATATAAATAAACCCTAGAAAAGAAGAGCTTTACAAGGAACCGCCGCTTAGACGGAAACACAGATATCAACACCAGAAACGCATATGAAGAAACCAAATAAACTATAGAAATTCGATTGTAGAATTTGAAGTTTTGAACTCAATACACGAAAATTGAAGTAAAATGCAACGAAAAGGCACGAGTCGAAACGGAAGGTTTACCATGTGCATACGCAGAAGAAGTAGACACCATTATCGAATTGGACGGAAGATGAAGAACGGAAGTACAGAGTTCAAGATTTAGCTTTCCTCAATGGCTACAGAACTGCCTAATGGAGGTTTGTCCCTGTGAAGCATGGGAGTGAAGAAACAGTACAGTGGCGGAAAAGCACGTAGCTTTGGAAAAGGCGGAGAAGGGAACCATTTGAGATTTGGGAGTTCGGAGTCGGACCGAAGTCTGGAACTGGTGCAACTTCGAACTCGCGACTAAAGTCTTGCCGCTTAGAGTTCTGCTAATATATTTTTTTTTTTGAGAAAATCTCATCCACACCCCTATATTTTGACTTAATAACATGTACCCACTTTTTTTCTTTTTATTAACGATAATATCCCTAACGAACTTCTTTTAATCAATCCTTGTCTTTAGTTCATACTGATATTTTACGGTACAAACCATTTAGATACTTTTTACCATTTATATACCTATTTGTTATTGATTTATGTACCGATTTAGATATCCGGTACCGTTTATATATTAGGTCACACATGCATTCCATCGGTCCATATTGCAGTTTCGTACCACATTAGAACCGCATTTTGTATCAAATTAAAAACTGAAATCAATACCGAATAAAAATCGTACATGTTGTTGGCTAAAAACCATAATGAAACTGTCTTGTATGGCAATGGTGAGAGGAAATATTCGTGCCGATTATGTACGATAATGGTAAGAGCTTTTATTTTGTGTATCGTATCAAAACCATATACTGGATTATCTATTCCATATCGATTGACACCCTTTCCTCTCAATGGACCAAGTGCAAAAATGAGTCACAATCGGGGTCCACTGATGTATGTCGATTCTAATCCGATGCTGAAACCAAGAGGGAATAAACTGGTCGAGCCAATTTGATTTCTGTTCTATGCACACAAAAAAAGGGCCGAACCAATTTGGGCCAAAAATCGAGTTCCAATATGCTGGAATGAGTATGACCTAGTGACTCGGATCTGGGTGGCTATGGACAAGCCCTTCAGGCTTCTGCTGTAGGGGCGTGGACAGGCCCCGTGTCCCATCGTCCATTTGATTCAACCGACCATAGGACAGGTTGGGATGGTCAGTGAGCAGATGCTTGCCCAGGCCGCTGGACGACAGGAGACGGACTACATCCCTACTGTTGTGAATGCATATGGAAATAGTTATGCAAATTGATAAATCCAAAGGAATTAGTTTACCCTGTTTATAGAGTGTTGGGTTTGGGTTTTTTAAATCTCCAATACAATCTCAGGTCCCCTTAACTCACTCAGTCCAGGGCACAGGCTCACAGCCAACCCTAAGTCAGACAATGATATAGAAGCCTAAGCCCAAGCCCCACTATAAGCCTAGAAATTTTAGCCCGGGCTCAATGCTTGGGCTGAAAAACACAGCCCAGGCCCTGTCGAGCTCGGGGCAGGTTCGGCCTCAATGGATCAAATTTACACCCGTAACAAAATTTGGACCCCTTCTGATCTACCACATGACAAACTTATAAAGAAATATCATTTCAATAAGTTTTATCATATCCCAAAAAAAAAAACATAGAATAAAAAAAATTAATAACTAAAACAACTTAGATTAGTTTTCAAAGAGAATAGTTCATCTGCATATACTTGTATCATCTATGGGATCTCATCACCATTTATATCTAGTGGGTTCCACATCACATCGACGGTAACGAAATCTTATGTAAAGTACATGTACATACAAGTGATTTAAACTCGTTTTCAAGGAGTAAAACCAAAGTGAAATCAACACCCATCACACCACATCTATTTGTGTGGCTTGAATTGGTTCAATATAGGTGTCTATATGTAAATGTCCAACTTTGGCTGAAGATGAATATGCCATAATGTTGTGGTCAACATATTCTTTGTAAGCTTCCTAGTTAATCATCAAACTCTTCATGGAGGTCCACATGATCCAACTAGTGAAGTGTGTGGCCTATAAGCTACAGCTTAACTTTGTGCAATGGAATGATTTCAGTTCACTTGCATGTACATGTATTATTTTACAAGATCTCATCATTATTTATGGGGTGTGGGACCCATCTCTATAATGTAGGACTTACTAAATAGATTTCTCATGGAAGTTACATGTACATGTTGGTGAACCATCCTCAATATGCATCTCTTCGTTCATGTTTGTTGTACCATTTGTACATATTCTTTTCTTTAGGGGAGAGGTTTTTTGGATTGGAGACCAAAAAATCATAGGGCAATTACGAAAATTCATGTACAAGGGGCTGAATTTGTATGCTTTTGAGGGTTGATGACTCCAAACCATGAAGCCTGTTGAATAATCGACAGACCACAAAAAATTTAGGTTTCTTTTATATATCAAAATTTTTGAGTTTACAATGAAACCTCTTAGAAAGACTGGCCAACAAGAGCTAACAAGCGCTGACCATGAAACCTGTTATTTCTTTTCTTTTCTTTTTTTGCGGGGTCTTTAAACTGACTTAACAATAATTTAAGGTAGGAACCGATGAAATTCAAGGGAAACACGAAATCGATCACTATACTAGGGGGCGAGACATGACTGCGACTTAATATTCAAGTACCATTGAAAGGACTAAAGGAACAGGACTTTGATAACTTAAATAATATTAATCTAATTCATTTAAATTTCAGTATTTTCCAATGTCTGCCCATCACTCTCTTCAATGCTAGTTTTCGATAAAGAAAGGCACTGGTTAGAGACCTAGCTATCAACGATATTAGATGGTTTGAGATCTTTGTATAGACCTTTCCCTTTTCATCCAAATCCATAACAAAAGTTTTTGTTTCCTCATATCTGACTTAAGTATTGAAATGACCTTCCGAACCCTCAGTCCGATCATGTTTCTACTTGTTCTTACCAACTATAGATTAAATCCCATCTCCAAAGATTAGCTCAGGTTATAAAGGGAGTATTTTCTAACATTTTTTTTGATAAGATATTTTCTAACATTTGAAAATATAAGAAACCATGGATTTTTTTTTTCTTTTTCATGTACTATCTTAACTCTTGTATTTGTGGGATCCGAATCGTCTCCTCCTTGTACTTCAGGGAGGAGGGAGACGCCCCTGTCGGATGGCCGACACATGGCTCTGGGGAAAATCCGAACCCCACGTCTGAGCCGACACCCCCTGTCTGCTAGGCTTGTCGGTTGGGTGTTGACTTGGACGTGAGGTTCAGATTTTTCCGAGAATCACATGTCGGCCATCAGACAGGGCGGTCTCCCTCCTCCCTGAAGTACAGGGAGGAGACGATTTGAATCCATATTTCTGGATGCCATGAAAGAAAATTTGCTGCAAATGTCAAATCGAGGGTCCACCTTCAAGATGCCTTCTTTTGTATCATGATTGATGGACAGATGGTGGACGTAAGATGACGACAATCTTGAGACAATTAATGATTAGTCAATATTAACTGGCACCTCCCTAATAGTATCATTTATGTACTTTCTCTGACCAGCTTGTCTTCCACAGATTTTGGATACTGGTGAGTCTCACACGTGCGAAAATCACCATTGCAAACTCAAACTTAAACAAAATAAAGACACCATGTCATTGTATCAATAGCCAACAAAGCACCCACTTGGTAGGTTCCACATCGTCTCCTCCCTGAGATTCGGGAGGAGGGGCGGCGGCCTCGATGGATGGCCGACACCTGGCTCTCGGGTGAATCCGAGCCATCCATCCGAACCGACACCCATGTCGGCTCAGCTTGTCGGCTGAGGTGTCTGCTTGGATGGACGGCTCGGATTCACCCGAGAACCAGGTGTCGGCCATCCATCCAGGCCGCCATCCCTCCTCCTGAATCTCAGGGAGGAGACGATTTGAATCCCCACTTGGTGGGCCCAACATTTTTTTAAGGCTTAAGGTTTATATCCTTCCAAATATCTTTCTAATAAACAAAAACTATATATATATTACAAAAAAAAAAAAAAACTATATATGACTTGACCACCATTATAGCATCAATCAGCCATATCATTGGGGTTTTCTAGAACTATACAAATATATCTTTCTTGGTCCCTAGAGACCCATTATGTTCTTTTCTTTTTCTCTTTATTAAATTAAAACGGATTAAAAAACCTTATCTTATCTTGTATTCCAATTATGTCATCATAGTCATCAAGATTTGTAAACCTAATCCATTTTAATTAATTAATAATAATACTAATGAAAACAATAATATTAGTGTTGCTTTTATATTGCTTTGCATCTTAGCACATGCAGGATATATGCAGTCCACATTGGACTCAAATTGTTTTTGACAGATAGACTCTATCCCTTTTTAAGCATGGTTTGAGGAATCGAAATCAGATTGTCAATTTTTCTAATTCAAAGCATAATTGGCTGATCCAATCAATTCCTTACATGTTTTCTAGATTCATATGACTCTGGCCGATTTCGATTGAATAGTATTGGCATAAACTAATTCGGTGTTAATTTCCATTACTTGATCCATTGTACCAAGTAGTCTAAGTCTAGACAGACACTGCATATCAATATAAAAAATGTAATAATAATTAAAATGGATATCTTATAAAAAGAACATAGACTAGCGAAAATACAATGGGAAAATATGCAATAATGTATCAAAAATTTGTCAATTTGACCCCAATGTTTTGCTTTCATGGATTGAATTAGACTATCTGGTATACCATCTCCTAAAATAAATAGTCAAGAATGCCTTCCTTAATTACATACCAGGCAAGCCTCTAGAGCTCGCTGTTATCTGATGTTGAATGTACTTTTTTTTATATTTTGATGGACAATGATTGCGTTGCTCACGTCTTGACTAAGAGGGCCTTGTTACCCACACCCAAACTCCTTGATTTATCTTTATGAATAAAGTTTCTCATTATCTGTTAATGGCAAAATGACCTCACCAACTAGAAAAGGACACATGTCCCAACAACAAGAAGACGTGTGGCCAGTCACATACAAGCAGAAGAGACTGTCACCTTAGAGGTCTGAATGACATGATTCGATCGCGAAGATCTTGGGATAGCAATCAGGGTCCGCCCAAATAGCCCTCGTCTCCTCACTCCCAGCACACAGCCAACTGGTGACGTCAACCAAGCATGAAGATCTCGTATTTGTGATCAGAAGACTCCCTAGAGATCTTGATCCAACAGCTATCAATCCGCATCCCCTCAACCAACCATGAGATATTCGGGATTGAGATGCGGGTCCGTTCTAACTTTCCTTATATGTTCTCTCTCTCTCTAGCCCACACAATAGCTCATAGCAGCTCACCCAGTTGGGTGAAGAGTTTGGGATAAAGATGATAATTATGTACAATAGGATAGTAGATCATGCCAAATTCTCCAGGGGCTAATCTGAACTTATACCATCCCAAGGCCTCTTCCATAAGTACAATACAATCCTAAGGTAAAATGGATCTAATTCTTTATACTAAGATTCTTTCTGTTAGACCCATTATTCAGAGTTCGTATTTTCATACTGAGCTCCATAACTTTTTGTGCTCGATTCTAACTTGAGCATCGGAGTAGCCTCAGGGTTTTCAAACCCATCATCATTTGCCTTTTTTACTTCCTCTCGTAGGTTCGACCAATCGTAGAAAATTTGGATGATTATCAACCGCAACATTACTAAGGATGTTAATCGGTGTGATTTCGGTTTAATGGTGCAGTTCGGTTTTGGTTCGATGCGTAATGAATAAAACTAAAATCGAACCATTTATTAAACGGTTTCAAAATGCTTACCAAAATTAATTATTAATCAGTTTCAGTTTTTCGATTTTCAAACGATTTCATACTCGGGAGGGAGAGGTAGAGAGTTAAAAACAAAGTAGAGGGAAAACCAAGAAAATCACTAAAACAATTTTAATCAGATATGAAAGTGGATTTATGATTTAGAAGTATGCCATGTGAAAAGCATTAAATTATAATTTATTTCTACAAATATAGACATTTAGCACTAAGGGATTAAAGGAAAGGTTTAATCGGTTTTAACGGTTCCAAATAGTCGGATTAAACAGTTTCATTCTTGAAACCAGAATCGAACCGTTTTAACTAAACAGTTTCATTTCTGAAACCAAAACTAAACCATTTAATAATCGATTTCACGATTTCGATTTAAATGATTCGATTCAATTTCAATACACGATTCAGATCATTTTTGATACCCTTAAACATTACCAAACAACCTTTTTTTTTTCTTACAATATAAAAACCATAAAGCCCCACCTTTTTTCTTATATTATTTAAGTTCGTGATGTGAGTTTGAAAAGGTGATTACTCCATTAACACCTCTCTATCGCTCTCTATAGAGAAAGAATCCAAACCGGACATGAAAAAGCAAAAGGCAGCTATGCTGTTGGGCTTATATTGGGTGATGGTGGTGAAAGTGGTGATGGTGGGTATCTAAATTGAGGTAGAGAGGGGAGAGATTCTTGATTCAAAAGCTTTTCCACCTTCTTAGGCTAATAATTCGTCAACACAACCCACTTGGATTAAAATAATTCAAAGTAGTCTATTCTTAAGTTAACATTATTATTATTATTATTATTATTATTATTATTATTTTTGTTCTGGTCTAGATAATCCCAAATATGGAAGTTCAATGACTGGACATGTATACAAGAACTTATGACATGAGAAAAGTGCATCATTATGGCATTTATGAAAATGAAGGGCACAAATCATGGAGCTAATTTCTATATTGCAAACTAATAATCAGATAAGGCTCCCAACACAATTGGAGACAATTTGTTCACCATTTGTTTTTACCCTGTGGAAACTTGTGAAGTTGCATGAGGGTTGTGTTAATGTGTATTAGTTTATGGTGTCATTAAGTATATAAAGGAAAAAGTTTTATATCCAAGTGTGTTTTCTGCCTCTTCTCATATAAGCTGTGAAATGATTCTCTTGTTACAACAATTTTCATTTTCCATGATGGAGAATTTTTGTATCCGAAATATATTTTCATTGCCTAAAATGCCCTCGATGGAACATTATTCGTCGTTGTTTTGTAGGTTAAAATGTCATCATGCAAAATGTACGATGAAAACCTTGAGGCGTCGGTGATATATGTTCCATGATGGGGTTCTTATTTCTGTTGTATAAAATTATTATTCTGCGACGGACAGTATACCGTCAAGAAAGATCATTTTCCACAACGGTAAACGTATTTCTGTCGTGAAGAAGTGTTATTTTGCATTAAACTTTTTTCCGTGATGTAGAAGTGTTATTTTATGGCTCTATCATCCTGGATACTTGTGATTGCCTTCCCTTGGACCTTGCACAGGATCCACATAACTGGACAAGAAACCTCACCTTTATTTCATGGGAAAAGGTTCCTTACACTGTCAATGAACACTACTCCCTCTCATATGGGGTTTTTCTTTTATTATTGTTTTTCACTTTTTCTCTCGTCCTTTGCCATGCGAGTCCCATGTGAATGATACCATTTTCCGATGCTACCATTGGGGTGGCGGGGGGAGATTCTCCCACATTGGTGGCATGGGAAACCATAAACCTTAAGTATGAACATTTGTGCCTAACTTATTTTGGTGGGAATTATGAACTCCACTCAGCCTAAGTTTATTCTAACTAAATAGGGTGGACTACGTGGACCTTTTTTTCTCTCCAATCAATGTTATTTAAATTGTTACTCGTCAGAAGTTATGCATGTCTTTCGTCACTAGTTCTCTTAGGGTCATAAACTTTATAATGGTTCATATCTGATCAAACGAGCCTGTTATATTAAGCCAAATTGACCTACTAATTCCAATTACGGGATGGGTTTATGTTGGACATATTCTCTCTCATATATGACACCATATTATACAATGTAGCCCTAAGACTGGAAAATGAATCTTTCCCGTGGCAACTCAAGAGTATGGGGTGGTTACCAAGTGAGGAATATATTTGCATTCGACTACTAATGCCCACGATAAAAAAAGAAATTTGTTTTTTTTTTGCACAAATCAACCTGATCTAAACTGATTCGAACAGTTTATCGCATTATATATATATATATATATATATATATATATATATATATATATATATGGCACAAATCAACCTAATGTGAACTGATTCAAACAGCTTATCGCGTTATCAAATATATATATCCAAATTAAAAAGGGAGTCGCGGTGCCTGAGGCTTCCACTGCTCCATGGTCTGGGGAAAAAGGACAGAATGTACGTAGTCCTATCTCACAACACAGAGAGGCTGTTTCCATATTTCAAACCCGTGACCACCAGATTACAATATGACAACCTTACCTATCAAATATCTAAATATTCAATTGAAAACTTGTTGGAAATTGAGAATGGTTCACCTGCATGTACTTGTATCCTCTCTGGGATCCCATCACCGTCCATATCCAATGAGTCTCATACTTTAAAGGTGGGCCCCATACCACATCGACAGTGACGGGATCCCATAGAAAATACATGTACATGTAGATGATCCGAACTCTTGGAAGTTCGATCTCTTACTAATGTGGTGTTGGTTCTTAATAATTGAGCCACTCCCATTGGATTAATTACCTTATGGGTTGTTTGGCTTTCTTTTTCGGTAAATTACTTTATGGTTAAATTCAACATCGACAAGGAGCGGGACCATCTCAACTTTCATGTCTGTATATACATGTAGGAATAAGAGAGAGTATAAGACAAACTCACACATATGTGACATCACACATGACAACTATAGGAGTTATGTCTTCCTTATCACACATCACCTTCACTTATATTTTTCATGGGATTTCATCACTATCCATGTTTAGTAGATGCCACATTATAATGGTGGATCCTACACCCAAGAAATACATAACACAGAGATTTTTAGGAGAATAACTATTCCACCAATCAAAGAAGGACACATGTCCAAATGCAAGTCCTAACCACAAGTAGACATGTGGTCAGCCACGTGCAAGCTTAAAACATGCTATCTCAGAGGTTAGACCCTAAAAGGGTCCGATCCCTATTATCTTGGATTGATGATCATGAGTCTGCCCAGATAGGCCACATCTCTCCATTCCCAGTACATGCCAGCTAGTGACATCATTTACGAGCAAAGAATATGTTGGAGCCGCCATCATAAGACTCCCCAAAAGATCTCCATCCAACAGTTATTAGCCCATCTGCTCACAATCGACCTTGACTTATCAATGATTGAGTTGTGGGTCTTCTTATCAGACTCCAACTCCAACTTGCATGACAACTCACAACTCACTAGGCAAGGCAAAGAGTTCAGGATAATGATGAGATCTACGACCACATCACAGATCGTCCCAAAAACCCTCCATGGCAAATAAGCATTTGTGACATTTGATGCCTCTTCTATGCATACAACATAATCCTAAGGTAATCGGATCCAATCTTTTATCAATTATACCCTCTTGTATTCTCTCTTTCCTAAACCCACTATTGTATTCTCTCTTTCCTAAACCCACTTTGAGGAGCTCATATTTCTCATATTAAGTTTTCTACTGTTTAAACTCGATTCTAACTTAGGTATCAGAGTGATTTAATGATGATATATACACATTGACATGGATGGCTGATGTCATGTTAATGGTAACATCTTACCATACGAGTATAAAACAAACAAAGTTAAAAAAAAATTTACATCTTATCATACGAGTATAAAACAAACAAAGTTTAAAAAAAATTTACAGCAAAATTTTACATAAAAAAAAACGGAGCTTACGGGATTTTTGGTTTTTTTTTTTGGGTAAATTCCTTTATGGTTAAATTCAAATCAACAAGGAGTAACGCCAACCCAACTTGCCAGTCTCTATATATATGTATATATGTGGGTGTAAGAGAGACAAACTCACGCATAAGTGACGTCACTCATGACGACTATAGGAGTTAGGCCTTCCCTGTCACACATCACCTTCATCTTTCATATATAGGTAATACTCTTTATGGGATCACGTCTCCATCTATATCTAGTAGATCCCACATTCTAATGGTGGATCTTACACCCATGAAATTCATTTGCATGGAGGTTGTTAGGGGAATAATTATCCAATCTAAGAAAGACAGTGTCCAAATGCGAGTCCCAACCTTAAGAAGACGTGGTTAGCCACATGCAAGCTTATAACATGCCATCTCAAAGGTCAGACTTGTAAAGGATCCAATCCCTATTATCTCAGACTGGCAATCATGAGTCCTCCCAGATAGGCCACGTCTCTCCATTCCCATGTCAGCTGGTGACATTATTCACAAGCAAAGATTTCAGAGGCGCCATCAGAAAACTTCCCGAAAGATCTTCATCCAATGGCTATCAGCCTATCTGCTCGCAACCGACCTCAACTTATCTAAGATTGAGTTGTGGGTTTTTTTTTTTATCAAACTCCAACTCCAACTTGCACGACAGCTCATAGCTCACTAGGTAAGGCGAAGAGTACGTTCGGGATAAGGACATAATCTACGACCAGATCACAGACCGTCCCCAAAACCCTCCGTAGCAAATCAGCATTTACGCCATTCGATGCCTTCTCTATACATATAACATAACCCTAAAGATAAACGGATCCAATCTTTTACCCAATTATACTTTCATATTCTCCATTTCTTAAACCCACTTTCAGAAGCTCGTATTTCTCATAATAAGCTCCATGCTACTTGAACTCGATTCTAACTTAGGCATTAGAGTTGCCACAATGTTTCCAAACCTGCCATCACTTGCTTATTTGTTTTTTGTTAATACAGGAGAATAATTGATCTTCATAAACTTGTATCCTCTTGAGGATTCCATCACCGTCCATATCCAATGGGTCCCACATCACCTCAACTGTGATAGGATCTTGTGAAAAGTACATATACATGCATATGATCCGAACTCTACGAGTTATGGTTCAATAATGATGGAGTATGCAAATGGACATGGAAGGCTGATGTCATGGTAATGGTAACATCTTACCATACGAGTATGGATCCACATCCTCTCCTCCAAGAATTTGTGAAAGAGAAGTGTATCCATCCAATAAGGGCGCCACCTCTCCTCCAAAAACTCGAGGAGAGGATTTGGATACATACGAGTATATGACGAACAAAGTTATTCGTCTATGTCTCCTGGACCAACCGACCAGAGATGTTTGGAATAGTGACGTCCTTCGCCAGCTATTGCCGTCTAAAACTCACCGTTCCCTTATCTAATAAGATCGAGTAATTAACTACTCAGGTCCATAAATTAGCCACGTGTCACTTTGCAGTTTCCTGCGTGGACAGTACATGAGGATGCCTGCACTTTTTCAATCCTCCGTAGGATAATCTGGTTATGCACGCAAGGCGCAATTTAGTGAGAAGCCCTGTAGCATGTTGGACTTTAACCGGAATCTGACAAGTTAGCTTACGTGGAAACTAACCAAAAAAAACAACCTACAATAAAGATAATCTAAATTACTACGATTAAATCGCCGACCACAGTTTCTTTAATTTACTCCGAATCTCCGGCGTCGGTGACGGCGATTATTTGGCCGGAAAGTGATGAGAGACTGTTGGAGGGTTAGGCGGGGAAGTGACCTGGTGCGCATTTTTAAAGTTGCATTTTTAGTGGAAATATGGCAAGTTGATACAAACAACATTAAACGGTTGACTGTAGCAGATGACAAAGCAGATGATAAAAGGGCAGAGCTTAATAAAGGAATTTTATTATTATTTTTTTTGATTTTTCGTGCCCATCGACTTGGGTTTTAAGCTGTTGCTTTGCTTTTCGAATCTTTGAATTTCAGTAATGGTTTTTAGGGTTTTTAAGAAACTAGGTTTACGGTAAGAGTTAAGGGAGTTTCGGGTGTTGCAGGATTTCCATGCTGTGGTACTGCGACGATTTCAGCTTTCGAGAGTTGAGAATTGACCAAAAGGTTGGATTCTTAAGGTTTTAGTTATTGAATTTGTGTTAGTTGACTGTTGTTTCTTGCTTTTCTACAGTAGGATGAGCTTCTGATGTGTCTGTCATGCTTGCTTGCGTGAGTGTTTATGTAGACTCTACTCATATTTATTAATAACAAAAACAACTCATATGTCCATCAGAGAATTGATTCCGTACAGAAACTAGCATCTACTTTGTTTGAGTTGTTTTGAAATGAAGGTACAAGCTTGTTGGCACTTTTTTGGGTGGAAAACGTCAGTTATCTGCTGCTTGGTGATGCTTCTATTTATCTATTTTTGGGTAGAACAGAGTGATTGGGTTCTAAAATGGTACGACCATTCTTTAATGGTGGACACTTGGAAACTCAGTTTGATGCAAGCTGGCGTGCTTAAGTAAGGATGGATGGATTATCTTGTGATGAAATCTGGCAGTTTGTTTTCTTCTTACCTCCACTCTTTTGATACTTCCGTAGTCCTTCCATGTATGAGTTGGGGCATTATGTTTTTCTTTCCTTCAAACAAAGTTGGGGGGAGAGGCCGAGAGGGGAAAATAAAATACAACAACAATATAAGTAAAAAGAAATACGTAGTACTAGTAGAAGAAGAAATGTCTTCAGGGTACTAAAGCTTTAGAGGAAGCTCTTGAGCCGGTTGATTAGGGGTTTCCGGGATGTGATTAAATGGATGACTGTGAGCAATTCCACCTTGATGTTTATCCTTTATCTTCTTCAATATCTGTTTTGTTCTTATAAGTTGGTATTTTCTAAGCTTTGTACATAATGAATGATAGAGAGAAGTTCAGAATTGCAGTTTGGAATTTTAAGTTGTTCATATTATTTCTATCCTTTTGGGATAAAACTTATTACCTCATCCCTAAACTATCATCACGTCACCATGTGACTGATTTCCCTGATATCTAGTCATGTGCCCAGTGGTTAGGATCTGAAGATGACTATGGTTGTAGTTTCAAGCCTGTCCTTTCAATGGTGATTGTATGGTTTTGTTGCAGGGTCTCTGATGAGCTATATAATCTAGGAGTATTAGGGAATGTAGTACTATCATCACGTCACCATGTGACAGATTTCTCTGATATCTAGTCATGTGCCCAGTGGTTGGTCTGAGTGCTTGGGTTGTTTCAAGCCTGTCCTTTCAATGGTGATTGTATGGTTTTGTTGCAAGGTCTCTGATGAGCTATATAATTCAAGAGCATTATAGAATGTAGTACTCTTCTACTTTTCTTTCCGTGTTTATTTATGTTTCCTAACATTTTCTTGAAGATGTTCAGTAATGTTAGAACCTGCTTTCTTGGATATCTTATATCTATGCTGGTTCTCCATCATCTTTCTATCTTCTGTAATTGCAGAATGACAAAGATAAGTAGTGGTCGCCTTCTGTTTTTCATTTGAAGTAGTATGAGCTCTCCATCAACTCAATTTGCTGCTTCAAGAAGGATGGGTATATATGAGCCAGTCCACCACATTAGCATGTGGGGTGAAACCTTCAAGGGCAGTACGAGCCCAAACACTGGGGTATCCACGATTGTTGAGTTGGAAACAAGGGTTGACAACAAGGTGCCAATTCTTGAAACTTACTCTGTCTTGGTTACTGGAAATCAGGGGTGATTGTTCTTGTTACTTTGCTTTGTCTCATTTATCTAATACGACTTTCTAGTCGGAAGAGACTTCTCATGGAGCCCTGGAACCTTCCAAAAAGTACGATCAGGAAGCAAACAAACCGCCTGATAAGGTAAACAGATTGTGTAGTTAACAATTCATCATTCCTCGATTAGTACTATTTATAGCCATAGCTGCTGTTAAATCATAAGCATACATGTCCATTTCTTACTGCTTTTGAACGTGTCAATCTTAAAAGTTTTGTTATACATATGGAATTCTCTTTGCGCCTTGATTTCTGGTGTCAATTTCCAACAAACTTGGAATTGCATTGGTTTTAACCCTTACAATTTACAAAGTTGCTCCAGAGGTTAATTCTATTGTTGTTTTTGTTACTCTATGGCTTATTTTCATCATTGAAGTACAAATTTTGATGCATTTTTTTGCTTCTTTTCTTATATGCTGGTAGTTGATGTTTAATTTCTTATAAATGCCTTAGTCTTGAGTTGTGCTTCTAACATATCAATGGGAAGACTTTGCATAAATGTGATGAATTTCACAATTCGCATATCCTTTTATGGGATTTTTTAAGTTTGTTTGTCCATTAAGGATCTTGATAAGGTTTTAGCATATCCATTTTGGGCATTAGAATAGGATCAAGATATCCGAAGTTATAATTTTGGTTTGAATGAGGTCAAAAGCTAGCTTAAAACTTGATCACATTCCACACATTGTCAGTTGCACATTCCAAAATCATTTGAAAGAGTACGGTATTTTCTTGGATAAATATCATATTTAGCCTCTGTTTTTACTGACTACAAATTCTGACTCCTTCAAATTTATCTTCAGGTATTAAGACGTCTAGCACAAAATCGTGAAGCTGCCCGTAAAAGTCGTTTGCGTAAAAAGGTTTGAATAAATACACAAGCAAATAGCCATTTCTTATGGAAGTTTTCTGACTCTTTAGGACTTAGATATTAACATTTTATAGATTATGCTTTATAGGCTTATGTGCAACAGTTAGAGTCAAGTCGTTTAAAGCTTACACAATTGGAACAGGACCTTGAGCGCGCTAGACATCAGGTATGTCAAAACTCCCTTCCCCCCAACCCCACCTTGGCCTCCCCAGATATGGGGCGGTGTATTTTTTTTTTTTCCTACTACTTCTATCGACCAAGAAAGTGTCAATTTATTTTCCTATCAAATAAAGTAGTGAATGTCTTTATGCAGGGTGTATACATAGGTGGTGCTTATGATTCTAGTCATCTGGGGCTGTCTGAAACTGTTAACTCAGGTTTATTATCTGTTGCTTCTCCTGATATTTATTACCAGTCATGTTGGTGAATGCTTATCTTTCTGCATGTGCGACTCTAAGAGTGTATGATCTCTGTTTTCTGTTTGTAATTTGTGCATGTGGAAAAGTAGAGTGCTAAGACGTAATGGACTAAATGGAAATTGTAAAATATATGAAGTGTTGTTTCTAGCTCTAGTTCCTTTCCTAGAAATAAAAGATGAAAGATAAAAGGTGGAACTCCTTTGGATTGACAATATTATCTAAGAAGTTTGTCATTATTCACTCCATTTCAAAGATCAAAGATTTCTTTCTAAAGTCTAGGTAGGAGTAGTAGACAGCTTACGAAGAAAGAAGTGATCTCTGAAATTCTAAGCTTTCCTTTGAGTGACACTAATGCTTAAGACGAACCGATATGGCATTTCTCCAAATCTGTAATGCTCAGCTCTGGGACAATGTATAATACCAAGTTCTATCCCAAAGGTCATTGATTTCAGGTTCTGGAAGAGCTTGTGAAAGCTACAACTGCCACCGTAGTTCTTATCGTTCTCTTGGAGGTGCTGTTTGCAAAGCATTGTACGTGAATGAAAGATTAAAAAAGGAAGTGGACTTGCATATCAGGGCTGTTTTTATATGTGGAAGTGAATGAGGACAACCACTGTCCATTGAAGGTTCAAAGAGGCATGATTCTACAAGAACGAAAAACTCAAAATGATATTTTTTTCGGATTCCAGAATGAGGTTCATTCTGACGTCCTTCTAGGAAATTTAGAAAACGAATGCCCATCAAACAATGTTCTTGTCATTATAGAATTCATTCTGAACCCAGAACACGTTCCAAGAATGCATACCAAACAGAGGTTGTAAAAATTTGTTGTGGCTCTTGTGGTAGGCTTTGTTGTATTGGCTAATCCTTGCTTCTTTATTTGGCTTGCTAGTATAGTGCTCTTTTTCCAGTGACCTACTTTGTTTCCAATAAAAAAAAAAGAAAAAAAAAAGGGGGGAAGTGGGGAAGAGCAATTCTTTGAGTGCTTGTCATAAATGAGCCATGTATTTGCACTGCTTATGTTTTGTTTGTAACGTCTTTTTCTGGTTCATCAAATTGTTTTTTTTTTTTTTTTTGTAGTTCTACTACTTGCCTTCCTAATACTTGTCTGGGGATTCTTTCAGGTGTTGCTACATTTGAGATGGAGTATGGACATTGGATTGAAGAACAAATTAGACAGACACGTGAACTAAGAAATGCTCTGCAAGCTCATGTAACTGATATAGAGCTACGCATCCTTGTAGAGGGTGGCATGAAACACTATTATGATCTTTTCCGCATGAAAGATACTGTAGCAAAAGCTGATGTTTTCTATTTAATGTCTGGAATGTGGAAAACATCAGCTGAACGGTTTTTTTTATGGATTGGAGGATTTCGCCCATCTGAGCTTCTAAAGGTGATACATTGTTAAGTTAAATCTGTATATATTTTAGATTTTTTAATGCTTGCTAATGATGAATATGGCCATAAAAAATCTTCTATCTGTGTTACCAAGTACATCTTTTCACTTGCTAATTCTTCAGTTAATGGATGCCTAATCAACCCATAATGCTTGTATCTTATACAACTACAACTCAACTTCGCCTTATCCCAACAAAAAAGGATTGGCTAGATGGATCCTTTTTCTCCAATCAGTTTTATTCAAAGCTATAGTTGTTTCTAGTCCTAAGTTATGCATGTCTTTCCTCATCACTTATTCTAGAGTCATTGTAGGACTACCCTTGGCACCTTTAGCTCTTTCTATCTGAATCAAATCACACCTCTGTGCTAAAGCATCCAAAGGTCTCCATTGCACATGTCCATGCCACCTCAAACAAATTTCTCGCGATTTATCATGTATTGGAGCTACTTCTAAATTAGCTCTAATTCATTCATTCTTAATTTTATGTTTTCTAGTTGTGCGATTCATCCATCTCAACATCATTTCAGCTACACTAATTGATGCAGTGGGAAAGCCACCAAGGAAAGAATATATGGATTAAGATTTTTTTTATTATTTGGGATTATCTTGTAATTATGTTATTTTATTTTATTAGGGAATGTTGAACACATAGGATATCTGTTGCTTTAGTTTACCATTTAAGTTCAACTTGCTTATTTTAGATAGGAATCACAGAGTTAGTTTTCAATTGAAGTCTTTTCTCTTTATAGACACAAGTAATTACCGATTGGAGATTAGATATGAGTAATGCAATGAATAGAATTGGATTTGGTGTGTCCGTATGGCTTGTTGGCTGAGTGCTCTCGATTTTCTCTCTCTTCATCTTCCCAACGAGCAGGAACCCTCCCCTCTCTCAGGTTGGTTCCCCCTCCCCTTCTTCTTCTTCCCTCTTCTCATTCTTCCTTGTCTCTTCGTCTTTTCCACTGGCATCATTTTGGATTGATCTCCATCGATTCAACTTCTTTGTCCTTGAAACTTTGAGTATAGGCCATACCGTAAAGGCGATTCAGCCTGTATTGTTTGGGGCTGAACTGAGTATAGGTTTTGAAGATTCGTTACCTTTGTTGTCAGTTCTTGTACATATCACTAGATTCTCAGATTAATCTGGTTTGTTTGTTGATTGTTCTTTCAACTTGATAATCATCATATTTGAGAGGACTGGTATTGAGGAGCTTATCTCCAAAATCTCAGGTTGAACAAGTCCCAAACGAGAAAGATCTCATCTTCGAATATTGACTGGTTTTCCATAGTTGTCCATTCGCTATTCCAAGGTTGAAGATAATTTCCACCCCCCAAAATCATGAATTGATTCTATTCCCTTCTTTCCAAAAATACCCTTGGTCTTTTGAGTTATTTCTGTTTGGTACATACCTTATAATTGATTCCTAGTCTACCCCTACACAACAGGTCATATACCCTTCCTATCCTCTTCTCTTTAACTTGTCTAGTACAACCTTAGAATCTGGTTTGTTACAAGTTTGCATAATACATGATAAGCTATGAGAAAGTTGTTTGAGATGATATGGTCATGTTTAACGGATGCCTTTAGATGCTCTAGGTCGGAGGAGTGATTTGATACAGATCGAAGGATCTAAAAGAGCTAGGGGCAGACCTAAGATGACTCTAGGGGAGGTGGTGAGGAAAGACATGCATAGCTTAGCCTTGTTCAAGTATGACCTTGATCAGAGCTGATTGGAGGATAACAATCCATGTAGCCGACCCCATTTAGTTGAAAAAAGGCTTTGTTGTTGTCCAAGTTTACCATCACACCTCCCGTTTGAGTTGATTATTATTTGGGTGGGCCAATTAGCGGATCAAATTCGGGTTTTCCGACCTAGGATCTGTATCACTAACTTTGTCTATATATTTTTTTGGGTAAGTAAACTTTGTCTATATGTTGTTTCTTCATTGTCAAACATTGAGCCCCATACATCATTACTAGTCATATAAGAATCCTATAAAGTTTCCTTTGAATTTAAAAGGAATATGTCGATAACACAACACTTTGGATGCACCCCTTCACTTCATCCACCCTATGTACTAATTCTTTGTGCAACTTTATCCTCTATTTTCCCTTTTTTATTTATGATTGAATCTAGGTATCTAAATTTTTACTTTATGATATCTCTCTATCATCAATTTTCATCACCTTACATTCAATCCTATTGATACTGAAGTTAAACACTATATACTCTGTTTTTTTTTTTTTTTTCCTACTTATCTTAAAACCTTTTGATTACAGGGTTGATCTCCATAATTCCAATTTTACATTTATTCCGCTTGTGGTTCATCCACCAAACCAATATAATCAGCAAAAAGCATACACCAATATCTGATCTTGAATGTCTCTAATCAGCTCATCTATGATTATAGCAAAAAAATACAGGCTTAACGCTGATCCTTATGTAATCCAACTATAAAACCAACTGCTGGATTATAGATGGGTAACACATTCCTTGGATTATTAGCCATATGTCGAGTTTGGGGTCCCATCTCAACTATATGTCCCAAATCTATTGAATTTTTATCTATGTGTTCTGTAAATAAAAAAAAAAATAACGTTTGACTTATCAGCTTTGAAAAATTTTAAACATTTTCAGAGCTTTGTATTGGTGCATGAGAAAAATGCTTTGGACTAGGATAGATGGTGATGGGCAGATATTCAGGAACATGAAGGGAGTTTTTTAGTTGAAGGACTATGATGGAAGCATTGACTCTTAGAATCATTAATTCTTGTTCTTGTTCTCTCCTTCTTCTTCTTTTTTTTTTGGTGGTGTATGTGTCTGCGTGTGTGTGTGTGTGTTGGGGGTGTGTTAAAGGATATTCTCTTGTTATCAAGAGCTTTATTTAGTCTGTATTTCTATATGGTATCAGAATGGGTGCTTCATGATTTCAGCATTTTCCAACTTAGTGCTACTTTTTAGTAAAGTAGATAAGTTACTTTCATTTGCATGAGAATGATATATTTAGTTCAGCTGAACCAGTATAATAAATGCTATTTAATTGCCTCTAAGCTCAATACCAGTTCAGGTGACGACCATGAAGGTGATCTGAACTGACCTTTGAGCGGTTCCTAGCTACGATGACTCCAATCAAAGACTAGTTTTTCCTACTATTTTTAAAGTCAAGGAAAAGTACACTGGATGATAGACTCTGATGATATTGATTAAGTAATATTTATTTATTTTTAATGAGGAAATTATATATGCTACTGTGGTGGAGGTATTGGTTTCTTAATTTGCTTGGGAAGTGGGAAGGGATGATGCGGGATCCGGGTTGAGAAAACCCTAATTAGATCCGCTAGTAGGCCCACCCAAATAATAAGCAAGCTTGACTCAATGAACAATGGCAGAACTGTAAATAAGTCCAAAACTCAAACAGCAATGGCAGATTTGTAATTAATGAGAAGTTTGAAATAAATCCAGGGAACCAAACAAACCTTATGATATGATGGGGACTTGATTTAATGAAAAGGCATAAAATAGGAAGCAAATATAGGGAGGTGGTAAAAGTGTAATAACTTGATAAAGCAAGGGTACTCAAGGGAAGAGCAAAGGAAGAAATGTCTTCTTCTACCTTTCGTTGGAGACTCTTTCACCAAGAGAAATAGGAGGCGGCAAAACCAGATCTGGTTAAAGAGGAAGAATTCACTCGATAGGCCACCGATTGACCTCAGATTTTGGGGAAAGAATCGCAATGGGTAGCCCTCTGAATCCCAAGTAAAAGGATTTCCAATAACTGAGCATCCATGTGGGAATAAACTGCTGCAACTAAACCATACTGTAAACTCAAGGTCAGGTCTGCAACTGGTTTTAACCTCAGGAAATCCGAACTGTTGAAGAGTAAAACTATGGGGGATTGGGACATTTATGAGGGGAGAGGTCTCAAACAGAATTTGAGGGTGATGGGAAGAGAGAAGAGGGAGATCGATGGGTTTTGTTGGGGCTGGGTTTACCGCCCAGAACAGGGGAAAGTAAGAAGAAAGGAGAAGAAGTTGGGAAGGAAGAAGGGAGGAACAGGCCAAGGAAAGGGCCTACAATTTCTGCCCGCAGACTCACTACCAAAACTCAATTCTTCCTTTCATTCAAATCTTCTAATCTGAAAATAAAAACCTAATACATGTTCTATTTAAAAGTAAAACTTTCCTAAACTAATTGACATAAGTTTAGAAACTACATATTGTATCTATGGAATGAAATCCTTACTCAAAACAGAAATAATAGATAATGAAATCTAATATTGAAACTTCCTATTATAATAATCATCTACCACCCCTTTCCAGACCAAAAGGTTGGTTTGGGTTTGAGTCGGTTCAGGTTTGGCTTGGGTAGCCAAATTGGCTCGGGTAGCCAAATTGGCTCGTGTCGATCTATCCATGACACTGCTACTGCATCAAGGGAGGGGCTAGTTTGGGAGTCTGAACAGTTGGAAGGGGCATCACTTGTACATTTTTGTCAAATTTGTATATTGTGTGGGCTTTGTTTCCTGTTGTACAGCGTGTCTCCTTATTTCTATACTGCTTGTTATTTATCCAGAAATTGTGGTTCTAGAAAATCTGCATATTCATCTGTTATATTTTGATTTTTTCTTTCAAGCTATTGATTTATTTAGGTACTGCTGCTCAAAATGTCTCTATTATAACAATGTGGAAATCATAAGTGATGATACAGTAGCAATGACAAAATATATACAATATGTGACATGACTGACACCTAAATATTTCCCCTCGGAAATATACTTTTATGATGTTGAAACTTTGCTTTCTTTTGGGAGGGTCCCAACAACTTGTCTCTGGCCTTGTGGTAGAACTTATGAGATAAGGTTCTTTAGGAATACATAAATGGTTAGTCATATCATGGAACCATGTTTTTTTGCAGATGCTCAATTCCTACAGAAATGTTAAGATAGGTAACGCGAACAAAGTAATCTACTGCCTTAAAATCTATTTTTGTTTTTGTTTTTGCCATTTGCATGAGTATTCGTATTTTTAGGAAACATCCAAGGACTTTGTGAACTTGTGGCTGGTGGTTCAGACTATATACCTATTGTCTATGTTACATGATGGCATGTCTACTCATCAAGGCGAACCTAAGAAGATCAAGGGAAAGACTGCATACCTATTGTTTGACCTAATCAGACTGAATTTAGTTTTAAGGGTAAAAGCTAATTTGAATGGTAGGAATAAGTCCGGGAGCAACTGGTTTCTTCATTTATGTGACTATGTCATTTTTTTTTTTTTTTGGGTAATTGACTATGTCATATTCTTCTTATATGGAGCTTTAGAATGGGCTTCTGTTAGTGAAATGTGTATTGATAATTACTTGTGTTGGTTTCAGGTTCTCGTACATCAACTTGAACCTCTATCAGAACAGCAGCATTTTGAAGTCTGCAACCTCCAACAATCATCTCAACAAGCAGAGGATGCTCTTTCGCAAGGGATGGATAAACTGCAGCGAACTCTGGCTGAGACTCTAGCAACTGATCCACTGGGAGCTGGAAGTTACACATCACAGATGACTGCAGCGATGGGGAGATTGGAAGCTCTTGTAACCTTCGTGAACCAGGTATCATATTTCTTCTTGTTATCATTTAGTCTGCCTTTGTATATCTTACTCCAAATTCAGTCAACGGTCTCCCTCTTTTATTTCCTTGTGCATTTATTTGTTCATCATCCTTTCAGTTTCTTAACCACCGCAGTTTCTACTCCTACTAATAGTTTAGCACATTCTATATCACGGTTCCAAACCTCACCCCACTCTTGTGACATGCTTTGTTTCCCCTCTGCATTCCCAAGTCAAGGGTGAATCCCCTGCTTATGTGGATCGCATGTCTAAATGAAGTTTTAGTTTGCATAGGATGTTCTTGTTGTAATATGGATATAAGGGTATTTATGTACTTGTACTCTATTTCTCACTTACTATAAATAAAGTTGTGGGATTGTCATTGACTGTAAATTCATTACCCAAAAAACAATATGGTATCAGAGCAGGGGAGGTCGAGAGTTTGAACCCTGAGAAATGCAAAATGGCAAAATCCTCGCATTTCTCCTCTCAGTCATGCATAAGTCCTTTGTGCAGGCTGCACGTGCGGGGGAATGTTAAGTATATACATTGTTTTGGCCCTTACGTACAAGTTCGAGCTTTTGAGTTAAACGGTTTCAACAGTTCTGTAACTGGCACTAGTTGAACTCCTGGTATGTTTCTCAAGATGAAGATATATCTAAAGAGCTTCCTGGGAGGCACTTCCCTAGGATTTTGAGCGGACTTGGTAGGTTAGATGTGGAAGCTCTGTGTTGGAAGAAGGTGTGCCTTTTTTGTTACATTACCTATCTGTCTGTCTGGTTTTAGCCCAATACCTGTGAAGTGAAGCAGAAAAGCTTTTCCTTTCTTGCCCTAATTGACATTTACAGGAGAATAGATTTGACATGGGCATGGATGTTGACACAAGCCTTTTAGAATCCTTATCTTATCCTAATTGGTGATTATAAACTGCTGTAGATGCTGTTAGTTTAGGATTCCTTGTTTTTTTCTTAGTTTCCTTTTATATTAGGACTCTATTTTCTGGTTGTTACTAGGACTCTAACTTCTAGAGTCCTAGATCTGGTATACTTCTTCTTTTGCTGAGTTAATAAATTCTGACGATAGGGGGAGAGGTGATTCTGTTCAGCTCCTGCGATCTCTCTCTCCCCCTTGATTTATCTTATATTCCAACATGGTATCAAAGCTTTTATTGATCAAGGGAAGAAATTCTTTGCTGCGCCTACCATAGCTGGTATGTTTTTCAAGTTTTTTTTTTGGCAGTCCAAGTTTCTGTTCTTTCTTGCGGCAGAACCAGGGATGTTTTTCTTTTATTACTCCTTATTGTTCCAGATCAAGTAGTTGATAAAAACTCAGATCTGGTCTTGTTTTTTTGAGATCGGTACTACCCATATTGGATTGTTCTATCGGTTTCCCCTTATTGTCTTTAACAACTACATGTTATTGCGGTATCTAAAGGGGGCTCCTGGTAAAGGATTATTTTATCAATCACATCAGAATATTGAGTTATGTGATTATTTTGGTGCTGATTGAGCTGGTGCTGATGATGATCGCCGATCTACTACGGGTTATTGCACCTTTATTGTGGGAACCTTATTACATGTCGTAGTAAGAAGCCGACTACTATTGCTAGATCAAGTTCTGAAGTTGAGTATCGTGTTATGGCTCAGACCACTGCTGAGTTACTGTGGATCAAGTATTCTTGGAGAACTTGGCTTCCCGATTTCTCAGTCCATTCCTATGTATTGTGATAATCAGGCTGCCATCCACATTGCTAGTAACCCTGTCTTCAAAACTGTACCAAGCATATTGAAGTCAACTGTCATTTTGTTCGTGATGCTGTTATGCGACATATTATCTTAACTCCATTTGTTAGTTCGGACTCTCAACTTGGTGATAAGGCACTTTTCAAGTCCATGTTTCTTCATTACTATTCCAAGTTGGGTCTCACAAATATTTATACTCCATCTCCAGCTTGAGGGGGAGTGTTGACGCAAGCCTTTTAGAATCCTTATCTTATCCTAATTGGTGATTGTAAACTGCTGTAGATGCAGTTAGTTTAGGATTCCTTGTTTTTTTCCTAGTTTCATTTTATGTTAGGACTATTTTCTGGTTGTTACTGGACTCTAACTTATAGAATTCTAGATCTAGTATACTTCTTCTTTTGCTGAGTTAATAAATTCTGACGATAGGGGGAGAGGTGATTCTGTTCAGCTCCTGCGATCTCTCTCTCCCCCTTGATTTATCTTATATTCCAACAGATGTTTTACATTTGGTGCAATCTAAATCCTCTGTCTAGTAGATCATTTTGATTGCCCATCTCAACCCTCCTTGCTTGTGCCTTCTATGTGGATTGTGGATGTGAGGTGGGGTTTCCTAATTGCAAGTTCTCTGGATGTGCAATCTCAGAGACCTGTCTCTGAAGACAAATATTTAAGACTTGTTTCCTGTAGGGTATAGAAAGTTCTTGAAATATAATCATCTTTGACTTTTCTGGAACATTGCAAATAAGGATTAACTGAAGAGTGACGCAAGAATGGAAATTTTCAGTTACCTTGAGACATGCTGAATTAGAAGTGCTTTCCAAATACCAAATGATAATACTAAAATATGTGGGAATAGACGGATCACTATAGATGTGGAAAAGAAATTTCTTTGTACGGGCAGGGACCAGGTCCTTGTATCAAAAGAATCAGAGAGCCAGATTTAGCTACTCCCTAGCCAACAAAACCAGACAAGCGCTGCGCCTCGAGGAATAATATGTATGTATGTTGGGATCATCCTGTTATGTGCTTACTGTGAGTGAGCTGTATTATTGCATTCACATTTTATTGTGCTTACAGTTTTATTCTTCTCATGGCCCCTTTCATTATTAGATGTGTTATTCATGCCAAAATGCGGGGTAAAATTTTTCCATGTAGACGCATTGAAGGGGTAACATATTAGTTCTTGAATTGAAATATTTGGTATTGGTTCCATTGGAGGATGGGAGTTTGAGTACTCTGGAGTAAGATTCATTATTGAGATAATCTTTCGTGATTGAGCTGAGGAACTGCCATAGTTTTTGTATGAGGAAGGGGACATGCATAGTAAGGAAGACGGGGCCGTCAGCTCCATCCGGGCTAGTCTCAAGAATCAAGAGGCTCGAGAGACCTCTGATTCGGCTTCATCCGTAAATAATGTTGGAGCAGTGTAGAAAACGGAAGTGCCTGGATGCGCTTTCCTGTGAGGAAAACTATGGGGGCTGAATGGTAGAAAAGACTGATTATATATTTGGTTTCTGATTGTGACAATATCTGGTGGTTAAGTTGAACCTGTTGTCATTTTTGGGAAAATCTTTGTTGTGCAGACTGTAATAAACCTTTTAGAGAGTTTGGCAGAGTTTTAGGGCCTTTGTTCTCCAATGTGTGAAAATCATGGGGCTTACCTAAGCTAGTCTCTCTAGAAAGCAACTTGACCATTCAAGTGCTTTCTGTCCAGTATATGGAGAGTGAACCCTATCCACAGAAAATTTCACCCACAAAATTCAGTTGCATTTGCCATGTTTAATTGGTTGCTTAATGGAACTTCACCCCATCCTTTCAAACACCTGTAATTTGTTTACTAACAGGGGTTGTTTATTCCAAACAGGCAGACCACCTTCGTGAGCAGACCATGCAGCAAATGGTTCACATCCTGACAATACGTCAAGCAGCTCGAGGTCTACTTGCCTTGGGAGATTACTTCCAACGCCTTAGGGCCTTAAGTTCACTTTGGGCTGCCCGTCCTCGTGAACCAGCGTAATCTATTGAGAGGCATGCTGAACTTACACTCACTTTCTTTTGATATCAGGCTGGAGAAATCATGTCTAACTGGCAAGGGAAATTGTTACTTTGATTATCAGAAGCCCTCTGGATAGTGGTCATTTTAGCTTCTTGTGAACATTATCTAAGCTGCTGACATTTTTTAAGCATTGCTCTCCACTATTGAAAGAAAACTGTAAATATGAAGAACCATATGTGAAGAGGAGGTTTTGTTCAGAAACTCCCTGAACATTATTTAGGTTTAGTGTTTCAGGGGACAGAAGGAACTTCTCATGTAAAATTGTAGAATAGTTGTCTGCACTGCAAGGATGAGGGAGGAAAGATGTACATTCATATTTCTACATGGCTTTGTGCCTGTTGCAAGCCTCTTTTTTTTGTTTTTTTAAATCTCCTTAGTTGATGGATATGCTTTCATTTCTCCCTCTCTCTCTCTCTCTCTCTCTCTCTCTCTCACATGCATGCATGCATACATACATACATACATACATACAACATACATATTTGTCTACATAGATACATGCAAAGCCTTGTAACATATAAGAAAAAGACAATGATCCTGATATAGTAGGATTTTTAGGCTTTGCTCGTTAACTGAGTTGAAAAAACAAGAGAGACAGGGACACATCCCAGTGTATTTTTTTTTTGTATGGAAGCTTGTTTAATTGATTTTGGATACGATTAGACAATAGATGGTTAAATGGGTATTCTTTTTGTTATGAGTTTTTCTTGTTGATACTCGTCAAGGTGTGAAATTAATCTTGCACAGTTGAATAAATGGAATCTGTTGAAAGATAAAAATATGATTTCCTGTACATCCTGAGTGTTTGACACTATGAACATATCCACTTGATCACATGTTGATGGGTAGAATTTTAATATCAAATAGAGGATTGCTTCACTGATTCTGTGTCAACTTTCTCTTTCGTTTACATGTTTGTCATGGAGTTAAGGATTCCCTGAAACTGAAGGGTGGGATTTTCAGATTTACCCAAAAAAAAAAAAAAGGTGGGGTTTTCAGGGAAATCATCATGAATATTGTACTACTGGAAACAAATTCAACGCTCGTGATTACTTACCTCTTCTCCTTCCCAATTTTGTACTGAGTTACTGGCTGTTCTCCTACAACATAATCACAGAAATAGGCTGATCTTAGCATCTTTTCTTTTTTTGTTTTTGGGTTTTCTACATTTTAATTGAAGAAGCCAAAAGGGTTATGGAAAAATACGGAGAAAACAGGGTTACTGTGCATATACATCCAAAAGAAAGAAAAAAAATCCATAGTTCCATAATTAGGATCCGACAGATTACAGGTTTCAGAAATGAATTGAACCCCTTCCCTTATTTATTTATTTTTTTTAATTGCTTTCTTTTTGTTTTGGAGTTGGGGTCTAGTTTGCAGGGCAAGGGGGAGGCACCTGCTCAGCTGGTCATGTAAAGGAGATTGGGGAGAAGGGATTGAGATGATCTACAACGATATGATGAACTGTTTTGATGTTTGTTCTTTCTGTTTTAGTGACAATTCACTGGTTGTTGCCTTCGCTCAAGCTTCAGATTTGAGAATTGAAATTTTCCCAGTGACATCGAACACAAAGATATCTCAAGATGGTCAGTCACATGGATCTCAGAGGCTCACAGCAAAAAAAACTTCAGTCCGTTGGATAAAATGCGTTATTTCATTTTTACAGATTTTCAAATCTTCTCATGCCCCTTATGTTAGCATGAGTAAATCTTATGACTGTCATCCACTGTACTAATATACTAATACATCGGTATATGCACACAATAAACTAAAACCACTAGATTTCCTCATGCCAACATGAAGGGCATGAGTGAATTAAAATCCCATTTCACCCTTTGCTTTAAGATAGTTTGCTGTTGCTATTATATTTTCCATTTCCAATTTTATGAAGGCTCTGTTTGTTTTATATGTAAAATTTTACCATAAAATTTTACATATAACATTTTATATGTAATTTTGTTTTCAAAAATACAATGACTTCTAAGAAAGAAGGAAAAAGAACTTCATATTTCTTTTACCTATTGCAATTTAACATTGAAATCTTTTTTTTTTACTTATAAAATATTACACGTAACATTTTACATCAAAAAAAATAAAACCAAAATGGTAAAACCTAAAGCAGTGGGATCCAAACCACCTCCTCTTCATCTTCATCCTAAGGTCAATAACACATTTTGAGATGACAAAAACAATATTTGGTATGTATATTCATTATTGGAAATTGGAATGTGTTCTATAACAAAACCCATTTTGTGTTCAAAACCTAGAACAGAAATGTCTTGCTCTTAAACTCAATTTCATTCTAGATTAAGAATGTATTCTCCATTATAAGAATAAGTTCCAAGAGAGCATGCCAAACACAGTCTAATCTTTAAAATTTAATCTATAATTAAAGAAAAAGGGACTCAATCAAGAAAATCTATCCATGAAATCTGTGGATTGCAATTTTTTTTTTTTTTTTTTGTTCATTTATTTGATGGTTGTGCCTGAGAACTTAATCTTCGCAAGACATGGGTGGTTGTGAGTTCAGATCACAAAAATCAATCCCACCCAGACCACTGGATGAAGCATCCTGACACCCATGCCCTGACCCATTCAAATTCACATATGACTCTTGTTTATACTCACTTAGAAGGAACAGAAGAAAAGCAACTATATTTCATTTATTGAAATTAGAGTACCAAGAACTCTACTTATTTTTAGGACAGTTGGATCTTAAGTGAAGCCGTGGAGGACTAGAATCATCATAGCAGGTCAATGCTCACAACTTTAAGATAGAATAGTCCAATGCATCAACGAGGAAATCTGCAAATAGATAAACAAGTCAATATCTACAAAAAGTAAAATATATTTTATTTATTTATTTTTTGGGGTTGGGGGGGGAGAGAGAGAGAGAGAGAGAGACCTGCATCATCTTTTGTGAAACACATGGGTGGTTTTATTCTGAAAACACTTCCATGGAGACCTCCCTTCCCAACCAGCACTCCGAGCTCTTCAGAAGTAATGGAAGACATATATTAAAAGAAATAAAACAAAGAAAAACAAATAGATACATACATATGAACGTTTGTGTGTGCGTATTACCTCTCATCTTCTCAAACAAAACAGCAGTTTCTGCCTTCGCAGGCGTCTTCTCTTTCTTGTCAGTAACAAATTCTATCCCCACCATTAAACCTCTGCCTCTCACATTTCCAATGACTGAAGGACAAGAGGAGTAAAAAAATGAGACAAATAGATCAGAGAAACATGTCAGTATACATATTGCAACACTTTTCATACCAGTATACACGTTTCCGAAGTTCTTAAAGAAGATCTCATAGGCAAACTAGAAACTATATGTATCCAAAGTATGTAAGACGTTCCACGGATCATGCCAAGCCTAAAATTGACTCAACCTAATAACAGCAACAACCTGATCTAGAGATGGACAAATGATCACCAATATAGAGAGCTAGCAATGTTTTTGGACCAGAAGGGCACTTCTCTTGAAAACTGTGATTCTGTGAAGGAAACAATTCCCATCATAGAAGTCATAGAATTCAACGTGCTCTGACACCACTCACACCACCCAAAAAAAACACAGGATGAACTCATGAATAAGGAATAAACAGAGAATTTTATAATTTGAGATTCAAATCCAGGAATTTCCTCCTCGTCACGAATATAGAGAGCTAGTAATGTTTTGGACCAGAAGGGCACTTCCCCGGAAAACTGTGATTCTGTGAAAGAAATGGTTCCCACAATAGAAGTCACAGAATTCAATGTGCTCTTACACCACCACCCCAAAAAATACAGCACGCTGAACAGAGTAAAAGACTCAAGATCTTATGGTGATAATCCTCATGATTAAAAAGGATAAAAAACAGGAAGAGTCTCAACTGCCACCCTTGTTCACCAATTTAAACCAGTGAGACATGGAATCTCAACAATGCAAACAAAAAGAATCGCACATTAAGAAATTAGAGTTGCATAGAAATCTTGGAACTTCCAAATTTTGTAAAATGTGGATTTACATGAAAAAATGTCTAGCTTTCCACTATAGATTGGTGTCTGTCATGAGTTGTAGGCTTGAACCAACTCTGGTATTCAGGTTGCCTAAAAAAAAAAAAGAAAGGCGGTATGAATCAACCTCGGAAACTTAGCCAGTCTTGTAAGTTGTAACATATGAACTCAACATATGACTACTAATTTCCATTTAGTTGGGATAAAGCTCAGTTGAGTTGAGTTGAACATTTGATACCGCAGAACTGTACGTATGACTACTAATTTCCAACAATCACTCCAATGGGACTAAAAGAAACAAATGTTTCTGACAAAGAATTCAAAGACGTATCTTATTTGACACATTCACATCCATATTAGATAACCAATTTTCCCTGTGCAATTACCAAACAACCATCAGTTGAAAACAATTTTCCAGTATGTATTTCAGAATGCCACGAGAAATTTATCCCTAAGAAATTATTATGCCATGGTAGAAGAATAGTTACTGTCATGTTTTTGCTGAAGGGCTTTCAAACGCTCAATTAAGTGGGAGCCAACATCTGCACAATGGGCTTGACGCTTCTCCTTGTCAATAACCTTAAGCACTGCAAGTCCACCAGCAGAACATACAGGGTTCCCACCAAAAGTGTTAAACTGAATTTTGTGTGCCAGAACATTTGCTATTTCTGGTGTTGTCACAACTGCTCCTAAAGGTAGACCATTGCCAATGCCCTGTTGAGTGCATCAGCAAATTTAAAAAATGATAAATGTATGAATATTTGTATTTGTTGTTAGCTAACACTAAAGTTCTAATGTACCTAATGGCAAACCAATGACACATAAATAGGATACAAGTGACGCATAAATAGGATACAAGCAAACAAAATGTTCCTTATATTCCCTTTTTTGAATCATTTCCAAAATTATAGAGGGTAATGGAAGAGACCTTTGCCATGGTAACTATGTCGGGAAGAACACCTTGTGTTTCAAATCCCCAGTAGTGGCTTCCTGTTCGACCAAACCCAGTTTGCACTTCATCAGCTATGCAGACACCACCTGCCTTACGTACAATATCATACACCAGTTTCAAGTATCCAGGGGCCAATTCAACTGCTCCTCCAGCTCCCTATAAATTGTCAAAATAAAGAAATTGTACTAAAATTAGAACAGAATTTCACCAGTAAACAACAGATGACCAACAAAAAATAAAACCTACACCGCATCATCTTAACTTCTCAAGCCTAACCTGAATGGTTTCTGCAATAAAGCCAGCAACTTTTCCCGAAGTACCAAAGTCAATGTGATCTTGTACATCTTGGGCATAAGAATTGACATCAGAGCCAAAAACCCCACGATATGGATCTGGATTTATAGCATGATGAATTTCTCCCTGCAAAAGATTCACAGTATATCTTAGCGAAATAAGATGAAAAATCAGTTTCTGTCTCGTCAAATTTTTTTTTTCCAACACTATTCAATGTGATACTGGATTAGTAAAACGTGAAAAAAAGTGGTGGGGAGGGGGAGTGCAAGGAATTATGTGACATGAAACTCAAAAAAAAAAAATGAAACATTTGAATACTAAATAATAATAAAAAAAATGCACAGAACAGACATGTACAGGCCTATGGCATACCCAGTGCACGAAGTTCCTGCCACTGCATGGTCTGGGGAGGGACTAATGTAAACAGCCTTACCCCCACTTTGCAGAGAGGATGTTTCCAGATTCAAACCCATGACCACCAGGTCACAATGGAGCAACCTTACCGTTGTACCAAGGCCCGCCCTATGTGCAGGCCTATGGAATTACAATATTCAAAATCAAAAAATTGCAAGACAAAAATGATGCTGCTATGATATATCCATTGTTCGAGTAGCCTATGGTGAGGAGAGCAGAGAGAATCAAATGATGGCATCTCATGATATTATAGTAATGATGGAGTAGAACATGCAATCCAAAGGAATGTGATGGGAATCAGCATTAAAGATCTGACAGGACAAAAAGGGGAAAACAATCAAGTTCAGCACCCCACCAGGTAGGCTGATATCTCGTCTTGCGTCAACAGGACAACAGTAGGTCCAATGTAATAGAAAAATGCAAAGACCATGACAAGATACTACTGGGTTTGCAGAGGGGGCTTCTTGTTCTATTACCTTGCACATGGATTTAACTCTATTAGTGATGAATTACAGAGAGGTGAAATGGCAAGAAAGTATGTGCATGGAAAGTCCCACACATAGTAAGTTAGGAGTCAGCACCTGGATGCATTTACCTGAACCTACCAAAGATTGACTGCAAAGAAACCTGAGATCAAGTTGGATTGCAGGATTTTGGGGGGTTTGGGTTGGGCTGGGCCAGAATCTCCTAAATTTATTCACTTTGGAGATTTCAAAATCTATTTATGTAAGGTCCCAAGAGCATACTTGGAAATTTACACATGCATTTTTTATTTTCTGGTGTCAGGTGTAGCTTCTCAGTTTTTCTAATTAATACGGCAATTTTTTGTTGTACAACATATATTTATTACAGCAATCAAATACCTTAGTCATATTTTCTTTTTTCAGTAATGTTCTATGATTGGTTTAGAAGGTCAAAGTTCAAGATGAAGTAAGAATATACTGTTAAGTGTCCAGAACATGGAAACTTCTATGTAAGCTCTTTAATTGCTTTTCCAGTAAGTTAACTACGAATTCAGATGCACTGGGTGCTGAGTTGATGCTATCAAGATCTCTTGAAGGCCAAAGTTATCAAGCCACCTTGGGACCAATTCCTTGAGCTCTATCAGTGAGAGTAATATCTCATTTATCTATTTTGTTTATTTATTTTGATGAATTGCCTTACCGGTGAATTTGGTGGAACCTATCATCTGTTTTCCATGTTTTTATATGCTAAGTGCGAACTCATGGCCAGAACTTCTGACCTTAAACCAAGGGAAAACGTAAATCACCTTTTACCATCTCAGGTTCTCAATCCTTAACCATCAATTGCTTACAGCCAATCTCCTACCAAAAAAACAAAAAAATTGCTTACAGTCAATCCAATTTGCCACCCTAAAACCCCTCTCTTCATCTCCGATTCATGAGACCCCAACCCTGACTGGCAAAGTTAATTAAACAGAATTTTAATTTATAATTCCAAATGCCTAGCCAGCAATTGATCTAATTGAGTCCTTCCCCAGACAGATTATCTTTTATAAACCATAATAAGATGCATTTTTTATTATAGGAAGTGTAATTCAGTAATTGTGTACATGTTGATTGTGGACTTTACCCGTGTAAAGAGTAACCTTGACAGCGATAAGATATGGGACGCCCTCATTACGCAAACTACACTGCTGATCAACATAGAAAGTCAGACAAGTTAACATGTTACCCTGTGCCACTCAGGTACATTTTGGACATGATAAGTTAAGTGTTGGACATGGCATCACCCCCATTTTATGTCACTTATCTAAATATCCTGGTCTTGAAAGATGAAATATTTGACATGTGCACATCATTACTCAACTAGAACAGAACTCAGTATTCCATCTTTAGTACTACAGATGGTCAAGGAAATTACCACAGATGGAAAACTAAATCATCTGAAGCTTTAGTAGATACACTAACCTCTGGTATTGAGTACTTCCACGTGTTTAGAGCTGTCAGACCAAGTGTCCCCGAACTTCCACCATGATATGAATTTCTCAGAGAAATCATACCAAGATTACCACTATAGAGTCGAGCCATCAACATTGCTAATTCATTTGCTTCACTTCCGGAGTTGACAAAATATACGACCTGCATTTTCAAGCGTAACCATTAGTAGCACAAACTCTTCTTCTTGAAGCATAATATATCCCTTGGTACTACAAACCCTACACTATGGTTGCCGGATGCAAAATAAGTTTAGTCAACCAGGATACAACAGAAAAGTTTAGAAGAAAAAAAAAAACCATAATTTATAATTACCAAACTGTCTGATTTTCTTTACAGCTAAATTTCCATTACAGATATTTTCCTCATGACATACTCTACGATGCTTTCTTTTCATCCTATACATGAATTGCAAATTTTTAGCTATTGACCATGTGCTCAGCTGTCATCTTGTCTCGACCTGCTCAAGATCATCGAAATTTTTGAAATTTCGGCGAGATCTTGCCGAGATTTCAAACCATGATTAAGGGCACAACTCATTTGTCAATAATTGACAATTGCAGTTAACTTGTCTATAAAACCTTCTAGATTATTGTGCATGCCATGATGGAGTTACATTAGAACTGTTAAATGATTGTTTTTCTGATTCTCGAGTTCCAGACAGTTTTTAACACAAGAAGTTGTTTTATAAAGGTCAGAAAAAGAATGCACCCCGTAACAATTTTTAAGCCTTATAATCTCCATTTAGCACCAACATAAATATCCAAAGAATGAACCTTTAGGTTTCCAGGCATTTTCGATGCTAATGCCTCTGCAAAATCAGCTATTGCGTGGTGCAAGTAAATGGTTGTAGCATGCTGGAGAATCTTGCTTTGTTCCACTATAGCATTCAAAACTTCTGGGTGGCAATGTCCACAAGACACAGTAACTATTCCAGCAATTGCATCGAGATAACGCTTTCCATTCTCATCAAATAAATACTGCATCTTCCCTTCAACAATATTGATCTGGACAAAGGAAAATGATCAAAACAAAAATCAATTTCTGAGATTAAAAAAAACGAAGTAGATGAAAGCGTGCAATAATAAGAAGATGGAGAGATCATAATTCATATCCATTGCATAATAAAGACAGTAGCAATTATAAGGTAAAGATTCAAAGGGCCAAAAAGATCAGCACCCACAAGCAGACAAGAAAACAGTAGAATAACTTATAACCCTTAATGAAAATCGCAGGTATACAAATCAAACAAGAGCCAATACCCAGCAGCGCCAGCAAGAACAACCACAAAAGAATCTGACAAGACAATGAATTTGAAAAGGGCCAGGCTTCTAAAAGTAAAACTTTAAAAGAAAAAAATATCTTCCCAAGGAAAAAAAGATACACATGGGAATATTTCACATTCAACTCAGCCAAACATTTTTTCTTGAAAGGAAAACTTCACGTCCTTTTAGTGACTATCCAAAAAGACCTAAATGACTGCATGCAAATCCATTTGATCACTGATTCATATGAAGCTCTAATCTCACAGTGTTCCCATATTCTATTGGAAGAATATATACTTCAAAAGGGCATATTCAAAATTTTTTTTAATTGTAAGAACAACCTGTAATTCACTTGAAGGGAATTAAATATCAAATATCAAACCGAATAGTGATCTCGAAAGAATAACACCAACAAGTTTGTCACTTCCACTATTCTAGCAAGACTTACAGGCTTCTGATAGTAATGAAACAGAGAAGGACCAAGAAACTTCTTTCTTTTCTGAAAAACTTCATCCGCTAGAGGCCCTTTGTAATCCTTCGGTTCGTAATCGAAGGAAGGTAAAGTAGGAGCAGATATGGAAGAAAAGCTACGCAACAATAAAGGTCGAAACCTCTCCTCTGCTTCATAGCTTCGCTTCAAGAGATATCTCTGCAATGCCATCGCCGATCACCGGATAATAGTTACCAGAATGCTCCGATTATTCTCCGATGAGACCTCAGCAATTGGCCCCGGAGAATCGATTCGACAAAGACCTCCACTACAGCGACACTACAGCAGCCTACAGCTGTCTCCGTGATTCGAGCTTGGGAAACTCAAAAAGTATAAATGTATTTGGCGCCTTTTTAAAGGTATTTTTTTAAGAAATTGCTGACGTGTATTTTTTTCTGACCTTTTTTTTTCTCAACCAAAAGGAGGGAGGGGTAGTGGGTAGCCTTTTGTAAATTTCCAAAAAATAGGGAGCCACGGATGTGGAAGATTCCATGCATTGGATCATGATTGGTAATGATTTGACGTTATTAGCTGTACTCATTTGTTCTTATTAGGTGTATTAATGCTTTATGAGTATGATTACCTTTTCTTTCTTTTTCTTTCGAAATTAAGGGAATACTAATCCCAGTGGCATATACTGACCCCACATGGGCATGGATCAGATCACCCTCTTCTTGAATGAAATTATTTCACTTGCATTTATAGAACGAAAGAAAGAACACTTAAAGGGTGTTTGGTAATACTCCAGAAATTGGATTCTGATTTCTGAAGCATAAATAAAGTAGAAGCCTGTTTGGTAATGTGGTTCGGATTTCTGGAGAATCTATGAGTGAACCGGCTCCAAATGAGCTCTAGAATCTAATTTTTTGGATCATCAAATAGATGTTTTTCGACTTCAAAACACAATTTTGGAGTAAAAATCATCCCACACCACTACTACCACCAACTATCATTACCACCACCACAACCCACCAGTCACCAACCACCACCCACCACCGCCACCACCCTCCACCACCCACTGCCGCCACCACCACCACCACCACCACCACCACCACCACCACCACACTGCCACCACCCACCGCCACCACTACCCACCACTACCACTACCACCATCCTCAATCACCACCCACCGCCACCTACCATCGCCACCACCACCAGCCACCAATCACCAACCACCGCCACCTACCATCGCCACCACCACCTACCACCACCACCACCACCCCCCTGTCGCCATCACCACCAACCACCCACCACCGCCACCACCATCCACTACCACCCACTGCCACCTACTATCGCCACCACCACCAGCCACCCACCACCACCACCACCACCAACTATCACCCACTACCACCGCCACCACCATCCACCACCAACCACCGCCACCTAGTATCACCACCACCACCAGCCACCAACCACCGCCACCACCTCCACCAACTATCACCCACCAACACCGCCACCACCATCCATTACCACCCACCACCACCGCCACCACCCTCCACCACCACCACCCACCCACCGCCACCCTTCACCACGACCTCCCACCCACCACCATCGTCACCAATCATCACCATTCATCACCCACCAACACCATTTTGGAGTTCATAACTAAATTAGGTTAACAAACATGTTTTTACTCCCATATACTCCTGAATCCTTTTGAAGTTGGAATAGAAATTTGAACCAGAAGTAAGAATCCCAGAGTTGAAGTTTTAACAAACAGCCCCTAATACCTTCGTATGAGTGGCCCAAGACAGTAAAAAGAACCATACTAGGAAAACAAAAATTTAATGATACAATGCGTTTAAAACGGCTCAAAGATTAAACGGTGAAAAATATGATCAGCTATTACGGGTTTTAAACAGAAAAATTCAAACAACACGAGAACAAAAATACAGGCACATACAAAAAGAAAAGTTAAAACAATCATGGATAAGAGAGTCCATAAAAATGGATAGAATAAAAAATAAGTAGAAGTTGGAGGCCCAATATGGCTTGGACTCATATTGTCTTCTGTTGTTGGGCAACGATACAACGTTTCAAATAAAAACTTCAAATGGACATGGGAATCGTGACCTAGCACTTCTTATGGGATAATCCTTGTCACCTGCAAAGATATTATCCTTGTCACTTGCAAACCCTTAATTAGAGGATGATTTTGTATATATTTTAGTGATTATAAGATTTCTTTTGTATAAATCTCTATTTTTATATTATTATTCTATTTGTTGAATGATTTAGATGTCCATCACATAGTGAATCTATGCTTATATTTTTACCCTAAAAACTCCCATATTAAACACAAACCATATTAATGTTATATCCTTTTTTTTTTTCCCGGATTCATGGTCCTTGTATTGAAATCTAAACCCATTTAATACATGTACTTATTTGTACCCAAATAACCCGAATTTTTGTCATTCCTGAACTTACTAGCTATGGTTAGGCAGCCTGAGTGCTTGCCAGCTCACGCCTCACAGTTGTAGTCGTGTTTTATATCATAAAAATGATGAAAATTGCTTGATTGTTGAGAGCAAAATATGATAATTTAAAGCCTTTTTTGGGATTAAAAAACATAGGGACGCATATAATATGCCTTTAGTCTATGACCCTAGTCGTATGAAGTATTTTACGACTCATTCAGCTTGGTATGAAATACGAGTATTATAAGACAATAATATGGTATGGCAAAAATATGTTTTATAGTATGTGTATTAACTATCTATGCCTTGGCCTCTCCACCGACCACCCCCTTTTCACCCAACCAGGCAACTAAGATTTAATTGAGAGGAATTAGCAACAGAATCAATCTCTGTCATGGTTCCAAATCCAAATATCAAAGACTCTATTGGTCATGTCAAAACCAATCCAATCTGGATCCAAAGAGAAACTGGAAGGTGACACGTAAACAATATTGTATATAATAATATTAAAACAAGATCTGACAGGTCTAAAACGATACGAATGAGCCGATCCAATATCAATTACTTGAACCATGGTCTTTGTCATTGATTTCGCAATGCTTCTTTGAAGCCACTACTTGAACTCTCCTCACTACACAAAAAACTCACGACTAGCACAAGCAAAATAGAAGACTAGGGGACGACTTAATTCTCTCCATCTTCGTCATCGCCCTCGTTATTGTTGTCGCCGTCGCCATCTTCGTCTTCAGTGTCATCATCATCGTCATCATCTTCTTTGTCATCTTCATTGGCAACATCCTCTTTTTCTTTTTTCTTTTTTTTATAAGAATCTTCTGCTTCCTCTTTAATCTCATCTTCGTCGACATTTGCTCCCTATATTTCTTTGTTTACTTCACCTATCTCGCTCCTGCCATTACAATTATTGGCACGCCTCTCCCTCATCCTCTCAGTGTTCCTCTCCTTGTCTTCTTTTTCTTTTTCTCTCCCCTTTCAAGTTTTTTATGTGGCAAACTTGATTGCAAAGCTACACAATGAAGGGTTTTGATGAGTTTAATTGATGATCGAATTGCAAGAGAGAAAATCAAAGAACAATGAGAGAGACTCCAAGAGTAACTTCATATCTTAAGGAGTTACCATATGTTACCATATGAAGAGAGAGAGAGAGAGAGAGAGAGAGAGAGAGGAGGTTGTTTGGAGTGGGAGACTTCCCACCAAATCGCAGCAGGCCGTCATGTGGCATTAGGTGGGACCCAATAGCTTTAAGAGTGATTGCACTATATCCTCACTAGAAAACTCCAAGTTTATTAGGACTCTAACTGGGATTATACCTAAACAACTTTATGATTCGACAAGAGGGAGTTAAATTATCCTAAATTCGTTCATAGAGATTGCTACCACAATAAACCATCTTTTGAAAAGAGTTGGGAAAAGGTATCACCATTAAAAGAGCTCCCAAGACATATACCACCATTAAAGGTATTGATTTTTGAATCTAAGATATGTTTCCATCCCTTTACTGATTATACTCTTCAATGCTATCATCCCTGGGAGATTTATCCATCTATAGAAGGTTGAGACACCTTCCTCTAGTAGCTATCAATGGCTAAGTAAGAAAGAGAATGAACGTTGTTCGAAATTCAAAGAGGACGATTGACAACACTCCTACAAATCTACGTAGTTTTGAAACCAGAACTTGGATATGGTATTTTCCTTTAAGTCTAGTTAACTCTCCAAAGAGGATGAGGTAAATTGAACTTGGGATGAGGAAGAAATCATCTCTGCAAGTTACTTTGTATTGACTGAATTTGATTATGTAAGTTCGAATTAGGATGCATAGTTTATAAGGTTACTCTGTCACACCCCAATTCTAGCTGAACCAGAAGTGTGAGTGAACCGTTACCAAATCGACGGTCCACACTAGGATCTCAATAAGATCTTATAGACACAAAAACCATCGCACGCTAACCATAATCAGAATAATAATAAATACAATAAAAAATTTAATAAATGAACTAAATACTCTATTGATAAATAAATTATCAAATTATTCAGTATCAAAACATAACCCATAATTAATTACATTGTCTTATAGTCAACTGAAATAAATAAATACTAAATCCTAGAGGTACACGCAGAAGTGACACTCGCATGATTCGTCATGCTCATTGTTTCCTGCTTGCACATTCAGAATTGCAACACCATCATACACTGGAGCGTTCACATAATCCTCCACAGTGTAACATGCATCAACATCTAAAGCATGTATATATACAAGGATGAGCTCACAACTTCGCTCAGTAAGGAAATCAAACATTGCAACAAACAATACGCATGAAATAAATTTCAATATTGAGTCTGGTATAACTTGCAATGTGTTATGGTAAGGTCATGCTACATGTAACACCCCAAGTGTTATCAGACTATCTGTGTTCTACTTTGATTGATTTTGTCAGGTGGAGAGGACTGAAAAAATGAAGTAAGGCATTAAAGAAACTTTTATTATATTTAATTACTGGAAAATGTAAGAAAATGGTGTTAGAAGTCATGTTTAGTAAACATTTGAGTCCTATGCTTGTTCAACTAAGGAGTCATGTTAGAGTAGGTAGAAGTATATATGTTATAAATAATTTAATGAATAAATTAAGTGTGGTGATGGTGGACTTTTGTTGACATGTGGTGTTGATGTTATTTATATAGATTGTTTGGTGTTAATTTAAGCAAGATTGTTATTAGTAGACTAATGGTTTATTTTAGCATTCAATTGCTTGAAACCTTAAGGTCATGGGATCATATCTTACAAGATTTAAGAATCAAAAATTTTATTTTTGTAATTGTAGTGTATCTGTAGGGCCCATCATATGTGGCCAGCCACTATTGGAGGAAAATGTTATGAGTTATTTCTCTAGTCATTTGGGTAAGGTGTAAATTTTGGATATAATGAAGGACAATTTTGATCCCTAAAATAAAAGGGTACCAAGATTTGCTAAAATGTGAGTTTTGCATGTAAGAAATGGAATCTCTATAAGGGTATGATGGTCCTAAAAATTTTAGTGGGTATCCTATGAAAATGGACAGCTTAATCATGTATTGGATAGTTAGTAAGGATAAAAATGGGATTTTCATATAATGAATTTTAGAAAATTAGAATAAAGAAGAAACAACTATAAAAGAAGAAAAGAGATTCCATCTCTACTCTTTTGGCTAGAATAGAAAACGTAAGAGGGGTTGAAAAGGGTCTTCTTGGCTCTATGAGAAGAAAAGCTTGGGTTTTCCCTTGGATGTGGGTTTAGTGTATGATTTTAGGTTTGCAAGAAGGATTTAGATGACTATTGTGCTACAGAGGAAGGATTACAACAAGATGAGTGCTAAAAAGAGAGCATTATAACAAGATGAGTGCTAGAAAGAGAGCATTATGAAGTGTTTGGTGCTGTAGAGAAAGGGTTCTAGCAATTTTAAAGCAAGAAGATGAAGGAGCAAGAGAGAGTCGCAGAAAAAAGAATTTATGGGAAGAAAATTTAATTTTGTTGGTGAACTTGCCAATCAAGCTTTGGAAATCAGCTCCATAAATTATAAAATAAGCCTCTAACTTCTTCTTGAGGTAAATAATGGAATGCATATTGTCGTAAGTCAGATTATAAATGACATTTGGAGATTTCATGGTATTCTTGAGGTTAGGTATGATGAACAGTAAACCTGTTCATCATGTCTTCTCTCAAGAAATGATTGAACGATGCATTAGAATTTTGGGAGAAGTAATTTTATAAACATTAGATGTTTGATGAGGTAATATGAGAGGTTGATAGATGCTCATGAGAGGATTGATTGTGAAGATTACAAGAAAAACAAAGAGAAGAAGGTAATTGTAGAAATTTTAATTTTTTGCTAAGAAAATTTTTGTAACAATGGAAATGGTAGTCTATGTTGAATGGAAATGGACTTTGGAATGATCCAAATGATCCTAAAATCATATATGTAGATTTATTAAGGAGTTGCATGGAGGTTTTAATCAAAGGTTGAAGATGACCTTAGATGACCCAATCCGTTTTGGGTTAACTCGTCATGAACGGACATGATGACCCTTGCTCAGTCTGAAGGGTGTAACTTTTCGATCACAACTCAGAATCCATCGATTCCAGTTGCGTTGAAAATATATTTAAAAGGAGCACATATTGTGCTATAATAGGAATCAAAATTCAAACTTTATCCTGCCCAAAATATATGTGAAAGTCAATATAAATGATTGAAAATTTTATTTTATCATTAGTTTTAATGGTCTGGCCTATTTTAGCCTAATTTTAATTGTTTTTCATGAAATTTCTTTTCAAGGGTCTTTATTGGCCTGTAGAGCTTATGTGGTCCAAATTTGGAAAATTTTCATTGAATTTTGGATACCCAGATGAATTTAATAAGAACTAAAGGTCTATCTTTTAGAAATATTGTTTACAGCATGTTATGGTGTTTAACTATTGGAGATTCCTACTTTAAGGACTTAAATGGGTATGAATAGATTCCTACTTTAAGGACTTAAATGGGTATGAAATCAAGTCAAGAGGATTAAGGGTCTTATTAGGGTGCATTGTGGGGTGTTAGAAGATAATTTTTTTTAATTGATTCAAGTCTCATATGGTTAGGTACTGTTGTTTGGACAGCAAAGAGAGAAGTGGGAAAAACAAGGGAATTTTAGCTTGAATGGATGTTCACTTTTGATAAAAAGGTTTAGGTAAGGAAACTCAACTCCCCAATGGTTTTAATATCATTTTTGGGGTTTTCTCAATCATGTCATAAGGAAGAAAAATTGATTTTATGATTGTAGGGAGCAAATGAGGTCTTATTATTGCTTCCAACTTTGCTTTTAGTTCAAGAGACTGAAAAAGGAACTTATGACTATAAAGGTGAGTAGTTAACCTCTTGTAGTAGGCTATTACTGTATATGTATGAATGATGTAATTGTGTGAATATCATGTTTGATAAGTGTGCTCTTCTATATGTGAATGGATGCTACAGTAAATGAAAATATTATGAAAGCCACGTTAAATGAATTGTTTTCAGTTTTATAAGCACAAGTAAATGCAAAGTATGTTAAGTACGATGACAAGTTGTTGAGTGGAAGGAATGTCTTGATGGAAATGCTTTTATAACTAATTTTATAGAAGGTATATAGGTATTATGCAAATTAAAATATTTTATGAAATTTTAAAGGCAAGCAAGGCCTAATATAGCTAATGTTATGATGAGTGGACAACATGCACTATATATTGTTTTTACATGTCAAAAATTATCTACATGATCAGATTATCTCAAAATACGTGTATATATATATATATATATATATATGTATATATGATTACTTGCCCCACAACTTATAAGAAGCATGTCAGAACAAGTTAAAAGCAGATTTACAAACAAGTTCACTACCAAAAATATACTAAAACTCAGGTAAATTACAGCAAGACTTGTACGGAGTAGCCTTCAAATTTTATCAGACAAGGAATATAAGGATGACCCGAAAAGAGGGTAAATCAGAAAACTAAGTACTTTTTTTAAACATGATCTAACTATTATGGGCAGTAACATATAGGGAGTGTTGAATTAGTACATGAGAAACATTGGACATAACAATGTCAAATAAAAATATGATACAACAAATGTAATATTTTCATGAACATGTTAGAACAAACAAATGACAAGAAACGTAAGCATCCGGTAAGTCAACCATGGGACAAGAAACAGAAGCATCCGGTGAGCTAGACATGTGACAAGAAACGGAAGCATCCGGTGAGTCTAGATATGTTAACAGATAGATAAGTCATAAAAGGAAAACAGTAAACCACCAGAAAAATAGTATGCAATTCTAGTTATATCATAAAATGGTGAAGTATACAGTAGAGCAAGATGTTGATACATCCATTGAGCCTAAGTCAGCAACTTGTAGTCAAGTCAAACAAGAACAGAAAAGGCAAGGCAATAGAAAGAGATAAGACAAATAAACACAAAAGCAAAAGTGAACTATAAGTAAATAAACACACATATCAGTATCATGGAACTATAGAAAAACAAGGAGGTATACATGAGTGAAAATATGATCACATTATGATACCAAGACAAGAAACAAGAATGTGAAATATTAGCAAGTAAATAGCAGCTATATAAATTATAGAACAAAGATGGTCTCCTTGTTTCATTACATGTTTGATATGATGTTTATTACATGTATTCCTACCAAGTTGTTAGCTATTCACTGAGCTTCGGCTCACCCCAGTTGATTCACATGTTTTACAAGTCATTACAGCGAGTACAGGGAAGGAGATAGATGGCAGTTGAAAGTCCAAGTGGAAAATTTATCCTCCCTTGGTAACTTTATTGTTAAAAGATATTCATGGATTTATTTCTATAAGTATAGAGCCAATGTAATGTAAGGAATATTATAGCCACCAACTATATTAATATGTATAAATTTGAGTCTTCCACTGTAAGTGTTGTTAATGTTTATGTTTCATATATGATAATGATGTTATAATAGATATAAAAAATTTAAAAAAAAATCTATACAGGGTTTTCATGTTTGCTTGTGTATTTTTGGCCGACTAATTATTCGTTCCCTTACTTGGGAAGGGGCTCTTACACTACAACCATACTACTTCCATGTACGAGAGTATGAGCACGCCCAATGGATCATACGTCGCTGTCGCCCCACATCACTCACTGCAGTATAGAGATAGGGCTCGAGTTTGGTGGTCAGGCTGCCTGATACCCTACATTGTATCAATACCTACATCCCTATTGGCAAGGGCTTGCAAGTGGGTTCATCACTAATCAATCTTATATGTCATCACAGTATCCAAGGCCCTATCCCATCACAGTCCCTACGGAACAGAGATAGGGCTCAAGTTTGGCGATCTGACTGAACCACAATACCGCGTCTTCCTCCTGATACCCTATCCGTACCAAGCATGCTAAGATAATGGCAATATGAAAAAGTACTAGTGTGAGGAATGATCCAAGACCCCGGACCCTTCTTATTCCACACACCAACGAAAACAATCATATGTCTAACAATCACAACCTAGCATAGCAAGTATGCATGAACAAGTAATAACAATAAAATAAAGATGACATGTTAAATACACTCACATCACGTAACATAAATAGTTAACACTATTTTACTGTTATTAATTAATTAGGGTTTAGGTTTGGTTCCCTTATCTGACCCTTGATAGCAAGTCTTATCTGCATCACAGAGTCCAACCTCGCTGTTAACCAGTCTTATATAACATTAGGGATTGAATAGAGTTAGGTTCATAGGGTTTACGTTGGTCAGAACCAAGTCTGGACTGAAAACTATCCAAAACTGTACATACCGGCCGTACTATACCGGTCGCACCACTGTGGCAGATGGGTCAACCGGTATGTCCAAGTGGATAGTTTTGGCCAACTTCCCAAGAGGTACCGATTGCAGTACTGGTGGCAGTACCGGTCTCATATAGGTGCCACCAGTATGTCGATCGGACAGACTCTGTAAGTCCACCAATCTGACATTCTAGGCCTGAGCAATGTATTAGGGTTTATTTTATCTTCCATTGAAGTCCTACGTTCAGATGAGCCTTAGTTTAGAAATCAGATCTAGGGTTCAACGAACGAACTAGGGTTTTGAATCAATACCTAATCCTTCCTGGTATTGGTTCTCAACCAAACATCAACATAGCTAATCTACATGGATGGAGCACTTTCCACTGACCTTCAAAGTGACGGTGCTCCTCTTCCAAAGGTTTTCTCCTCCGCAGACCTTCCTTGCCTCCACTGCTCCTCTTCAAATCTCCTTTTCATACTCTAGGGTTTATGAGAGTCAACAAAATGATCTAAGGAGACTTAAGAGTCCATATATAGAGTTGGATAGGTCTTTAGGAGAGTTTTCTACGTAAAGAAGGTCTCTACGATTGAAATTTGGAAGGTGGGACCCACTGGGACTTGTTTCCAATTCAAACAGTTTGTCCATATAAACATACTGATCAACTGTTCATGCCACCAGTATGTAGATCGGTATCATGAGACTAGTATGTCTCATGACACTTCCCATTTTGTTCGTTTCAACTATTTTCATACCTGGACTTGTGGTTTGTCATCCGCTCGTCCCATCTGGTCCGATTATGACTGGGAGACCTGTCATGACACGAAAACGTAGGTTTAGATCGGATTCATGGAGTGCTGGTCCTATATACATTTATTGGAATGAAATGAAATTTGGTATGAATATTATACGTTAAGTCTATGGTATTCCATAAAAAATGAAACTATTTGGACTCAGGAATAAGGAGATTTCACATCTGTAAGATACTGTACTCACATTTAGATCTTATTCTGGAAGTCCGATTTTAGGTGAATGACTCATTACGTTAAACTTACTCGATTAACATGATTTTAATGGAGATATTATATTTAAGTCTGATTTCATGTGAAAGAGACATGAGATGATTTGGTTTCAGGATCATAGATTTATTGTTCTTGGAAGGAGCAGTGCTCAAATTTTGACATAATCTGGACTTGATATTTGGGATGTTATTGATTTGGTTCCCCTAGTTAATGAATGGTTTTGGACCTAGGTTTCTAGGAGAATAAATATATAAGGGTTATGTTTAAATCTCTATATTATGGATTTCTTGGGTTTCTATTGAGTGGGTGCAACTACCACCTTAGTGCACTACTAACAAAACCCTAGGTAGGCTAGAATTACAAAATAAATGTAATATGATCTTAAGACATATAATGATAAGTTTTGATTACTAATCATAAGATAAACATAACATGTTTAGGAAAACTTCGAAGGATAATGTAAGGGAAGAACTCAGCTATCGTCATAGTTTTTATTATGAGCTCACAATTCAAGTAAGGGAGTAGGACCTTTTAAATTTCCCTGTTTTAGCCTGTGTGGAACACGAAATGGGATCGAGGACCGTTGGACAGTGCCGTCCATATGGGCACTGATTTGCATAGCCAGTATCCTAGTAGGAGTACGATGCTCGATCGGAGCTGGGACCGGGACTTCTACTAGAGTATGGCTTGAGATTACATTGATATGCATGTAGATGTATGTAGCTATGTTATTCATACCATGAGCTGAACCCTTTCCAATAGGAGATTAGGTATTGACATAGGCTCCAAGTCAATATCTGGGACCGAGACGCTAGATTGGAGCCTGATGGAAGCCTATGAGTGATAGTGTTGCATGACTAATTTGGAGATTGGGAGTGCCACATTATTTGCATGGTAGTAGATCCACGATTGGAACTGTGGTGAAGCTCAAGAGAGCAATGTTAGTTCATTACACCAGACTTAATTAATTAATTAATTTATTTATTATATTCATCCTTGCATGCTTGTGTGTACTTACTTTCTTGTTGAGCTCAAGTTTGAGAGCTCACCCCCATCTGGAGACTCTTTTTCAGATGATGGTATATAATACATTGTAGTGGATTTTGTGGAGTCTCATGTTTTAGCTGGAGTTTTCAAAGAGGATATTGAAGATGAGGGACATCCTGTTAACTGCCAATGTGATGTTTGCGCCTATGGCGACAAGCCTTGATTCTAGATTTAGTTTATCTAGGATTTGGGACTGATGTATAGACTTACTCAGTTTTGTATTTGATATTTACTTGACATACTTAGTACTTATGTTTTGAGTTTTGATGATAAGCACAACACTTTTTTATTATTTATTTTATCACTAGAACATTAGCTTGCTTAGTAAGATTTCATTTAAAGACTTCCATTTGATATCTAAATTACTTATGTGCTCTGATTATTGTGGTTGTTTTTTTGTGTCGTGGATTATGATGTGGTTATGATAAGCATTGCATTCTGAGGTATTGGGTGGATTTATGGTCATTTATTGGTGATCCAATCGCACGCCCGAGTCATTGAAAAATGGGGTGTGACAAGGAGTACCTACAATTGTATTCTTTCTAGTCGTCTTTATGACGTTAAAACAAAACGATCTGTCTATTATGCAATAGTAGTGGTGGGGCTTCTTTTTTCTACTCTGTTTAGGGATTTAGTTTTTTTGTTTTTTTGTTTTTTTGTTTATTTGTTTTTTTTTTTTTGATTTTTTGTAAGTATCTCAGTTGTTGTTTGTTCAATTGTGTTGTTTTGCTTGGTCCCCTCTCTGAGGACGTAGCTTATTGAGTTCTCTTTTTATTTTTAAAAAGAAAATAACAACTTTAAAAAAAAAAAACTAGGCTTAAGAAAAAAAAGCACTTATTTAATACGTGCATGTGTGTGGTGATTACGCAATTTACCCTATTTAACACGTACACACTCAAATTGTAGGGACTATGAGTAGCGCGTATTATTAACGCGACCTCCATTTGTTAAAAGGAAGTCCTAGTACACAAGGTTTATGCTATCACTGGTACAGGGGAGAGGCAGAGTATATGCTGCCTTTTTCTTTTTCTTTTTTGTTTTGGGTAAAGGATTTATCTATTGATCATAAAAAAACACGGGTTACAGTCGTGGCATTAACAGATACACATCCTCTCCTCCCAGAGGTTCGGGAGGAGGGGCAGCAAACCGGTTGGATGGTCAACACCTGGGGCTCGGGTGAATCAAAGCCTTCCATCCAAGCCGACAAGCCGAGGCGAGAAGGGGGTGTCGGCTTGGATGGGGGCTCGGATTCACCCGAGCCCCAGGTGTCGGCCATTCAACGCGGGTGTCGTCAAGTTCGAAAGGAGAGGATTTGGATACGGCATCAACCAAACATAGGTTTAGAAGCCAAGGAATGGAATTTAGCCATATAGTTTTCCCTGAGAAAGACTCGGCGTTTCGAGCCAAGGTATGAGCCGTGAAATTGACTTCCCTTGGAACATAGGATATATGACAATAGTATACGCTGCCTTATTACCCCCACACATATGGAACGGGCTCATCTGTCGCACTCTAAAGTGTGACACAACGAGCTGCATCCACTGGATTAATGCCACATAGGCGAGTGTAAATCCGACGGTCAATTTGAAAAAAAAAAACACCATAACAATCAATAAATGGATAAGTATTGAAAAAAAAACAAAAAAACCAATCTAAGTGCAGAAGCAGCAGCAATCGAGCAAAATCCGAAAGCTTTTTCTATATCTGCTTTATGGTCCGTTCTCGACGGTGGAAGACAGTGAATGACCTCAAGTTTTAGCTTTACTGTCTGCTTCCCTTTGAACCCCAACAAACAATTACTTGATTTAGCAGCCTAACAATAAATAGAATTTACTGAACTAGGATCTCGTGGAAAGAGGACCAGCCCTATCTCTTAGCCTTTGAGCTTCCATTTGAAACTAATTAATATGATGAGTCACCTGTTAGATTTATGTGGGCTTAATTAATTGCCTAAACTAGTCAATTTAGTGGGAGTCCAATGAACACGGTATAACCGATTTGGTTTGGTTCGTCACATGATATGAGATAGGTTTGGTTTGGTTCGTCACATTAAACAGTTGGTATCAGAGCCAATCATACAGACCTAGGATCAATGGGGATTGATAGTACATACCTGTAAATGAATGATTGAATTAAAAAAGAAAACTTCTTGAATTTGGATTGGATTTGTCAAAATTTCCCACCGATGAAATTTTTTCGATCGACAAAACATGTCATGCCATATATCATTGGAAAGAGCAAGACGAGACGGTTCTGGCGATATAAAAATCGCCAGCTTCGGAGGCCTGACGCGCAAGCATTCGTCCGTGGTAGCAGCAAGTGGATCTCACTCGCGGGGGAATTAAAAAAAAAAGTCTGTACTAGTGGCGCCGATTCATCACCGAGTTGAGTCGGCGAGAATCGAAAACCCTAGCCTCGACCCAGGCCGAGCCAAGCCGAAGGCAGCCCGGGCCGGCTAATCTGAGCCAACTAGAGCCAGCCCAGTCCGGCCAAGCTAGGTCAACCAAGGCCCGGGCCCAAGACCAGATCGCTGGCACACATGTGGACTAGCACGTGTGACTCGGGCCCAACCCGCAAGCCCGATAACTGACCCGAGTATCTCGACCCAGAAACCCATTTGTTTGAACTGAAAACCCGTTTGGTTAGACCTTGTGAACCGATGGTTGAACCGTCTGGTTATGCCATGGTTCAGTTTTGCATCAGACCGTTTGGTTAGGTCTGGACCAAGATAATTCAAAAGTAAACAAAAATATATATATATAATATTCGGTTCTATTCAAACCGAACCAAGCCGATCATGGGCAGATCAAGCCTACCGAATTGACCCAGACCAACCCTTGAAGGCTTATAAGGGTCTGTTTGGTTTCTGCTTTTAACAAATGGACATTAAACAATGATTATGGGAGCTATGAAGGTTGGATTGACATGCGGTTTGTTCCGTTGGACTCCATTTTTTATGTTCTTCAATCAGGTATATATTTTGGTAGATTTAGATGCATTGGAAAGCATATTGTTATAAAAAAATGCCCTTTGTGAACTCAGTTTGTAGTGTTTTTTACTGATTTTTTTTTTCTTAAAGTTATTGTACCAAATTGATTGTTGAGTTATGATGCATGGTTATATGAATGTTTATACCTGCTTAGTGGTGTTAATAAAACATTCATGATATCCCACATGAGCTGCAGGTTGGGATTTGTTCATATCATGGTGTAACTTGGTATGACCACCAAAGTGCCAACCTTGTTTCATTATGATGTGTTCAAATTCAAAGATCTGTGTTTGTAAATGTTTCAGTTTGATAGTGTTCATCCAAATGTGAAATTGTCTAAGTTTATTCAAATTAGGATTTGTAGCTATTGTATACAAATTTTGTGGTGACCACCAAAGTGACACACTTAGTTCTATTATAATATATTTAAATTTAATATTTGTGTATTTATAAACTACAATAAGGAAGTACAATGTTCATCCAAAAGTGACACTAACATAAACTCCCACTTTTATGGATGCAGCAAAGAACGATATTGTCTACTCAAAGGTGGCATTGTCTAAGATTATAAAGAACAACACTGTCTACCCAAATGTGACGTTATTAAATAATATAAATAACTCATGCATATGGTTGAAGGATCTTGGCTTTAGGGGTTTCATCCATCCAAAGGTGGTGAGATTTTTGAGAGTCATTATCCCTATGCAGTTATTGCATAGCTATTGAGAGGACTAGTGCACATATTATCCCAAAGGATGTGTGTGTAGTTCGGTTGATTTTTCAAAGATATAAATTAGCTTGCATATGTTATGTATATATATTCTTCTGGCTAATTTTATTTGATATTAATCGTAGACTTATAATTATTTACATTGTAATATAGTTGTGAACATGTAATGATTAAATACCTCAAGATGCCTATCTTTGGTATCTAATTCTATGAATTTGCATAAAAATTAAAAACTAATCTAGGATTGTCTAACCTATATGTACTCAATAGAAAATTATATTATGGTTCTTAGGGTATTTAATCCCTAAGATCAAGTAAAGCAATGTTCAAATGAGGAACATTGAAAAATAATATTTCCTATGAAATCCAAAGAAATATTTGATATTTTAAGAAGGGGTGGAGAGATGTTTTATTACTCAAGTCCATCAGTATCAGTTTTTAATGATAATAGGTGGTATTGGGAGTGTGAGGAAGTATAAGGTAGAACTGTTAACTATTAATGATAAGCTTAAGGATAAGTGAATATTTATAGGTTCATTAAAACCTATGTAGGTGACATTTTAGGCTTTTTACTTCCTTACAATAATTGTATAGTCAGATCCTGATGACATATAGTACTAAAAAATATAATGAATCATAAAGTGAAAGAACTAAGGATAGAAGTTTAAAGAAAAGAAAAAAAAAATATGAATGCCAATGTCATAGTGCATAACACATATCTAACAAAGACAAAGTGCGAAAGGGGTAGAGAAACCCACAAAAAGAAATACTTTTTTCCATGCAATAATTATAAACTTTATGACAAATAATTGGACATTAAGAAACTGCAAGATAAAATAGATTTAAATAGAATAAAATTATTGTAGTGTGACTCAGAAGGGACATGTGAAGGAAAATGTTATAAAGTCGAACAGGCTTAAGTGAAAAGGAATAAGTATTATGAAACTTCTGAGCAAGAAGGTACAATAGATTGGATACTTAAGCATTAATCATAGTCTGAACCCATAAGAGTATCAAAATCTTTAATTTATTCTTTTTAGATTATCTATCTTTAGAAGTTAAATTGTATATTGTTATCTTCCGTCCTAGTCATAAGGCTTTAAGACTATTATCCAAAGAAAGATTGTAAAAAATAATATTCTGAAACCCCCATTCTAAAGTTTATAATATGTATATATGTGAGAAATAATTAAAAAGAAAGATGACAAGATTAAAGTTAATGAAGATTGTTAGCTACAAAGATTTATTGGACTTCGTAGATATCGAGATTTCATTTAAGACTCCTTGTTATAGTTTATTTCATGAGTGTTTTTTCAAATAATGAAAATTAAGATGAAAATTTTTTATTAAAGAAATTAAAATTATTTGATATAAATGAGAGAGTTTTGTATTATGGATGACCATGTGATACTAGTTTATTCCCTGTTAAATTTTAGTAAGTGTTTGCAAAAACCTGAGATTTAATATTGTAGCCTATATTATTAATAGAGTGCCTAATTAGTCAGTTTTAGTTTAAGTTATCTTATTTGTGACTATAGAACTGACATGGTTTTGTAACACTCGTGAAAAAGTGATTATTTTAAGACATTGAATTATCATTTTATGGGATGTCAAAACATATCCGAATGATATAATAAGATTCTTAGATAATGCTGGTTAGCAGTCACACAAAAGAAACTTGAAGTTTGATGAGACCACATGAAAATAACTGTGGTGTAACCAGTTTAGATAGTAAAATTATTATCGTGTGTAATGAGATAATTGTTGAGATAATCTTCATTCAGGTTGATGCGTAGCCATTATAGCAGAGCCAGATGAGACAATGAGGAGATATACTAAACCATGTAGATCTATGATTTCTTTTAATCACAGATTGTAATTCAAAATAGATGTTTTTGATGTTGGACAAGACAAAGATCCTAATGATTTTGAGCAAGTTGCTATTGAATGATTAATGGTCATAAAAGATGTGTTGTTGTCTATGAACAATAACGAGGCTTGGGGTTTTGTGCTTTTGTCGATGAACGGTATACTCATAGGCTCAAAATAGGTATACAATAAAATGTGTGATTCCAGTAAAATAATTGATTGCTACAAAGTAAAACTTATAATGAAGTGGAATCACATAAAGAGAATAGAAAGTATTGACTTCAAATCTTTGAGGTATTAGTTGTGTATTTTACTTTGGAGTTGTATCGAATAGATGTAAATATCGTTTTGATCAAAGAAAATTTGAAAGAAGATGTTTAATCACAATGTTTTATGGTAAAGGTAAAAAAAATATATTTTGTAAACTTATAAAGTTAATCTGTGGTTTAAACAGGTATCCAGATAATAGTATTTGAAGTTTAATGGGTTATATATTCTTTCAATTTTATTGAGATTGTCATTGACCATTGTATATATCTATAGATCAAGGGGAGCGAATTCATTTTCTAGTCATGTGTGTTGACGGTAAATCACTGGCTTGTAGTGACATGGTTTAATATTGAAACTAATATTTTATGTCTGATAACTTCGAGATGTAGAATGTGTGAACAAGTAACTTTGTACCTATGAGTTTGCTCGTAACAGAAAATGTAAAATTCTAAATTTGTCTCAAAATGTAAACGTTGTTCTTGTTTTCAAACTGTTTAGTATGCATGAATAACAGTTAAGTTATAAATGCTTAAATCAGTAAATGAGACAAATTGATAGAATTGTATACGAGGAATGATATTGAGTGCTGGCATCTACACTTGATTAGGGAGCTTGATATATGTTTAAGGTTGTAATCATTTTTAACAGTCTTTTCATTGAGTGTTATGGAACGTTTTCAGTTGGATGCTGGTATAACTCACTGGACAACAAAAAAAATGATAGCCATGTGGTATATGCAGAGGACCAAATATTACATGTTCATTTATAAAAATAGTGACATTCTATTTCTAAACTTATTGAGATATGTTATGACAGCAGTTCAGCTGTGTTCTTCTCAAATAATAATAAGAAATATAATATTTCACAGCATAATAGAAATCGAATATCTTCAAATAAAAAGAATATCAAAAGAATTTATATTGTTGTAGATTTCCTGACGCAGGTTTTGTCAATGAGAGTCTTCAAGGGACGATATATCCAATATAAGAATGATTGAAAATAATTAATTTTATCAGAGGCTTTAATGGCCAAAGATCTGAGAATCAATGGGAGTCTCTAGGTATGCTTAATAAATGTGAGACTCTTTATGTTTATGTTTGTGTTTTAACATTGATTACTGTGTTTGTTTGTATTGCTCATGGTTTGATGGGCATAGTTTTTGTGACCATGATTTATTTAATTTAACAGTTGCATTATTGTTATTTTGCTTAGATAGTTATATGTGTTTGACATGTCAAAGATTTTAGACAATATTCAGACGTTGTAAGAAGACAGTATTCAGTCGGGATATTGAGGTAATATTTAACCAAAAAGTACTATGCAGTATTTAGTCAGAAAGTACAATACAATATTTACCCAAAGAAGGTAGCATTTAGTAAAAAAATAAAGGCGTGTCTAACCAAAGTATGGTATTATATTTTTGAATTATTTAAATACCATGGTTTAGTTGCCCATAAAGGTTTGAGACACTTTGATTAAGGTTCTTTAATTAAGTTTGAACTTGCATGGGCGTTTACTTTCAAGCATTATCTCATGCGATTTATGTATTGAATAGACCTCTGTTGTGACTGACAGAAGTTTGTACACCATATGTTGAGGTGTATTATTCGTTGTTGCTCACATTGAGAAGCTTGATGAATGTTTTGAAATTAGTGACGATTTAATGTGTTGGATTTCGTGGTCACACTGGTTGATGGTGGTTTTGTAATTAATATAGCTCAAGTGGGAGATTGTTAGATTATGTGGGTTTAATTAATTACCTAAACTTGTAAATTCACTAGGAGTCCAATGAACACAATAGAGAAGATTTGGTTTGGTTCGTCACATGAATGAGATATGTTTGATAACTCTAATTTTATTGTGGGAAGGGTTTTATGGTTACAACAGTATTCAATAAACACTGGATTAGAGTCCCCACAGTCACAATAAATTAGTTCTCTCTGCACCCATTAGCAAGAGGCCTCAGAATATCCTATAGAGGCTGTAGAAGACTGTAGCCAAAGGATTTCGATCAAAGCTTGGAGCGTCTTGGAGATCATGAGAATCGATCTTTTCAAATATGTATGTCTTTATGATTCATAATTAATGACGTCCTAGGCAACTGTATGAGATTGTAATGTGTTTGATTAAAATCTTAAGTATAATAATATCAAACATCACCGGAGAAATATCAAAACTCAAAATCACAAGAAATCCAACGAAATAATAATAATAATAAAAAAAGTGAAGTCTATAATCATAAAACAACATTTGCTATGGTTTAGATTTTTTTTTTTTCTACTGATGTAAATCAAGAAATTGTGCAGCGCTTGAGTGAGAGGTGAGTCCCCAGCAATGGTGCTTTATTCTTTTTTTTTTAACAGATTAGGAATCCTCTTTTAATGTGGGGTTTTAGTTGAAGCAGAGTGGAGAAGGGAGTGAAGATACCAAAACAGGAAGTGCTCAACCACCTCTGTTATCTCTTTCTCCGGACCCTCGATTTGCGTGGGATGGGATTATTGGTTTTGCACGGAACTCAGATTGTTTTTTTTTTTTTTTTGTTTTTCAATGCTTCTCCTCCTATCGATTCTTATTGTATTTCTTTTTAAATTGACGGTTGGATTTATAGGCTCCCACTTGTCATTAATCGAACGGATGCAGCACGTTGTGTCGCACTTTAGAGTGCGACAGACGAGCCCGCTCCCCACACATATACTCTCCTCTGCGGCTCTGCGTATCTCGTATAAATATTCCCCTCGACCGTTTTTCTTTCCCTCCTTGTTAAATCAACTTAATTTTTTTTTTCATCTCCCTCTCTTCTGCTCTCTCATACGTTCTCACAGGTAAACACTCCCCGCCCCTGCCTGTACAAATTCTGCTATCATATAGGGTATTTGGGAGGAATGTTACGAATTACAGAGGAGCATTTCGTTCTACATTCGAGAAGTATAGTTTGAAGTTTTTTGTGAAATTATTTATATGCTTTAACGTATAAAATGATATTTCTTTGACAGGAAATTTCATTGTGCACAACAATGTCTGCATCTGTTGCAAATCCGAACCCTAATAAGTCGTTCGAGGTTCGGGATTCTTGACATTAAAGCTTACTTACTGCCAGAATTTCTATGCTTTGTACTCGTTTAGGTTTTTTAGTTTTGGTTAGAACTCTTCTGATGTTTTTACTTGATACAGGTTGTTCAACCTCCGTCAGATTCGGTAACTAGCCTCAGTTTCAGCCCCAAGGGGAATTACCTCGTTGCTACTTCTTGGGACAATCAGGTTTCTTCGATCACCACCGCAATTGAATTTCTTCATTCTTTTTTCAATTATTCTATGTCAGCGATCATTTTGATTTTTGCTACTTTGGCGTGAAGATTGTAACCCTATTTAATTTATTTGTCTTCCTTTACCATATCCCTCTTACTTTTTGGGATTGTTTTCCTTTTGTAGTTTCCAACTTCATAATAGTCTAATCTGAAATGCACATTTCGTTTTATGTCTGAAACTTGATAGGTCAGATGCTGGGAAATCACGACGACGGGGGCCACCCTCAGCAGTGTGCCGAAAGCTTCCACTAATCACGACCAGCCGGTATGAGCCATCAATGTGCGGGATTTACAGACTTCACTCTTGTATTTTTAATTTAAATATTAACATGGTATCCCTGTAGGTTTTGTGCTCAACTTGGAAGGATGATGGAACAACTGTTTTTTCTGGGGGTTGTGATAAGCAAGTTAAGATGTGGCCACTGATGGCAGGTGGCCAAGCAACGACTGTGGCAATGCATGATGCACCCATCAAAGAGGTCGCTTGGATACCACAGATGAATGTTTTGGTTACAGGAAGCTGGGATAAGACCCTGAAGTGTGTATCGATTTCTTCATTTATTTTCTTCATAAACATAGATTTCTTTCTCGTTCAGGTAGTTGAGTAGCAAAATTATGAGAATAAGTAACAGTTGTTGTCAATAGTGAATATGGATAATCTCGTAATGGTTTTGCTAATCTGCTTAGGTACTGGGATCTTCGACAATCCAATCCAGTGCATACTCAACAACTCCCTGAACGTTGCTATGCAATGTCAGTTAATCATCCTCTGATGGTTGTTGGCACCACTGATCGAAATTTTATTGTTTTTAACTTGCAAAATCCTCAGGTATTGATATACACGTTCACTATTAGTGATTAAATAGCTACTGAAATACTGAATTCTCATGTCTAGTAGTACTAGGGTGGTTCTTTTTGATCTGCAGGTCAGTCTTATAGGGTCATAGACCAAAGTAGTTGATCTGACAAATCCTGTTTTGTTTGTCTAAACTCTTTACTCTTCCTATCTCTGTCTATATGTGAGTTCATACGGATTCATGTCAAACACTTGTTTGTAGGATCAAGGATGTTGGACCCACAAGGTCCTGCCTCTTTATGTTTTTATGTTCTTAGCTCCTCAATGCTCCAAAATGCTCTCGCAATAAAGTACTAATTCTTCACTCTCAATTGCCTGCCCTTCATATTTTGTCTAAATCATTATGTACATATCAACAGACCGAGTTTAAGAGAATCACTTCGCCCTTGAAGTATCAGACAAGATGTGTTGCAGCATTTCCTGATCAGCAAGGTTTTTTGGTAAATATCTTGGTTCTGTTCTGCTTCTATTTCTCTTTCTCATAGTTTGGGCAGAAATATGGAAGCATGTTATTTGATAAAGCTACCTTCTTATTTTCACTTTTGTGTTAGGAACGGCTGCAATAATAGGACTGTAAATTGTAATTTACCGAGAGAGATAGAGATACACATCTTACCTCTTAGAAAGTGTAGTTACCTATGAAAATTAGAATTCGGGATGTTTTATGGCCTTCTTGCTAAACAAATTTAATGTTTATCATGATAATTTGTCCATGTATTGAACGACATAATGAGTCAGAATAGGATCCCCTCCCAACCACCCCAAATTTCTTAATATAAATTTAAATGGTGGTTCATAATACTGAAGTTTGAAAAAATATTGTGTCCAACCATCACTTAGTCCATATATACACTTGTTAGAGAAACTTGATCATCTAGAATAGTTGATTCATTATTACCATTCGTGGAATTCTTTGTTTTGGCATCTGAAGGCGAGTAGTTGTGGTGATTTAAAATTCGTAAGGCATGGGAATCTAATTGAGGAAAGAATTGATGCAAACTGCAGTGGGTTCTCATACCTGATGTCATAATAAAAAAATTGTTAATTATTTTAATACTTCATTACATAACTTTTTCTTTTTCTTGCACTTTTTTGTGTGTGTGTGTGTGTGTATGTAGAGACTACAACTTCTTTTACAGCTTTTGTCCGTAATTACAAATGTATTAGACGAACATGTAGAAAAAAGAAGAAGAGAGAAGTGGTTTGGATAACCTAGGAATCAAGACCTATGAGAAAGGAAAAAGCTACTAAAAAATGGGAAAAGGGTTAACCCAAGAATTAGGATGGAAAGGAATCATGTTAAGTGTTGAATTTTAAAAATAATGATTTGACTTGTCCAGAGAGACAGAGTTCAGCTATTACATAGGCAAAAAAGTACAAGATAATAAAAGAAATAAAAGAACAACCCTAGACAATTATACCCTTGGACACAAACCTGTACCAATATGAACCCATAGTATAATACTTATCCTCAAGTTGGAGCATAGATATCAACCATGCCCAACTTGGACATAATAGGATGAAAATCTTGCTAGGAAGTCCCTTGGTATAAACATCCGCACACTGGTTTTTAAACGTGACAAAAGTAATATAAATGAGGCCTTGTTCTTATTCGATCTATCTTAACATGCTTTGTTCTGTCATGCTGAATATGATTATGGGCAATGGTAATGGCAGATTTGCTATCACAAAAGAGCTGCATAGGAATACACAAGTCTTAAAGGAGTCCTTTGAGCCAAAGAAGCTCACAAATGCCCTTGGCCATGGCCCTAAATTCAGCCTCTTCACTAGAACCAACAACCATGGCCTGTTTCTTGCTCCACCAGGTAACCAAATTTCTATCCACCAGAGTACAATAGTCAGAAGTAAATTGTCTATCATTAGGAGAACCAACCCAATCAGCACTAGTGTAAGACTTAATAAGCATATGCTCATGAGGAGAAAAAAAGGACACCTCGACTAGGAGCATACTTTAAATAGTATAGGATCCTATACACAACGTTTAAGTGGCTAGAGAAGGGGTCATGCATGTATTGATAACCATGCTAACCGCAAATGCTATATTTGGTTTAGTATGAGAAAGATAAATTAAATAGCCAACTAATCTTTGATAACTTCCTTTGTCAACCGGTTCACCGTCCTTTTGTGACAGGTCAGCCGGCTTGCACCTGAGCATTTCTGTGTCAGATAATAAGTCAAGAGTATACTTCCGTTGAGAGAGGAAGATACCATTATTGGATCCAACAACCTTAATCCCTAGAAAATATCATCGACATACACAATGAGAACATTAGTTAATTCACTGACCTTTTTGACGAATATAGTGTGATCAACATGCTTTGTTGGTAACCCACAGATATTATGGCTCTATAGAAGCGTTCAAACCAAGCTTGGGGAGATTGTTTTAGGCCATACAAGGCTCGTTTCAATTTGTAGACTTTACCGGATGTGTGAGGTCCTAAAAAACTAAGAGGGGCATCCATGTACACCTCATCTTCCTTCTCCTCATGAAGGAAAGCATTTTTTACATCTAATTGATGTAATTCCCAGCTGAGATTGATTGCACAAGCGAGAAGGACTCGAACAATATTCAATTTGGCCATAGGAGCAAAAGTTTTTTGATTCTCAATGCCAAATGTTTGAGTATAGCCCTTGGTGGCTGACCTTGCCTTGTCTTTGTCAACTGTACCATCAATTTTCTGCTTCACTGTAAAAACCCATATGCAGTCGACTAGTTTCTTCCCTAGAGAAAGAGTGACAAGATCTCAAGTTTCATTTTTATCAGGAGCATGCATTTCTTCCATCGTAACAACCTTCCATTTAGGATCAACCAAAGCTTCCTGCCAATGTGTAGGAATAAAAATAGAGGACAAAGCGGAAACAAGTGCATGAAAAGAGTGTGATAGAGATTCATAAGAAACAATGTTAGAATAGGGTGTTGAATACAGGATGTAACACCTTTTCGGAGAGCAATAGGCAAATTAAGAGTAGGATCTAAAGTAGGCTCACTAGATGGAAGAGTAGTAGTATTTGGCTCAGGAGGTGACGATTAAGGTGGTGCAATGGTAGTGTTGTTGTTATCTTGTTGTTGTTTGAACCTAGATTGGACAAACACTTTAGAGGAGGAACCGAGGTTTGAGGAGTAGGAACCACAGGATCCAAACCCTGTACTGAAATCTCCATATCAGTATCATCATCTGGAGCATCTGGAGCCATGGGTGTAACAACTGGGACAGCAGCTGTGGGTAGTGGCTCAGGCAATATCTCAATAAAAGAACCAAGCACATCTTTACGAGAACAAGGCTCCCCTTGAAGAGGTGTAGGAGTAGGAAAAAAGGCCTCAGTTTCATGGAAGATCACATCCATAGAGACAAACATCCGGCGGGAGGAGGATGGCAAAAATACACTGGAGGCCACAAGGGTCAAGTTTGCCATGTTATTGGTGGTTACGGGCAAAACACTCACAACCAAACACCTTCGGAGGAACAACAAATGTTGAAGTGCCTGAGTAACTCCAAGGGACAGTAGGAGTCAAGAACACGTAAGGGCATCTTATTAATGAAATAGGCAGCCATAAGAACGGCCTCACTCTAGTAGGGGATAGAAACATGCATCTGACAGATTGAAACATCAAGGACCGAGCAACCTCCAATAGATGCCGGTTTTTTGCGTTTAGCCATGCTCTTCTAAGTAGGAGTGTCTACTCAACTAGTTTGATGAATAATAACATGCTCAGCCAGGTAGGACTGAAAAGAGCCATCAATATACTCCTTGCCATTATTTATACGAGGATGGCAACCTTCACATCATATTAGGTTTGAATCATTCGATGAAAGAGTGTGAAGCAGTGAAACAACTTGCTCTTGTGATGCAACAAATAAATCCATATGAGACGAGTGTGTCAGCCACTGAATGTTATAAACCATTTATAGCTAGTCGCAGAGACACATCGATAAGGGCCCCAAACAATAGATGTATTAATTGAAAAGGAGTTACACTGCATTTATTAAAAGAAGGATAAATGAAACGAGTTTGCTTTGCAAAAATGCAAGCATCACAAAAAATTTCTTATGAATTACGTAGCTCAAGAAAATGAGAAACAAGCTTAAATATAGTCCTAACAAATGGATGACCTAAACGGTGATGCCACATTCATATAGCTGCCAATGTAACCGTGGAGAAGGAAAAAACTTGTTTCGTCAAGGCCGAAGACGCTGAGGAAGGCGACTCAGGAGCGTACAAGCCATCAACCACTTTGCCACTGCCAATTGTTTACTCCGTCACCAAGTCTTGGAACACATAATGAGACGGAGAAAATGTGACTTTGCAATTCAAATCCTGAATATGAATACTAATCGAGAGAAGATTAGTAGAAAATTTGAAACATGTATGACAGATGATAGAGAAATGGAGGGAGAGTATTTGATGGAACCCTTCCCACTAATAGAGTAGACGAAACCATTAACAATCCGAACTTTACCTTTACTAAAACTTGGAAAATACCCAGAAAAGGAAGGGGAAGCACCAGTCATATGATCGGTGGCTTCTGAGTCAATGATCCAAGGGTTGGATGCAGTAGAAGAACAATGACCACCGATGGGAAGACCTGAATTGGCAAAGTTGGAAGCAGAGGACCCTGACAGAGATGTGGTGGCAGATGCAAATAGTGAAGAGCTCGATTAAGATAGAATGCAACCAAGGAAAAGCCGCAAGAGGAGCAACATCGGCAATATCTGTTCGATGAGCCTGAGCGGAACTAGTACCTCGACCTTGACCATGTCTCTTGCCATTAGTAGGAAGACCATGGAGCTTCCTTACCACAAAACTCACACTTAATTGACTCTTTATTCGAACTAAGGCAAGCATCAGGATTGGAAGGGCTGCTAGATCCAGAGGAACTTAAACTAGAAAATAGAGCAAAGTGATTAGGCAGAGCAGTTTGTAAGATTGCAGTTCGCCTACTGTCCTCAGATTAGACCATTGTCCATAGAAGGGAAATGGTCATGACTTAGAAAATGGGCACGTATTTGATTGAACTCCACATTGAGCCAGCCAAAAAAACATAGAAACTGGTCCTCCCGCTTGGCAGATTTCGTTGCTTCCATGGGACAAGAGGCAAAGAAGGCTTCATAATAATCTACCTCTTGTTACATATCTTTCAACTTAGAATAATATTGAGACAACGTTAACTCTTTCTGCTTAGTATCATGAATCTTCTTTTGAAGTTGTACACTTGTGTATCATTCCCAATCTGCAAGTAGGTATCTTTTGTGGCCTTCCATTTGATGGCAACCGAATCTAGCAACAATAGCCCCGAGCAATGTTTGGATCTATAGATTTGATGAGATACGACATCACCAAATAGTTATAATTTCATCTACTCTGATCTGCGCCATCAACAATAGGCTTCTTAGCGTCCCTGCTAAGGTACCCTGAGAAACCATGGGAAGCTATAAAAAGGAAGTGGAAACGAGACCACATCAAATAATTATTTTCATCCATTTTAATGGAACAAACAGGTAACGAAGGAAAGCTAGAAAAGCTCTGATCGCTAGAGCCCTCGGGAACAGTCGATGTTGTTGTCATGTCAGACATGGTTGAGGATTAGAGAGCAAGAGAAAAAAATAAATTTAAATAGGGAATAGCCGAACTAGGCTAATCAAACAGCTGTAGGAAACATTTGATCTCAGCAGTAGGGTTGGAAATCGAGATTGCAAGATACATGGTGATAATAATTAATAACCCTCGGTGGAAACCATGACCACTAAGCAGTCGGGGGGCAGCGCTAAGAGAGAGATGCTGCTAGAAAGGGAGGGGGTGGCGGTAGATGGAGGAAGTGGCGGTGCTAGGGTACGAATGTTGAGGAGGATCCTCACTCTGATGACTGATACCATCTTAAATTTTAGAATAATGATTTGACTTGTCTAATACACAAAAAAAAAAAAAAATCATTGAGTTACATATATGCATAACATAGCCATTTATCTAATTGTAATTGCTGAAGAATATCTTCTTCCTGTTCAACCTTCTTTGGTTATGCTGAAGTCTACCAATGTCTCAGCCAATAATAGAAATTGATTCCGAGTGACAATAGTTCGTTAAATTGCTTGGAAAATTTTACCATCTCAAGGTTTCTTGCTCTATATTATTATTGGTTTAGAATTGGAATTTCCTTAAAAAATTATTCAAAAGATATGATAATTATTACTTATAGAACATGAACCTACTTGTGATGCAACCTAAAGGTAAGCAAGCCAAGATAGGAGACTGCTAGAGAATACTTGCGATGGTGTTGAGATAGTTGAAGATATGAAGATAAAGATAGACAGATGGCAATCTAGAGTCCCACTAGTTGCCCAGCCATAGTAGTCCCGCCTAGGCACATTTGTTTTTCACAAGGACACTTGATTCTCACAAGTAAGTTCTCAAGAGAAGATTTTCACAAAGTTCTGGATGTTGTAATAGCAATCCGTAATTCCATTATATAGGGAAAGGGAAGGCTTAACAGCCCCTTGGTTACATCAACTTGAATTAAATGGACTGTTGGAATTCTAAGACTAAATGGAATTCTCAACACCCAAACACTAAAACCCATACATTGATAACAAACCCTAGACCTAGGAAACAAAATAAGACATAGGAAACAATTCCTAGACTTTGAAAACTACAAACAAGAATTTGAAAATAAAAACATTAATGCTGTCTTGGAAAGTAAAACTTACTATATTAATTCACCTAGGGAAAGTAAACTCCACTAATGATTTCTAAATTAAAAATGACTCTTAGACTTCTAAATTCGTATGGACCACTTATCACCCATATTTGGGCTGTCAAAAGAGGCACAATACAAAAGAAATCATAACAATTCCTAGCTCATAACCCATATAACCTAATAGGCTACTTATTAATCCATTGGACTACGCTTTGGGTTTAATTTGGGCTTGTTCCAGTGTAAATACTTGTGCTGGAATCTATCTGCGTCAGCTTGGTTCTCGAAAATGTTATTATATACAACACTACAAGAGATCATTTGTTTTATAGAACATTGATTATAAGGGGGCTTATGCTACATTATTTTTTGTACAATTGCTTTTTTAAACCATGAAATATAATTTATGTTCTCTTAGTCAAGTATTTGGTTAGGTCTGTATTGGAGCCATTAATATCCTCAATGTTAATATTCATCCCAGTTCTGATTGGGAAGCCAAGAATCAATGTGAAACCTCTTTTTTTACCCAATTAGGTTAATTGAAGCTCTTTGTAAGTTGTCTTAAGATTCTGGTTTGCAATATAACAAGAGTTACTGTTAATTAGCTCAGTAATCTTGTGTTATTGAACTGGTAGTATTTCCAGAACAAAGAGAGATGGTGATGTTGCAAAGGGCAATCTAGGGATCATAATGAGATGTTTGGAAACTTGTTCGATGTACTAGGTTTTTTTTTTTATTGCATTTCAGGTCTTTCCTGCTTTCTTGAGTGGGTAGTTGCCCCTGCCTATTGTTAATCATTGAAAGGTGAACAAAGGAATGAGTAGGCAGGGTTAAATAGTGTATGGTAGGGCTGCAACAGGGCCGGCTTGGGCCGAGTTTTTCAAAACCCTAACCCTAACCCTAACCCTGGCTATTTAAACATAACCCTAACCCAGCCCAACCCTGTCAAGGTTAGAAAATGTACAACCCTAACCCTGACCCTGGCAGGGTTGGGCCTAATCCTAACCTACTTTGATTGACCCTGACAGGGCTGGGTTGGGCCGGGTTAACCCTGATTTAGGGTTGGATTGATCCTGGTTGGCCCTGAAATATACAACAAAACATACATATAACAATTATAACTTAAAGATATAACACACACAAAATATATATATATATATATATATAGGGTTGGGCCGGGCCTGGCCAGGTTCAACCCTAACCCAACCCAACCCTGCCAGGGTTGATCAAAATTTGAGCCCTAACCCAACCCTACTAGGGTTTGGGCCGAGTTCAACCCTGCCAGGGTTCACGGCGGGTTTGGGCGGGTTCGGGTTGTCAGGTAAAACTTGCACCCCTAGTGTATGGTAACTGAAGTTGGAAACATTCAACATTATTGTGCTGAGCTCCACATTACATACTAGTTAGATTGAATATTTTCCAGATTATTTTTTGCATGGTCTGCCTTATTTTGATAGACAGAGGACAAGCTTACGACTCTACAGGGGATCCTTACATGTAAGAGGAATGTTAAGTGTATGCTAAACAATTGCTAGTCAGTGTACTTGTGTTTCTTTTCATTCCGAACCATAAGGAGGCTATACTTTACCTAGGGGCAGATTGAATTTCGTTGAAGCTGTTGTTGTTTGTTCCTGTGGCAATTTAGTCTGGTTGCTTCTTATGTTCCACCACTTCTTTGGCCTTTTGAAAATGAGCTGATTGTCCACAGATCAGCAGATTACTGAGACTATATTTTGGGGATTTTAGTGTCAAGAATCAAGAATGCCTTATTTAAGATCGTCAACATTTAAATCTTCTTCTTTTTCATAGAATTTATTATGTTGTTTTCTAGCGCATGCTACGTTGGTGAGGAAAGGATATGACTTGATTACAGTTTTCACTTAAAATGAAGTGTTAAACCGGGCCTAATTCAAAGTTTCACGGTATCGATGTTTGGTCTCGTAAAATCTCCACAGGTTATAGATTCAAATGGTACATAAATGTGGCTACAACTAAATGCGAGAGACAAGTTGTATCCATAGCTTTCGTGATCCCTCGCCTCCACCCCCCAAAAAAGAAACTACTTGCATATTTATCAGAATAAAATATATCATGGAAACCGTTGAGGGTGCATTTGCAAGATACTCATATAACTGAAACTTACCAGTACATGAGAGAAAGGAAAATCCCAGATACAGAAAATTGGTGCAGGGCAACCTTGTAAAGATAAGGCACAAAAGAAATGCATTAAAGAGTGTGAGGTGTTTGCTAAAAACTCTTGTTACGAAGACAGGGTGTTTTTGATGCTGGCATGCTTTTCCATCATGAGAAATTAGAATTAACCAAAACTGTGGATAAATCCATTGCAGCAGCAGATAGAACAGAAATTTGATTAGATACAAACTAATTTTTTTCCCATTTTAGTTTTTCTTTTGTCTATGCAATATAGAGTAATCTTTATATGCATACAAGTTTTTTTTTATTTTGTGTAAGAAAGATGCAAATTACGTTAAAAAAAAGCCTAATAAAATTCACTGTAAAATTTTAAAATGACCATGATCACTTTGTATTACTGTTTAGACAGGATTTGTTGCTTGTTCCCCATTTATAGTGTACTAGATAGAAAGGATCTCCCCCGCCTACCCACTTCCCTTGTGTGTGTCTCTGTATGGTTTTTATGCTCATGTTCCATTCTCCAATTCATGTGCAGTTTTGCTATTTTAATTCTTTATTTATTGCCGGAATCAGATATTAGCTCTTCGAGTTTTAAGTTGGTAGCCTTCTTCCCAGTCTTCTTATTTTATCGGTATCTTGGTTATTTTTTTTATTTCATTAGCTAATAAATTTGGTACCATGAAACCATGCCTTTAATGCTTGTTGTCTTCCAGCTTGGTGTTTGAATATCATTATTAGGTTACTTGTCTTGATTTTTTAAGTTCTTTAAATTATTAAATTTGATTGATGAATGATAGCTTCTACCATTTTATTTCCAATTTTTATATGTTTTTGATGGAATAATTTTTTGTCTTTTTTAATAAATCTATTCTTCGAGATTGCTGAAGTTGGTATCTGTCTGCAGGTTGGCTCAATAGAGGGGAGGGTGGGTGTTCATCATTTGGATGATTCACAACAAAGTAAAAACTTTACTTTCAAATGCCATAGAGAGGGCAATGAGATATACTCTGTCAATGCTTTAAACTTCCATCCTGTAAGATTCTTGGTCTCCTTTCAGCTACAAATGATTTGCCCTGTAGCTTGTTTTCACTGTAACAATTTTAAATCTGTTTGGCTGCTTCAAATGGTTAGCTATAAATATGGTTGGATTTTATATTTTAGCACCCAAAAAGTCTGTCTGTACAAACGAGGACGGCCTGTATTCGGAGTTTCCCTGGTCACTCGATAACAGGAAGTACAGGGTAGGTTTATGGAATAAGGGCAAGAAGGAAGAGAAGAAGGCTTAGTAGATGCCCTGCCGAGGATTCGATTTCGGTCCCGGAGTTCAAGACGCCGCCTAAAACTAGTGTCGGTCATAGAGAGGCATTGATTTCTCAATGAAGCAAACCCCATCTCTTGTTCCCTCCCGCCTCAACAGCAGAGCTAGGTGCAGATACAGATGACGAGGCGCGACGGCGAGAGCGGTCTAGTCTGTGGCTGAGTGAGACCAGACAACTAGGCGCGCCCTCTAGCTCCCTATTACCATACCGTGACATCGACCTGAAGCGTCACGGGAGACCGGGCTTTGATCTGCTATCCCTATACAAGGGAATTGAGATGGATTTCTACTTTTGTGATACCTCCAGCTACAAGACTGTCCGTAGTAACTAGGAAAATTAAAAAGGGATTGTTTTGAAAAGCAACAAAAAATATTTTACTAATAGAGGAAATAGGAGAAAGGTTTAAGGTCAGATAGAGGCACTCAGGAAGAATACTAGAGGACTAAATATAACACCTGCAGCTCAAGAAAGTAATGATGCTGGTTGTCATACTGCTCAAGAAAGTAACTATGTTGGTTGTCATACAAATTTTCCCCTTTGGTTCTTGGGTTCTGAAAATTTGAATGTTGAAAATTGAAAGTAGATTCATTATATAGACTGCCTGTTAAAATTTCAATATTTTAAGAGAACCCTTTGGGGATTTTTTTATTGTCAACCAGCATTATTGCTGCATCTGAACTTTCAAATCACCTCTGATTGGCTTATCTGTCTATGACCCTTAACACCATTCCAATGCACTTTGATAGGCTCATTTATTTAAGGTCCTTGTACCATTCTAAATAAGCGATTTGTTCTTAACTCTACACTATTTATGTGAATTTTGGTTACCTTTGGCTTTCATTTGGCCTTTGTAGAATGCCTGGAATGTAGTCTGTCGGATTTATCTGGATTTTTAAGTGTATGATTATTTGCCTAGTGGACAAGCCTCTCTTAATAAAATCTAGTTTATTGGGCTCTTTACCTGCTCTTTACCTGCAGATTTGATGTTGTTCACTTGTTCTGCATTGAGATCCTGATCCAAATTTTCCATTCACTTGCTAGCATGATATTTTAGATACGTACATCCCAAGTATAAGATAGAATCTCCCTCCTGGTTCCCTTTGTTTGTCCATTACTACATATTCTATTTCCTTCGTGAACAAAAGCTAGTGGCTTTAATCTAAAGCCTTCAACACCATTGCTATTATATATTATATATTGTTGATATATTCTCTATATCTTGGGATTCAGTAGGACTTCTGTTGCATAAAGTGGCTAAAAATTGATCACTGGCTGTGGGCAGGAACTCAACTTTAATATCTGAGCTTTCGTTTTGCCATCTGTGCTTTTGGTACTCAAACTAATAAAATAATCCACAATAATTAGCTTTTTTTTGACATTATTTGTGGAAGGTAACATTGAACTTTGGAGAGTACTTGTGAGTGCTAGGAGTGGGGTATGTTGGATAATGGAGTTTGGACTGATGGCAAAGAGGGTTTAAAGCAAGTCAAATTAATAAGCCCTCTTTGCTACAGGACCTTAATTCAGTCCAATACAAAAAATCTGCAGAGAAAAGTAATGAAAAAAACCACTTATCTTGAAATCTAACCGTCAGAATTAGATGAAACTTGGTATGGATGACCTTTGTAATGATTGTGAACACCTTCTGAAGTTTGGGGAGGATCTGAAAAGAACTATAGGAGTTATGAGTCTCGAAAGCCTGCTGTACCTGCTGTACCTGGTACCGCCCAGCTCTGGTTATAGTTCAGCTAATGTCGATGGAAATTGGTAGCAGATCAGCAAGACTTTAGCATACTCAGCAGAGAACAGTGTCGCCAGCCAATATTGATTGATTGTGAACTAAAACAAAGCTTAGAATCTCAAAGAAAGAAGAAGAAACAATTGGTTGAGTCTCACAACCTTGAGAGACTCAACCAGAAAATAGAAGTTTTAAACTTTACTTTTTTCTGGAAAATCTAACCACCAGCCAGCTTCTACTCCTCTTATTTATAATGAGAATCCTTACAATTAAAATAGGAAAGAGATAAAACTACTAAAACTAAACCTCCTTATAACATAGGAAGGTTTTAATACAATGGAAAGAAAACTTTCTAAATCTGAAAATAGGAAAGTTTCTAAACACTTTTAGGAAACTAATTTAAGAAAGTTTTTGTTTCCAAACAATTAAAATTCCAAATAACTAACACTATTTTTAGGAAAGAAATAAAAAGAGTGAAAATCTGCTGTTGGTCTGTTCACGTGAACAGTACCGTGAACACTGTTCACGTGAACAGTGTGGGTTGGTCAGCAATTGGGCCTGGCCCAATTTTAGACTTTCGGCCCCTTCTGGAGTAGACTTGGGCTGCATCATGGACTCTAGATGTTTCCCTAGATTGAAGTTATTCTATAATGCCTTGATTAGTGATGAAGTGGATGCAAATGCAACCGGAAATATATGGGACAGCCCATACCTCCGAGAAATGGAAGACCTTATGTGGTTGTTTGTTTTGAAGAAGGTACTGAAGGTTGGCAGATAATCGGTGCATAAAGGGTGAAACCAAAACCAATTAATATACAGTTTTGGTTTATTGGTTTTTAAATGGTTCTCAGGTTATAGGTTTAAATGGTTCTTGGACTATTGCTTTTTTAATGGTTTGGTTTGCCAGCCAAGCCAAAAAATCAATGGTATGGGGAAGAACGACTGATCAAAGGAATAGGGTTTTACTTTTTACAGTTTTATGATATCGAAGAGACCAAAAGAGAATAAGAAAAGTTGGGGTTTTAAGTTTTAACTCTTTTCCTAGGGAACTGGGGTTTGGGTAAGTGGGTACTGGGTTAGAGAACGACTGATCAGAGGAATAGGGTTTTACTTTTACAGTTTTATGAAATCGAAGAGACAAGAAGAGAATAAGAAAAGTTGGGGTCTTAAGTTTTAACTCTATTCCTAGGGAACTGGACAAGTGGGTAACTGGATTAGTTACTTAGTGGCTTAGTGGGTTAGGGTATAAGTGCATGTCTATCACACTATTACGTATAATGGGTAAGACTGTAAGAATTAGTCGGTTTTACGGTGGTAATCGGTTGTGAACTGTCAGTTAAATGGTTTAAACCTGAACCGAACCGTTTATGTAAACGGTGTCAATTTCCAAACCAAAACCAAACCTTTTAATAAACGGTGTGTCAATCACTGTATAAACGGTTCGGTACGTGGTTCGGTTCCATTTTTGACACCCTTAATCCTGATGGACTAGGCCTTTTTCTTTGAAGGACCTAGAGGGCCAGACAGAAGAAATTTAAGGGGACAATCTGCCTGCATTGCACTATAAATTATTTAGAAATCTGTTTTTCTTCTCTTGTATAAAAAAAAAAAATACTAAAATTCCGTACAAGCATTATCTTGGTGATTTCCAGTCAGTGATTGACCCATAACTACCAAGGTATCTCATTGGGCAGAAGTGGAGGAGAGCCTGAAAGGCCTTTCAGCGGGATAGTTGCTTAGAGAATGGGAAAGAGTGAGGCTGATTTGGCAGCCACCCCAGGTTCTTTTGTGGGTGGGTGGGGCATTTAGATTGTCCTATGGGCTGGTGGGTGGCATCTATTCCAGACCAATTGGAGCAGGAGATTCCACTCACTCTTAGCTGTTGTCCTTGAAAACTGGCTTGGAACTGGTTATTCTAAGATGGTACTTTGAATTTTTGCAGGAGATTGTGCAAATGTTGTTACTTGGATGGTTAATCATTCATAGGAGCCTTGGAGATTCGCAAATTTAGTTATACACATTCCTCATTTGGCCTCTGGCCTGCATTTGTCTTTTCGGTGACAGCCTAGAGGGGTCTAATAATATAAGATGGCTGATTAGTTGACCAAGCAGGAGTTTTACCCCTGATATTTTGTTATGAGGTGTGGGCTTTTATAGGGGTGGGGTGTATTTATTTGTTATCGTTATGTATATCTGCGTTCTTGCCTCTTTGGATGCTAGTTATACCCTATTTTTTTAATAAATTAATGTCATTTATAACAATATATTGTCTGTGTTTCCAATTAAAGTGTTCCATATGTTTCAGATATTATTTTCCCCCCTTCAAACTATTACCCTAATAGATATCTTCTGAACTTTTTACTCGGAGGAGGTTTGATTTTATCTGTTGCTTGATATACCTTTCAGAGCTTATGTGGGTCTCCCTTATTCTAGGTACACCATACTTTTGTAACATCAGGCTCCGACGGTGCTTTCCATTTTTGGGACAAGGACAGTAAACAGAGACTTAAGGTCTGTTTATCTTCCTTCTGTTTTATTCTTATCTAACTCCATCGATTATTATTGGTATCATTGCAGGTCAATTTTACATGATATTTCTGACTTTAAACTAATTATCAGCCTTTTTGGAGGATAAGCAAGTTCTTGATTAGAAGATAATGTTCTCTGATACATTTTTGGACTCGCTGCTGTAGACAAGACAAAAATTCGTAAGAGACTTGCTAGAAATTTCACCTAAATTCTGTCAAATATGAGTTGAAACGAAGAAAAGCGCTTACTCTGGATAATTCTCCTGGTGCAAGATTGAAAACCCTAATCCTGAATTGAGATTAGTGCAGAATTTGCAAGGGCTCTAAAAAGACAGTATAGGTTAATTAGAAAAGAAGAAAATCTGATAACTGTGACTGGGTAGGGCAGAAACACAGAATATATGACAAGATGATACAAACAAAAATAAAGGAAATCGATAGGTCACTAATAGGGTAGAGTAGGGAATATTTTGTTACTAAATAATTACAGAGCTGTTGGGCCTGAAACTTGGGTTGAGTAACCCTTGTGGTCAAACCTATCAGTGGTTGAAGCAGGACATATATTTCTAGGTTATAGCGGAGTGTGATAGGGGCTAGTGTGGGAACTAACAAAAACAGAGCAAGGGTGGTAACAGAAGCTATGAAACTAGGTTTCAAAGATCAGAATAAGTAGAGAATGATATCAGAATACTAGTACTAGATATGACATATGAAGTAAATCTGTTAAATGAAGTAAAAACATTGCCTTATAGAATGGACGTCTCTGTTATGGCAGATCTGGAAGGGCGAAAAGTCTGCCATCTTCAACCATTCTGAACCTGACTCGGCTCGTGCCATCATGGCGTTCACTTTCACTCTGTTTGTCGAGGAAAGCTGGTTAGGGACTGCTTTGGAAATATGCCTCAACACTCTGCCGATTCCCACCATGGTCCAGCGTCCAGACCAGCCTCCCATGTACTTGGGTTGCATTCATGCCTTCACAGATGCTGCATGGAGCTCAGCCACTAAAGCTAGGGGACGTGGGTCAATCATTAGAGATTCTTCGCAGCAGTTTATAGTTGCAAAAGGCTGATCCAGCAAAGGAGTTTCTGCCACCACAATGGAAGCCGATGCCGTCCGGGATGCACTCCTATTGGTTCGTAGTGTTGGGATTTACCAACTGGCAGTCCACTCAGACTGTAAGGGTCTGATCACTGATCTCAACCGCGGCCACTCATCTATCAGTTGGGCAACCGCATCCATTGTTGAAGACATACTCCTCCTTGCCTAGTCTTTTAGCCCTTTTTTCTCCTCTGTTCCTAGAGCAGAAAATAAGGAGGCCCATCTCTTGGCTTTACAGTGCTTCTAAGTTTTTGCTATCAAAAGTTTGGTGGATCCAACCACCTAGATCATTGTACAAGTCCACTCAGACTGTAAGGGTCAAATCATCGCTCTCAACCGCCGTTCTTCATCTATCGATTGGGCAACCACATCCATTGTTGAAGACATGCTCCTCCTTGCCAAGTCTTTTAGCCCTTCTTTTTCTCCATTGTTCGTAGAACAGAAGATAAGGAGGCCTTTCTCTTGGCATACAGTGCTTCTAAGTTTTTGCTATCAAATTTGTTGGATCCAACCATCAAATATTATTTTACATTCCTTTCCCCTGGGTTGGTCGGTCTCTTTGGCTGACTTTTCCTGATTAATACAATTTTGATCGTGTCCAAAAAGTAAGTAAGACTGTTCACTGAATAAAGAGATATGACCAAAGCAAACTAGCTGAAAAATAGCCGGAAAAACAGGGCCGCAGATTTATGTTAGGGTGTGATAACTGATCTGATATGGTGGTAGACTTGAAAAAAAAAAAAAAAAAAAAGAGTGCAGAAGTGACAGTAGAATCCACTTTCTAACACTCAAGGGAATCCACACTTGAAACCTGAGGAATCCACTTCAACACACCCTGGGTAATATGTGTTAGGGTGCGATAACTGACCTTATACGGTGGTAGACTGAAATAGAACACGAAAAAAATGAGTAGTAGAAGTGAATAATCCACTTGCTAACACTCAAGAAAATCTACCCGAGACTTGAGGAATCCACATCGACACACCATGGGGTCACATGGTTTTGCCAAGAACAACAGCTATCTTTCAAATTACTAACACAAAAAAAAAAAAATGCCTTTCAAGTCATACATGAAATTGTGTTTGCAGCTTATATTGACCCCTATATATGATGTGGGGTTCCAACCTTGGCTGAATTATGAAAACATGAAACAGAAACTAAGTAGAAAAATTTAGTAGCTTAGCTTAAAAGCTAAATCTTCAGCTAAACTCTTTAGTTGATAAAATAGAAAGTTAGAAGCAAAATCAAGGGAAATAGCAATTGAAACTGGTGTCGTTTCTGGCTGGACAGGAAATAGCTGCTGCTGGAAACTAGAAAAAGGATGCTTTATTATATTGGTTTTAGTACACATGGTTTGTACCAATCAGGAAAAGAATGCTGTACATATCTTGTCACATTGTTCTTGCTATTCAATTCTAAACAGTGGTGTAAGCCAATATGCACTTCAGTTTATCTGCTAGATGTTGTAGGGTTTTTTTTTAATTATTATATTTCCAACTCCTCACCTAGATGTTGCCAGCCTAACACTTCTGAGAACCATAGTTTTGCTGGAGGACCATATTTTTGTATCTATTCTAACAGAACCTTGTCTGATTTTCCAGGCCATGTCTAGGTGCAGTCAACCTATACCTTGCAGCACATTCAACAATGATGGCTCAATATTTGCATACTCGGTATGGCTTTATTTCCATGTAACTGAGTTACTGAAGAAAAAATAATGGCCTCAATTACATCAGAGACACTATTTTACGTACTAAATGACAAGTGATCAAGCAAAACTCAACATAATCTTTGTGTGTTTGAGCTCTTCTGAGGATGCCATCCTGTCTCTCTCCTCCCCCTCCCCCACCCAAACAAAAAAAAGAAAAGAAAAAAGAAGGAAACCTTTTCCAAAGTCATGTCAGAGGATGTGCTTAGAGCACGAAGGTTAAGTGTTGGATTCTTGTGTTGAATCTCTTATCATGGTGACCCCTTCATGACCTTGAGATTTATTGCTTAGGAGCGAACTTTTTTGAGATCAAGTCTCAAGTGAAGTCTTTACCAAAAAATGAAAAAAAATCTCAATTTTATGGAGAAAGAAATCATGGGACAGGTACTTTAGCGGGCCCTCTAATTTTCTAGTTCCCAACGAACCACTTTGATTTGTCAAAGAGGGCTCTAAGAAACATGTATATTGTTGGATATAAATCTTTCTTTGAAGGGAAAAAGAAAAAAAGTAGGAAACTCCTCGTTATTGCATGATCTTTAGTCTGGATGTTCATGTATTCAATGGCTTGCATGGTGCCATGGCCCACGGATTTTTTAGCTTGTCAAAATTCTATTGATCGTCAGATCATAGGATGCTTGTTATTGAGGTCTGTTTCCATGTACCTTCGATGTTTCTCTATAGGTGTGTTATGACTGGAGTAAGGGTGCGGAGAATCATAACCCAGCAACAGCAAAAACCTATATTTTCCTTCATGTTCCACAGGTTAGTTTCTGGGTTTCTGCTCATGTATGTAATTTCTGGCTTTTATTCCTAGTTTTGGATAATTTTTTAGAAATGCAAAGTGTGTGTGAAAACAAAAACTACATCCAACATGGGCTTTAAGACCCGTAAATCTCCAATTGTATGTGTGCCCGTAGTTCCACCTATTTTTTTTAATTGGCTTGTATTATTGCCATTATCATCATAATCATTAGGATGATGAAACCAACCAACCCCCCTTCTCTCTTGGATTTTTGCTGGCTTTCTTGATGATCTGGGATGTGCAGGAGTCCGAGGTGAAAGCAAAGCCACGAGCTGGAACCAGTGGTCGAAAATGAGTTTTCCCATCCGTGGAGTTGCTGATGAATCTTTTTGAAAGCAGCTGGGAGATGACTGGAATTTTGTTGTGAATGGTCCAATTATCTTCCAGTTAAACTATGGTAGAGAGAAATTTCAACCTAGTTTTAGGGAATTTCTTTTAGGATGAAAATGTGAGTATACTGGTTTCCTTGCCCCTTTTTTCAACTGGGAGCAAAAAGGTTTGTTGGTTTATTACTTGTATAAAGAACATTTGGTTTTTTTTTTCTTTGGTAGAGAACTTGTTTTTGTTGTTCCTCGTTCCGCTGCATTCAATGCTACTTGGCACTACCTGCCGGTGTTAGAGGAGGATTTTCTTGCACACCTACAAGTGGATGGCTCTTGAAATTGCCCTGTTTTCAAATAACAGTGGGTTGTATTATGCAACTGTTCATCTATAATTTAGACCACAGACATTGATTCTCAGGCAGATCTGCTGGAAAGAAATTAAGCTTGTAACTTGTAAGGTCGTAAGCTTTGGCTAGAGTGTGAAGCATTTGTTCTGGCAAGCCATAAATCCACATTATGCTCCTCATCTAATGGCAGGCATGGTTTACATATCTCAGGTAACCCGTGATCTCGTGGTTAAAATTTTTTTCTATTATCTATGAAGCCCGTCTTGCATCTCGTTTCATTGAAGTCGTATGTGACGGTGTGACTGCTGAACTGCGATTTCAGTATGTTAAAGTCTGTTTTTGGTGGTTGTTTTATATGATGTGTTCAAACTGTCCCTTTCATACTGTCAGCTATTTCATCTGACATAGATGTATTTTAATGGTGCTCAAATTTAGTGGAAATGTTTTTGATGTTATTTTCCCATGATCTAACATTGCCACTTGTTAAGGGTAATGCAAGGTTGGAAATTTCTGATAGTTTCTTTGAAGCATTTAAATCCATGCACAAACAAAGGGAACCAGAATTTCCTATATATTTGAGAAAGATCACCTCAAGAATTTCCTATATATATGAGAAAGATCATCTCATGAACTGCTGATGATTGATTCTCTTTTTCCATTTTTAGTTTGGCATATTGAAAGGATAAAATGGATGTCCAATTTGCATGGTCTTGGAGATATGCATCGGTTAGATTTCTCACATCGGACCTTCATTAATTTGAAGGATGGAAATACCAGAAAGAAAATTCACTAGATGGTCTGTTATATGAATGAGATGGGCTATGAGATTGGATGCATTAACAAATCCAAGCATACTCTATCATATCAATGGTCTGAATGATGATTATAGTTCAAATAAGATTATCTCACCAAGCTAGTAAATAGATTTTTATTTATTTCATAAAAATATAATTTTCTTTATTATTGTAGGACAATTTCTATTAGGCTCCTTTGATTTCTATGTAACAAGGAAAAAAAAGAAAAATTTTCTTATGAAATAAGATTTTTTTACTATTTATTCTAATATAAAGTGAAAAAAGGACATTAAAACAATAAGAAAATTTTAGGTGAATATAAATTTTCATGTAAAATATCATTTGCATAAGAGTATATATAAAAAAAAATGCAAGAATTTTGGAGCTAATGAAGTGTATAAACTCAGGTCCATTTTAAACCTATTCTATATTTAGACTAATCAACTTAAGGTCCATACTTCAAATTGGGCTCCATCTGACACATGACACAAAAAATTGGATGTTTTCTATGAATGAAATAAAAATAAAATAATCAGGCAGAGTATAGAATTTGCTGGGCAGTCAGTAAGAAGTATCCCATTGAAGCTGCAGGTACAAGGGGATCTCCGCTTGAAGGAGGCGGTCGATGGTACAGTTGGTTGGTGTTTGGTAGGTGGTTTATGGGTTTGGAGTCTGGATACAAAGTACAATGTGAGAGAATATTATTCTTTTTATCAAATATATGCGGAACCAATCACAATCAATCGTGTAAGATTCGTAACCACCACCTCTTCCATTTCCATTACAGCATCTCACTTTGGCAGGTTTGGGATGATGAAAGAAATAGTTTATTAGTCCTACTTTCTATTATAAGCATTATTATTACTTCCTTTGTTTCCAAAAAGAATTAAGAAACCCCACTCTCTCTCTCTCTCACTCAAAAAAAAGAAAAAAAAAAGTCTTTTGTTCGGTTGTATTTTCTTGCCGACCTGTCCACCTTCTCATGTATTGGTAGTCGGACCGACTGATCCTCAGCCCTTGGATCAGCGGTAGAAACCTCCTACCGTGGGAGAGGATTTTTATTCTCTCTCACATGGGTTGTGAAATGAATATTTTACCCTTTCTATTGGATAATGTACGTTACCATTGGTAATTTGTTAGAGTCACACAACAAGACAGATATAACCTTTGCCCAAAAAAAAAAATAAATAAAGCCGTTACCATTGGTAGTTTGTTGGGGTCATACAACTTGACAGATAACCTTTGCCCAAAAAAAAAAAAATACCATCAAGTATTTTGTTAATTACTTCGAGGGATAGAATATTAATCATATACGGGAAAAATTGAAGTATAAGGGATTCAAATCTGTCTCCTCTTTGAATTTTGGGGAGGAGGGAGACGTTCTCGTTGGATAGTCGACACGTAGCTCTAGGGAAGATCCGAGCCCCACGTCCGAGTCGATACTCAGCCTACAAACCGAGCTGACAGGGGGTGTCGGCTGGGACATGGGACTCGGATTTCCCGAGAACCATGTGTCGGCCATTCGAAAAGAGCGTCTCCCTCCTCCCTAAAGTACAGGGAGGAGACGATTCGGATCCAAGTATAAGAAGGGCAAAAAAAAAAAAAAAATCTCTGTTTGGTTGTCAAGGATCCTAGCTTCACATAGTGTATCAGTATGCGTTCCGATGTATTATGAGCAACTAGGATTTTTGCTGTCAATGGTTTGGTATGTGTTCCGATGTAACTTAAGAGAGAGAAAGAGGCTTTGGTTTCAAAAAAGGGAGATAAAGACACAAATACCATTTCCCTTATTTTCAAGTTACAATTTTTCAAGTGTGTGGTTCCCTCTAGATGGAGTAATCCTCTCCTCCGATGATTCGGGAGGAGAGTCAGTTCCCACTAGCTGATGCTCGACACGTGGGTGACAATTGGATCCAAACCCTCCATATGAGTTGATGCATAAGCTGACACCCCTTGTCGACTCACTTTATTGGCTTGGATGGAGGGGGCTTTGATTCAGTTGACACCCACATATCGGGCATCAACTGGTGGGAGTCGACTCTCATCCCAAACCCGTGCGAGGAGAGGGTTTGGATAGATGGATGGATGGATGGACGAATGGATCTTCTTTACACCTCTATCAGTGCCCTTTTAGTGGGGTGATACGTGTCGAGCGCAACTAAACATAAATTACTCTACCTACACTGAATAGTAATGATAAGTAAAGGTTGATCCATAGATACTACTTAATCAAATTGCATACTTACCAAAAAAAATGGAGGATTTTCTTCTACAATTTAATTGACAACAAAATTAAGTAATAAAAATTCAATGGAAGATGACGTCGATTCAAGAAAATTTACTCACAACTGCAAATTGATCATTGACCTCATATATATTATTCTCTATTTAAATATTTAACCAAGGATTATCAAAAAGTCAGACAATCTTTACTTTCCCTAATTTCATTAATTTAAACCCAGTACACAAATTAATTCTTATCAATAAACCAATTGGTATTAAGCAATCCTCATAAATTTACTGATAACATTACACTATTGGAAAGAGTTAAAGATGAACAATAATCTAACAAGCGTCAGATTATTTAATTCATTATATGTTTCCTTTAAGCAAGTAACAAAAACTTGGATCATAATTGTTCTGCTCAATTGTTACTTTTCTTGAACACCATAATAATTACGGATTATGAATTCAGGTTAGCAATAAACCACATAACTTAATCAATTAATAGACCTCTTAATAAATTGAATCATGTAACCATTAACTTGAAAAATCAAGAAACACAGATATTTGAATAAAAAAATAATTAAAATTAAGAACAGAGTCTCACAATTTTACTAACCGGATTGAATTCCCCTTGAATTGACTAAAGAACTTAGCTAGACATGATAAAAAAAAAAGACAAAAGAAATAAAACTATATTCTCAATAATTCTTGGATGTTCTATTACGTAGCCTTTACATTGCTTAAATAGCCAGAGTAGAGAAGACTAAAACTGACATGTCTATAATTAATAACCTTATTATATGAGAATAAAGATTAAACAAAATCTTATTGCCTATATTAAATAGAGAATAATTTCATCATTAACCAAATGCCACCTCTAGACTTGTCAATCTTTGTAATATTCCGTAGAGGTATATATTCTCCTCAAGATTTCTGACAATTAATCAAATCCTTATAATATAAATCTTCTGTGGGTGAATTCAAATTAATTTTCAGTTCAAATTTTTGGATCACGTTTGATTTCTAGAATTCTTTCCACATTAAAAACCTATATGAAAATATAAGAATTTTTTTATCAATATTTTCCACCATTATCTTATATATAAGAAATCATTGAATACTATAAGATATATAATATATTAAATAGATTAAATATAAAAAAAATAAATATATAAAATTATGAATCCGACACTCATCCATTTCATAGAGAGAGTATAGTAAAAGTATTCTCCTAACGGTTCACTATCACTCACAGCTCTCTAAATGCTAAACCTGTAAAGGTTAAAATGATAAAAGTAATCTTCAACGGATGCGCGAGAGGACCATGAAATCTGAAATTATTTCCCGGTTATAAACCCGAGACGTTGAGACTGTTCTGATTGCTTCCCCTGAAAATCCATCGTTTCGTTTTCCTCCTTGGATCCATCTTCATGCAACGAACAATTAGGATAACCACAAAACCCTAATATTTCTCCCCCTCTGTCTCTTCTCTAGGGTTCCATCGATTTTGGGATTCAAATAGAAGACAAGACATGAGCAATCTTAGAGCAATCTGTCGACCTCACATAGTTTTCTCTTCCTTCTTCCGTTGCAGACACCAAGCGCGACGAGGATTTTCTTTCCAAAACACCTGTTACAGATCTTGGATCTCTTCTCCATCTTTGTCTTCCTCGTTTTTCGATTCCTCATATATCCTTCGGAACGAATCCGCATACCGCCTCAGTTCCAGGAGAACTATCGTCCGGGCATCGAATTGGACTGATGAGAAATCTCCTTACGAAACTCTCGGTAAAAGATTCACTCAAAACTGCTAATTTTTGTTCGACTTTCTATTTAAAATTCTACTTTTTTTTTGGCATGTTCTATGTTCTTTTTAATTTATTTTTGGAAAATCCTGTTATTTTTAATTCACAGTTGTATGTTGGTGCTCTCTCTCTCTCTCTCTCTCTCTCTCTCTCTCTCTCTATATATATATATATATATATATATATATATTTAGATTCTTGTTTCCTAAGATATGATGTTTGTTATAGGGTGAGAAAAAAATTAACTTGATCATTCAATGATTTTGCATTTTCCCCTTCAACCCAACTCTGCGATTAGTATTCTTAATACCTGTTATACTCTTCGGTTTTCCATAGGCTTGCAGCTCGATATCTGCAGATAGAGACAGAGTGTGCTGCTCTGATGGAACACCTTTTGTGGTTTTTCCTTCCCTTCTTACTGACTGGGGGGAGGAAACTTTATCATCTTGTCATTCATCCTTGATTTGGATCTCACTCTGCCGTTTATTGTGGCTTCTCAGAGCTGAATGGAGATGCTGATGAAGAGAAAATAAAGATTTCTTACAGACGGTTGGCGAAGTTCTATCACCCAGATGGTTTGTTTATTCAGTTTGATTTCTGTTCCCCCCTTTAAATTTTGAACATTACAACACTGATATTAACAGTTTTTTTTTTTTTTTTGGTAAAAAGTGATATTAACAGTTGATGCTACTAGTAGTTGTTAATGTTTTCTGTTTATTTATTTTGATTGGAAGGGAGATTGCCTATTTATCATCTATTTAAAAATATCTCGCTTAATTTATATTGTATAAGTTCAATAATTTAATTGGGACTTGTTTACTTGATGACCCACCTACATAAGTCTTCCTTGATGGTCCTATGCCATGTAGCATCTTAGTTGGCCCTCAAACTGTCTGGATTTTGTGTATAGTCCAGCTACTCATGATAAATTGAATCCCAAATGTGTTCTGCCTCCTTCAAAAAATGATTCAGTAATCAATTTTTTTTTGGATTTTGATTGGAAGGGGAGATTGCCTATTTATCATCTATTTAAAAATATCCGGCTTAATTTATATTGTATAAGTTCAATAATTTAATTGGGACTTGTTTTCTTGGTGACTCACCTACATGTCTTCCTTGATGGTCCTATGCCATGTGGCATCTTAGTTGGCCCTCAAACTCTCTGGATTTTGTGTATAGTCCAGCTACTCATGGTAAATTGAATCCCCAATTTATTCTGCCTCCTTCAAAAAATGATTCAGTAATCAATTTTTCTGAATCTTTTTAATGGACAAAAACAATAAGGAAAGCAGTTAACTCATGATGGGTTACTAAATTGACATGTTCCTAATCCAGAAAGTGCCATATCATTCAATGGTCGGATTGGCCAGTTCAGCCTTCACATTACCGCCTTCACATTACCGTAATTATTGGACCATTGAGGGGCTTCCTTGGGCTTGCCAAATCACCTTCTCCCTAAGTTAGCTGATGGAAAATAGTGCTACCCATGCCATCAGTTAGCAGACAGCTTATGTACCTAATGAGGGCCCACAAGCAAAACCAAAAACTTTAAATAATTCTACAGCAGTCTGCGAACCTATGTCCTATTTGAGCTTACTACTCTTGCCTCTTGGAACCAATCATACTGCACTGGCCATGGCATGGAACATATATTTTCTTTATGAGAGAAGAGACTCAGGAGAGAGTTAAAACTAAAGACCCTCCAATGGTGCTGAAAATTTTGCGGCATCAGAATCGTAGTGCCATCTGATCTTTGTGTCATAAAGTCGGCTTTGCTCTTCTCTATAACTTTTTTATAACTTATGGTAACTTTACACATGGACATCCCCCTCCAAAAGAAAAAGAGAATAAAGAATCTTGTTATCATCCTTGAATTTGACAATTTCCTTTACTTATCAGAAGAAAGAAGGTTCTTTGTGCAATATTGTTATCAAAGGGCTTTTGGTCTAGCCAATCAGATTGGAATCTCTGTTCTGAGCAGTTAGTTGTACTACATGGAAGGGTGGTGTCTGGGAATTCTGACCATTGGATATATAGGAGATGACCTATATAGTAGGCCATATGTCAATTTCAGATTCAAACTCAATCATATTCCCTCCCATGTATTGGCCAGTCATCCCTTTTATTTTTTAGCCATCCATAATTGCCAAGAACCTTCTTGTACTCCTGGACTATTCAAAGCTTTATTTTGCCATTTGACTTACTCTGTTGGGCTGAGGCTTGACTAGTGAGCAGGGAACCTTTGGGGCTATCTATCCACAAAATTTTAGCATCATATGACATGCAATATGGCAGTAAAATCTTTCCAGATCAGAGATACCAGGCTAGTTGGAGTGACCAGAAAATCCATTGACTCCCAAAGGGATCTAGAGTATAACTTTAAACTCCTTTAAATAATAAAATTTTGGTAATGTTTCATCATTATCCCCAGAATCCCTTCATGAAATGCATCATGTTTCCCCCCCCCTCTTTTCCCTTATAGTAATTATTGTAGTATTTTCTATGAGTTTTTTCCCTTCTCTTTGTTAGTATTTTCTAAATCAACGTTCATTTTATCATGGTGAGTTATGAATAGTAATTAATTCAAGGGAGAATGAATGTGTATTTCCCTCTCTCAGTCTCTTTCCTTTATCTCTTCATTTTAGACATAGGTCCCCCTGTATGACGCATCGTGACCCCGACAAATGTATATTTTTTTGTGAGCTATTGGCTTTTTGTATAAGATGCCAATACAAGCCAGCAGTGTGTAGATCCCTCTCCCCTATTTTAGTATCTTTTCTCATTCTTTCCTCCTTTTTGTTCTTTTAAAATTTTTTAATTGATTATTATGTTGAAGGGTGAAGGCTTTGTCCACCTGCGTTACTGTGTAGTATAAAGATTGATTAGGCCATCAGGTTTGCCTTTTTGTTAGTGTAATGAAATTGTAATCGTATACTGTCAAAGCAGTTAGTGCTAGACTGCTAGTTTTTAAGACTTGGACTCCTATTAATATATGGACTCATAATTAGTTTATTAATTTGTATATTAGTTTCTATTAAATTTCCATCTCAAAAGTTTGAATTATTAAGTGGAGGGACTCTCACATATATAAGGCACCCAAAGTTCTAGTCTCTAAGCAATGTGGGACTATTCCTAACACTTTCCCTTACGTATGGACCCTCTTTTAGGTTGCAATACACATTGCATGTGGTCCCTCTTTTGGATGACCGTACGAAGTGAATCTGGTGCCCTGATACCATTATTAGGTCCTATCCAGTAATTTTTCATCAGTGACACTTCCATCATGATCATTGTCATTTTCCTTTTCATGCCTTATATCAACATTTTTCTCTTCATGCCGTTATATCCATATTTTCCTCTTCATGCCTTCTATCCACAATAGCCTCACCATTTATTACTTCAGTAGCTTCATTAATCGAATTGTCATACTCATCACATGTGGAACTGATAGGTAAACGATCACGACAGGTTATCCGTATGTTCTTCCTTCAAATAGGAAGTATTGGTTTCTCTTTCTGTCGTTGCAATGATCTTCCTTTCTTCTTTTGGATCTTCTTCACAACTGGTAAAGTTTCTTTTTTAACTGTCTTCCCTACCCTGCTTTTGCATCATGTTTCAAATCTCTAAATTGCAAGAGATTATTTTTTTGCTCAAAACCCAAGGTTTAATGCACCAAAAAACTCACTCCGTTAATGGAGACCAAACAGGAATACTAACCTCAGCTAGAATATATTACATGGCCCAAGCACAAGGGCAAGCAAAATCAAGAAAACAAAATTCCAACCATATTTAATTTGGCATCAAACATCTCTTAACCAATAATCATGAATCCAACATCTAACTTAGCTTAATAGTACTATCTATAAATATTCATAGAATTTAGGGATAATTTTAGCTACCACCCAAAAAGAATTGATCCAATCACCTACCACCCAAGTTGTTTAAAAAAATCACTTACCACCCAAGTTAGATAAACGTTAGTTAATGGATTGATCGGAAAGAATTGAAATTGTGTGTAGACGTTTATACCCCTTTCTTCTTCCTCTTCGTTTCTCTGCAATATTTTGTCAAAAAGAAAAAAAAAAGGAAAAAGGAGAAACCCATCAAAACAGTAACTGATTGGGAATCGGTTGAGTTTCGTTCTAAGTTTCTATAATGCATTTCAGGATCTAAGAACCAGAATGAATGCCAAACATTGTATCAGGGCATTCTCTCTGTGTTTCCGTTTATTGCACCAGTAGCGGATACGGAACCCACTCCCCTCAATTGAATACTCGCTTCTTCTTCCAGAAGGTATCAAGGGAAGAAAGAAAGAACCCATAAAGATCCAATAAATGGTTGAAGAATAATAGAAAATGAAATTACAAAAGAAAATAGATCATTGATTAATAAACAAATAATCAAAAGAAAAAACAAAGACTTATGCTCTTCCTCTCTATATAGTTGCTTTATATATTTTGAGCGGAGATCCGAGTTTAGTCTTCTTCAGAGAATTCCTCTGCCATTAATGGAACGAAGTAGTGAGGAATTAAAGTGCACGGGAAGACGAAGCAGAAATATCGAGTAGCAGCGCCTCTGGTTCCTCATCCAAAATTGAAACTGCAATATGATCCTGTAGGACATGTCGAACAACTATCCCACTTTGCCTAATTTTATTATTTCCTTCTCTTTTTCTTAATTTTATTATTTCTTTCGTATTCAAATCCTAACATTTTTTTTTTTCTGTGTAATTCGTCTATGAGTCTCAGATAGAGAGCAGACATAATAGAGAGATGAGAGGAAGAAGAAAGGGGTGAGGGTATTATTGTCATTCTAGTATTTTCTAACGGTTGACATCAGCAACTAACGGCTCTGTTAGTTGCTTTTGGATCTTTTTGTTAAACGTTTGTCTAAAGTGGGTGGTAGATGATTTTTTTAAACAACTTGGGTGGTAAGTGATTTGATCAATTCTTTTTGGGTGGTAGCGAAAATTTTTCCTAAAATTTATGTACATGAATGGGTCTCCAAGACTGTCTACACCCACATGAGCAGCTCTGATACCATGTAATGAATAAAGAGAAAAAGGAGATAGAAGAGAGAAAGAATTTTGTAACTATAGAAGTCACAATTGTAAGGAACTCTGTAACTATGGGGGTCACAATTGTAATCTCTCTTGCGATTGAAAAATAGACTTTACCTGTTGTGAAGAAGATCCAAAGAAGAAAGGAAGGTCATTGCAACGACAGAAAAAGTAACCAATGCTTCCTATTCGAAGGAAGAACATATGGAGAACCTGTCGTGATTATATACGTGTCAGTTATACATGTGATGAGTATGACAATTTTATCGATGAAGCTATTGAAGTAATAAATGGCGAGCTATTGTGGATAAAAGGTATGAATAGGAAAATGTAAATGTAAGACATGAATAGGAAAATGTAAATGTAAGAACGATGGAAATGTCACTGATGAGAATTACTGGATATGACTTAACAATGGTATCAGAGCTCCAAATTCACCCCGTACGGTCACCCAAAAGAGGGACCACATGCCACGTGTATTGCCACCTAGATGAGGGGCAACACATAAGGGGTAGTGTTGCGAATAGTTCCACATTGCTTAGAGACTAGAACTTTGTGTCCCTTATATATATGAGAGTCCCTTCACTTACTTGTTCGAACTTTTGAGATGGAAACTTAACAGTTTCCTTTACCAAATAGACTTGTTAGTTTCCTTTTCCTATTTTAAGTTTATTTTGTCTTTAGTTTGTGACTAGGATTCTCACTTGTAGAGTCTTAGATCCTATCTATTAGTTGTTTCCAATTTTCTAAAAATACAAGGTACAAGGAGATGAGCAGAACACATCGATTTATCTCTATCTTTTCTTATTTTTCTATTTTGTTACATGGTATAAGAGCAATCACCTGGGTTTCCGTTTTGAGAGTAGTTTAAGAGGACCATTCCGTGTGTAGCATCCACTATTGCTGCACCTTGCTTATATTGTTGTTACTACTACTTAGTTTATAGTGACCTATATTGTGCTACTACCAAGGAATCAAGTATAGTGTGTCGATATCGTATCGTTCAGCTGAAATAAGAGACGTATCGTATCATATTGTGGATACGGTGGATATGCATGGATACGCATGGATGCAGGGCAAAATACGCACAAAAATGATTAAAGAACATACAAAACACAATTTTAAAGCATAAAAACACTATAGTTAGCAACATTGAGAAGGAAAATGTTTCTTACATCATGGATATACATGATTATGGGGCAGGACACGTACAAAAATGATTAAGGATCATACAAAACACATTTTTAAAGCATAAAAACATAATAAATCTATAATTAACAACATTAAGAAGGAAAATGTTTCTTACATGTATATTACTCAGCAAATTCCATTTCGAGTGACGGCCTGGTTCGAACTCTAACTCATATTGGTGAAGAAGAGGTGCAACCAATATTATTTAGAACGTATCTCTTATCCATGTACAATAGGTAAACCAATTCATATGTTGATTACAGTAGTTAGTAAACTGGTAGTAGAAACGTGCATACTCTTCTGAAGTTGACATTTTCGTTTCTGGGACCCACGATTTTTAAGTTTGACTTCCATGTGATGTACTACCAGCGTCGATGTTCTTATCAGTATTTACTCCATAGTGCACCATTTTTGCTCCATTGCTTGGATCTGAACTGATGCTCATTGACTCCATTTCATGTGTAATCATATTAGTATCATCATCAACATGGAGTTGTTGCCTACCCTTCCCCTTCCCCTTTCCCTTTAGGCTATAACTCCTTTGTTGTAAGTGATCATCATGATCGTCTTGAGTTGCATGAGTAAATCCCGCTTCCTCTGTAAAGTGCACCGGATCATATGATTGCATACCACCACCACCACAACCACCACCAGTACCACTTCCACCACTAACCCCACCATCACTTCCACTACCACCATCATCATCATCGCCGCTCTCCTCAGAAATAGTGCCTCCATATTGAGCACCTGACCTCGTCCTTCTAGCATCACCATCAGAGGGGGACGAAGTACTCTCACTTTTGACTTGAGCTTGTGTTTGTGATGGTGTTTGTGTTTCATCCTCTTCATTTAGTTGACGAATGATGTCATCCTCTAAAGGATCAGGTCTAGTAGATTGTTTATCCTCAGCAATCTCATCCATCACAAATGCTCTATCGGTGTCCTCTACCCATGCTCTAACTGGGTCATCCTTATCAAGCGCATGTGTCATGTCAAGTGGGTTGATGTAGGCTTCTGTCTCAATTGGTCGCTCCAACTCCATAAATTTTTTCATCAATCTCATGTTGTAGTGCACATAAACCAACTTCTGAAGTTTTTCATGGCTAAGTCGGTTGCATGGTTTAGTATGTATAAGCCCAAAAGTGCTCCAGTTCCTTTCACAACCACGTGAGGAAGTTGTTTGGGATAAAATCCGGATTGCAATCCTCCTCAAGTGTAGAGTACTTGTGCCATAGTTAAGTCACCAATCAACTGTACAAAGAACAATATTTTCAATCAGCCACTAATTAGTTTAAGACACCAATCAGTTAAGACAAAAATAATATGTTCATTGTCTAACTTACCAGGAGCCATCTTGAATACAATAGCCTTAGCAACCCGATCACTAAATTCTCTCCGATATTCATGAAAAATTTTAATCTACAATAGTTAAATAACTTTAGTCAATCATTAAGGATTTGTGCAACTAACATTTATGGAAAACAAGAGTGGTTTTTGTTACCTGTTATGTGGCCAACAAGGCATTACTTGTATTTGGCTCCATTCTATTCATAACTTTTCTAACAACTTCTATATATTTCGAGTCATACGCCAATCCAGCTGTTGAATATTGTGGATTCGGGTTTAAGTGATAAGTTACACATTTAGATGTAAGATACATTAAAAATTTATAATTCAAATCCCAACCGATAAATATAGAAAGCAATAGTCTAAGACTAACGGAAACCAAAGTATCTGCCATATGAAAGGCTTTGTAACAACATTCCTTCTCATCGGTTCTTTATAATCTTCAAATATTTTTTCTTGGATGATGGGTTCCATACAACTTATCCCTTATCGTCCTTATTGCATTGACCAACAGCCCCATTGTTCGTTCCGTATCGCCATCAACCAACTTAAGTAGAACAAAGAGGGGCTTCATAATCTTGGTTATTTCATCAACCTTCTTCTAAAATTTTGTTGACATAAAGATTCCTGTCACCTGAGTCCCTATCTTGGTTGCATGATATGTACTCAACAACCATTCTCCAATAGTTACCATTTGGAGTAAACCTGCCTTTCGATGCCCAAGGCTGTCCAAGGCAATGTAGTTGGTTGCAAACCTTATTGCTCTAGGCCTTATCAAGCCCCTTTGTGTGTGCTTCCTCATTAAAGCCAACACCCAACTGTGATTGTAAATAAAATTTGTCACCGTTCTTGCTTGACCAACCACCTTAGCCACCTTGGGCAACTCTCCAATATCTTTAAACATTAAGTCAATATAGTGTGCAGCACAAGGTGTCCAAAATAAGTGTTGCCTCTTCAGCATAAGGGTTAGTCAATGCATTCTAAGTTCAAGAGTGAGAGAATGGAAAAGTCCGTCTCTAGATTCTTTCATAGTTTATTTATCCCAGCACACAAGGTCAAAGATCCCCATTTCAAGGCAATGGTGGGGGAGAATAGCGCTGTGAACCTGGTGTGTCGGCCCCCACAGCTTATCAGATTGCTGGCCCGTACTTGGATGCCATAGTGGGTGAAGTCAATGATTATATAGAAACCTTCAAACAGAAATGGTCCCAGTATGGAGTAACCATCATGTATGATGGTTGGAGTGGGCCTCACAAGACTATCCATCATCAACTTTCTTATTTACTGTGATGGGCGTTCCATCTTCCTTAAGTTAGTGGACGCATCAGCTCACGTGAAAAATGCACAATATATCTTTAAACTGATGGATGAAGTTGTTGATGAAGTTGGGGAGGAAAATGTAGTCCAGATTGTTACAGATAATGCTGCTAATTACAAAAAAGCTGGACTAACCCTTATGCTGAAGAGGCAACACTTATTTTGGACACCTTGTGCTGCACACTGTATTGACTTAATGTTTAAAGATATTGGAGAGTTGCCCAAGGTAGCTAAGGTGGTTGGTCAAGCAAGAACGATGACAAATTTTATTTACAATCACAGTTGGGTGTTGGCTTTAATGAGGAAGCACACACAAGGGGGTTTGATAAGGCCTGGAGCAACAAGGTTTGCAACCAACTACATTGCCTTGGACAGCCTTGGGCATCGAAAAACAGGTTTACTCCAAATGGTAACTAGTGGAGAATGGTTGTCGAGTACATGTCATGCAACCAAGATAGGGACTCGGGTGACAGGAATCTTTATATCAACAAAATTTTGGAAGAAAATTGATGAAAGAACCAAGACTATGAAGCCCCTCTTTGTTCTACTTAAGTTGGTTGATGGTGATACAGAGCGAATAATGGGGCTGTTGGTCGATGCAATAAGGACGATAAGGGATAAGTTAAATGTATGGAAATGTATGGAACCCATCATCCAAGAAAAAATATTTGAAGATTATAGAGAACCGATGGGAAGGAATGTTGTTACAAGACATTCATATGACAGGTACTTTGGTTTCCGTTAGTCTTAGACTATTGCTTTTTATATTTATCGGTTTGGATTTGAATTATAAATTTTTAATGTATCTTACATTTGAATGTATAACATATTACTTAAATTCGGATCCACAATATTCAACAGTTGGACTGGCGTATGACTTGAAATATATAGAAGCTGTTAGAAAAGTTATCAATAGAATGAAGCCAGATACAAGTAATGCCTTGTTGGCCACAGAACATGTAACAAAAACTACTATTGTTTTCCATAAATGTTAATTGCACAAATCTTTAATGATTGGCTAAAGTTATTTAATTATTGTAGATTAAAATTTTCCGTGAATGTCGGGGAGAATTTGGTGATCGGGTTGCTAAGGCTGTTGCATTTAAGATGGCTCCTGGTAAGTTAGACAATGAACATATTATTTTTGTCTTAACTGATTGGTGTCTTAAACTAATTAGTGACTGATTGGAAATATTGTTCTTTGTACAACTGATTGGTGGCTTAACTATGGCACAAGTGCTCCACACTTGAGGAGGATTGCAATCCGGATTTTATCCCAAACGACCTCCTCAAGTGGTTGTGAAAGGAACTAGAGCACTTTTGGGCTTATACATACTAAACAATGCAACTGCCTTAGCAATGAAAAACTTCAGAAGTTGGTTTATGTGCACTACAATATGAGATTGATGAAAAAATTTATGGAGTTGGAGCGGCCAATTGAGACAGAAACCTACATCGACCCACTGAAATGATCCATGCGCTTGATGAGGATGACTCAGTTAGAGCATGGGTAGAGGACACTGATAGAGCATTTGTGATGGATGAGATTGCTGAGGATAGATAATCTACTAGACTTGTAGACTTGATTCTTTAGGGGATGACATCATTTGTCAACTAAATGAAGATGACGAAACACAAACATCATCACAAACACAAGCTTAAGTCCAAAGTGAGAGTACTTCGTCCCCCTCTGATGGTGATGCTAGAAGGACGATGTCAGGTGCTCAATATGGAGGCACTACTTCTTAGGAGAGTGGTGGTGGTGGTGGAAGTGATGCTGGTGGTGGTGGTGGAATGCAATCATATGATCCAGTATACTTAGAAAGCGGGATTTACTCATGCAACTCAAGACGATGATCATGGTGGTCACTTACAACAAAGGAGTTACAACCGAAAGGGGAAGGGGAAGGGGAAGGACAAGGGTAGGCTGCAACTCTATGTTGATGATGATACTAATATGATTACAAATGAAATGAAGTCAATGAGCATGAGTTCAGATCTAAGCAATGGAGCAAGAATGGTGCACTATGGAGTAAATACTGATCAGAACATTGACGCTGGTAGTACATCACATGGAAGTCAAACTGAGAAATCGTGGGTCCCAGAAACGAGAATGTTGACTTCAGAAGAGTATGCACGTTTTTACTACCAGTTTGCTAATTACTGTAATCAACATATGAATTGGTTTACCTATTGTATATGGATAAGAGATACGTTTCAAATAATATTGGTTGCACCTCTTCCTCACCAATATGAGTCAGAGTTCGAACCAGGCCGTCACTCGACATGGAATTTGCTAAGTAATATATATGTAAGAAACACTTTCCTTCTTAATATTGTTAATTATAGATTTATTGTGTTTTTATGCTTTAAAAATGTGTTTTGTATGATCCTTAATCATTTCTGTGCGTATCCTGCCCTATAATCATGTGTATCCATGATGTAGAACATTTTCCTTCTCAATGTTGCTAATTATAGTGTTTTTATGCTTTAAAATTGTGTTTTGTATGTTCCTTATTAATTTTTGTGCGTATCTTGCCCCGTATCCATGTGTATCCATCGTATCCATGATACGATATGATACATCTCTTAATTTCAATTGAATGATATGATACCCATATACAATACTTGATTCCTTGGCTGCTACTACTATTACTTGGTTTGCAGTGTCCTGTAATGTGCTGCTGCTACTACTACTTGGTTTACAGTGACCTATATACTGTGCTGTTACTATTATTGTTGCTACTTCTACTATTACTTATTGCCACTACTACTGTTGCTGCTACTATTACTACAACTGCTGCTTCTGTTGTTGCATTGTTTCAAGATTAAGCTCTTAAATTCCCCATGCTTTAACTTGAAAAGGGGGGGGTGTTAGCGTAATAAAATTATAACCGTACACTGCTTAGTTTAAGCATTTAGTATCAGTTTCTAGGACTTGACTCCTATTAGTATTATATGGACTCCTAATTAGTTTATTAGTTTGTTTTATTAGTTTTTTTTTACCAATTAGTCTTGTTTGTTTTCTTTTCCTATTTTGAGTTTACCTTGTCTTTAGTTTGTGACTAGGACTCTGGCTTCTAAAGTTTTAGATCCTATTTAATAGTTGTTTTCTATTTTCTATAAATACATGCTACAAGGAGAGGAGGAGATCATTTCGATTTTCTCCATCTTCTCTTATTTTTTCTATTTTGTTACAGTATCTTTTACAATTTTTTGTTCCTGAATTTGGTATGACTTCCTTAGTTGTTGTAGCATTTCACTAGGACAGTAGCATCTCACTACTAAAAATTGAATCTCACAGTTGAAATAAAGGGCAGCAGCCATGTTTATTGACAGTATTCGTGCTCAGTATTGTAGCCCTTTACAAACATATATAGAACAAACATATATGGGAGACTCAAAACATGAAGCACACTAATCCTAGAACTCCTCTAGTGATGCAGTCCAAGTTACACAAGAAGACCAAAGGAAGAAAATGCTAAAATCAAACCAACAACCAAAAAACACTGTTCATGGTACTGTTTACGTGAACAGTACCAACATAATTTTTAGAAAGTTTTGTCTTCTTCTTAAATTCAAAAAAGTTAGATTTATTTCCTCAAAATTGGTCATTAGTTTTGTTTCCTAAATTTGTTTTGTTTCCTAAATTTGTTTTGTTTCTTAAGATTGGTTATCATATGAGTCAGTCATAGATGTTATTTGTTTTGGAACTTTCCTAAAAATTATAAAGGGAAGTTTTATCTTTTTTATTTTTGGACATTCCTTCCTAGGAACCAGTCCTTTTATCTTTTGTATTTTCTTTTTAGAATTATAAATAGAGAGAGAGAGAGTTGGCCAGAGTATATTATTAAATTCTGGTTAAGTCTTATAATCAAAACTCCTATTTTGTTCATTCCCGTTTTCAGATAATGGTGATTTTTTGAAAATTCATAACTTCTTCATCCATGGTTGGATCACCTTCAAATTTGGGTGTGTTATCAAGCACATCCTAGAGTATTTTCCCTCCAAGTTTGAAAACCTTTCAACGGCTGGATTCTGAGATAAGTAATTTTTACTACTGTTATACAAATCTGGTTCTGTTAAAATATCTACCTGAGACCTACGGGCAAGATTGGTTTCGATCCCACCTGTTGGATCAAGCTCATCTTCTGGGATATCGTTTCTCATGTCCTAAGGATCATTGTTTTCAAGTTTCGAACCATTCTATTAGATAGATTTGAAGTGGAGTAATTATTTGTCAAATTCAATCATTCTTACTTGTTGTTAAAGTGTTAAATTTGGATTGGGCTGATTGAAAGATCCTGTAGCAAAGAGGGATTATTAAATTAAATTGCCCTAAACCCTCTTTGCCATCATCCAGACAATAACTTATTGTGGAGGTATTTTATTTCAAATAGAATTCTGCGTAAAATAAAGGAAAGTAACTTAAAACACTTAAGACACTTAAAGCAATGAAAGGCTTAAAGCAATGAAAGTCATATCCAATTAGATAAAGATATCCAACTAGATAAGGACTTACCTAACTAAACTTGGAGTGCTAAAAGCCTAAAACACTAATCCGATACTCCTACCGTATACCCATAGTTTAGGCCCATTAAAGTGGTCTATTATAGTGAAAACCCATGGGATCAAAGGCCCAACAGGCCAACATACATATAACCCAACCCGAGACATTTTTCCACTAAAATAAGCCCAATATTGTGTTGTATTTGCATCAATAAAACCTTCTGAAATATAAGAATATATACAAAGCATGAAAACCATAAAAGCATGCATGATGTCTTAGAACTTAGCAATTGAAGAGCTTGAGTCTTACTTAAAGTTCCTTAAAAGTTTCATATCTTGTATTATAATGTGAAATAAAACAAACATGAAGTTTTGGTGCTAGTCGTAAATTGCTGGCGTATATTTTAACTCTTAATTGGCAGTTGCAAGTTACTGACTTGTAAGAATAACATTTCGGGAAGAGTTTGATGGAATATGTCGATATGAAATTTTTTTTCCGTGATGATATATATATATATATATCTTGGTGATGAGAATTTTGTTGTTTTTGACAAATGTTCTGCAAATTATTGCAGCATATATCGACTTTTAGTTCTATAATTTATGGGTAAAACTGACTTTATATGGTTGAACTTATCTTAATAGATTGAACTTAAAAGAAATATTTCTAAAAAAGATATAAAAATTTTATCAAGGAAAAGACTTGATAACTATGAAACTATGGAGAACCGATAGGCAGTTTGAGGATTAATGTTTTATTTTTTATTTATTTATTTTGAATTTTTTGATACTGTAGAGTCCTCATTGTGGATACTATAATGTTGGAATATGCTTTAAAGAAATATTTATGCACTCTGAAGTTTTGCATGGTTAATTCTAGTCATACTTTTTGTATGAAACTGCTGTGTTTTATTATTTTATATCATTTCATGGATTCATTAGAATTAGATACCTGGCAGTGTCTCAGGCTAGTGTTTTCATTAAAGAATCGAGATAAAATTCACGAGGAAGTTGGATTTGGATTTCTTTTAGGTTCTGTTCTAGTGCTGAGGATTTGGTTAATTGAAGAAGATACATGTTAAGAAAGAGCCGGGTGTACCAGCAACCCTTCTAAGTGGTGATTCATCTTTGGTGATTCATCTTGGATTCTACATCTTGGAACCAAGCCAATTTTTCAGCAGCTTTGTAATAATGGAACCAACCATCAAAAAGCACCAATGCTAGTTACTCTGAATGCATGCTAAATTACTGGCTTCCTTTGGGGGGAGATGAACTGAGGTTATTTGTATTCCTCATAAACCTCCACCACGTTGATGGTGAAACTGCCAATGTAGTGCCTTTGATGTTTCTTATTCTCATGTTTTTCAGAATTTTCTACTGTGGTTCCATCTTTGCTTATATCATTAACTAATCAGGTTGATTTCCCTTTTCTAGTGTATGATGGTAGAGGAACCCTTGAAGAAGGGGAAACAGCAGAAGCTCGATTCATTAAGATTCAAGCTGCTTATGAGTTGCTTATAGATGAGGAAAAGCGGACCCAATATGACAGTGAGCACCGTGTCAACCCCATGAAGGTTAGAGGTTTTTAAACAAATTTTTATTTTTTTAAATTGGGGGTGGGGTGTGGGGGTGAAACAAGAAGATTAGAGTTACTTTTTGTGTTAATTTTGTTGCATATTAAATAGCACAAGCCAGTGCAAACTTAAAACTACCGGTGATTGCATTTGACAATTTTATACTATTTTTTGCGTTCAGCTTGAAGCTTACCTGAATGTAGTTATGTTAGTTTCTTATGGTTGACGTATGTTTGCCATAGGCCCATAGGGATAGCAATCTGGTGGGTTTGAGCAGGTTGTGCTTGTGTGCCTAGGGACGTTGGCCCAAACCTGAACTCGACCCACTTATTATACAGGTTGTGAGAGGTCTACCTGCACCCCAACCCATTAATAATTGGGTGAGTTCAACTGGAAATTATTTTTAAATCATCTGTAATCAGGTGCAACCAAGTGGGTTCTGGTAGATTTGAAGCTAAATCAGGTGGGTTTGAGCAGGTTGTGCTTGTGTGCCTAGGGACATTGGCCCAAACCTGAACTCGACCCACTTATTATACAGGTTGTGAGAGGTCTACCTGCACCCCAACCCATTAATAATTGGGTGAGTTCAACTGGAAATTATTTTTAAATCATCTGTAATCAGGTGCATTCAAGTGGGTTCTGGTAGATTTGTAGCTAAATCAAAGCTAATTTAAGGCTTGATGAACAATTTTCACCTTATCAAGTGGGGTATAAATGGGTGGGTTTAGGCAGGTTGAGCATGGGTGAAACAACCCACTGGCTCAGGAGACCATATCTGAATCCCACTCGTTAAATGATCGGTATGAGTGGATGAATGCGATTACAGCCCCATTATTATAGCGGATTAGGTGAGATGGGTTCAGGATTTGCACCTCTATTCAATATTAAGCTGGTGGATTGTGGGAGGTGGATTGTGGGATTGCATTCAACTAATTCCTGGGATCCTTACTGCAAAGTGTACTTGGTCCTTGTCACAAGGTACAATATGAAAGAAATTCACAAGCTGAAACATAGACTAACCACTAACCAGTACCATATTAAGAGGATTTCCAACTATCCGTTCGTGAAATAGTTTCTTTTTAAGACCTGTAAGAGAGGACCTTGGCTTGGGTCAAAATGAAACCCTTGTTCAGAGCTGATGATTAAATGGAGCAACTTTGAGTTGACTGAATTTTCTGAAATCTGTTGCTTTGATGTACAGAACATTAGCTTTCTAAACTCTGGATCTTGTTTCTGTAATGTAAAATGAGTGTGCTTGTTGTGGAACATATTGACCACTGTTATTCCATGTTAATGTGATTGTTTCAGATCATTAGAGGGAAAATTTTCTTCTAAGTCACTTAAATTGCTTCATTTCTTGTCACTTTCTGTCAGGCTTCTCAAGCATGGATGGAATGGATAATGAAAAAACGAAAAGCTTTTGATCAACGAGGTGATATGGCAATTACGGTTTGGGCTGAGCAGCAGCAGCGTGAGATGAATCTCCGTGCACGTCGTTTGTCTCGTTCAAAGGTACTGAGTCATTTTTTATTTACTTGCATGAGTTTTGCATGGAGGTCCTACTTAGGTTACGTTTAGGCTTGTGAGATTAGTTTTGGGGAAGAAGAATTGGCCTAACAGATTTTTGGAAAGATGAAAATACTAATCCTATTCTGTTTTCAAAAAGAACGCATATTCTGCATGTTTCCAATTTTTTTCTTTTCCCATATATGAAATGAAAATAAAGGGATGATTATGCAGGAGGGAACATAAGCTAAGCTACAAGATGAGGACATCCAATTGCATCCGCCTTGGAGGTTTTTTTTTTCATTTTTTTTTTTGGGGGGGAAGTATTTGAACACCGACCCTCCCCCTAAAAAAGAAAAAAAGAGGGTGATCTATTGTGGATGGGATGGATATTGGGGGGAAGTATTTGAACACCGCCCCTCCCCCCAAAAAAGAAAAAAAGAGGGTGATCTATTGTGGATGGGATGGATATTTCATCCAATGGAGTGGATTCCTGACATGGCAAATTTCTAAGTATGTTTTCTTACATGGTGAATCTTGTTCCATATGTGCAGTAGAAAAATGATTAAAAATAAGAATGTGAGAATTTTGACCCGCCTCCCCATTTTTTCCCTTCCAGATCAGTGATTTGAGCAGGCATAGGAAGCGGCATCTAGAGAGTCATGTGATTGTTGTGGGTTTTTTATTTGTTCCCCTTGTTGTGGGTTGCATTGTTTGATGATTGGGTGGCATTTCAGATTGATCCAGAGGAAGAAAGGAGGATCCTGGCGAAAGAAAAGAAAGCATCCAAGGAATATTACTCTAGTACCCTCAAAAGACATACATTGGTCCTGAAGAAACGGGATTTAATGCGGAAGAAAGCTGAAGATGACAAGAAAAAAGTCATCAGTCAGCTTCTTGCCGCCGAAGGCCTTGAGCTCGATACCTCCGATGATGAAGCAGCATGAAAATTTCTTGGAATACGGGTCAATATTGTATACCAGTGACTCTGATCAATTGGTTCCTTGAATTGTAAGGGTTGCTGATCCCATTTACTTGGGATAAAGCTGTTATTGTTGTTATTGATAGGGGGTACATATTCCTATTCAACTTTGTAGATATATATTGCACTGGATTTAAGCAATGGAAGAATGTAAAATCATCTCCAAGAAATCAATTCATCTAAAAACTAAACTACCTCTCATCCCCATGAAATCAATTCATCTAAAAACTACCTCTAAGGTGCACAGTCGATCTGATCTCTTGCAATACTTTGGTCAAGACTGCTGTTAACATTTCCTGTAACCTAGTATTTGGAATCAAGGGGCGTAATGAAGCACTATAATTGCCCCCTAAAATCTAGCCCACCTTCCAAATGCAAAAACTGGACAAATTGTGACCCCAAGTTGCAGTCATAAGGTTGGACATTGATAGAAAGCATTTTAAACTCTGGTTTGATTGAAGGATCTAAAATAACTAGAGGCAGACCTTATATGATCCTACGGGAGGTGGTGAAGAAAGACATGCATAACTTAGGCTTTGTTGCAAGTATGATGTCGAATAAAGCTGATTAGAAAACAAGAATCCATATAACCATGTGATCGATTCCATTTAATTGGAATAAGATTTTTTTTTTTTTGAACTCTGGATCGCAGGTTTGTAGAGATATTAAAAGAGAGCATTTACAGCTCGGGATTGCAGGCTTAAATTTCAGCTTATGCATCTGGCACAGATCAGCAGCGTTACTATGAGAATAGAGAAGAGTTGAGGTCGCCATTGGGTGTCGAATGTAGAAAGCTAAATTGGAGCCATGACTTGTAAGCAATTTGAGGACATCTAAGAAATTTCGAGCACTGCTTCGAAGCTCTCCTCAGGTTGGATTCCATCCCCACGGTATAGTGGCAGAGGGTGGGCCAGCTGAACAGAGTATATCAATGCTTTCTCCCTCCTCTGATCTTCTTTGAACGTCACAGCTAATCACAGTTAAGTGCTACACCCTCTCTCCCTCTCTTGTTTCCTGAGAAGTATGATAACTGGTAATGTCTGCTCCGACACCCTTTCGTGACCCATCTCTCTCTCTCTCACTACATTGCGTGGCCATCGAGAGTTGCAGCTGTGGTGCGGAGGGGGATGGAGAAGATGCAGCGACAGTGGCATCTTTTTTATTTTTATTTTTATTTATTTATTTTTAATTTTTCCAAAATTATGAGTTCAAGAAGAAAAAAAAGAAAAAGAAAAGAGTTGAATTCAGGATCATATGGTTGGATGACCCTCATAGGACAATGCTAAGAAGACTGACCTAACTCAGATACCCTTTCCTACCTCTGGAATCAAGGCAACTGAGACAAACCCAAGGGCTGTTATAGAGTTGCTTTGATTCAAAATACAAGTGTGGCAAAAGGGGGTCAGGAAGCTCTTTTTTGTTTTGGGGGTGGGGGTTGAAATCTCCATTTGTATTACTTCCCTGAAAAAAATTAAGATCATATAAAGATTCCGAAGAACTTACTGGTGCAAGCTCCAGGTAGAATTCATAATCTGAAAATCCCATCCAAGCACAGAAGGTAATATAAATATAGATTGGAACAAGTAAATTCTTATTGATAAGGTTTATTGAATTGGCAACCATCGACTATTCCATTGCTCGCATTTATAGGCAACACCATTTTGGCCTCTGTATATAAAATGGAAACACAAAATAAAGAGAAAATTGTTTCTTTTCCTTCTTGAATCATGATCCACTATCCTTGCTTTATTCTTGATCATTTTTATAGTACACCATTGTCACCAAAATGGAAAGGGATGATTGAGGTTAGAGATGGCCTAACCATAAATATTATTAGGAGTTGCAATGTGAGGATTGTCTGTCATCTATGTTGTGATCTAGGCTGTTTCCCTCAGAATGGATTCCTCAATATAAGCTGAATGTTTCTCGACCAAGAGTTTAATGAGAGGGTTCTCCACGTCATCATCAGCTTCGTTCTTGTTTCTGCGAACTGTAAGTCTTTCGCTTCCTGTGACAAGTATGACAACTTCTTTACGGGTTGAAAGCTCATTGGCCACCACCATATGGACGTTGTACTTCCTTAGGGCTTTATCAGCTTTCTCCAATAAAATCTTTGAATCTGTTTCCAGCTGTTGAAAAGGAACATCAACTTCTTAATATTTTGCATGCTAAGTAGTCTCATATTTGAAGATTGCTCTAAATAAAGCAATGCAATGCTTGTATCATCAGATGCACAAAGTAAACTGAGAACAATTTCAACATGTTTCTTTTGCTGATGATTGGATACATCAGATAAAATGTTTTCACCAGATTGTTTCTTATTTAAGTGAGACATGAGATAGCTAATCATGGGACAGAGAACGTGATAAATCTAAAATAGAAAAAAGCATCTAATTAATTTGTTTTACATCGCAAAAGACAATTATGAACTAGGGAAAGATCAAAGACCTACTTTGTCACATGAATCACCAAACTAGGTTTTCCTCTGGGTACTATTGTATTTTCATGTTACTTTAATCTATATTTCCCGAATATTCTCTCAAAACTGAAAGGCCATGAGAGAAAGCAAGAACAAAGCCAGGCATAAATAAACAAATGACACTTTGTCCCCTTAGTAAGTAGTTCAGTCTCATGTATATGCATCTAGCTCCCCACCCACCCTACCTACTCCAAAAAAAAAACCACTAATTATAAGCAGGTGAATTAAAATGTAAAGATAAGGAACCTTGAAAGAAATGCAGAAGGCCATTGGAGACCATTCTTTCCTCAGCACCAAGAGCATCTTTGGCACTTGAGCTAGTCGCATATCCAGAGGACCAGAGGCTGATTGAATCTTGTGCTCTACCTGCACAACAATGAGATTGTGAGATCATTAGGCAACCACCTGGTGGTACAATAAAACTAATTGAATTTTGTGTTCAACAATGAGATTGTCAGATCATCAGGGTCCGATAAATAACAATAATTCTGCATGTATGAACATATATATGACTTATCTATCAAACATAGTTCCATCAAATTATAGGGAAAATTCAATGCATGTCTAAGCATACTGTAAATCAAACTCATTTAGATAATTGCATGCATTCTTACCATACAATCCCAAGGAACATAGAAGTCGGATACTGCAGCAGCAAGATAAAACATGCAATGTGCCCCGAGACTCCTCATTGATATAGCAACCATCCTTAAAATCTGTTCACATAGCAGAAATTTCCTCAGCTTGATTGTGGGAATACATTATCATAAGACAATCTTGCTGGAACAAAATATGCATTATAATGAAGTGTATAGGCAATGCCCAGCTACACTAATGCATCACACTTTGACAACATATTAATACATTTGGCTTTTGAGAAATCAAGCTAACCTGAAGATATTCAAAGATGGTGGTAAAAGGAAGTTTCAGTAAGAGCCGTTTCTCTACTGCCTGCAATTAGGGAAGGTTTATCAGTGTTAAGCACAGTAACTTTTCTCAAGCAGAATAGAATTGGCAAAGCAAACTATCCATAAAGGTCAGAATTTAAAACTACACAATAAACAAAAGTAATATAATTTATGATGGTCCATACAGCATGATGATCCCTGAGTGCCCTTGTCACAACTGCAGAATGCGACTGATGCACTGAAAAAGCATACCAATTCCAGCGAGATCAGTGCCGGAAAAATCAATTCCAGAAATATTGATTCCTCCCACTCCACCTCACATGTGAAAAAAAAAGAGGGAAAAAGATCTAAGCTTGTATTGGGAAAAAATCAATAGCAATAATTGTAATATTCCCCTTACATGGCAGAGTTAGTAAAAATAACCAGAGAAGAGATATGAGAGATGAATGACCAGCTAAACCTTTAACACATTAATAGCACCAAAGAAATTAGACAACGTAATTATGAAAACATGTTGAAATTTTGTCATGTATGCTCTTCCAGTCTACACATATTTGTCAGGTAAAGGCCTAGTATGGTGCAAGGCTGATTGTATAGCACAGACATTAAAAAACAACTCTTGTGCATAAAAAATATGTGTTTAGGCCGAAGGAGCAGACCTTGAACAGAAGACTCCTCTGTAACCTCTAAACATTCCAGGAAAGAGTCCTCAGGAAGCGATCTGCAATATGGCTGACAGGTTCCCCTATATTAAGGGAATATATCAATAACAAAATCACAGGTTAGAAAAAGAAAAGTAATACTGGTTATTCTTTTGCACAAGGTAAATAACTTGATATTGAATCTGTGCAAAAAACACGATATCAGCACAATATTCACCGTCGATGAAGGTAGATAACAGCATATCCAGCCTTCAGAAAATACCTGAAACATTACCCACAGGTCCATTTTATCAAAATCACATTTAACATTTAAAAAATCGCATAGAAACATGAAAGTAATCTGAATGTACTCTGTGGATGCTGCTCCTCGATGACCTGAGCTGAAGTTATCAATATATCGAATACATCGCCGTTCCAGAGGAACTGTAGTACCACCAGATGTTATGCATACAACCCTATTAGGTCTTTTGTTTCCTGTAATTAAGTGCAAACAAAAACACCAAACCCAACCAAACTACATCAGAGTTCATGCAAACAAAAGAACGAGGATCATTGTTGCTTCTGTGGTAAAACATATCTTTATTTGGTAAATAACTATAATTGCCTGATGACCAAGAGTTCCTTTCAATGAATTCCGTCAATCTCTCACTAAGGCTCAGACTATCTCTCAGAGGTGGAGCTGAGTCGAAAAACAATTTGACATCTGTATCCAGTCCCTCTTGTGGAGCTTCTGGTCCATTTCTTGAATCCATTGTGGAAGTCTGGAGAAAATTCACTGGCAACTCCAAAAGAAACCACAGATGCACAATTTTTTTAAAATTCGTGAAATAAATATCCACCAATAATAGGAAAAAGGTTCAATTTTTAAGAATGTCATTTTGCCACTTAGTGTCATAGCAAATCTCAATTTGGGTGAGTGGGTGGTGCAAAGAAGGGTTTCCACACAGCACAAATCACAAAGCCCTCTTTTGCAATAGGATCTTCACAGTCCAATCAAAACAGAAATAGAAAGTATTGAATAAAAATCACTTATCTCAAAATTTGGCCATTAACTTTCAATGAGATTTGGATTGTAGGTTCCTTAGGATAGATGTGAACACACCTCCAAAGATGGATGAAATCCAATAAAAGCTGAAGGACCTGTTGGAGCCGCAAGCTAGCAGTCCAGATTACCACCAGAAATTTTGAGTGAATCTGGGTTGAGTTTTTAGACTGTAGCAGTAAATCAATTTGCCTTATAATTCTCTGCAGTAGATCAGATTTGAAGACTGGATGGAATGCTGAAGTAAACAGGAAGAAGAAGAAGGATCGAAGAAGAATCAGAGGTTGAGTCTCACAACCTGGTGAGGCTCAACCAGAAAATTAATTAACTCTGTAATTTTCTAGAAAACTCTCTCTGCCGTCAGCTTTAGGTTTCCTCATATTTATAAACTCTTCAAAAACTACAAAATAGGAGTTACAACAATAGGAAACTTTCTAAATAACAGAAGATACGATTCTAAAAACTGAAATAAATAAATAGAAACTTCCTTTATAGATTAGGGAAGTGATAAGGGAATTCTCTAAAACAAATTTTAGGAAACTAAAATTTAAGAAAGTTCTAGTTTCCAAATAATTGAAAATTTTAAATAACTATAGCCTATATCAAAAAAGTCCAAAAATAAAAAGAGTCCTAATACTGAGCCATTAGATGACTTGCAGCCTTGTTTCTCTTGAGTAAATCCTGGTCTGCATCAATGGGTGGGGGGGGGGGGGGGGTACTCAAGCTAAGCCAATTCAATTTCTAAATATATCTCTGGTATTAAAATGCAGAAGCAGTGTAGCCCCCCCCCCCCCCCCAAAAAAAAAAAAAAAAAAAAAAAAACAAGCCCTACTTCAGAAAGCTAGTTGGTGATAAATGCAAAAGGCAAGAAAAAATGAGGGGGAAACCCCATAAACACTAGAGAGTGAAATCGAAGTTATAGAATGAAAAACTCAGAAGGCAGAATCAAATTCGAGTCTCCTCCCTTACTTTTAAAATTGTATACTCTACAGAAAAACAAGCCAAATCTTTTGAACTGAAGAAACTAATACTAGGAAGTTCAAGGTAATAAGTATAGCCATCAACCGGTATTCTTTCATCCAATGAATATCAATCACTTCAGTAGGTTTAGTTTCATCCAAAAATGACATAAAGAGAAACTCCAAAAAAAATAAAATAAGAGTTCTATCTGAAATTATCTCTCCGAGAAACATAACCATAATTTTCGCATCTAATTGCATAAAAAACAAAGAGGATCTATCCGGGAAAAACTTAACCAAAAAAAAAAAAAAGAAGAAAAAAACAATGCAAACATCATGAGAATGATGCACAAAAGTGAGAAAGGTAAGGAAGCAATTATATACTGTAATCAATCATCAACAAGAAAGAAGCATATATACAATACTGTAGGAGAAAATCTAACCTGGGGAAAATCGTAAAACTCTGGGAAAGATTCAGAGGAAGAAACGCAAATAAATGCATTACATTCTTATTCTAAATCTAACATAATAATAATAATTTTTTTTTTTTTTTGAAAAAAAAACTTCGTCCATCTTCACATTCCAATCCTTAAAAGGACTCAAGTTCTACGTGAGTCGAAAACAAAGACAGATAATTCAGATAAATAATAAAGGATTGATCAAAGAGACAGAATCACAAACTGGAAGCTCGGAACTTGAGGAAGATGCGTCTTCACGGTAGAGGTGCATGATTCCCCTACTTTGCTCAAATCTAGGGTTTCCAGAAGAAAAATGTAAAGCCTGACTAAGTCCCGAACCGGGAGGATCGTTCAGGTCGTCGGGTTTCACAGCGGAAGATGGCCGAATTCCATCTTCCGAAGAGGTACCGGCGCCGGCGCTGGCACTGGTAGATGTTTAAGACATCGCTGATGAGCAACAAATTGAAAAGCTTCGCGCGAGAAAAAAAATAAACTGGAGAGCCGATCGACTTGTAGATTGTAGACCTTTCTGACTGTATGTGTAACTATTAAAACGCAAAAGGTTCACAAAAATGAGGGGGAAACCCCATAAACACTAGAGAGTGAAAATCGAAGTTATAGAATGAAAAATCCAGAAGACAGAATCGAATTTGAGTCTCTTCCTTTACTTTTAAAATTGTATACTCTACAGAAAAACAAGCCAAATCTTTTGAATTGAAGAAACTAATACTTGGAGGTTCAAGATAATAAGTACTGGTATTCTTTCCTCCAATAAAAAATCAAGCACACAATGCAAACACCATGAGAATGATGCACAAAAGTGTGAAAGATAAGGAAGCGATTATATGCTGTAATCAATCATCAACAAGAAAGAAAGCATACATGCATTACTGTAAGAGAAAATCTAACCTGGGGAAAATCGTAAAACTCCCGGGAAAAATTCAGATGAAGAAACGAGAGAGAGACGAAGAGAGCGAGAGGGCGGTAAGTCATTAATAAGGGCTTGGATTTGCAGCTAATCTGTACGCATTAATTTTGATACCTGCTCAGTTGAGAGGAAATCATATAATAAAGACGCCGAATTTCTAAGCATAAAAAAAAATGCCGAATTTCTAAGCATAAAAAAACCGCCGAATTTCTTGTTACGTGTCCAGGGGTCGGTCTCGATCAAACCGGTGTTGGCTTTTATAGGGTTTGATCGAAATATGTTTGTTATGATATCGGACTGGGTGGGTCTGTACCGTGCACATTAATTAAAGGGCCGGACGAACCATAGTCAAATGTTGTTTGATCAGGACCTTGATTGGATTCCATATGTACTGCCCGGATGTCTCGTAAAGGAGAACCTACGATACGATCCAGAGGAGAGGGTCTAAAGATTAGAGTGAACTATAAGTTAGTAATTAAATATGAAATGATTTAGAATTAATTACATAACAATGTAATTCCATATATTGTAATCGTTAAAAAAAATTCTTTTTAATAAGGATGTCAACGGGTTGGTCCAGTTTGTGCTGAAATGGTGTTAGTCCAAATTAAGAGTTTGGACTATGATTGGCTGTGTTGAACACAATAATTAATGGGCCACTCTGGCGTCGAGTTGTTATTAGGCTTATCGGGTTGATTTTGGACCGGCTCAGTCCGGGCTGGGTTTATCGGGCTTATCGGGCTGCCTTCGCATGTAACTATTTTCGCATGACAATAATTTTTTTTTGTGGCGCTTTTTATTCATATTTAAAACAATTGTAAGGGATTGAGTTTTGATTGATTTTAGAAGCATTTGAGCATCCTGAGTCATTCGTTCTCCCCTCTCAGTTGGAGTTTGCTAGCCACTAGAGCAAGTAAGAGAACCTGTAATTAAACAATCGTTTCTTTCAGATATCTGTTTCCAATCTCCAATCAACAACGGGTAGATCTATAGGACATACACGAACACATATTTCACAAGCAATGCATTTATCAAATTCTTGGTTAGAATCGTTAGATCTTTGGTTAGTTGGTTATCATTTGAGTAGTAAAAGAATCGATTCAAGTTAGCTCGAGCTTTTTAACGGGCCTTATAGGTGTTCGAGTTGGGTATTATTGGTTTAAGCTAGTTTGAGCTTCTTAATGGATCGGTCCGGTCAGAGCTCAGTCTGGGCTGAAACGGTATTGGGCTTTACAAGCTTAGACCGAAACTTGTCCATTAAGGGCTTGGTCCGGGTTGAGTTCGGGTTATATCAGGCTGATTGTATCTATGCCACCGAACCAGACCCAGATTTGACAGCCTTACTTTTTAAGTTTAAAATTTCTACATTTTTTTTTAGATAAATAAAATTTTCACTTTCTTCTTGCAACCAAACAAGCCAAACAAAGCCCATAGAAGTGACAATCATTTGATAAGTTCTGGTATTTAGGTATATGTCTAGAACTAGTGAGTATTCTGTTTATTTCATTTTCACTCATGAATTCATTGGGGATATTTTTTTTTTCTTTTTTTGAAAAGAAAAATAAAGTATAAGAAAAAGATTCCAACACTGTCGGCTTAATGTGCATGTTTATGTATGATTTTTTAATTTATTTTCTCTCTTCTCCTTGACCATTGTGGACTCCTTTAAAGATGACATCGTTTCGCACGCTACCATTGATGTGGTGTGAGAGAAATATTGATAGTTTGGGAAACTTTCTCCAATAAGTTTAAAAGCTAATTAACAACTAATATCTCAAAGATGAAAACTGTTATTCTCAATATGAAAATGATACGGATCAATGCATTGCTAGTGTGGGATGGAATCACTTATGCCAAATCAATGAGAACACCAGAGGGGGTGCTATATCGCTCGTATATAGTGAACCTACATGTCGATGATGAGAGAGAATGTTTAGAAGAAATGGGAGTGTGAGAGGAATGCATGATATCGGCTGTGTGACTATCATTTTGCCAAAACAATTTGCATTTTGAAAGCTAGGATTGCGAAGAAGTACCTGTTGTCATTGGAATCCGGAATGGAATCACCAGGACAGACAATATGGAACTCTCAATGAAACAATGAAGCTCCTTCTCGAAACAAGGGTTCCCTAAGACACTATTTACCAATACTATTTCATTTTCTACTAAACTTAGATACAGAAAGAACTCAACTGAAAGCAATAACAACGAAAAATTGAGAGATATTTTCTCTAGATTTCAAGTCTCTCTTTATTTCATGTTCTATTGTTACATATATAGATTCAGTTGGAAACCTTTTTGGGCAAGCTTTCCCATACCTATCACTACTTTGATCATTAACTACCTAGGGTACAATAGGTCCGCACGTCTACGACCCTCTAGACTGTGTAATATTGTCTTGTCAATCACTTTTCGATCCCCATCGACCTTCTTCGACCCCTCCTCTGTTCTATGTTCCTTATACACCCAGATATCCACTTATGTCCTTACACTTTTACCAAGTAAAGTTCTGACTATCTGTCGATTTGGATCAAGATCTAGTGACTTGACGGATCAAATCAGCATATCTTGCATTTATGGTTATTGTCAGCATTTATTAGTTTTAATGATAATCCATTAATGACCCAACAACCCACGTCAATATGTCGCATCTTATCCTAGTCAGCATAGGGGGTCGAACACGGGTTCCTTATAGTATTTTCTGCAATACCTTCATTCTCATACCGTGTATCTTGGATAAACGCCACGTGCTCATCGTCAAAAGATCATTCAAAGTTCTCTTTCTACGATTAGATTTAATCATCTATTATTATTTTCCTTAACAGTACCCATAAGGATTAAACTCACCCCCTCAAAAAAAAAAATCTATCATAAAAAAGAAAAGAAAATAAGAAAATGATCCCACAAGGTCATTTTTGAAATTCTTTCCCAATACCTTTCACATAATTCATAGTCTTTCTTCCCTGCCCCTGTAGATCCCATTGAAGTTATGAGTCCTGCATGTCTATTTATTTATTGTGGGAAATTTTCCTGTAGTGGCTTTGTAAAAATCTTTTTTCGAAAAAAGAATTATAAAAATACAAAAACAAAAACCCACAAGGATAGATGGCCAGACATGATGAAATCCGTGAACAGGATTGTCAGCTTAAATACATATGTTGGCAGAGCCAGGCTACTTGGCAACCAAATCCTCTCCTGCGGTCCTGCCGCCTGCCAAGGGCCGGATTTCAACCGGCCCACCCCCCAATGTATTGGCAGGCAGCCAAACCGAACCCCGGCCCTTAGATCGGCGGCAGGAATCTCCTGCCGCAGGAGACGATTTAGATCCGGCTACTTGCAAGTACTTGTTGGTGGGTAGATCCCATTGTCTGTCAATAAATAGGCACATGATCAAGTAAATGTGATCTTATATGGTCATACCTAGCTATATTTATTTTATCCTATGGTCAATGCCATGTACCTTGATAATCTGATCCAATATTGCTCTATATATAATTTCCATTTAAATTATTGGGAAAAAGTTCTTTGAAAGTGCTACAGGAGCTACGCTAACACCTTACTCTATACTCCTCTGTTACTTTGGGACGAGTTTTTCTCCCTTCATGCTATCAGGTATCATATCATTTTTTTTTTGTTTAATTATTTTTTTATAGAGATCACTTTTGGTGGTATAATCAGACTCTTTGAATAGTGGGAATGATACTTCAGATACTTATCTTTAAGGAAAAATATAATAATGAATCTCAACAATGATTGAGATAAACTTTATTCTTCATAAATCATTTCAGATACTTATCTTTAAGGAAAAATATAATAATGAATCTCAACAATGATTGAGATAAACTTTATTCTTCATAAACCATTATCCATAATCGGATCCGTATCGTCTCCTCCCAGTGGTCTGGGAGGACAGTGGTAATCTATCTTGGATGGTTGTCACGTGACTCTCGGTGAATCTGAGACCCATGTTCGAGCCGACAAGCCAAGCCGACAGAAGGTGTCGGCTCGGACATGGGTCTCAGATTCACCGAGAGCCACGTGACAACCATCCGAGATAGGTTGCCACTGTCCTCCCAGAACCACTGGGAGGAGATGATGTAAATCCATCCATAATCTGAGTTTGGGTCACTTATAATCCCAAGAACTCTCCATGGGATTCTATCACGGTCAATGTGGTGTGAGACCCACTTCTAGAGTGTGGGACCCAGTAGATATAAATGGTGATAAAATCCCATAAAAAATACAAGTACATGTAGTTGAACTATTCTCCACTCTCCATTTAAAAATTAAAAAAACCCATTTACAATTAACAACCATCAGTTACACAACAAGAAAATGTAATTAAAGAGGGATAATATGCTACCATTACAAAAAAAAAAAAAAAAAAAAAAAAAAGAGGATTCAAAACTGAGTCTCTGTAGTTTTTACCCTCATTCTACTATATACATAGCTCACATCAATCGTCCTACAGCTTAAATATTTCCTGGTAAAAAACCCCAACCAAAGTGGATGAAATAGAGATAATCACAGAAACCAATGGTACGTACTGGTATGCATGCATGCATGGATCAGTTTGAAGGAACGTGATAGTATCTCCCTTTACATCTACACCTGTAAACAATAGGGCAAGATGCTGCTATGGAACACTTGAAGCTCAGCATCACCCTCTTGCATGGAGAGCATGGCCCACATGCGTGTGAACAGTCAGGCAAGCTTGATCCTGTTGGGAATGACATCTTCATTCCAAGTTCTTCCTTCAACCCTTCCTTCACATTATAACCCAAATACATAATCAATATATAAAAGCATTAATGATCATTAATCCACCCCTTCTTTTTATTTTCATTGAGGTGATGGTAGGTATCTATATCTTGGCTAGTTATCTCTGAGTATTTGAGATAAAAGGGATGAAGGAGTTTTGTGCCAATCTGATGGACATTGAGCACCGGGATAGCCACTTCGACGTATTAGAATGGGAAACATGGCAATCTGGGTTAAATCAATTTGATACTGTGGTTTGAAAAATTCAGTGAAATTTCTTTGAAATATTTTAGTTTCGCAAGGAATCGAAATGAAATGACCATCAAAATTTTATATTCAAAATTTACTGAAATTTCACTAAAACATTTTGGTTTTGGAGAAGAATAAAATTGGGGAAAGGAGTGAAATTGTTTGAAATCCAAAATTTTGAACCTTTGTATGATCAAACCATTGGAATGAACTAAATATTGAGACAAGGCCCTTTGTTATTTGAGCATGGTTAGTCCAACCTGACCAGTCAGCTCACAGTTGGGCCAATTACCCAATTGGTTTAAGGCATGCGCCACCTATTATGATCCCACATGGACCGAGCGTGGTTCTTAAGCCTGGGGCTCTCCCACCTAATAGACTAATATTTTGGGTTGGACTCTACCTTGGGCTTGAGTTGTAATATTAGATGCTTTCATTGAGAAGCCAACAATGTAGAAGGGGTAACCAGGGAAAGGGCTACCTGGTAAGTCAGAGTGAAAGCCGTTTAGAGTGGGCAATCTAGAGTGGGCCGACATGGATGTCGGTTTTGAAAAGGGAGTGGCAATGTTATAATCCCACATCGGGATCCTACATGGACCAAGTGTGGTTCTTAAGCTTGGGGCCCTCCTACCTAACAGACTGGTCTTCTAGGTTGGGCTCTTCTTTGAGCTTGAGTTGTAACACCACCTCACATCCTATAGTGACGAGAGCCTCATGTACTATGAGAAAAAGAAAACAAACCTTGGGCGTCTCACTAGTACTGCCTGCTTGACTCTTGAAGCTCACTAGAATCTTATCTGCTAAACACAAACATGAAAGCAATCGTAAATGAGTGAAGCATGTTGACATTTAAACATATTAGTGTATTAAAAGTTACATCAATTACCAGGCAAAGCTAGTCGGATACTTCTACTGATAGTAGGAAAGCCAAGAAGGATAGCACCAAGGAAGATGGTCGAATAGACTACAAAGGAGGAGATGAACTTCTTCATTTTTTTTTTGTTCTTATACCAACTTTTGGAGTTTCAGAAAAATCTAAAAAAGCATTAAAAGGGAAGAATAACCATTAAAGGTCAGAGGAAGCTCAAGTGAAAATTTTGGTACGAGAAGATGTTATTATATATCTGAGAAGGAAAAGGCAAAAAGGGGTTGGTTTAATGGTGTTGCAGAGTACATCTGATGCACTTCACATGATCCACCACCAATATTTGAAGCCATTTCACAGGTTTTGTTCTGTCACCCTATACAGTCTCCTCTACTTTTTTAATTCTGAACTTAAGATTCAAATTTGGATCAGTTGGTATTAGATAAGGGGGAATTTTCACGTGGATCTGACATTATAATCTGATCATCATAGATGCAAATCAGATTCTGAATTGAAGGCTCTGTCATAAGCGTGAAGAATCAAGGGTGGGAATGAATAGGGTTCAGATCCCACCACAAGAATTCTTATTTGCAGTTTCATCATGCAAAATCACGGTGGAAAACAGTGGGGTGTTGTGATCTTTACTATTTTCCATGACGGGATTATTGTTTCCATCATGTAAAATAATATTTTTTTTACGACGGATATTATACCATCGAAATTAACATATTTCCATCGAGGAAAATATTGATATAGGCTTATAGCACCAAATTTTTATCTGCGACGGTTTCTCAATAATCGTCGCGGTATCATATATTGGGCGGCGGAATGCGGAATTTATTATTCCGCCGCCCAAAAGCAACAGGAAAAATGGGTATTCTTTCGTGTCCTCTCCTATAGTTGAAGGGACTAACTCGGTTCATATATCAATACATCGATAACGTAGCGGGTGAACTACAGCCGCTCGATCACGATTGGGGAGAGACTGGATATTAGGACAGGATCTTTTTCCGAACGAATATTGGAGAGGGACGGAGAAGTAATCACACACAAAATAGAAAAGGCAAAGGATTTACGAAAAAAGATCCTCTGTTGCACTCCTATGTAGTAGAGGTGATCTTAAGCGTTTAAAGTGCATTGAGACTGTGTTCCAATGCCCTCTCAATGCCCAGGATCAAGACTGCTACACAGAAGTGCAGTAGACGACCACAGTACACGGATTCGACTCCTCAATAACGTTGGGATCATCAGTTATAGAGATGGTAGTGCCAACCACAGTGTGCCACATGGAGCATTAGGCATCCAATGGCTTTTAACAAATGTAAGTCACAGTATATTGAAACACTGGAACCCCTTTTCATGAACACAAAAGTGCAAATCAAACACCTTCCCAAACTATGCTTCCCTCGTTGAAGAGAGAAGAGATATACTCTCTTTTCTTCAAATCTTTCTTGTATTTCCTCTCATTCTTCCTTGAAACTACGAGAATAAATCTCCTCTCCTAGTACATTGCAGCATAGTCAAAAGAAGTTGTGACTCTTTTTTTCCCCCTTCCTTGAAGGATATAATTAAGAAACTCATTTTTCTTTGGTATACATTCTGCCCATCCTTAAATCCTACAATAACGGGAGCCTTGTGCATTGGATGTGGGCTTGTACTGGTATCATACACACCAAGCCAAATAGCTCATAATGAAAATGTGCATTTAGTGGGCAAGGTGCGCCATGAGGGTCTTGCATTTTTAATGATTCTTAGTTTATGCAAAATACCAAGTTTTGGTACATGAGATTGTGCATGGACATATATGAGATGGCATACCATTAAATGGGAAAATAAATAATGAAATTGAAATTTGACAATGATTACTCCAAATCATCTCCTGAATATGCAATAGTAACAATTGCCCTAAATTAGGTCCATGGTTAATTGGAGCTAGGTCTTAGAATCAAATTCCTCCCATACATAGGGGATGGTTGGGGTCAAATGATTCGATATTTCTTTCTTCTTTTTTTTTCTTTTTTTTTTTTAAAGAATATTTTCCATGTAATAGGGGAAGGTGACATTTCAAAAAATCAAAGAACAATATAAACCATTTAATTTTATGGTTACGTAGTCCTTCTATTCTTACTTAGATGGGAGAGCACTTAGTAACTATCTAGAGTACTAGCATACATGTATGGACACACACTCGATGCATGCCAATATAAGATAGAATATTTGATTGAAATGGATTAAAGTTTGACATGTGATTAATCTAAATCACGACATCTCTATTCAATTTGACTGAATGAAAATATCATCCCATCAGTTCACATGACATAATAGATGTATCATGACAATTTACAAGAATACTAAACCTTTGTAACAATAATAATTTACCTTATAAAAAATATTGTGAAATATCAAATAATACAATCACTTGTGTAGGGTGGGACTTGGGGTAATAAGATCAATACAAGAGGTGGTGGTCATGGCCAATTGCCATGTGTGCAACTTAAGTTTGATACATATCTCTTTTATTCCCTGATATCTAAACTGGTCACCAGCATAGTTCACCTGCACTTGTATACTTCTTGGATCTCATTACCATTGCACACTCTAGAAATGGGTCTCACATCATATCGACACTCAAAGATCCCATAGAAGGAAAAAATCCTCCGTAGTGAGGATCCCACCCACTCAAAAAGGATCCATGTGTAACTCGATGCACTTTGAGTGGATTAGGATACATGCCAATCCATTTGAGTGGATGGGAGGATTCCAATCCCCTGTGAAAAACACATGTACATACAGGTGATCGAAACTCATTTATTTACTTATTTAAACTAGAGACGAGCCAGATCTGTTAAAATTACAATTTTTTGAGGGCATTTCCGTCAGAAGAACAATCAATCAGGAGTACAATTAGACATTAATTAATGCCTGTAAAGAAACAACAAAGAAGGAAAGAAAAAAAAGGAAAAAAGGGAAAGGAAAAAAAGTACCGGAAATGACCAATTTGACCCTCCTTCTGTGTGCAGATTCCGAACCCGAAACCCTCATCTTCAAAGATTTCTAAATAGGGATAGAAATGTTACTGAAATCGAGCTGACTCGCGATGTCCTCGAGCTGTTTTCTCACACTCATGTCGATGAGCTTAGATCCAGCGTTCCCATACCTGACAGTGAAACCTGCAACAAGCGATGGATCGATCATGGTTTTGATCCTCACGTTCTTCGCTCCAGTCAACGCCTGTACTCCCTTAGCAATCTGCGCCAAATGCTGCGACTCCAACTTCACCACCGAAGTCACCACTGCTAGCTCTGTATCTGTCATCTTGTTGTACACAACCTCAAATTCCTTTACCATATCCTTAATCAGCTCGATCCGCTTCATATCCACCAAAATATTCAAGAAATTTACCGTGTGTGGTTGCAGACTCGCAGAGTTCTCAATCTCGTTGATTATCTCTATTTTCTTCTCCTCACCGATCGTCGGATTCACGAAGAAGTCGTACACCCCTGGTTCGGAGAAGATCTTCTCGATCTTCTCGAGATCTGCGCTTGTTGCTTCCAAAGTTCCGTTTGATTGAGCGAGATCTGCAAGAGCAGTAGCGTACCTTCCGGCGGCGGTGTCCGTCATTTTTGCGCCGCTTGCGCCGCGGTTTCTGCTTTTTCCGGAGAGTTTTGCTGCGAGTTTTGGGATTCTGATGGATGAGAAGCTGCCGGAGAACGATAATCGGACGGTTTTAGGGGGTAGTACATTACTGGAGGATCTCGTTGCAGGTGGATAATTGGTTTGAAATGCAATTGCAGATTGCTGTAGAGCTGCCATGGTTTCGGTGGAGAAGATTGAGCAGAGATTTTGATTCTGGTCTTGCGTTATTCGTTTCGCCGGAGGTGAAGAAAGGGTTTCTTATGCGACTGTGATTCTCAGGATGTGGAGGGGTTGAATAATCGACGGTGAGAAAGGACTGGAGGATTATCTTGTCTTCGGATTTCGGGGAACGTTAGCCTCTTATCAAGGGCGAATCAAAGTCTGCCAGATGGACGGAATGCATTGCATTATGACCAAATTGCCCTCACTGTGAGTACTGTGAGTTTGTGATACAAAATGATCTGTTCTTTCCTTGAACAGAAATTGTCTCTCGCCTGGGTTTGGGCGGAAGACTGGTCGGTCCGGATGGATGGCTGTTACCTGGCACTCGGAGGGATCCGAGCCCTCCATCCGAACCGACCCGTCAGTCGACAAGCTTCCCCCCGGGGATCCAAATCCTCTCCTGCGGCAAGAGGGGTTGATTCAAGCGTCCAAATCGGCTCCTGCAGTTCTACCACCTGCCAAGGGTCGGATTTCAGTCGGCTCATCCCCCAATGTATTGGCAGGTGGCCAGCCTGATTCCAAACCCTTGGGTCAACGGCAGAAACCACCTACCGCATGAGACGATTTGGTTCCTTGATTCAAGGGGTTGGGGATCAGTCAGGCCGCCTATCAGTATATGAGGAGGTAGTCGGTTGAAATCTCGTCCTTAACAGCAGCAGGTTGGCCGGAGACGATTTGATTTCTTAGAGAGGAATCTCTACTGTTTAGGTGATGTTTAGGTGAGTGGGTTTGTTTGGATGTAAAAAAAAAAAAGGAAAAAAAAAAGAATTTTCATCTATTACTTTGTGATAATTACACCCATTTCCATTTAAATTATGATGGAAATTTTAAAAATTGAAAAAAAATTGAAAAACATTTTTACATTTATAATTTTAAGATGAGAAATGAAATTAACTATTTTAACCTTTTATTGAAATAAAAAATCCCATGCGAATCGAAGCCTTGTTTCGTTTTCACTACATTGGCATTTCCTCTGGTTCATCTCGAGCTATCCTGAAGCTCATGGTTTGGCTCATCATCTTCATCTGTCTAGACTACGTGGTTTACACCTTGAAACTCCTCTCCACTTCATGCCCCTGCCGCGAAGATTCTTTGGTTCCTATGCATCTTTTGTCTACTTCATCTGGAGTGTCTAATGTTATAGTTTTTGCTGCAGAGGTGGATCAGAATGAAACGGTTTTGAACGTTGGCCGGTTGGAAAACTCCCGCAATCCTTAATAAACCAAGGCTCCAGCATATTGTCTTTGGCATTGCAGTTTTGGCGAGGTTGTGGGAGTAGAGGAAAAAGTACATTAAGCTCTGGTAGAGACCTAAGGAAATGAGGGGGATTGTGTGGTCGGATAAATCGGTAAAAACCCATAGCAACAAAGGGTTCCAACCTGTGAAGATCTCATGCGACACTTCACAGTTTGATTACAAGAACAAACAGGGACATCAGTTGGCGATTAGGATCTTAAGGATTGGGATTGTGTCAGAGTCAATGAGATTGGGAATGGAGGGTGTTAGGTGATTCGTGATGGGTGATGATGATAAGGTGTTCATACCAGAGAAAGAAAGGGGGAACAAAAGGGCAAATATTCTCGTCGTCTTTGTTGGGTTGTTTTGTTTTTTCTTTTCTATTTCGTTCTCTTTGTAACCCTTTTTAAAGGGGTTTTTGTGATGAAATTCTTGTTTGGTTGTTTGTGGGTTATGCTTCTTCGCCGAAAATAGTCATTGTTCAGTCTTCTCCAGTGTTAATTGGTGAACAATGATTGGATTTTCTTTAAGTTTTAACTTGTACAGAAGGAGGAAGAAGGATTTAGAGCTGTAAGTCGTGCAATGCAAAGAAGCCAAAGCTTTGTTATCACCGAAAGAACTTCGATGTGCAACTCAAACTGCAGGTCGACAGCGTCTTGGGTGCGAGATGTCAGAAGTTTGGAAGATGCTCCGCCTTCTTCTTCTTTCTCCTTTGTCTGAGCAAATATTGAACTGAGGTTTTACATCTTGTAATTTTCTTCTTTTTACATATTTATTTATTTTTTATTATTTTTATTATATATATAGATAATCGATAAAATTATTTTTTCATTCATCATCATTCATTATTTTTTTTATTTTTTATTATTATTATTATTTTATATATATATATATATATATATATATATATATATATATATATATATATATATATATATATATATATATATATATATATATATATTTCACTGATACACCCCTCTCATTGCGTATGGTGCCCCAATGAGGGCGGAGATCCCCGCAGTGGCAAAATCGGGGTGCTGACAGTCATGGATCTCCATGAGTCCTTTTTACATCGATCGTTGATTCAGAGAGTTTTTCTTCTCCTTGTCCTTGTTTTTCATTTTTCTGCATACATTAAGGACAATGCATGATTTAAGTATAGGGGAATGATTAAGATTTCATTAAAAAAATAAATTTTGAGATTTGATTATAAATTTTAACTTTTTAATTTTGATTTTTGAAAAAGTCAACTACTATTTCTATGGTTTTGACACAAAAAAAGGAGGAAGAGATTTAGGAAGCTATCACATGCGAAGTATAAAATCCTATGTGAGGATAGTACTTAGTATGCATCTTGAGATGAGAATCGCATTAAAAAATACATCTTACCTCACTTGAATGGATGAATCTTTTTTTGTTATAGTTGGTAATTTAAACATTTGAATAAAGCTGAAACCTCTTTGTACTAAAAAAAAAATAATAATAATATAAGAGTTTTTGTTCTTGGAATTAGACAGAGCATTCTGCCTCAGGAAGTGAGATGTCTTAGTTGAAATTCCTTGGATAAAGCTTTTGTTAAAAAAAATATTTTTTATTATCAATGTCTTTAAAGATATATGTCAAAAATAAAGCTACATAGTAACATGAGAATGCATAACCACCTGTACTTTTCAAACAAACTGTAGTGGAGTAATTTAGAGAGGAAAAAAGAAAGAAAGTAAAATACTAGTATTGAAAGTTAATCTTGGGTCTTGGTTATTAGTATCTTAAAAAGTGTTCACTTTAAGGAGAGATATATTTGGAAGATATTACAAGGTTTCACGACCTTAGTATTTGAATCATATGAGGTAGCAAAGTTCAAGTGTGGGGGTTTCTGTTTTCTCGATCCTAAAGTGAGTGTCTTGACTAATAGGATGTGTGTGTGCTCTTTTTCCTCAATACCAAAATTAACGTTTAAAATTTTTATAAGAATTTTGTGTGTTTATTCTCTGAAAATATTTACGAGACACAATTCGTCCACTAGGGGTGATCTAGGGGTTTAAAGGCTTGTTGCACTTGCTAAGTGCAATCATGATTCCCATGAAAGTGAGTTAAGATTTTATTTTATTTTTTTATATTTTTTTTGCTCGAGACTAGCAAAACTCAAGTGCAAGGAAATTTGATGAACATAATATATATGTGAATTTAAAACATAAAGTATGTATCTTTTACTCTATTTTATGATGCTTCTAGGGTATTTAATGTTGTTTTTATGTTTGTAGGGTATAGGTAAATGAATAGAAAAATTTGAGTTTGAAAACATTATTTTATGCAATTTTGGTGATCCTATCCAGTTAACTCATCTAGTTAACTCAGCAATTGTGCATAAGGACGAATTTTATAAGGGAAGTCACAAATTTTGTGTATAAGATCAATCTTGGACCAAGTAAAAAAAGCAGTCTAATCTCATATGAGAGATTCTATTCTCTTGAAAAAATATTTCCTATTGATTTAAAATAGAATTTATAAAGTGAAAATTATCATATCTTTGGGATTTTCTATTTTTTTTTTCTCTCTCAAGATTGATATCACATGTGGAGATTGCCATGACATGAAAGAATAAAAAGTTTCAATCAATTATGAAAGTTTTCAGGAAGAGATAATGATGTCAAAGACACAATGAGTTATTGCAAGATATTTTTTTACTCAAGAATCGTCCACATACAATGAACCTACAATGTTGGCATTTAGTTACTAAAATTATCTCCATAAAATATCTTATAATCCAATTGTAAAGATTGATTGTGATATTTACTGAAGTATATATATATATATATATATATATATATATATATATATATATATATATATATATATATATATATATATATATATATATATATGATGCTCAACAATAGAAAAAACATCCAAGAATTTTATTGTAAGATTTTTTTTTAGTTTTGAAAATTTATGAAAAAGTTTGAGAGTCTTAGTTTATTCTTTTCAAGTTGTATTCTTTTTGCTTAATTTTTTTATTAAATTTTAATTTCAGATTTAGAATTCTGTAGTATGGTAGATAAATATAAATTGTATCCCATTACTTATTTAATTTAGGGGAGAAAGCCCCCTTTGTACTCGTTTGCACATCGCCTTGTAGTGACAACAAAATGATGAGCAATGAAAGAGAAAATTTTCAACGAGATAAGTTTTTCTTACATTCTTTTATTTTTAATTTCATTCCCTTCTTACATTAGATCTGTGTTACTCTATGGTTAATATAATGGTTTCATAAATCTTTATGTCGTTAGGAATTGGTTATTATTGTTTTTGTTGCTTGATTAGTTTTTATGTGAATTGGTTAGGGTATTAGTTCATTCAAATCCCTTTAATACGCTTTGTTTTATTTGAGTTAGGATAATAACAATTCTTCCTTGAGATCGACCCGTTATTGTATGATACCGTGTACTTGCGGTTACACACACATTTAATTTACATCACTTATATTATCGATTGAATCAAGATTTTTCTCTTCTTTTTCTTTCTGTTGCTACTTTTGCCCATATTTTTTATTCTTCCCTTTCCTTTTCCCCCTCCAAAATTAGATGGCTTTGATTTCAGCCTTTTTTGAAATTGCTGGCCACTTTGAACTATGTTATTGTGGTTTTATGAGACAAATGCAAGATAAGTGGAAAAGTTACTACTACAAACTTAGTGCTTCAGTATCCAATTTTTCCAAAAAATTTACTGTCATTTTTTTCCCTCAAAATTATTTCCATAGAATGAAACATAAAAGAAGTAAGGATTATGCATAAATAGAGCTGACACTCGGATAGCTAGACATAAGCATCAGGAATCAATCAGGGTAAAAATAGTAATTTTATCATTTTAGATTACCGAGAAGGGTATTTAACCGTGTTGGCACAAGCAACTAATAGGAAGATAAAAAAAAAAAACTAACAAAGTGGATCTCTGTGTAACAACGTTTGGGATTTATGGTAGCACGTGAATTTGTCACCTTTAAGGTAATGTCTGTGTTTGACCAATAGGTCAGGGGTAGTATCCATCCATGTCATGGGATTGAACTGATTCCAGTAAGATACCTTTCCAACTGGATCTGGATCGATACCGACCAATACAGATCATAATAGGATCAATTTTAAAAACATCTGATACCGTGTCTGATACATGGATCTAGTCTGTAACTTGAAGAATTTGAAGGTTTCGTCGGAGATAGTCACTATTCAATCTTCTCTAGTGTTAATTGAATAAACAATGATTGGAAATTTATGTTTTTATCACTCACATCTTTTTTTCTTTTTATTCTTTTTAGTGGAGGGAGGGCGGAGTGAATTGTATAGAAATTTTTTCTATGTTTGAGTTTAGGTAGGAGAGTTGGTGGCCTGAATAAATGGCCGCCACTTAGTTCTCGGGCGGATCCAAACCTTCCATCCGAATCGACAAGTTGAGCCGATAAGGCTGTCGGTTCGAATGGAGGGCTCGGATTTATTTGAGAGCCAGGTGATGGTCATCCATCCAGGCCGCCAATTCTCCTATCCAAACTTAGACGGGAGAGAATGTGGATCCAAATGAATCAGTTGATATCTTGTTAGGGGAAAATTAAAGATCATCTCTGGCTGAGATCGGACGGGCTGGAAGGAATCAGTGTGTATACCGATGTAATGGTATACACGTTGAACCCCTCCAGCCGTTCGATCTTGGACTGGAGGTATAGAAATCGTCTCTTGCGGTCCTGCCGCCTGCCAAGGGCCGGATTTCAGCCAGCCCACCCCCCAATGTATTGACAGGCGGCCAGACTGATCCCCAAACCCTTGGATCGGTCACAGGACCGTCTTGCTGCAGGAGACTGGAGGGGATGTTTGGCTGGAGAGGGTCCAGATTCTCTAGTTTTGACATTAATCGCTCTGTCTGAAAGTAACCGACTCGGTTACAATACACTTTTTGTCTTGATTTTTTTTTTTTCCTTAAACTAATCCATCCTTCATTGTTACAATGGACTGAAATCCTCTCCCGCGGCAGGAGGTTCCTACCGCTGATCCAAGGGCTGGGGATCAGTCGACCCGCCTACCAATACATGGAGAGATGGACCGACTGAAATCCTGCCCTTGGCCGGTGGCAGGTGGGCGGGAGAGAATTTTTTTGCTGTTACAATATGGTTCCAAAACCAAGGTGCAAAATGTCAAAACTGAACATCTTTTCATGCATGTTTTAGAAACCGGTGCAGCCCAGCTAAAGGGGTCGTTTCAATTTTAGAGAGAATAATCTTTTAAGATCCAACTGGTACAAATTTAGTAACAAAGTCTAGTTGTAACACAGTCAGCTACAACCAGACAAAGCCTTATCTAATAGGTCATCAAACCCCAGAATACGTGATTGGATCATAATGAATGAACTCTTTATCGATTTGTAACCGATCTTATGCTAATTGGGCTATAAACGATTTGGTTCATAGTCAAACCAATCGATTTAAGCCGTTTCCAATCATAATACATGCCAATTGATCCATAAGCAGTCTCTTATGGGCATTCTAATAATGGGCTGCCTATCTAGACCTATAAATATCTCAAAAATATATATATATATATTTAAAGAGAGGGTTTTTTGGGGGAGAATAACTTTCAAAAAAAAAAAAAGAATTTTTTTGGGTGATTAGATGAAGGGGGAAAGGTATTATGTAAATTTTAAATATAGAGGTATGAGGTTTGATACCTTTTTAAGGGTGAGATCTTGTGACCATGGATCTCTTTATCTGAAGACCAGACCAGAAAAAAAAAATTCTTCAAAATATGACCTTTTTTTTATATTTTAAATAAATTAATATTAAGTTGAGATTGTTCTCAAAACCGACACCCAACCCAAGATGAATTTCGATTGCAACCTCCTGGTCAATGGTCAAAACTCAGGCCATTGCACTCCCTGTAAGCACGAGGCTCCGAGGTCCCCACGACCGTGAAGCTCCGAGGCTTTCATGACATTGACATTCTAAGGCCTTTATGATAGCGAGGCTTCGAAGCTGCTCACTATTCTCATTAGTGGTTCAGTTTCAATGGAAACTGCTTTTGTTTTATACATACAAGGTTGATTATGGGAATGAGGGACTTCCACCAAGAGCTTAGGCCTAATGTACACATGTCGAAACTTGATTAGAAGAGACATATTCTCTCGTATCCAATACCGAACAATACAGATTAGTATAAGATCAATTTTAGAAACAACCAATACCATGTCTAGTACCTAGTTTTACTCTTAACTTTTTTTTTTCTATGGTAAATACAGATTTATTGCGTATAAATTTTTAAGATATTTTTGGATTTGATTTTATTGCATTAAATTTTTTATAAAAGCAAGTTCCCCTAACATTTTCCACCACACTTTCATTTGAGTTAACAAGTTTGAAAGTTTATCAGCAAACATGAATAGCTCTCCGTCCATTCGTGTTCTTCTTCTGCTCATTATCGTATTCTCATGTGGTAAGTGGTAGTTCATCTTGCTTGTTTCTTAGGTTATGATTGGTATGCATTCTAGGTCAAAGAACATATACTTAGACGATACCAATTAGTATGCTTTCTCGTACTTGGATCATGGGATGATGCATTTGAGAACATCGGCTATTCTGAAATACAATACTCTTTAACCCATTTTGCATTCTGAGTTTAGAATGGAAATGCTTCGCTCATTTAAAATTGATTCTCATTCGGTATTAGGAATGCATTTTCCATTTTAAGAAAACATTTCTAAGAATGTGTTTGAATAATGGATACCAAACGTAGCCTTTGTTATATTTACTTTTTCCTTGCTGGGACACCATGGGCAAACATATTGGATTTGTCATGACCTATATGTAAGGTGCCACACTCATGGTTCAAGTAATTGGTATTGGATAGGCCAGGTCAGTTGATTCGTATTGGTTTTGGACTTGATCGATCCCTGATCCAATTCTTTTCTAACAAGATTATCTACATTATCGGCCATCTGTCATCTTCCCATTGGATCCGTTCACCAATCAGGATTGGATTGGTTTTGAATATGAGATCCTATGTTCAATATTTGGATTTTGAACCTTGGCCACACCACATTCCCGAAATTAACATCCATATATATATATAGCATGGCATAAAAATCAAAAGTTTTCTTTTACTTTTTGGGGTACTTGATTGTCTGTAGCCGGCCGTATAGCCCTTGCAGTCCCATCTGGACCGTTAAAATGCATTGACGCACGTGCATATGCTCTTTCAAGTGCCTGAATGCAATTACAAGGGCTGCATGACTGTAAAAAAACCCAAGTCCAATTTATCCAGTTTATTATAAATGAACATTGACTATCAAAAAAAATTTGAATATTTTTTGTCTATTATTGGAATCAGGTAATTTGATGATGGGAGAAGCTAAATGGTGCACCATAGAGTATAAAAACTACGGCTGCACTGATGAAAGTTGTTTAGCTTTTTGCAAAAAGGATTTTGGCGAAGAAGCTACTGGAGTCTGCATTATTGCCAGATCATGTGCCTGCACAGCCCAGGATACCACATGTCCTGGCGTTTAGTTTTGTGTCCCAGATCTATGACATCTCTTTTGTGAGGAAATAAGAAATAAATAAATAATATTTTAAAATTTTCAGTTGGTATTAAATTCCTCTAGGCTTTATGAAATGAAATACTTTTTATTTTTATTTTTAATTGGGTTGCTATTAATTTCGTTTGTTTTGAAGTAAAATTTTACATTTAATATTTTATATATAAATATTTTTTTCATCTTTGTTTCGAAGAGGTAAAATATAGTGATCGACAAGGGGGAGAGAAAAGAACTTTGTCTTTATTTTGTTTATTAAAAACAAATATTGAAAAAAAAAAATTACATATAAAATGTTGCACGGACCTTCTCTTGACAATTTGTTTATTACGTGATACTACATTGGACGGTTTTGACTTACACAGGCCTCCTTATTGATAAAATTATTACTAAATAAATCTCCTCTTGCATTTATTGACTTACACGTACCTCCTTAAAACTAACATTGTTAACATAAACTTTTTTGTAATTAAAATATCTTTTATTTAGCGAAGTGAATTCATAATTTATTTAATCAAAATTAACTCCTAAAATCTAAGTAACTCCTTGGTCTCTCCTTCTCTCGAAACCCTCGAATCATCATTGGGCTTATCGCTCATATTATAACCTTTCTAACTCCATGTGGGTTGTGACACTTTATATGAGCATTCAAAGTGTAAGTAAGGAAGCATAATAATGCATCCTCTGCAAAGCACCTTCAATGCCCAAATTGGAGCAAGTCAGAAAGTTGATGCAAAAATAAATTGTGGACCTTTTTGCCTTCTTCGAGTAAACTTAGAAGGGATTTTCTTATTGACAACGGTTGACACGCGTCCGGTGTCCATAGGATCCATGCAAAATCCTCACCCTTTCCAACCCAAGTATCAAATATACTTCTTTTCATATTATGGTTACCATGATGGTCCAATGAGTGTGTGCAAAAGGAATCGGGGTCAAGTGGGCCTTGATGTCGGCCAATGTCAAGTAGAAAGACCCAACTTTGAGTTCTCAGTCAATAATCTTTATTTGCTTGCATGGTGAATTTGTCCTTACCAAACTTTTAAAAAATCCACTACTGCTAGTACTTAGGGTTCTAAAATCACGGTATCGGTCATGTCCAAAATCGATTTGATCTAGATCGGTGTACGGATCCAATGAAAAACCGATACGAATCCGATACCAAATATAATAATATTAAAATAGGCTCGGATCGGACAAGTCCAAAACTGATATGAATCAGCTGATCCGATACCGATTACTTGAACCATGCTTGTACATATGGGTTCTAAGATTAATATCTTTTCCGATACTTTCTAAGCCCCTATAGATGCGTCAATGGTTTTGAATGATTGGTAAGCAAAACAATTCTACCAGCCTACCATTCCTCTTTACTTGAAGGTCAGAGAGTTGAAATGGTGGTGTGCTAAGAAAACATCAAGACATAATTTTTGGACCTCATCTGCTATCTCTAATGGATATACATATCCTGCAAATTTAGCATGAAAATTCCATACATCGATGAAGCACCATTGTTATAAACACAACCTTCCCCATCTGATGAAAGTTCCATTAGAGTTACTGCAACTGAAAATCCATATCTAGCAGAGAACATGAATACCTCTTCAGCCTTGCCGGCCGTCCTCCTTCTGCTCATTGTTCTATTTTCCGGTGGAGGTAAGCAGTACTCCTTCACCCTATTTCTGTCTTTAGTTATATTTGATACAATAGCCATAGCTCTGCTACTTCAACTGCCATGAAGAAAATTTTGAATATTTTTAATTTTTAATTTTTATTTAGGTAGCATGGAGGAAGAAGCTGATGAAGACTGCAACATTTATGAATATCATATTCCTAAATGTAATGCTACAGAATGTGTGAAACTCTGCAATTCATACTTCCTTCATGGAGCTGAAGCAAATTGCACCAATTTTCTGACTTGCTCCTGCAACACCTGTTCATATTTACTGGAAGATTTGAACCTTGCTACCATATGATTTTTGTCATGCTTCATATGGGCATTCAAAGTGTTTTGCATTTCTGTAGCCCTTCTTACAGTTTATATGAAAATCAGATCTGTGATACAGATTTCCAGTAAGGAAACAATAAACATATAGATGATTTGTGAACTGAGGATTGAAGAAACCAGTGAACAAGTGTTGTAGGTTGATACGAATTTTGGGAGAACTCCTTCTCCATATTGTTCTATTTCTCTTCTCTTCTCGTCTCTCTCTCTCTTTCTCTCGTACACAAAATAAACAGGGATATCTTGCCACATACACAATACCATCAAGCCATCAAGAGATTCTGAGAAAAGCAACAATTCATGAGAGAATAATCGAAAGAAGAAGGACGAAACGAAGAAGCTTTCCTCTTCATGAATTTGTCTAAAGAATTTTTACATTAATTATAATTCCCCTTTTTTGCTCTCTTTCTTTCTGCTGAACAATCCTGCTGCCAACAATCTACCAAAACCTAGTTGAACGTCAACTTTTCTACACTTGAAATTTCCCAAAAGAAATCAAGAGCTTTATCCGCCATTAATGGATATGTTTCCTTTTCTGCTGCAAAAATTTCATGTTATTGGTCTTGGACCAGCCCTTCAAAAATCTCTATCAAGAACCCATAGCAGAAGCCCTTGTCATCCCGCCTCCCTCTTTCGGCCAACCAGGTCAGGACCAACCCAGAATTCAGTAGCAAAAGTTACAAAGGCAGAATAAGGATCGAAGAAGCGGTCTTTTTCATTGAATTTGCTTCCACGAAGTCCTTTTGTACCGTACTTGCTATATTTTAAGGGAAGTTTTGGGTGTCCCCAGACGCTCTTCGAACCGCAATTGTCTTTTAACTTGACTCAAAAGATGGTATTGTCCATCAATGGTTTCATTTCAATTGATATGAGCGAAAACCTGTGGATAGAACGGATTTATTTGATTAAGTGCAAAGATTTTGAGTGATAGATAATATTTTTATAAACTTGTGAACAATTGAGTAATTCTTATTGGGGTGGATATGAAATCTTTCCTTTTCTTTTTGGGTAAAAAATAATTACTTTCCCAGTAACTTACTTTATTGACCGTTGACCCTCAAAGGTTTCAAAAAAGACAATTACTTCCTCTAAATAACTATTAAAATCCAAATAGCCCATGCGTTAAGAATATTACATTAGATGGTAATGGTGGGAGTCCAATATTTTTTTAAAGACCAAATTACCCTTTAGAGAGATGAACTACCTATTTTACCCTTACTATTTAATAGGGTTACTACTTCCCCATTTGCTCTCTTACATTTTTTTCGATTTTCAAACCGTTGAATCGCATTCTTTTTCAGAGCTCTCTACCACTACAAATCCTTGAATATTGAAGCAATTTCTCTGAAAATCTCTCCAGATTTTCAATCCCTATTTCCACTCCTATCTTCCATCATCTTTCTTCCATTCCAGTCGCCCTTAGTTGACGGCCATTTTCTCTCTTATTCTTCTTTGGTTTCTTCTCTCCTAAAATCTATCCAGACTTTCAATCCCTATTTTCACTCTTATCTTTCCTCATCTTTCTCTCATTCTAATCGTCTCCTATTCTTCTTCGATTTCTTCTCTCCTAAAATCTCTTCGGATTTTCAATCCCTATTTTCACTCCTATCTTCCCTCATTTTTCTCCTGTTCCAGTCGCTCTTAGTCCACGGCCATTTTATCTCCTATTCTTCTTCGATTTCTTCTTCTACTTCTTCTCCTCGCAGATTCTGCTCTTCCCTCAATGTCGAAATAAAAAACCATGCAATTTCTCCTCCCTTTCTTAACTCTCTCTCTCTTCAAACCCCAATTCTTCCCTTTCTTTTTCTACTGCAACTGATTTCTCACAGGTTTTCTCCTCACCAAAATTCGGAGATCCCCAACCCCTTTTTTTTTTCCTCCGCCATTTTCTCTTACACATCACTCTTCTCTCTTGATTCGACAAGTACTTTAATTAACTCACCCATTATATATATCTAAAGGAATCAGGAGGCCTGTCAACAGGGAAGAGCGAAGGAGAACTAGAATATGAATTTTATATTAAGAATGAGAATCCAACATGATTAAACACAAATCAGAACACCAACTCATGAAAATCAAAACTAGTGCTTAATCAAGGAGTTTTGCCTCACTGGTTGCTTGTAATCGTTCCGCTTGCATCTGAGTCCATCATATCATCTCCGCCTGAAAGAACGTGAGGGAGAATGAGAAGAAGATGAGATTAGGGTTTATTTTAGTTGGATATAAAAGGTTTATATTGGTCTTTTAACAGTAATAAGATTTAAAGTATAGATAAAAGGTTGAGGGTAGAGTTGTCTATAAAAAATTTAACTTTAACACCGTTAAAAATTGGGACTATTTGGATTTTAATAGTTATTTAGGGAAGGTAACTGTCTTTTAAAATCTTTGTGAGTCAACAGTCAATAAGGTAAATTACAGGGGAGGCAACTGTCTTTTACCCTTTCTTCTTACTACTGAAATTAGGCAACCAGATAATGGGAGAAGCTATATGCATCTTTATTCTTATGTATTGCATGCTCGACTGCAAGGATCACTGTACCAGTTTTTGCCCTGCAACCTTGGGCAGTGAAACTACAAAAAGCTACAATGACACTATCTATATGTACCTGCACTAGCAACTCATGTTGACATGTAATTTTGTGTCCCATCTTTTTTCTGAGGAAATAATATATAAATAAATAATATTTGAAAATTTTCAGTTGGTATTAAATTCCTCTAGGTTTTATGAAATGAAATTCTTCTTTATTTTTTTTTTAACTGAGCTGTAATTAGTTCGGCTTGTTTTGATCTAAGTTTTTATGGTAAAATTTTACATGTATCATTTTATGTAAAAATATTTTTTTTTTCATGTTTGTTTTGAATAGAAAATTTTAGTCATCTATAAGGGGGAGGGGAAAAAAAGTTCCTCTTTATTTTACTTATTAGAAAAAAAATTTGAAAAATTACATATACAATGTTACACATAAATTCTTACAGGCACGACAACAATTCTTATTTTATGTCACCAAAAATAAATACCGACCCAATTTGTTCCATCATGGTTCCATCGCCTTTAATGTTATCGTGTTAAATGACAACGGAAAAACTGAAGGTGCCAATGAATATACTTTTCACGACGGAAATATATTTTCCATGGTGAAAAATGAGTATTTTACACGACATAATTATAAAGTTTTGTTGTGTAAAATACTCATTTTTAACAACGGAAATGTAGCATCCGTAGGTAAGAACTTGTATTTTTATAATAAAATAATAATCCATCCATTCCATAGTTTCGTTTGAGTTAACAAGTCTGAAAGTTCATCAATCTCTTGTAGCAAACATGAATAGCTCTTCGTCCATGCATGTTCTTCTTCTGCTTGTTATTGTATTCTCATGTGGTAAGTGATAGTTCTTCCTGTTTGCTTCTTAGGTTGTGATTGGTTTGCATTTTAGGTCAAGAACTAATATTTAGATGATACAAAAAACAATTACTATGATGTCTCGTACTTGGATCATGGGATGCATTTGAGAACATCGGTCATTCTGAAATACAATACTCTTTAACCCATTTTGCATTCTCAGCTCAAAATGGAAATGCTTAGCTCAATTATAACCGATTTACATTCTATATTAGGAATGCATTCTCCATTATAAGAATACATTTTTAAGAATGTGTTTGAATAATTGATACCAAACGCAGCTTTCATTACATTTACTTTTTCCATGGGAGACGATGGGCGAAACATAATGGATTTATCATGACCTATATGTAAAGGTGCCACAACCATTGTTCAAGTAACTAGTATCAGATCGACCGGATCGATTGATTTGTATTTGTTTCAGTCCTGACCGATCCTTGATCCAATTCTTTTCTAACATGATTATATACGGTATCGACCATGTGTCATCTTCCCATTAGATCTATATGCCAATCAGGGTCAAGTTGGTATTGGGTATGAGATCCCCTCGTATTCAATACTTGGATTTTGAACTTAGGCCACACCTCATTCCCAACATCAGTATCCATACATAGCATGGCATAAAAATTCTAAGTTTTCTTTTACTTTTTAGGGTAGTTAGATCGTCTGCAGTTGTGCAATCCCTGCAATCGCATCTGGACCAGGTGAGTGCGTTAGTACACGTGCAAATGCACTCTCAACGGTCTGAATGCAATTACAAGGGCTGCATGATTAATCCAAGAAACCGAAGTCCAATTGATCCAGTCTATACTCTATACTAATTGAAAACCAACTATCAATAAAATTTTGAATATTTTCTTTTCATCATTGGACTTAGGTAACTGATGATGGGAGAAGCTATTTTATGCACCAAATCGTATCACGTTCCCAACTGCAAGGACGCATGTACTGGTTTTTGAAATGCAGACTTTGGCAATGAAGTTACACAAACTGCGATGGCATTATATGTAGCACTAGCAACTCATGTTGACATGTAGTTTTGTATGCCAGATCTATGAAAACTTTTTTGTGAGGAAATAATAAAAAAATAATATTTGAACATTTTCAGTTGGTATTAAATTCCTCTAGGCTTTATGAAATGAAATTCTTTGTTTTTTTTTTAAATTGAGTTGCTATAGTTCCATTTGTTTTGACGGTAAAATTTTACAAGTAACATTTTAATTATAAATATTTTTTTTTTATTTGTTTCCAAAGGTAAAATATAGTGATCTATAAACGAGAGAGAAAAGAATTTCTTTACTAATTAGAAACAAACATTGAAAAAAAAAAATTACATATACAACGCAACACATAAAATTTTATGGTCACAACAACAATTCTTATCTTCTATCATAGAAAATAAATACCGACACAACATATTCCATCTCAATTCCATCGTCATTAATGTTGTCACTTTAATTGACGATGGAAAAATAGAAGATGTACGTTTCAAGATGGAATATATATTTTCCGTTGTGAAAAATGAGTATTTTACACGACAGAATTATAAAGTTCTGTCGTGCAAATTACACATTTTTAACGATGGAAATGTAGCATCCATCGGTAAGAACTTGTATTTTTTGATAAAATAATAATCCATCCATGTCATTGGATAAGACCGATTTGAGAAAGGTACCCTAACATCAAGATTTGGATCGATACCGACCCATACAGATGGATTTTAATCCTCTCATGCCCCTGATGCTGGCATGAGGAAATCAAGTAGCACAATGGATGACAGCAACTAGATTTCCTCATGCCAGCATGATGGGCATGAGAAGATTTGAATCCCATACAAATAGGTGTAGGATCAATTTTGGAAACAACTGATACCATATTCGATACATGGATTTAGTCTATAACCCGTTTCATTTTTTTGGTAAATACAGATTTATAACATCAAACATTAATTGCATAAATTTTTCTATAAAAACAAGTTCTCCTCACATTTTTCACCACAGTTTCATTTGAGTTAACAAGTTTGAAAGTTCATCAATTTCCCATAGCAAACATGAATAGCTCTCCGCATGTTCTTCTTCTGCTTGTTATTGTATTCTCATGTGGTAAGTAGTAGTTCATCCTCCTTGTTTCTTAGGCTATGATTAATATGCATTCTCGGTCAAGAACATTTATTTAGATGATACAAAATACAATTAGTATGCTTTCTCCTACTTTGATCATGGGATGATGCATTTGAGAACATCGGCCATTCTAGAATACAATACTCTTTAATCCATTTTGCATTCTGACCTCATAATGGAAATGCTTTGCTCATTTATAGCCGATTCTCATTCTATATTTACATTTCTAAGAATGTGTTTGAATAATGGATGCCAAACACAATCTTCGTTATATTTACTTTTCCCGTGGGACACCATGGACCAAACATAATGGATTTATCATGACCTATATGTAAGGTGTCACACCCATGGTTCAAGTAATTAGTATCGGATCGGCCAGATTAGTTGATTCGTATTTGTTTTGAACCTGACCAATCCCTAATTTAATTCTTTTCTAACATGATTATCTACGGTATGGCCATATGTCATCTTCCCATTGGATCCAAACACTAATCTGGGTCGGATCGGTTTTGGATATGAGATCCCACATTCAATACCTGAATTTTAAACTTTGGCCACACTTCATTCCCAACATCAATATCCATATATAGCATGGCATAAAAATCCAAAGTTTTCTTTTACTTTTTGGGACACCTGGATCATTTGCAGCCGTGCAACCGTTGCAATCGCCTTTGGACCGTTGGAGTGCTTCGACTCACTTACAAATGCACTCTCAATGGTCTGAATACAATTACAAGGACTGCATGACTACAGGAAACCCCAAGTCCAATATTTTATCCAGTCTATACTAATTGAACACTGACTATCAAGAGAATTTTGAATATTTTCTTTTTATTATTGGATTCAGGTAACCTAATGATGGGAGAGGCTGTTTTATGCGACAAATCGTATCACATGCTCAACTGCAAGGTTGCATGTACCGGTTTTTGCATTGCAAACTTCGGCGAAGGAGCTACAGGAAGTTGCAATGACACTATATGTACCTGCACTAGCGACTCATGTTGACATATAGTTTTGTGTCCCAAATGTATGACATTTTTTTATGGGAAAATAATAAATAAATAAATAATATTTGAAACTTTTCAGTTGGTTTTAAATTCTCTAGTTTTCTTGAAATGAAATTTTTTTTAATTGAGTTGCTATAGTTCTGTTTGTTTTGACGTCAAATTTTACAATAAAATTTTACATGTAAGATTTTATATGTAATTTTTTTTTTCCATGTTTATTTGTTCCCAAGAGGTAAAATATAGTAATCTATAAAAGGGAGGGAAACAAAACTTTGTCTTTATTTTATTTATTAGAAACAAACATTGAAAAAAAAATTACATATAAAATATTACACACGAAATTTATAGTAAAATTTTACGTCAAAACAAACGAAACTTTGGAATAATCCACTATTTTGGAATTTCCTTGTGAGTTGATGAGAAAAAGAACCTCTAAAATGGGGAGTAGTTTTTGCAACAGCATGCACTTTGGTTCTGGGTCTTGGGTCTATCACATTAGTTCAATTCAAATATTCTTGGATCCCCCGTATTTTTATAGGCACCTCAATCTGTTGGCTTAGGGAAACAACTTTGATGTGACGGTAAAGTTGTCATATTGCAATTTAGTGATCACGGGTTCGAAACATAGAAACAGCATCTTCATGTTGTGGGGTTAAAGTTGCATAGATTCTGGGAGCCCGAAACATAGAAACAGCATCTTCATGTTGTGGGGTTAAAGTTGCATAGATTCTGGGAGCCTCTTGTACTAGAACGCCTATTTTTTTTTTTTTTTCAGTATGTAGGTTTAGGGATTAAATGGATATTCGAAAATTTGAATTCGATTCGCATCCATATTTGTTTAGGGTTATCTGGATTTGAATTCAAATAGTTTGAAACATAATCTATTTGATCCGAATGACATCCAACAACAAAAAAAAAGGTTAATGACCTTGAAGGTTCTTGAAGATATGACGAGTTTTAGGGAATGAGGAAAAAATAATCATGAGAATAGGGAAATTGAGAGACACAAGTTAGGATCGAATCGTATCGGTTGGGGGAGAAAGGTCTAGATTATACAAGTCAGTGATGTAAATGAATGGGTTGAGAATCCAAATCGCATCCGTTTACGGTCATCCATATGCGGTTAAGGAATATCCGAATCCAATCACATTCGAATTTGAATCTATTCGTTTACGGGCTTGTATCCTCTGTAGCCCCTGCAGTCTCATCCAGGCTGTTGAATTATATTGGTGCACGCATAGATGCACTCTCAATGGCCCACATGCCACTGCAAAGGCTGTACGGTTGCAACCCTTCATTTACATCTCTATGTGGGTTTGCTTTCCCAAGGCATTTAGGAAAGAATGCAAGAACTCAAAAAAGCTTGCTAGTTCAAGTAATTGTACAGATATACTCCAATCTAAAGGATCATTACCTAGTGTTGGTCCTGTTTATGCCAAGTCCCAAAAGACATGAGTCTGCAAATGGTCTTTAACTTTTGGCATTTTTATACAAAACGGTCATTCTCAAGACTTGAACTCGGACATTTGCCTTGGCAGCCCAAACCTTTTTCTATTGCTCTAAGGTTCTCTTTGGTTTGTATTATATAATTTATTATATAATGTATCATATAATATATTATCAAATTTATGATTGTTTGATATGATTTATAATTTTTTATTTATAATTAAAATAAATCGATATAATTCATTATCTACAAATAGGTGAGTAGCTATTTATCATTATTAGAATAATCTATTAGGTGATTATTTATATTTGTCATTATATAATGTATTATGTTTAGTGGTACCAAACGGTCATTATTTATTACTCATAATCTATTATCATAATTGATTTGTCACAAATAACTCATAATACATTATATAATACAAACCAAAGAGAGCCTAAGTAATGATCCCTTCTGCCTATATTTCTCGTGTTAAGTTAACCAGTAAAAAAGAAAACATTTTTTTTTTTGTATAAAAATGTTGAGATTCTGATCTTTACCATAGAAATCAATTTTTTTTTCACATTCAACAATGTCAGAAATGGATGATTGATGGGATTCTAGGAATAAATAATTAAAAAACTCTATGTAAGAAGAACAATATTAGTTCTTTTCAAGGGCTAGACATAAACCATATTATCTAGATTCCACAGGGTTAAAACATGACAAGTTTTTTTTTTTTTTTTTTTTTTTTTTTTTTTGACACATCTCAACTACCACATATGTGAAAGGATTTCACCAGCTGCTTTAGTTTCTAATTTAAATACATTATACAGATTTTTAGTGGTCATGGATTTGAATTTTGTAACAGTTTTTTCATAAAACATGATAAGACTATGTACATTAATCCCTCTTTCAAATCCTATAATAACGAGAGGATCTCATGCATGGCCTTACACAGGTGAGAATTGGAGTTGAATCAAGATTCGATCCAATCGATGCAAATTCTTATCCGATTCCTCAAACCATGATCCACGGACAATGAATCCCCTAGATAGATATGGATTGTAAAATATAGTGAACCACCTCTCTCAAACTTCAGTTCTGTTTTTTTTTTTTTTTTTTTTTTTGGGAGGTGGTTGATTCTAGGCTACAATCACCAAGGTTAAACTAATCGGTGTTGACCATTGTACCGATCTGATCTGGATCAATGGTACAACCAATAAACAAATGACGTGTCGGTTTCAGATTAAAAAATAATAAGAAAAAGGGTCTGTTTGTCTACCTATTCTGATACAAATACGGTATTGGTTGTAGGACTTGAATTTCCCACAGTCATGCGGTCCTTGCAACTGCATCATCCGAACCATTGTAAGTGCACCTATATGTGCCCTGATGCAAACAATCCAGGCCTAGCCCTAGGCCATATCAAAAGCCAATTTCATTTTTTTTTTTAGTTTTGGGCAAACACATTGTGGGAGTGAAGTTTTTTTTTTTTAAATTTATTTTTTAAAGTGGTGTAACAAAAAGAGATCATCCAACCTTGAATTATTTTTACCTAAACATTTTTAATTGCGGAGTTCTAATGTAATATGATGTATTATTGCTCGTTTGAGTTGCTATCATACAAAATAAAAATACGATTTTTTTTTCATGACTACGATTCAATGTCAAATCCCATTGACACGACGACAGATTAATGCAAAACCCAAATCCTCTCCGACCCAAATGAAGGAGGTCAAAATATTCATAATTTTTTTTTTTTGGCAAAAAAATATTCATCTAATAAATAAATTGGAGACTTCACAAAGAAGAAATAAATAATAAATAATAATTTACAAAATAAATAAATAACTGAAGATCACAATACCACATATGGAAGTCAAAATAGATAAAAACAGGATTAGTAGGATCCTTCGAGCACAAGGAAGCTCTTGATTCCTCTTGAACGAATTGATTTTGGATTATTATCTTTACATGTAAACATAGAAACAGCAGAGCAGGTAGAGGGGGTGATGGAACTTGGCAGCTTCCTCCTGTCAATCTTCTCTCCTTCAGCATCTTTAGATTGATTCAGAAGCCATTAATACATTTTAGGGCCTTATTATGATCCTATATATACGTACTTGTAAGATCTTCTCCATATAAATATTGATCTATTCTTAATTTTTTTTTTCCCCTTCCTCTCCGCTGTCGGATCGTTCTTACTGTTGTTGTTCTTCTTGTTTGTTGTTCTTGGTGGTGTTTGTGGTGGTGGTGGTGGTGGATTAGCTTGAAGCTTAATTGGTTCTGGATCTCCGGTTTAACCATGTCGATCGATTCTTTCTTCAACAAGGGATTTAAGGGCGCTAAATGGTAAAACTTCTCTTCTTTTTTGCTTGAATCTCTCGATTTCATCTAATGTTACTTTGGCTGATTCTTAAATGCGCTTGAGTTCGATTCTTCTTCATTGATCAGAGAATTTGTTCTGCGACAATCCTTGTTTAAAATTCACCCCGTCTTCTTATTTTGCTGGAGCGATTTCCGTGATATTCATTTGGGTGTAACTTGTGCTTTCAGTAAAACCCTTCTGAAGCTCACTATTCCGCGAATAAAGTTGTTGCGAAATAGGAGAGAGATCCAGATAAAGCAGATGCGTAAGGATATCGCTAAGCTCCTTCAGACTGGGCAGGAAGCCACTGCTCGCATACGGGTACTATAACTCTCTCTCTTCTTAAATTCAAATTCAATTTTGTCCATTACATATCGGCATGGCGAAGTGTGATAGAGGACATCTATGATTCTATTACTGCCCTTGGATTCGGAAGTTGTAATTTTCATAGTCGGTAATCCTTTCAGGTGGAACACATTGTTCGAGAAGAGAATATGATGGCTGCACAGGAGATTATTGAGCTATTTTGTGAACTTATCACTGTCCGGCTTCCCATTATTGAGACCCAGAGGTGACTATCAACTTTTGTATTTGATTCTCAAAGCATTTCTGCTTCATTTTTTTTTGGGTGAAGATTTCTGCTCCATGTTAGTGTCTTGTTTTATGAGTTTGCATGCTTTTATTAAATCATTTCCCTTTTGTACCTTAATACATTGGAGTTATTTAAGGCTTGGACATTATATACCGTCATGTATGTTGCACAACTTCTTTGGTTCTATTCGAACTTCTTCTTTGTGTAAGAGTATTTTATATGGTATATTGAAGCGCAACATAGCTTTGGAATGAAAAACAGGTTAAAGATAAAGTGTTGGAAATTGGATATTTGAATTTTCCCTGCTTGTTGCAACACAATACAAGTTAAGATATGATAAGCAGTTTGAAAATTAGAACAATCTTTGGTCCTTTTCTCAATTAGATTATCATTAAGGCAATTATTTTGTAATCTATGGAAAAAAGAAAGAATTTTTTCTTTTCGGTAACCGCTTATGTGACAAAATTAATAAATATCCATTTAATATATATTCAGAAAATTGGTTTGAAACTGCAAATAAATGATAAATTCATTCAATAAATCATTTCTAAAGTTACGTTTTTTCAGCTGCTCTATATTCTTTCGGTCTTTCCCCATGTACAAACATGTCCATTAATGAAAAGATAATAATGATGAATAAGAGGCCATGAGCTGTAGAGAAACAGAATACTCACAACAGGAAAATGATATTGAGTTACAAAATCAAGTTAAAAGTTGTAGAACACAGTTGATCAATGTGGCAAAGAACGTCAGCAGATAAACAATAGGGAGCATAATATCAAGTACTAGTCAAAACTAGTCAGTTTTAGTTGACTGACTAGCCTACACGATCCAACCAGTACCTTAATTGGTTTATATACACACACGGAATTGAAAGTTGGTTTACTGGCTTAAATTTTAAATATACTGGAGGATATCTCATCTCTAAAAAAATAGAAAGAAAAAAAGAGAAAAAATTTAATGAACTCGGCAGTGAATAGTTGACTTCTAATTGCCATAATCACATATTGATACTATATAATGAGCAGAATAGAGCAAAAAGGGACAGAGATGCATTAATCTGATACATCAAGTAGAGCATGTGGATGTGAGTTTTAAGGTAGAATTTATGACACGAGATTATTCTTCCTCTATTTTTGGTCAGCTATGGTACAGAACTTTAACTTTCAAAGTGCAAAGTCAATAACACCCTATGTGCTGAGCTATGCATTTAGAGGTATACAACAAAGAAGGCCAACTCAGACCGATTTTCAAAACTTTTGGTTAATCAAGTCAGGCTGGCATGGAGTTTACTAACTCCAATGTGGTCAGGGTGGGTTAGGGTAGAGGGGCCTGTTGTTCACCCCAAAATATTTTGTGTTGTTTCTGTGCTTTCTAGTTTCCTGTTGAAATCTGTGGGGAGCTGGAACTAATATGTTTATCAAGTAGATACTGTTATAAGTTTGTAATGAAAACAGTGTATTGATATTCCAAAATTTCTTGGTGGGTACATCTCTGCATATGTATACTTTTTCTATTGTTGATCAAAGTTTGCAACCTAGGCAACAATGTTGATAGTATAGATATCATTGTACAACTGCAGATAGTGAATGTGCAGCCCTCAGCTACTTGTGGACTGCAGACTGCTATTGAACAATTAAATGTTATTGGCTGTTGAGAATTAGATTTAGGTAATTCTTCCCATTCCAATGTCTTATATTGTTAAAATGTTCAGAGAGTGTCCTCTAGATCTGAAAGAAGCAATTTCCAGTGTCTGTTTTGCTGCACCAAGATGTGCAGACTTGCCAGAATTGCAGCAGGTTCAAATGTTATTTGCTTCCAAATATGGCAAGGAATTTGTCTCAGCTGCAACAGAACTCATGCCAGATTGTGGTGTTAATCGACAGGTCATATAATTCTCGTCTTTTAGTTTAGTTGATTTGTGAGAACCACTTAGCTATGTTTTGGTGCCTTCTTTTTACTAATGAGGATTTGTGTTTAATGTATTCTACAGCTAATTCAGCTGCTATCTATCCATGCCCCTCCCGCTGAAGCAAAACTAAAATTGCTGAAAGAAATCGCTGAGGAGCATGAAATAGATTGGGATCCATCTGGTTCTGAATCTGAGTTCTTCAAGCTGCCTGAAGATTTGCTGGTAACTAGAACATGTTCATCCACTGCTTCTGCTATGAAGATTCTTCCTTTAACTAATCTTTATTTTTTTTTTCCTCTAACAGAATGGCCCAACTCGGTTTGATAGTGGATCTAAACTGCCTCTCCCCAAAGAGAAACATGACGAGTCACTGCACTCAGCACCTGCTCAAGCACGTGATGAACATTCTGATCCTGATACTGGCTTCGATCAGTTGGATCTTCCTGAAGTTCCTAAAGTATCGTTACGACCAAGTGCAGATGCTGGAGTAACCCTGGAATCAGTTCCACCACCCTTTCCATCCGCACCAGATTCTGAGAGTGATCATGGAGTTAAGAGATACTCTGGAGCCAATGAAAATCACTTGAAGGGATCACATTCAGAACCTGACGAAGTTGCACAGGAACCTTTGGCTGCTTCCCCATGTGAACCAGCTAATCTTGCTGGTGCAAGGGGAGAGAAACAATTCCTCCCATTCATTGCTCCTCCATCATTATCTGCTGCCTCATTTTCTGTAAGTGAGAAGAACCCAGTCCCCTTGTCAAAAACGAAAAGTGAGGCAAGTGATAACAACCCAGTCCCCTTGTCAAAAATGAAAAGTGAGGCCAATGTAGATTTGCAGGATGTCCTGGCTGCAGCACAGGCTGCTGCAGAAACCGCTGAACATGCAGCAGCTGCAGCTCGTTCAGCCGCAAGTCTTGCACAGCTAAGAATCACTGAACTCATTAAAAAAAGCAATGACCAGGAGCGCAAAGACGTTATCCAGACAGACGACACTGACAATCTAGATCGATTGGCCAGCATGAAGGTTCCTCAGTTTGAACATCAGCAATCCTTTGGTGATACCAATGTTTTTTCCTCGTATCTACAGGACCCACTTCCAGGCCATAGACCCGATTGGGGATCAGAGATGGAAAATCCCACATCATATGACACACCCGAAGACATATGTGAACAACCTCTTTCTAGTGGTCAAGTTCTTGAACACGGAATGACTCACCAGCCTAAGCGTTTACCTTCAATGGAGGATGATCCATATTTTTCCTACCCCAACTTATTTAATTCTCAGGAGTCGAACCATGGATCTGGTAGTTATTCTTCAACTGGGAACTCAGAGTCCAGACATAAACATGATTAGGAATGCAGGAATGTTACCAAGTCCTTGCTCTTTGTTTGTCAGCTCTTCCAGGTGATGGAGAGTTCACATAAATCTTTGTTTATCTTATTCTGATAAAGTAATGCTAGTCTGGTTTTACTCCTTGCTGTGGTTGTGATGCCTTGGTGGGTATCGAGTGTATCATTGAGATTTGTAAGTATTTGAAATGAAATTCCAGTTGAAACAATTACAATACTTTTAAAATGGCAGCATATTTCAGTTTGTCTCACATCACATCTGCGGTGATGGGATCCCATGAAAGGTACATATTTGCAGGTGAACTGAATTAAAGATTACATCAGTTATCCTCAAAGGAGGAATCATGAGAACTTCCCAATGAGGACGGGAGCCCAAGCTGCCCAATGAACACAAAGACCCTTAAAATCGTACGACTGACCCAAGGACCCAAAACCAGCAAGAGCCTTGCAAGGAAAGGAGTTGGTGGAATTTTAGATGAGACTGACTGTAGCAAACTGGATTTGAGGTCCTGGGTCCTTTGCTGATGAAGACCCACCATCCCACCTTCTCCAATTCATGCTCCTTAGTACCATCATGCTAGATCCCTTCTGGAACCTAGCATTGATAGTGAAGGAGAGGAGGATGGAACCTAGCATGGATAGTGAAGGAGAGGAGGATGATCGTCCTACTTCTGGTGATAAGAATCTTCTTTTGCTCTAAGTATGGGCAAGGTAAATGCTCACCTTTCTTCTTCTCTTGGGGAAGTCTTAAGGCCTTATCGTGTGGGTGTTTTATTTCTTTTCCCTGGCTTTTTTGGGATTGCTGTTGGGCCTTGGAGGTCAATGTGACTTTGAGTGTTCTGTTTATCTTCTCCCCTTGTTATATGATCCGTGTAAGATTTGGTTCCTTGGGCCAGTTTCAGTGAATATAGAGCCAGTCGTTCTGTGTGCCAGACCCTGTATTTTACCCAATTTTTTGAAGGAAAACCATTCATTTAGTGATGGGGAGTAATTGTCTGAAACTTTGTAACCCAAACAGCTACCAAACCACACTGAAGGAGCAAAAGGGCATCCGAGGAGAACATGAGACACCGTCTTTACTGATTGTCCTAAAGCCCCATAGTATGTATTTAAACTGTTTTTTTTCTGAGCACAGACTTCAGAAAGGCGTATCTCAGAAAATAAAACACAATCATTAGCAAACAGTGAATGATTGATGAGTGAGCGGGGGAGTCTGGCCACTTAAACAAATGCCCGGAATGAGTCGGTGACCGACAAGGTCCCCCTACCTTAGTCCTCTAGTAGGAGGTAGTTCCTCCTGAGGAACCTTGTTGAGTAAAACCTTGTAAGTCACCTTTTGCAGACAAGTCATAGTCAAATCCACTCAATGTGAAATGAAATCCAATCGCAGCGTAACCATCCTCAAAGAGGCCCACTCTATCCGATCATAAGCTTTTTGCATATCCAATTTTAGAGTCAGAAATTTAGATTTCTCACTCTTCTGCTTATTAATATAATGAAAAACCTCATGAGGAATAAATATATTATCTGATATAGAGCGATGCGGAATAAAAGCAGATTGAGTGGGGGAGATCGTAGCCCCCAAAATAGATTACAGACAGGTAGCCATAGTTCTTGTAATGACATTAAAGATCACATTGCAAAGGGCAATAGCAAAGAATTGATCAAGAGACTCAAGGTTGTGTACCTTGGGAATCAAATGGATAAAAGTTTCATTCAATGTAGGAGAGACAACATCTGTTTGGAAGAAATTACTGACCAGAGCAAATAAATCAACAGAATTCAAGTCTCAATATTTTTGGAAAAGCCCCAGTGGGAAGCCATTTGGATCCGGAGATTCCGAAGGTTGCATAGCAAACAATGTCTGCTTCACTTCCTCTAAAGAAGGTACAAAGCAGAGACTATCATTCACAGATTAAGTAGTGGATAATTGTACTGCATCAATAGTTTTTTGAAGATAACTCTAAATCTATGTTAACTGTGGAGAAGATATTCCCAAAATAAAAACGGACTTCAGCCGAGATAGCATCCTTAGAATTAGTCCATTCACCAATTCTGAATGTATCTAATTCAATCAAATACCCTTGCATGTATTGACATACATCCCACGTCTTTGTCTTTGCATATTGTCACAAGGTTTAAAAAACCCGAATTGGGATTCCTTACTCCAATTTGAATTGTTCTGTCCAGAGTCTAAATATTATCAGAAACTCCAAGATACGAACCCCTTGGATCAGAGAAAACCTCTGCAACTGATGTTTTTTTTTTCTGAATTAGTCCTGTGTGTAACCACATATTCTCACCTCCAATCCCACACATTCTCAAAAAATCAAAGGCAACGTGAGACATGAAAATAAAATACTTTAAACCAAAAAGGAAATTATTTTCAGCCCCAACTTTTGGTACATAAAATATTTTGAACAGAAGAAAGAAAGATATAGTTGGGTCTGACCACCATTTATGGAACCAAGAAACTGTCCCATTGCCTAGCATTATTTCCAGATCCTATATATTGGATGATATATTTCGCATATACAAGAAAATTTTCTGAATATCATAGTATCATTTTGCACTTTTCCCACAAATTCTCAATTAAATATTATTAATTACTTTAGAATCAATTGGTGAGTGTTCACTGCTGTAAAAATCTCATGAAGAATACTATACTGGAAAAAAAAAATTACAATCCTTGCAATTCAACCTCTCAAATAAATCAATCAATCAATTGATCAATCTTGTTCCTTTACATCAAAGGGGGTAAAAAATTTGAATATTTACCCAGATCAGAACTTGGGACCCAAGGGAAGGGGAAAATAGAAAACAATGAAGGTAAAAAAAAAAAAAAAAAAATTATATTCCAAGACACATGTACAGTTCAAATGGATATAGAACAGAGATCCTCAAAAACTTGTCTCATGTTAGGCCTCTCATTTACAGGAAGAATACACCTCAGTGATACAGCAAGCAATTCATCCATTGCTTTATTAGGTTCTTCCCCAGAAGCAATGTCTCTATCAAAGCACTCCATTCCTCGTCCTTCATGGGCACAAAGTCGAACCCAATCTGTAAGATCTACTGCACCCGTCTGGCCTGAAATAATGTCGCCAGCGCTTCTTCTAGTTAACAGTTCCATCAGTATCACCCCAAATGCATATACATCAGCCTTAAAGGATGGCAAAGGCTTGGCTGCAGTTGACAACTCTGGGGCCCGGTAACCAAGTGCTCCCAAATTTAAGATCTGCTCTGAGGTGCCAGCAGGCGTCATGAGACGATGGAGACCATAATCTGTGAGGCGAGCAGTAAGATCATGGCCTGCTAGGAGTATATTTGTTGGCTTTAGGTTGCCATGACTGAGGCCATTATCGTGGAGGTAAGTTAGACACCGAGCAACGTCAACTGCAATTTTTAGTCTGAGACTAAACGACAATGGGGAGTACCTTCGAGGAGTAGTCTCTACAAAAAAAAAAACATGTTTATTAGATATAATCTTCCAGGCAAATGAAAGAGCTTATCAATAATGTACACACACACAGACACAGACACAGACACGGAATATAGGTGTCATATGCCCCTGTTTCCATTACCTGTGCGACTATTCAGACAAGAGGGGGCTACAATTTAGTGAGTTTCAACCTAGGAGATATAAGAGCAATTTATGCAAAGAAATGACCATAAGCACCATTGTCACTATTGTAAACAGGCAAACATAATATCGTTGGCATATGCTTGTGGGTTACTGATTCTGTTACCAAACAATTATTCAGAAGAGAGGGAGTTATGGTATATTGAGTTTCAACCAAGGAGATCAATTTATGCAAAGAGATCATAAGCATATTTTTTTTTTTTTTTTTTTTTTTTGGGAGGAGATAGGGAGGGGAAGAGAGGTAAAGTATGATCAAATGCAAACAAGCAGAAGTCAAAAATAATATATATATATATAGGCAGTCCACATATTAGAACAAACTTAGGACTACAAGATCATGACAATAGACCATTGAATGAAGCAACCCCAACATGTGCTAATATTGTTCACATAATTGTGATGACAAGACAAATTGCATGGAAATTAAGCTTAAATCCTAAGCTCATATTTATACAAATAAAACCAGGGTTCTATTAATTGTCGGCCCCGAAATTTTTGGCAAAGGGAAGGAAAAAATTCAATTTCATTATAAAAGGTCTAATTGCTGATAGTTAACAAAATGCATTTTGTGGTTCTGACCTAGCAAATCTAAACTATTCTAGCTAACCTTTCCAGAATTTACATTTAGAAACTGAAAACCAACTCTGAACTGCTCATACAGGTTGTCAATTAAATAAACCCCCTTTTCACCATTATTATTGCACGATGACCTGAATCTACAGTAATACATCAATGGCATCCTCTGTAGTGAAAGAAACACATGCCATATGACTACTTCATAGTATCAATGTGTTTGGTTCTGACCTAGCAAATCTAAACTATTCTAGCTAACCTTTCCAGAATTTACATTTAGAAACTGAAAACCAACTCTGAACTGCTCATACAGGTTGTCAATTAAATAAACCCCCTTTTCACCATTATTATTGCACGATGACCTGAATCTACAGTAATACATCAATGGCATCCTCTGTAGTGAAAGAAACCCATGCCATATGACTACTTCATAGTATCAATGTGTATGCATCTACCAATAGCACGACTCCAGACCATAGTCTCGCTCATCAAGCACTTGGACTAGTGACCATCATTCTGATACCAGCAGACAACCGATTTTCCTTCCTGAAAGTATTCTAATGAACTTTTCTTGCAGTAACCTATGGAAACTTTCTTTAAAAGATCTTATACCAGATCACCATGTAAACCAAAATCCAATCCTGTTCTTTTTGTAGGACCATGACCATCATTCTGATACCAGCAGACAACCTGGTAACCATTTTTTCTTTCCTCATCATTTTCTTTTACTTGTGCTTTACATATCTGACATGATCACTAAGAAAGCAGTACCTTCTTCGACCATCTCCATAAAAGGAAGGGCAAAATCCTTAATCAAATCCCTTTTACCTGTATGCCTTAACCAACCCCTTTTACCTGTTTGCCCATGATAGTCCTGAAGGAAGTTTCATTGAAAGACGATGGAGTCCCAAAACCTCCCTGTTCAAACCCCAAAAGAGAGCTGCGCAACTTGTCATTTTCTTTTACTTGTGCTTTACATATCTGACATGATCACTACAAAAAAGCAGTACCTTCTTCGACCATCTCTAGAAAAGGAAGGGCAAAATCCTTAATCATATTCCTTTTACCTGTATGCCTTAACCAATCCCTTTTACCTGTTTGCCCAAGATAGTCTTGAAGGAATTTCACTGAAAGAGGCTGGATTCCCAAAGGAGAAGGCTTCACTGTTCAAACCCCAAAATAGAGCTGCGAAACTATAACTACCTTACAAAAGAAAAAAGCACCAGTTTGCACATGTCCATAGAACTTATGCATCTAAACTCTTTACCGTTCAGCATGGTTCACAAAAGTTAATTATTGTCTTCCAGCTAATTACACCACAATATGCCAGCAGGAATGAAATATTAAGCTTGCTGCACTCAGAGCTTAAGCTTCGGATAGACAGACTAACAATGACCTCCAGCAGCTTCCTCAGCATTTCTCAGGCAACAGCCGTGGATAATGAGAACTCCATCCACACCTCATAGGCAAATTTCAGTGGATAAACAGCCAGCATTTCCCAACAAAGTGATCAGTTGAGATTAATGGTGAGAAAGCAACCCCAGGGTGATGTCTTTGAAAAATAGAATCTCTGAAGGAATTCTTTACCCAAGCTGCTGCTTCAATGAAAGTGGTATATCTCAAATCTGCATGTAGCATCACTCTAATATTTCACACATCACTCTAATATTTCACATTGAAAATATTCGATCTATTGTATCTGCAAACACTCTACCCTCCAAATTGCATCAGGACCATAGGATGCAAGAACTAACGGGAAAAAAAGTTAAGGCTGGAAAATCCCAAATCACTCAAATCAGATCTATCTACAGACATTCATTCTGTAATGATGTCTGCCAGGACCACATATTTCTCAAGAAAATGCTGTGAACTATGTTATCAGAACACTTCAAAATCGGGGTAAAAAATGTGCCCCACACAAGTATATACACATTGATGTCCAGGTGTGTCGTGTCGACATTAATAGGCTACAATTCTGTACATGTACACAAACTGAGACTGACACTACACCAACTTGGGTGTAGGTGTATCCAAGATTAAAGGTTAGAAAATTCAGGGGATGAGAAAGAAACAGAGAGAGATCTATTAAAGCAGGTAGAGACAGACTTCACAGATCTAAAGTCCACAGACATTCATTCTGTAATGTAATCTGCCAGATCCACATATTTCTCAAGACAATGCTGTTTACTATGTTATCAGAACACTTCAAGATCAAAGTAAAAAATGTACCCCACACAAGTACACACATACATATAGATGTGTCATGCCCACATTAATAGGCTACAATTTTGTACATGTGCACACACTGAGAGTGACACTGCACCAACTTGGGCATAGGTATATCCAAGATTAAAGGTTAGAAATTCAAGGTACGAGAAAGAAACAGAAAGAGATCTATTAAAGCAGGTGGAGGCAGACTTTTTGAATATACTTTCAATCAACATCATCCTGCCTTTATTATTAGGTTCTTCAACAGAGCAGCTACAACCATAGATGAGTCACAGAATACCCTAATTTCGAATTCATAAACCATTAGTTCATATGGAAACTACCGCATATTCGAATCTCAGACGTCCTGCGTTAAGTCTTAACTAATTTTGCTAGACTTCACACCCCTCATCCTTGATTTCCTTTTAGAACACAACCAAATTTGGCCTGAACAAAACCATTCAAATCATAACTGTCAGTAAGAAGAGTAACATAAGCTGCATTAACTTGAAAAATTCCTACTAACAACCCTGTATGGCCAAATTAATACAGAGAAGACAGTTTATGTTGAACCCACAATGAAAACACCTAAGTTCTTTTTTTACAATTTTTTTTTTGTGTGTTTCTTTGGCTGTGTTGAGCTTTTCCACTTCCAATATAAATAGTTCCATTGGGATGGTAAAATGAATCCTTTGTTTCTGAAGTATAATAAATCATTTAAATATTTTCTCAACTCCTCACAAACCCCACCTTCAGATAGAAACCGAACTCCAAAAATTCTTTCATTTATTTCAGTTAATTGTTTGTTTCATTAATATTTCAATTAGCCTAATATTAAAAAAGTTCCTTGAAGTACCACAAGCATGTATACCATGTAATTTACATGATTCTTAAAGCTTTTGGAAACAAAATGCTCTCAAGCTTTGTAAGACACAATATCGCTAGCTTTTTCTTTACCAAGACTTTTACCCACGTACAATTTCAGGTCAATAACCAGTCACAGTTTTCCTGAATAGGCACTACTGCATGAATGAGGAATTATGAGATTTGAAAGGCCGCAAGAACCAGAAATATACATATAACATATTTAAAATAAAAAATTAAAATCAAGGCTCCCTTCAGCATATGTAAATATTACAACAAAATCCTGCATGAAAGGTAACAATTCATAACGCATTGTACATCTTACAGGGCAAGTAATGAAAGTTGAATGTTGGAAGATCTTACCATAGAGATGTAAGGCCAAGCTATCTCCATGGATATAATCCGCTAGAATCAGTCTTTCTTGTTCCCGGAGGCCCCAGTAATATGCCCTCAGAGGAACAATGTTTGGATGTCTAACAGATCCAACTTTTTTAGCTTCCTTAGCGAATTCTTTCTTATGTTTGACAAGTCCTACTCGCAACCACTTCACAGTCAGAATATGTCCATTATCTAGGGAAGCCTTGTACAAAGTCCCATGGCTGCTTCTACCAAGAACTTCTGCCGGTGCTCGAGACAATTCCGCAGGTGTGAATACTAATGAGTTGTCCAGGAAAAATAGCTCTCCAACTAATCGATCTGGTGAGTACACATTTAACATCACTGGTTGCTCACAGGACTCGATAAAACGGGGTGATGAAGACAAGGGAGACCCTGGTGAGGACTTCCATCCAGTGGTTGGAGGATGATTATCTGGAAGATCAGGCTTTATAGACTCCGGACCTGCTTCTATTCCCTCAGTTAAAGCATGCTCTGCTGTTCCAATTACAAACCCGGGCATTGACCTCGCATTTGAAGTTAGCAAGTGATCGCTTGAAAAACTTAACGAAGTGGAAGGGGGGTCAACATTTTTGTGGAAATTGAAAATGGAAGGTCGAGCAAATCTTCCCAACTTAATATCACTCCCCATAGTTTGGCCACTAATTTCACTTCTTCCAGGAAACTCTTGCAAGTGCCCTCGATAATATGCCAGTAAAACAAAAGCAATCATCACCACTGCTCCAAGAGAAGCAAGAACAATCGCAATCCTGATACTAGTTTTTGAATTGTGATGTGGCCCACTACCACGAAAACCTCCATTCCCATTCCCATTCCCATTCCCATTCCTATTCCCATTCCCATTCCCACTGCTCCATGTATTCTTGCCAGTTGGGGAGATTAGTGAAGGATTTCCAGGATGAAATGAACTAGGGGGGAAATGCCTCAAATTTCCAGGAACAGGACCAGAGAAATCATTATAGGACACATTGAAAAACTTCAGAGTTGATGGAAGCCCATCAGGAATCGTACCATTGAAATGATTGCTTGATAAGTCTAGGTACTCCAAGCCATTAAGTTTCTTTAGTTCACTTGGTATCTGTTCAGACAAGCTGTTCTTTGCAAGGTTTAGCAACTTAAGACTACCCATATTACCTATTGCGGAAGGCAAGGTACCAGTTAATGAATTACTGGAGAGATCAAGGAATTCCATATGTGAATAAGAAGGTAAAGTTAATAATTCAGAGACATGGGAGTCTTGAAGAGGGATTGGTCCAGTAAAGTGATTGCCCGAGAGATTCAGGTTTGTTAAGGTCAATGAGGTGAAGAAACTAGCCGGAATACTCCCTGTAAGTGCATTCAAGCTGAAGTCAACTGCAGAAAGGCTTGGATAGGTCCCTAATGCAAGAGGCAGGTCACCTACCAAGGAATTATTTCTAATCTTAATAGAAGCTAAGCTCTGAAACCGGCTAGTCAGATTTGGAAAGCTGCCTGACAAAGAATTTGAGCTCAAATCGATAACCTCCATAGTGTCCCCCCAATTTTGCACAGTGGATGATATGTCACCAGAAATCATGTTATTGCTCAAATCCAGAATTACGCATCCTCCTAAATTGGAAGGCAGTGATCCAGTCAGCACATTTGATGAAAGATTCAGAACCTTCAAAACAGTAGGGTTCATTCCCTGAATTGAACCTGCATGCGGAAAGTTCATGGCAATAAGATATTCACACAGAGAATGAGTTAAACTCTGCCTAATAAAGAACATAGAACATGACTGTTAAAGCAATACAACAGAGAATGATGGTAAAGCAAGCAACATCAAATCACATATCCAAAGTTCTTCACAATTGCATACTCCTAAATTTTTCAACTCAGAAGAAAATAAAATAAACAGAAACAAGGGGCTCTTCTATTGTCATTGTCTGGACTTCTAAGGTAGATAAATCATAAAGAAAATTCAGTAACAGGCTAGCAGCCAAGAGTATTCATGTATCCATATATGCAACAATGCAAATGCAGATCCAGTTTATATCCATAATAGAAAAGGGAGTTGGTTTACTCCCAAGGCTTTCTCACCGAGCCCCACACTTTTTCTTTTGGTTTTCTTTTTTAATTTTATAAAATCAAAAGATCTTGAATACAGAATTCTCATTGGTTACAATGTTCTGGAGTTTTCTTCCAATAAGCCAAAAGCCTTGGATACAGGAAGCTTAGTAAGCAATATCCCACCGTGTTCTTTTTGGGTTAAGAATACCCACAAATTTCAATACAATTAAATTTAATTAAGGAACAGGAACGGGGTTTCTAGGTGGGCTGGTCTGGAGAGGATTCTCCAAGCAGGGCTTGGGTTCCACCACGAGGCAGTGGACAGCACTGTAATTTTGTGCACAAGTGGATCCCTGGGTCCCTTAATCACATGTCAAGTTTCATCCCGATCGGAGTTGTCAAGTCGTGAAATAAAGGATTGAAAGATTAATGATTATGGAGAGGGGGCATGCGAACAAATGAACGGCTGACACATCCATAGATGCATGGATATACATGGGGGGTACTTGACTGAATTTGAATCTGAAATTTGATACATGACCACTCCAGAACATGTCCTACAATGGATGGAAATGCCACATCACCCATCCCCGTGTAGAAATAGGTGGCCTACTTGAAAACCTATCCGAGAGCGCTCACTTGGAAATTTTTTTGAGACACTACTATATCTTTCCATCTCCCAACCTAATGGGAAACCACCCCACCTCTATCTCTCTCTGTCCTCCCATCTTATTAGAAACTGTATCCATTCCTTCCCCGATCCATTAAATATCCTTTTGCCAGAATGACATCAGTGCACCATCCATTTATCAGTACTCCTATTACTCCTATTTCCTGGGACATGAATCTCGTTCTATGGATGCCTTGATGGTCCTCCTCGAGTTGTGAAGGAACATTTCACATTTTGGCCATTTTCTACCACTTGAGGAAAGGATCTACTCCCCAGGAGTTTAGTACCTTCGATCTATCGGTAACTATTGTTGGAGTTATATTGGAAGATTCTTTCAAAAGAAGAATATAAGATTCTTAACAATCTGCAAGCACATATGCCTGTCGATCCCAGACTTGGAATCAAATCTTTCGGCTTATGAAGATATGGGCAAAAGTATTTTCTTTTTTCGATTGAATAAGTTACATTCTTTATCATGGAAAGAAAATTTGTTAAATGGACAGGACATAATTGAGAGTGTATAACACCAAATTAGAATAAAACAGTAAGGATCTAGGATTTAAAACAAATACTTCACCTGAAAATGCATTGTTGCTGAGATCCAGTTCCTCCAGCGGAATAGAACTCCCCAGCAGTTCTACCGGAATAGATCCGTACAACCGATTGTTCCCAAGAAGTAAAATTCGAAGGTTGGGCAATGAGCCAATTGAAGGAAGCTGTCCAGTAAGCTGATTGTCCCCAAGGTCCAAAACGGCCAAGTTCCTTAACAAATCAAACGAATCATTCGAAAAGAACCCTCCATTCAATATATTGTGACTCATATTCAAATAACGAACCGTATTGGACAAGCTAGAAATATTTTCCACGCTCAACGAAAGACCCCCATAGAACCTATTAAAGCTCAAATCGACGTGTTCGACGTTGCGCAACTCCGACAACAAATCTCCAATGTCGCCCCAAAGTTCATTAGAATGTAAATCCAAGACCTTTAACTGCTGAAGATTGCTGATTCCAGGCGGGAATCCACCAGTGAAGCAGTTGGAAGATAGATTGAGATAGTTCAAACCCCAGAGATCGTTCATTCTAGCAGGGATCGGGCCGTAGAACTGATTCCTGGACAGATCTAAATGCTGCAGAGAACTCATTCCACCCAAGGCAGGGACAAGCCGGCCAGTGAAGAAGTTCCCGGAGAGGGTAAGATTCGTCAGCATTTTGAGCCCAGTCAACGTAGAGAACTTTAAATTTCCGGCTAAATTCAGTTCATCAAGAACAAGAGCCACGACAAAACCAGTGTTGCCGTCGCAGTAAACTCCATACCAGGTCTGAGGGCAATCGCCAGTTGCCACTGAACTGATGTCCCATGAGTTGAGCACACGCCCGAGGGGATCGTCATGGATCCCTTTCTTGAACTCGAGAAGCGATCGGACTTCCTCTTTGGCACCCAAAACTCCAGAGAAGAGCAGAGAAAGAATCAGTAACAGCAAATGGAGATGCATTTCTGTCAGTGAGTGGGAAATAAACCCTAATCATTCGTTCAAAGAAGACATTTTTTCTGGAACCCTAGAAGCTGAAGAAGAGAAATTCCCTCAGAAAAAGAAAGTTTTGGAGGGAGAAGATGAGTTAGAAGTAGAGAGAGGAGAGAGAAAAATAAAAAATGGAAAGAGGCAAAACTACACTGAAAAGAGAAGAAATTAATAAGGGTTTTTTATTCCTCTCCATGTTCATACATACCAAATCGAAACGGGCGAAGTAAGAGTTCAGAGTTAGAACCGTTGAGTTGAGGTTCAAGAGAGAGGAGAGAGGAGAGAGGAGAGAGGAGAGAGAGAGAGAGAGAGAGAGAGAGGAGAGAGAAAATTTCGTTAAAATGGCGGTTTCCTGTGGGGAGGTAGTGCGTGCCCAGTGTTGTGTTCCTGTAATCTGGTTGGTGTGGGTGAGTAACTACAGTCTGTAAAACGACACTCTCTCCAGTCGCTGACCGTCCACTCACATGCTCTTTAAACGGAATTAACGGCACTTATCTGCCGTCAACTTTATACTGCTATTAATGTAAGAGTCCCCTCTCCCCACTCTCTCCCCCCCTCTCCCCCCTCTCTCCCACTTCTGCGTGGGTTCGTATTCAATTGTTAATCGTTTTAATCATAATCTAATGATTGGAGTTCATTCGATATGTATATTAATACATTGATAAACCCACTAACTAAACTTAGAGATTCGGCTCCTTTTCGACTGTCAACCCGTCCATTTCATCCTAGCACCATTGGATCACATTTTTGCCGAAGAAATATCCAAGGGTTTTGGTGGTGCTAGACTGCGGAGAAGATTTTTTCAGAATCTCTCAAGCCTTAGGCCTTCGAGGATCTACTCAAAAATAAAACTAAGCTTTTTGCAAATTGAAATGGACGGCAAAGATCTGCCAAGTTAGTCTATGTATTTGGAAAAGGATGGTGATGAATGTAGCACATGAATTTTTTTTTTTTTTAGGGGGGGGAAGAAGTCGGGGGAGAAGTCAACTTTTAGGTTCCGTTTGATAATTCTCCCAAGAAAATACCATTTTTGCATTTAATAACAAACCAACTCAAAAGAACAACCAGGAATAAAAAGTACACATTCCTCCATCCCTTAAGAGTCAAATGCATGAACTTTCATAGTTACATAGGTTTTGTTTTTTCGGTTTCGGTATTTCCGAGTTCATGTGGATGAAAAGATATTTACATGGGTCTAAGATTTACTTGATCTATACAATAAAATTAAGGTTTTTTGTGGATTTTTTTATTTTTTATTTTTGCTATAAAAAAGGAGAAAAAAATTAAAATATAGATTGCCCTCTCAAAAAAAAAAATATTTATTCTCTCTAAGTAGGTTTAGGTTGAGAGCCTAAGGCTATAATCACCTGACATGGATTAAATGAGCCACTAAACTGAACTGAAATCGATTGGTAAAAATTGAATCGAATGATATATAATCTGTTTGGTTTTGATTTTATGGTAATTATTGATTTGGTTTCGGTTTTGAATAAATAAAAATCAATGGTTTTAAACCGATAAATCAATTAAAAACTGGTAAGTTTTCAATTGTAGATGTTTACATCTTCAATAGTCTCATGGCAAATTGTCAAAATACCGTAAGTAGCAATTAAAAATCTTCGTCCGGAAATCTAGAAGGTTGGAGGAGCGCAGCCATCATGGGAAGGATTTTTTACAACATTGATATAAATTGATTAAGAACTAATTAAACCAAAATGTTTGGTAATTAATTTTGAATTGACCATTAAAAATTGATTATTGATCAATTTAATTTATGCCTAATATATCTCAAATCAAACAAAAACAAATCAATTAAATCAAAATCAGACCTATTTACACCCTTATCCTATGGTACCAAGAAGACCCTGTATAAGTACCATCTCATTGCAATCAACAGTAAATTATCAATAAAGTAAAATAAATGTAACTTGACTCTCTTTGATATAATTTTTATTTATATTTTTAAATTATTTATGACAAATAATTTATGAAAATAAATTATAAATAATAAATAATGACTATTTAATACCATTAGACACAAAGAAAATAAGAAATACTAATAGATTATTACAATAATAATAAACATATTTTAATATTTTTAGATTTTAAATTATATCAAATTATTTTAAATATAAATAGATATCATAAATTATACCAAACAATTTCATTTGTTAAAATATATATATAATTAATTTTATGACACATAACAAAGAGAAAAGACAGCCTTAAAAAGAACAAAATTAAAAAAAAAAAAAAATCCTTGAAGGTTAGAAGGTGATAGGACCTGTTGGGTTTTTTTTTTTTTTCCTCCAGTGATGAGAGATTGGTTAGGTTCTTTCCTAATGAATTTCTTCTTTTTAAAATATTTAATTTAATGTCTGGTTCGATCTTGGGTTTTCTTTTCAGATTTATCCTTTATTTTAAGATGGAATCTCGTCTTTTTATAGAACACAGGTAGTGGGGTTTGGTTTTTTTAATCAATTTTCCCTGACATTCTAATCCTCTCCCGGCCAGTCGTGTAGGCCACAAAGAAACTCTCCCAAGAATTAAAAAATAATAATAATAAAGGGGATTCGTACAAGGTTTTACCATGTACGAATATATAAGAGAACCGTTCATCTTCATGTACTTATATTTTTCTTGGGATTTTATAATTATTCATATTAAATGGGTCCCATATTGTAGAGGTACGTTCCATACCACATCAAAGGTGATAGGATCTCATGAAGAGGATATGTACATGTAGTTGATCCGAACTCATACAGACGTATATGACATGAAGTGCATGTTTTTGGATTGAGATTGTCTCCTGTTTTGATGAACGAATTGGCGTCTCTCAATTTGCTCTGTGCCTTCGAATTCTTTCTTTGTTATGATATTCTTCGTTTTGATTTTTCTCTTTTTCGTTTTGCTCCTTTTGATTTTTGATGAGGTAATTATGAGAAATTTTCTTTTTGTGTTTCATCTCTATTTGATTTTTTTTCCTCCTCGTTTTCCTTTTTCTCGTGTTGAATTTCCTATGGTTCCTATCCTAGTTCTTCACCGAAGAATCTCCTTGGGTATTTTGTTCTATTTTATTCTCTCTTTCGTTTCTTCTTGGGTTTTATGTTCTCAAACTTCTCCTCTTTTGTTTCTGTTTGTTCTCTTTCGGTTTTCTTCTCTCTACATACTCATGAGCCATTTAGCCTCAAGAATACGGAGCTGTAAGAAGCTGATGCCTGGCATTCCACTAATTTTTCAAATGAATCGAGTCCTTCTTCCTCCTCTTCTTCCTCTTCTTTCTCTTCAACTTCCCCTTACCTTCTGGTTTTTCCTTCTACTAAAACCTAAGGAAGAGTTGGGAAGCCATAGGAAAAAACTGATAAAATCTGATATTGCATATGTATGCTGAGCTACAAGTTCTTTCTCTATTGAGATGGAGAAGAAGAAGAATAAGAAGGTGAAACTGGGTGTTACATCTTCAACTTACCTTAAGTTGATTCAAGAAACTAATTAGAGTCATTAGATGATACATGTGCCAGGTGTTGCTCATGCATCCAACCATGACCAGTACCTCTCCTATCGATACTGCAATAGGAGCAGATCTTTATTCTCTAATTGCTCCACATCCATGAGAGCCGTTGATGGATGTGGAGTCACACCTCTGGAGCACGGGATCTACATCCCACTATCAACACCCAAGGGTGTGAAATGGTTACCACCTGGGGAGAGGATCTTGACTCGCATATGATAATATATGGTGTCCTTCATTAAGAGAAATATAATTTAAGGAACACTAGTCAAACGATCTTAGTATGAGGATAAAATGGTACTTTAGTTTTAGAGTCAGTGAGTTTAATTATTCATTAAATAAAGAATCAAAAATAGAAAATAATGATTGATGATCAATTAAAATGTAAAAAGATTCTATTTTACATTGTTCATCTCAAAAAATTTAAAAAAAAAGAAATGCAATATATTATATGCATACATGGCGGTGTATAATATAAGAAGGAAATGGCAAGGAAAACACAAGTTAGATTACAATTAAATAGAAAATTATTTGATTAAATTTATCACTAAATTGTATAATAGACTTTAAAAGGTGATTGTGGAATAAAGACAAGGTCTGTCCACATGCAAGAGAATGGATTCTAATGAAAATAACAATTTTGTAATATGGCAAAACCATGTCTGGATGAGAATATTGCCATTATATTTGAAATGTGGATTATCTCAAAAAAAATAATCTTGATGCTCTCCTCAACATACATGTCTAGCTAGTTTGGAATCTTTTGTTTTCTATCTTTGATCTTGTCTTGAGTTTTTTGCTGAGGGTTATATCGAAGGTGGAAGTTTAGGTTAGGATATTTTTTCCTAGATGTTTAATTATCTGGTGATACAGTAAAACTGAAGGTAGCGTCAAGCTTCTAGATTTTATTTTTTTTAATTTTTTTTCGTCTCTGGTCTTATCTGGACTTCCTTTGTACATCATTCTTTCACAATATATAGATTAAAAAAAATAAAAATAAGAATAAAAAGAAAAGAAGTCGGAGACAGAAATAAAGGGAGATAGCATATGAAAAGATAAATTAGATAAGAATAATGTTTTTGTCTACATATTCCAAGACTCCCTTAATTCCTTTTCCTTATCCAATATATAGCTGCAGTTAAAAGCTACACAAACTACTACCCATGATTTTTTACCAAAAAAAAACTACTACCCAAGATTACAATAGATGTATTACAATAATTACTATATACTATTCCTTGAAATATAATAATTCCAAAATAATTTTCTCCACTTACAACAAAATCTCTCAATTTACACATGTAACAAAATTTTGGGTTTATAATAAATGAGAGGGAGAGGGTTTCTCACAACATCAGTGTGGAGAATCTCCCACATCACATCAATGGGAACGTAAAAAATGGTATCGTCAGTCAGTCAACGAAAGATGAGTCAAGAAGAAATGAAAAAATATAAGAATATGAGAGGTAGTAGGAAGAAATCCCCACATATTTCCAAAAAACGATTAGTTTAATTTATTATAGCTGGGAGGCCCTCTTAGGATTTAGGAGTAGTCTTCTTCAAGTTGAGGTAGAAACTAATTTTTTTTATTTTTTACTTTTTTTTCACAAAGGTTGAAATTTTTTTAATTATTGCACAACTCTCATGGGGGCAAATCAGATGAGTCCAAATTTGGTAAAAATAATTTTGAAAATCCAGGATCATGAAAGATTGCATTATGATAGTTGAAGAACCATAGCCAACCATGACGTCTCTATCCAATGATTGGGATAGCTACATTCACTATCCTTGTCAAAAGAGTAATGGACATGTGGGAATAGGTTCCCATTACAAAGTGAAAAAGATATCTCCACTCTATAAACATTTGACATTTGAGTTTCAGACAAGAGTGCCTTCCTACCAAACTAAGCAAGTAAGTGACTTTTGCAAATGTTTCTTTGCTTTTGGTTCACCTAAAAAAAGTACAGAAGAGCAAAAAGAGGATTAGATCAATGGATGGATTAGAGAAAACAATTATTGTTTTGAATTGTTTCCTCCATGGGAGATAGTGGTAGTAGATCAATAAACCTAATCGTTGCTTTTTTGGTCTACGATCAGTTAGCGCACTCTAGAGTTGTTTGATGGGAACTACTGTCAATATTAGAAACGCCCTTAGTTCCTTGATTCATTCCATGACACAAAATCCTTGTATTAGCAAAGTTTGAAAAATGAGAATGAGATTGGTGTAATTATCCCGTTCTCAAAATATTAACGTTGTGTTTGGTTGTAAGGGTAGTAGAAACTTTTTATGTAAAGTGTAGTTTATTTCTCAAAGGAAATTATTTTGGGTGTTCGATTTTCAGGAAATTATATTTTACATGTAATATAAATTCTATACCTACATTAACCTTGCAAGTTAAATCAATATTTGAAGGAAACTCTCTTGCAACTCTGAGAAGCTCGAAAGCTTTGTTTGGTTACTTGGGAAGTGGAAAATGGAAGTAAAAGAAAACGAAGTGAAGGAAAGTGATGGGAAATTTTTTCCTTCTTTAACTCCAAAATTCATAGATCTAACAAAATCTTCTAGTCGATTATGTCTAATTTTTGGCTTATTTATTATCATTAGATCAAAACCATGGAGATCGATCCAAATGTTAGATAGATATAGTTCCATCTGAATTGGTGAAATGTCAAATTTTAAAACTAAATTCAATTACATAAACCCCTGAATTGGCTTTTTTTCCCTTCTATTTTCAACCATATTTTTTTTTTCCAACCATTTTATCAAAAAAATTTAACTTGTTTTCGAGGTTTGTTGAATATATAGTCAATTCAATTGCAATTGAAATTTAACATGTGAACAAATAACTATGAACCCTATTTGCACAGAAAACTTGGTTCCCATCTAATTAGTGTCAAATATTGTGATCATATATGGTATTTTCTAAGGGCGAGTCTTTGTGTGACGGTAAGATTGTCGTACTACAACCTATTGATCACTAGTTTGAAACTCAAAAACAGTCTCTCCACGTTGCGAGGGTAAAACTGCATACATTCTGCCCTTCCCCATACCCTGTAAAAATAGAAACATCATGCATTAGAACACCCTTTATAGTGAGCAGTGCAACAAATAAAATCCCTAACTTCTTATCAATATGTAGTATAAATTAACAACATTTGTTCAACTCATTAAAAATTTTCGACTAGGGCAAGTTTTTTAGGTTTTAAAATTCAGAATAATAAAATTGAATTGGCTTCGGTTTCTCCTCCAGTCCCAAAAAACTAAAAATTTAAAAATAACAAAGCTGCATTTGAAGCCATATGGAATGTAATAGTTTCATTTTTATTTTCTGTTCAAATAATTTAGGCACTTACCCTCCTTTAAATTATTGGAGTCATCTTGATTTTATCATATAAAGTCATTTTAAGATCTCATCAAGTGATTTTTTCTCGTCTCTCGTAGACTCGGTTTTTATACATGGACCATGTATATACACGGCTATGTATTGGCTATTTTGACTATTAATAGGGTAGATTTAGTATTACACATTTTCCTTTCTCTTCATCTGGTCAAAACCATGACATTATACATGCAACGCCGTGTATAAAACATTTTGCCTTTTTTTAAATCATGTATAATATTAGGATCACAAGGGGGGGGGAGAGAGAGAGAGAGAGAGAGAGTTTAATCCGAACTCAATATTACTTGGATGCTGACTGCCTCCTCCTATTTATAAAAGAATGGTGCCTTTTAAGAAGGTAAGATGAGAAGGTACACCGATTCAAGAGGGTACAATGAAAAGATACACCCATTCATATATGTCTATACATACATGTTCTTAAATAAAGACATCTTTTCATATTGGACATGTCCCTCTATAAAAGTAGCATTTCATACAAGTCATACATTTTCATACATATCTATATAATTATCTTTACATAAAGACACCTTTTAATACATGAAAATGTATCAAATTTGTCTTTATAACAAAAGGTATAATACATACTTCTATGTTGTAGAGATACAACCTTTTAAGAAAGTTACCTCCACTTCTATTTCAATGGATATAATACATACCACTATGTCGTAGAGACACGTACACTCCTTTTCAAAAGGTGCCTCTACGTAAAAACACAACTCTTTTAAAACATTACATATATATCTTTCTTAATCTCTATCCCCAAAAAAAGACAGAAAATCATTTAAAATTTTCTTCCATAAAGAAAATAAATATTTGGAATTTTGGAAACTTTTCTTATGACTAAATAATCCTACATGCTTACATGAATCCATTTCAAGGAATTAACTTATACCCCCACATACTTAACAAACAGCTTTTTTTTTTTTCTTTTTTTATTCTCATGATGTATGTCCTAACTCACCAAAGTCTCACAAAAGTATCTCAACATCACTCAACTAAATTCAAAATTTCCATCCCTTTTTTTTTTTTTTTTTCGGTTTAAAGTCAAAATTTCCTTTAACATACCCTAATAGCCAATATATACTATGTTTTAAAGATCATATGAAATGGAAATCATCTTATTTAATTCTTCTGTAGTTATTCTTTTGATAACTAATAATCACAAGAGGATCATCTTATTCATCATAAGAGGGAAAAAAAACTTTATTAATTATAATTTGCTTTTTAGATAGTAGTCCTTCTACCAATAATTTCAGTCTATTCTATTTTCCATGAAAAGTGAAAAAAGAAAAAAAAATCTTTTTTAAGATCCTATATAAAAATATACAAAGGGAACAAATAGAATGAGAAATGTTGACACACATTTTTTTTTACACTCAGCTATGTATTATTTCTTAAAATTAATTATTATTTTTAAATTCATTACTTATTAAAAAAGTCAACAATTACTAAGTCATTAACAAGAGAATACAATTGTTCATATAATTTATAAAAATGATACACTATATATATATATATATATATATATATATATATATATATATATATATATATATATATATATATATAGGGTTCTCTGGAAGTGGAGCATAGCAAGGGGAGTAATTATGATTCTTGATAAAATGAAAGGGGCATTATGAGAACTTTAAATATGAGAGAAGGATGGTAGTTTGTATCATTTTTAGGGTGAGATGCTCCAACTCATAAGTCTAAACGGCAAATTAAGAAAAAAATTTCCATAAAACAAAGATACATAAGTAAGGTTTTTCTTCGTGACACTGATCTGGTGTCAAATCTCATTGACACCGTGCATCAACGCCCACCAGATCGGTGCAAAACCTAAATCCTCCCCAACACAAATACTAATAATACCCTCCATATTCGAGGCTGTCATGATGGTACAATAATAGCGTATAAAAAAAAACCAGTTGTCAATAGGCCATGACACAAATACATTGTCAATAAAACAGACCCAGTAAGTAAATGTCAACTTTAGTGACATAATATTCAAATAACTGATGTTATATTCTGACTTTAGTTTCTTATTATTTGACAAAAAAAATTTATTGTAGTGTTTAACTTGTCAATTATTTGGTGATAGTTTATTATTTTATTCATGTATCAGTTTTGCCACAAGAAAACTCCAAAGACGATGAAATTTTAGCAAAAAAATCGTCTCTCGTGCACTAGTCCTCCAGCCCGTCAGATGATGGACTGGAAGGCTGGCGCGCGGGAGACGATTTGAGTCCGAAATTTTATAAATGAAAAAATCTATGGTATTTTATTCACATGTCAACATTTGATTTAATTTGACATTGCAAAACAAACCTTTAAAAATTCAAGACTACAAAACAGTGCATGTAACCATAAAAGAGTTCATAAACATGTATTGAAGAGAAGCCATTACATCAAAGAAGAAGTTACTAAATTTGATATAGAAATTTGATAAATGATTAATCTAAATCATTTCTTAAATATCTAACTATTAGATTTGTTATATCATTTCTTAAATATTTAACTATTAAATTTGTCACATCAATTTTCTATGTGACAGAATGAAAACCATGACTACAGTGTATTTACCACCTCTCATGGTGACAAGAAGATTTTTACCCAAAAAAAATGGTTACAAGAAGATTTCTCTTTCTTTTAATGGCAAAATTCTCCTAGACCTGTCAGAGACTTAAGGGTTGGGGTTTTTGACTAAAGTTGCAATGCCTAGGTCATGATATGACTATAAACAAATCAGTTCCCCAAGCCCTATCTTCAACCATTGTGGGTTAGGTTAGGTTTTGAGTTCATGCTTATCTTATACTTATGCTAAGTCTCTTATTCATAACTTTTTTTTATTTCCCCTAAGAAACCCTAAAAAAAAATGAATTTTTACCTTTTTCTTTCCTGGTATTTTACAATTCCTAAATTATCCGTTAGCTATTTCCGTTCTTTCGTCAAATAGGCCTACAAAGCCTTATCCTCTCGTTCACCCTACATCAAAGAATAAATGCACTTTGTGTTCAAATTGTAAATGAAAATTTCACATATTAAAAATTTATTAATGTTTGATTCCAAGAGATAAAATATAGTGATTTCCAAAGAGAAAGAAAAAGAAAATGTCTTTTTTTTTACCTCCTAGAAGTAAAAATTGGAAGAAAACATCCCCTGAGTCGGATGATTAGCCCTTGCTTGTTAAAGCAGAGGCTAGGAAGAGTTCTCGTATTCGAATCTCCTCTCTTGCATTTGTTCCCTTCTCTATTCTCCACCAAAAATAATTTAACATGTAAAATTTTTATTCAAAACAAACAGGGTTTAAGCGAAATATTTCATTTGAACCAATGGTAGGATCATATATAAAATGCACACTTCCCAATGAAGCATTTCCATTTCCCAATAATAAAAAAAAGTATTTCATAAAACATATCGATAGCAATGTAGATAATTTAATTGAATAAATTACATGACAGGTTACCTAACCCTAAAAAAATTTACATGCTGAAGCATGTTTCAATGTGGGTACCACATGGGTCAATACAAAAGAATTGAAAATTTTATAAAATTAAATGTTTATTATAAGATATAAAAAAGGATTTAGTTTAGAATTAAAATATAAATTAAGAGTAAGGAAGTACTAGTTTAATAAATATGCTAATTACTATGTCTGTTCTGTTTTCAATTTTCACTGTTTCTGGCAGCCCAATTTGGTAAAAACGATTAAACTGATAAATAACATAATGGGGTTAAAAGCCCAAGATCTTTGACTCTGAATGGCTAGATTTCTGAGGATCTTGTCTGCGACTTTGGGCAATACGGTCAGCAGCTACGCCATTCTTAGATCTGGCCTCCCACCTGGTACGCCATCACCCTACTCTAATATGATTTGGATTAAAAAATGAAATCGAATTATGTATCGAAATGGTGAAACTGATTATTAAATGGTTCGAATCTAATTTTAAAATGAAATCGTTTAACCTAACTATTTGGACTCGTTAAAATCGATTAAGCCTTTACTTCGTGAAACTGATTATTAAACGGTTCGATTATAGTTTTAAAAATAAAACAGTTTAACTTGACTATTTGGAACTGTTAAAATCGACTAAACCTTTATTTTTTACCTTGATGTTAAATATTTATATTTATATAAATAAATATTGTTTTAATGTCTTGTACATAACATCCTTATAAATTTAAGTTTACTTTTCATATATAATTAAATTTGTTTTAATGTTTTCTTTGGTTTTCCCTCTCCTTTGTCCCTAACTCTTCCTCTCCCTCCCCGCAATGTAACCACTTAAAAACCTTTGGTTTTGGTTGTACTTATTACACACTGAATTGAAACCAAATCGAACTGCATCGTTAAACCGTAACCACTCCATTTAACACCCTTAGGGTAAAACATGACGAACCCAAACTAATTAAGTTGAGCTTTCTCCAAGCTATATGGGATTGAATACATGAATCATATTTACTATGAACCTAGGGTATTTAAGTTTTTTTGTCACCATTTCTTTCTTCCTAGTGTGGTCCACCCCTGGTTGTTTTAGCTCCTTTGATTTGTAAACTCACTCACTAGTGCATTCATGGCCTTTATTGCACATGCCTTAAGCCCCTAACCAGTTCACTTGGTTCTCCTTCAATTTGTCACCTGTGAGGGCCATTTCAAAATCACCTTGAATTAGTTTATCTATCGTTTTATCTTTTATGGTTTTACCACTTTTCAATATCTTCGTCTCAGTTATATTTCCGTAGAATAGGGTAAGACTGTACATTAACCCCTCTATAGATCCCGCAATGACGAGAGACTCTTGTACATCATTTTTATTGAAATAAGTCAGATCAAATAAAATTCCATAAACACTCATTTTCATCATTTCTTCTCTATTTATTATGGAACTAAAACATTGATCACTTCAGAATATTCACCTTTCAATGATATTACTCCAATTTCACTCTTATTTTTACCAAAGTTACACTCCACATACCTTATTTTAGTTCTTTTTATTTCTTAAGCCCTTTTAATTATGGGAATGTCTGAATGACACCATTATGGGTGTCTTTAGAACATGACACATTATTTTAATTATCTCGTCTTATTCTTAAAAGTTTTTTGAATCAAGGTTAAATTTAGCTTTTCATATGTTTGCATTAATGTCATTGTCATAATGTGGTGAACATGTGAGATAACAAGAATTACCTTCATTCATAAAAACAAATGTATTATACTTACATGCCAAAAGAAGTATGGTGTCATATTAAAATGTGTCAATAAGAAAATCCCTTAATTATAGAGCATTCCCCTATATTTTTAACCAAGCACAGGGGTGTTCAAAATTGAGGCCGTACTAAAAAAACCAAGACCAAATTTAATAGTTTTTTACAATATTGCTCTATGGAAAACCGTCACCAAACCAATTAATAAACCAATAAAGGATCAATAAGAAACTGTTAAGGTAAGCCAATAAAGGACCAAAACTTACCGGACCGATAGTTATCAGTAACGGTTTTGATTTTGTAGACAGAATTCCCTATCGCCCGAAACCGAAAACAGTTTGACACCATTAGCCAATAATCTATCTTTGCTTTTGTTGCCACCATCATAATATCATCATCATAATATCATCAGCAGAAAACAACACTATCACACTCATCTGATCTTGTTAAATTAGGTCGGCTAGTGAACTTGAAACAGGCCACTCCACTTTTCTGGTTTCTGGCTAGATTCACTGAAATGGGATTCTATATTAACAGGATCAGTTTATGGTTCAAAGCAGTTGGATTGGCTGGTCTGATATGGATCAGTTTAATATTGGACAGTGCTTAGTGGAGGTGAGCTAAGGAATCTTGGGAACCAGGAAAGGATTCTCTGTAGTCCCCCTCACTGATATATTTTAGAAATATAGAGGGGAAAAAACCAAAGGAGCACCAACACATGAACTTTGAAGGAAGAGCTTGTTGCACCAGAATCAGGAGACAGGTCAAAGGAAGGTAATGCTATTTAACAAGACAGGACCAGGAATAACTATGGGAACTTAAGAGAGATAAGATTAGATTGGTTATATTTCCACACAATTATTAGATGCTTTCAAGCTCTGTCGGTGCTGCTTGTTTGCTTCTCTCCCCCTTCCTTTCACACTCACTTCTACAGACAGATTCACACCCATAAAGATAGTTCATCCCAGACCTTTTCATCTAAAACCAGTTGTTTACTCCATGGGGAAAATGAAGTTCATACGTCTCCCTCTCTTTCTCTTTCTCTGTTTATTGTTGTTCTGTCTGTTCTTTATTCTTCCAGGGAAGGCAGACACTAATGAAGTAATAGTGGACTGTAGGAATTCTGCAGATATGGTGAGTTCATCATTCTAGTGTTTGAATGTGTTGGGATTTCTGTTCTTTATTCGTTTCTGCTGCCAACCCTTCATTTTGTTATGGTTTTATGTTAATGTTTAAGGATTATGCAGGGAAGAGCTGAGTGTAAGAACCAAGGAAAGGGGAGGAAAGAGGAGGGAAATGGTGGATCACAAGAGAGCCTGTTTGATAATGAGGATTACATCTACACCACCTCCATACCATAGATGATAATATGCTTTTTATAAAGTACTGTTTCATACTGTAATTCGTGTAGCTTTAATAGATGGGCTTTTTTTTTAAAGATCTTGACAGAGTGGTTCTTCTTTAGCTGCTTTTTTCTTTGTTGGGTAAGATAGCCATTGTTCTTGGCGAGTTGATCTTTGGAGATTTAGAGAGAGAGATAGAGAGAGAGAGAGATAGAGGTACCCAGGAATTCTATACTAACTATTCAAAGGTCAAAAGTTATTTTCACTTCTTTCTTCTTCTTTTTTTTTTTTTTTTGGGTTTGGGTGAGTTGAACTGTTTCTAGGATCAGGGTTCAAGAAATGTGGAGCGGATCAGTTGAATAGGAATCAGTCGTGACCGATCCCAATTCGACCTTTTTTTTTTTTGGGAGTGGTGGAGGGGGTTGAGGGGCAGAGGCCAGTCCCATTGCCAATGCCAGTTACTTGAACCTTGGGCCAGATAAACTGACCTTCAAGTATAACTTAGGTACCAAGATGAGAAATTGATGGATCTTCTTTCCTTTCCTTTCCTTTTCTGTTAATCACCAGTACTTCCCCACTACACCTCTCAGATGACATGGCTTTTGGAGCTAAATGTTAAGAGATAAAGAAAAACAGGGTTGAGAGTACTTCAGGTGGGTCAGTTGTATTTAAAAAAAAAAAAACTTAGTTGTACTTTAAAAAAAAAAACCTACAGACTGTTAATATTACCATTTCTTTCCATTGTTCTGGGTCTCATCTTTGTATGTTGACAACTTTCCACTTCGCTCATTGCCATAGGTAGCTTACCCTAGATATTTCCATTTCTCTAATCACCCAAAAAATAAATAATTTGTAGAACCATTTCATTAATCAAATAACTTTCAGTTTTTGCAGAGACAGCAGGAAGGCATTGGATTACCCATAATTTAATGAGTCAGAGATTGACACCTCAAGCAATAATTTAATGAGTCAGAGATTGACACCTCAAGCACTCCCCCCCCTTTCTTCCTTTGCTTGAGGTGTCAAAGCCTCTTTGACACAAGCCGGTGTAATAGAGATACAGACCCTAATTTAATAACTTGATGTTGCAGGTTCAATCCCAGCCAAAAGCAGGAAAAACCTAACTAGTCTTGCAGTTAACATAGACACAATGTGTGGATCAGACCCAAATATCAGCTGTGGCTAAAGAGTATCACTCTTTAAGAAAATCAAGAACTTGCAGCATTATTTTCTCAGGTTTGCCGGAGTTACAGGTTTTTGATATAGTGATTCTCTCCTAAAGGCAGAAAGCACATAAGTTACAAGCTCACACACAGACACATGGAATTATGGCAACATAGAACACCCACTACTCTAGTTTATTCTACCTCCAGGGTTGACAAGCCTCAGTGGAGGAATAAAGAAAACAGATCTAACTTCATTACACTACAGTGGCAAACATAGAAATACTGTCGGCATTAACTATTTCCTACATCTTCATGATTTCTGCAAGCAAAATAGCAAATACCTCTGGATCTCTGATTAAATATATCCAAAAAGGTGTTAGGCAGACAAACCCCAAGTGCACTAACCACTGACCTGTTTTTCTTGTAGACCTTCCAACCATCCTAAAACCTAAGGCCAGAGTTAACACCCTTTTTGTTTAATTTTAATACATTGTTCCATTTGTGATTTCTCTTCTGGCCTGAAGTCCATATTACAAAGTCGTAGTATAATGCAGCAATAAGATTGCATGACATAACATGGAACCAGAGATTCAGGTAAGGAAATTAGTCTTCCATGCCCTCGTCCCCAAAATGGCACAATCTTAACAGAAGTAAAGAAGGATAACAGTTAAAAGTGTCTCCAAACTAGCTCATATTGGATCATCATCAGATCCAATAAGGGTATATATAGATTCAATATGTTTATTAATCGAATCACATCTTGACAGATCAGATCAGACCCTTAATAGTAAGCATTTATTTGATCGGAACCAGATCGAAATCCAATCCATTGGCAGCTTCAGCTTTTCTTAGGACATACTGGAGCCATGGTTTCAAGTACTAGGATTCAATCAGGATAATTGGCGAAGTCAACCTAGAATCAATGGAGTTCCATACATTAATCTAATACTGTTTGACGAGGTCATTTACCCTTTTGACACCTATACTTGGTCAGGATTGGTAAAACTCAATCAAGTCTACTCAGGGTCTGGATCAGGATTGCCAGATGCTCATCCGATACTTGATCACGAAATTTTAACCCCTTGTTTGTTAATCTGATCTCTCCTATTTGGCCCATATCTGCAGTAACTTTTTGGAAGGTTTATACTAGTTCTTTGCCATTGACTGTACAGCAAAGCATTTGGGACTAGGAATTTAATGCATATATGGCCTTTGATGATAACCCGGGTTCAGAGACGGAATCAAAACAACCCCCCCCCCTAAAACAAAAAAACAAAAAAACAAAAAAACAACTTGTAGGCATTTTGTAGCAAAGTGTGACAATGTGCTTCATTAAAAAAGAGCGACAATAAAAAGATGTATAGTTATTGCTTTCCCAATATATGAAACACTGAACAAGCCAATGTCACTCATACAAGGGACTCATGACGGTCTGAAAATGGATAGGCATGACATTTGGTTGGCCATAGAATAATCCAGCATACAATACCATTATCAATAATCACTGTTTGTAGGGTTATTTTACATTTCATCCTCAAAATATTATACAATTGGTAACTAATATAGCACACCAATGACTTGTTCATAGGTTATATACACATTACACCTTAAAGAAATAATGAAGAAGCTTCTGAATGTGAAGGATCTCAGAAGATTATACCTATGCTTGGACTCAAAGCTGTCATTAATAGCATCAGCCTGTTCACAAACATGTAAGTGTAAGCGGGTTTACTCTTTTGGCAAACTCCATAGTGGGATGACCCACAAGTTCAACAAACAATGGCATTGGGAGATTATTTTCAAATGAAGGATCAAGATAAGCATGCCACCATCACAAGACCATAAGCCCGCTCAACAAGACAACTCCTCGCACCTGACATGGTGATTTCTCACATCTTCACCAGCCACCCTGAATGTTGGGAAGTTCGCACTCACTTGGTTTGCGATTTTTCAGCTCATTTCCTTCCGTATATGAGGTTGCTTCACAACTAAAAAACTTCACATTAGGTCAAACTTTTTTTTTTTGGGGGGGGGGGGGCAGTTGTACAAAGGCATTAGATTTCCTATTCTAATTCCATTGATATGAAAACTGGAATTATAGACACAGTTTGTGGTGGATGTATCACCGCATGAAGTTGAAACCAGGTAAATGCTTGATGTTCCCCCTCAATATCAACATGGTCTGCATACCCATTCATTAAGTGCACTAAAAATGAGGATACTGAGTTTATTTCTATCAGTGTTGGATACATACTGAGTACGAGATATCATCCAAACATGAGTTTACAAAAATGGAATAGAATGTCACTATAATATAGGGCCATACACAAATATATGCCAATATATCAGCTGCAATCTGCCAGAGAATGAACAATTAACAGTTTAAACAATAGATTTTATGCTTCAGCAAGGATAATGAGGAATATAAAGAAAAAATAATGTGATTCAAAATGTAAAACTGATAAATTCATTCACCAGTAATTCAAGCTGTGCCTGTTATCAGCCTCTCCCGTTCGTCTAATTTTTTGACCTTGAGAATGCCAAAGAGAACTTGAATGGTAAAAAATGCAGACAATGCATATGCTGTCATTGCAGGCACCTAAGCATATAAACCACTTATCAGAAATAATGACTAAAATGAACAGAAGATATATATATATATATATATATATATATACAGAAAAAAAAACTAGGCTTTCTACATACGCATCATCCAAAGCAACGATTTTTATCAGCTGTAGCAAAGAAAAGGACTTCATAGAAGCCAAAATATGAAGAAATAGATATTCTTAGATACTATATTCTATGGATAAAGGATCTAATTGATAAAAGAAGCACGATCAATTAGCGAGGTTTTGGGCCGATACAATAAGAACTGCTTCCTTATGTCATGCTATGAGATAAAAGCTAGGAATCAACTTATGTAATAGAGTCGATCCACTAAGGTATTGAGCAGCGGTGTAACATCAGATCCCAAAGATATATATATATATATATATATATATATATATATATATATATCCCACAATGCCACTGGAGATTCTTTTTCACAACCTCTCACATAACTCACACTCTCTCTTCCTGACAGTTTCTCTTTCCTCCTCTGACCTTGTGAACCCCCTTTGAATATACCAATGCTGCATATCTATTTGTGCATGGTGGGAGATCCCCCTACAGAGACAGATCAAATAATACAGAGACAAATCAAATTGGATAGCTTACTCGAATTGAATTGAGATACAAGATTGTAGCAAGGTTCACAAGGCTGCCAGCAGCTACTGCCTGTAGATTATTCAAGAGCTTCAGTTCCAGAGAGTAAAAGTGTAATAAAACTAAAAATGTCTCTACTGATTAAAACAAATCTCCAAGTGATACAGCCAGTGATACTAAACAAGGATATTTATATATTCTTTTTTTCCAAAAAGCCTGCAATATTCTCAAAGATTTCAAAAACTGGGAAAGATCCAACTTCTATTGAGAGTTTACAATCCTTGTGAGAAATAGCGTCTTCCTTCCCCTAATTGAGATAATTTTTTACCATGATTTACAGTATTGTTCATGGTTAGAGTGCAGTTACACTTACACTTCCGACCGTCTTTTGAACAGCTGCAACACGCTGGAAAGCCCTCTCAGACTCTAAAGTTCTAACTCGAAGTTTCAGATCACCTTGCTCCTGTAAAAGAGATGCAAGGGCAGTCATACCAGAACCAGAGATTGACAGAAAAACAAGATTATTTTAAACCATTAAAACCACTTATATGTAGTACAACTGCATAAAACAGGATGTTTAATCACTACCAAGCGTTGGATGACTACAGCAAGCTTTTCAACTCTATCTGCCTGTCTAAATATGTTGTAGAATGCACGAGATTGTCGGTCCCATCTCTTCTTAAAGTCCTGAAATGTTTACCATCATAAATATGTGTTTCCTGGGTATACTTGTACTCTATGTGATCACATATACAACTAAGAAGAATTTAAGAAGCTTGCCTTTATGATGACCTCAACACCTGCCTCACGAAACCTTAATAATTCCATCGCATAGCTATGAGGCATGCAAGACATAATCAGGAAGCCAAAAGACACAGATAGCCACCAATCCCAGAGAACTTTCATCAACCAATAAGAAATAACTCTGACTAGTTAAAGCCACACTCACGGTTTAGCAATTTCTGTAATGTCAAATCGAGGATCAAGGCCTTTCCCAATGCCGTCTAGCACTGCACAGATTAAGAATCGCCTTTTCTCAGGAATAAATTATTCAAGTAGCAATAAATAGGCAAGAATGCGAAGGCTGTTAGCTACTATACCTGAAAATGCTCTAACAACAAATGTAAAAGTGGCAGGAAAACGGAAAGGCTGGTCTGCAGCAATGGCAAGTAGATCTTCTCCTGTGAACAAAACCCAACATTCAGTGGAAAGAGATACAGGTCCAATATTGACTTTAATAAGTTCCATCATGAGCAACATAGTAGCTGAATTGCACAAGCAATTGATGCAAAGGAAGGCAGAATCCAAATCTGGCAAATCCTAGATATACCGCAGTACCTATGAACGGATCAGGTTTTGAAACCAAAACACTCAGCCCAACCCTATAATCATCAGGACAGTTTAAATGAGTCTTGATATCTACTATTTAAAAACCACATACTAAACATACAAAGAACTGACTTTAATTGATTCTCGGTAGAAATCAAGCTGTTTCTCAACAAGACCCAAACCCATTTGGATAAAGTCAAATATGACATCAAGACCCTAATTCAAATGAATAAACAATAACTGAGTTCATTACCAATTGCAGCCAGGCGCTGCTTCTTTTTCTCTATTCTTTCCTCTTTGCTCAGTGGTTTTCTGAACCCCAGCTCCATTGTGGCCATCTCTCTCTCCCTCCTTTGTGCTGCAAGCCGTTCCTCAAAGCTGCAAATGATGTTTAGCTCCATGGATCAGAAAAATAACCAAACAGAGATGTTAAAATCAAACAGTTCTACTTGCTCCCTCCAAACAAAAACTTCTTCCACATCCTTAGTGAAAGCACCTATTGAGAAAGAACTGCGCAGTCCTTCTAACAGCTGTCATATCTCCAGTAGGTACGAGAACACCCATCTGAATCATGGCTTGAAGCACCTATTTGAAGAGAAAAGTTCCAATTAAGTTAAATCCCTGATAAATAAATCAAAATTAATTAATTGCGAACCACAAAAGCCTATCTTAAACATCCTAGCAATTGACAGCAGCACTTCACTTTTGGAACCTTTAGAATGTAATATGGAGACTCCAAATGACAACATAATATGTTTAACGATCCAACTGATAGTCAATGAAAGAATAGAGCAACCTTATCAGGATCCTTCTCATAAACTCCATAGAATGTTTCAAGTAATCCCTCCCTGATATTTGGACTGATACTGCAAGGTGCCAAGAAAGTATTAGTTAAATGCAAGGAAAAGAAGAAATCACTTGATTCTATAAAATTCTATAAATGGATTTATTTCAGCATCATTTCTTACAGACAGAAGCAGGATGGAAAGAAATTCAGAAAGTACCTTCCCATCATTCCAAAGTCATAAAATATAAGCCGTCCACCATTCACATCATCCACAGCAATGTTACCAGGATGCTGCAGACAAAACAAAGGTTTTTGTTATTACTGCTCGAGCAATGAATTCAAATTTACAAGTCATTCTGCCTGTATGGCAAATATTATGATGATAACAGAACCCCCTGCTCCCAAATACATATAACATAGCATAAACCTTATTTTATAAATTTCGCAAATCATTATATGTTATTTTGAAAAAGCCAGCTTGCTTAGTTGGTGCTCTCTTAAACCAGGTTAACAATATCACCTACTCACCTTGTCTTGAAAATCCGCCTAGGTGATAATACCCCACCTAGCTCATGACTAATCATTTCTTATGGTGCCAGATAACAATCAAAGTTAAGAGCTCAGAAGTTTGGAAACCTTGATTGCCTAGCTGGCTACCTAAAATTGGATCAAGTGATCAAGCAGGGAAATTTCACCTCTCCAATCAGCAACTTCAATTGAATAAAGGATGGAAAGAAATTGGTAGTAAACCATACATAGAATAACAAAATAAGCAAGACATCTACCATACTTAATTAGAATAGACTTCTTGCTGCCAAGTGACAGACCAGAAAGAATAATAATAATCTTGTATATATCACAAATCTATCACGATGTTACAAGGATAGCCAGGATTAATGAAGAGAAACTCTTTTGATCAATAGAGATTAAAACAACTTAAGTAAATTGGACTAAGGTAGCCATCACTTGGAATGAACTGAATTTTAAAAAGTATATCAAGAAAGACTAAAAACAAGAAATCATGGTGATTACTTTTGTCAACTCTTGAGTTGAGTAATGAGCAAGTATGTACCTTTTATACTTCCCACTTGTATAATTCTCAGCCTAATTTCCTCCACTAAGAAATCACTTAAAAATCTTTGGTTATTGTTCTATAAAACGGCCTTCTAATTGAATAAAAATGACTTCCTTGCATGATCTTCTGTCCTCATCCCCCTTTTCATTTCTCATCTATTCTTTCCCTGTAGATCTTGCTTTGGATTATAAGACTTACATTGGATTTCTTTTTTTTTTCTTTTTTTTTGAGGGGGGCGTGTTTGAATTACTTACCTTGGATCTTTCATTCCTCACATAACATTCTTCAGACTGCCATTTGTCCATTAGGACTCTTTCCTTATCAATTTGAACTTCATATGCTTTAACTAATATTCTTGTATGCCTCCTAGCTTTGTGATCATAATCTTTCACATCAGGTGTAGATACTAATTTATGGTACTGAAAATCTTGATCTCACAATATTGGTCATTGCTATAATGGCTTGATCTAGACAAAGGTCTCCTTATGGTACTCCCTTTTTATTTCATTCACTTGAACATCTTTTCCAGAGTTTGAATCAAATCTATCATAATCTACAACTTTACATACTTAGTACCGTGACTTTTCCATCTTTTAATATTAACATGCTCTCACATTGACAATGAAGTGGAAGTTTTGAGAGGAACTCACGGGGTCAGCATGGAAAAAACCATGAGATAAAATCTGTTCCAAGTAAGACTCAACAGCATAGCGGCCTAACCTGCAAAAATGCCACACCATGACCAAGTAAATTGTTAACAATTTATTTACCCAAATTTTTTTTTTCTTTTGTTAACAATTGAAAAGTTAACTCTTCACCCTTAAACAGAAGGCATGCATAGTCAAAAAGCTATATGTTCTACTTCTACATGATTCCATCATAACAATCCCTGAACAGTATCCCTACCTTTGGCGGTCAACACCCAACTCATCTAAGGCTTTTATCCTATTTATTTTTATACCAGGGACATACTCCATTGTCAGAACCTACACAACCAAAAGTAAAGCCCAATTAAATAAAGAAGATAGATGCAGAATACAAATGTTCAATAGTTTAAAAACTTGGATTCTATTGAAAGGTTGAACCTGTGGTGTAGTGTAGTCCCAGTATATTGTTGGGACTTTTACATAAGCCATGTCTTTAAAGTTATTGGCAAATAATTCTGCATTTTCAGCCTCCTTGGTATAATCAATCTCCTGAGAATAGTAATTGTACCACAAAATGGTTAACCAATGGAGAATTATGTGAACAAAGATGCAAAGTAAAGATTAAAGCAACACCTTCCAATTAGAACAAGCTGTATTCATATAAAAGCATTGTAACTTGAGAATGATAACCAATTAGAGCTTGGATTCAATAGGTTGATATCCACTTTAGCTCACCAAATTCACTATCTATTGGTGATGTTTCCCCTAAACATATCCTTCCTTTAAAATTAGACAGCAAACAACGCAAGCAAACTTATTTGAATTGGCACTCTAATCAATTAGATATATAAGCCTGATTCCACTGCGCAAGTCGCATTTTTACATCTAGCTTAACCCTAGCAAAAATTCAATACATACTAACATTGTTAATTTTATTCTTAAATAGCATATTACTTTGCATTTTGTACTAATAAATTCCTTTCTGTTCACAACTGCATTTTCCCTTCCTGTATCAAAATCAAAGACAGCTCAAGCTGAAAAAGAAACCAAAAGGCATCGTGTGATAAAAATTGCTGGATTCTACTCCTACAAACTCCATGTCTTTGATGTTGCTGGAAAATAATTATACATTAGTAGTTTATTTCATAACTTAAGACTTCTTGCTAGATTTTCTCAGTCCAGAACCTGTTATTTGATTACAAACTAGTAGTTTATTATTCTAAGCTTCCTCAACCTTTAGAATTTTTATCTTCTTTCCTATATCACCTAAAACGCAGGTTGCATGCAAAACCTAAAATCAAGTGCAACATCCAAGTTGCCAACTCACCAATACCTCATCCTTGAGATTAGACCGAATTAAGACGTGAGTAGCTCATCTTTGTTGAAGTAGTCATTAGATCCACATTGCCCACATCAAGGCGTTTTCTGTTCTAAAATACAATGTGATCTTACAAATAATTTTCATTCGACATCTCATCATGACCAGTTTGCACTCAGTTGGCTCACCAAGAAAGAGAACTTGCGAGGACAATAGATTACCTTCAGGTTAACAATAAGAACTGGAAGTTGATTATCTAAATTACCAAGGTAATTTCACCATTAGGCATCGATTTATCAGAAGGCCATGTAGAGACAATCAAATAAATCATCTAAAAATTCCATGTTTCAAAATCTGAACTTTTTCTATCAGCTTCAGACCCCTCCCTCATTTCTCTCCTTTGAGTTTTTTTTTTATTTTTTATTTTTATGGCAGGTGGTTTAAGCCTTCAAGGAAATATTTCAAACCTAAAAAATGTTTATTTAAATGCTTAATGAGACTAATGATCCATAGTTTCTAGATGTGAGGTGAAAAAAATAAACCAGTGAAGCCAAAAGTGTTGGGCCTGTTGGCAAAATTAGTGATGGGTTAGAAACATATGTTTAAGTACTTTTAGGCTTTATGGTTAAAAAAATAAAATAAAATAAAAGAAGCTATGTCTCTTTCTAATTCAGTAACGTTACATTATATTGTTTATGTACACAATTAAAAAGGACAAAGGAGGATCTTAAAGAAAGATAATAGAGTATCCGAGGCATCAAATTCTGTCTCTAAATTGCCGTGTGTTGGTATCATGTGAAGAGTTATTATGTCCGTGGGTCTGCACAAGTGGTTGGGACTTGGGTGTTGAATTGTTGATTAACATTTTGTGGGCCCTTCCTAACGGCTCGAGCTTTGGGGGTAAACGATTGTAACGAAATTAGAAGGCATCCAATATCAGTTGTCACCCACAAAGATGTCCTTTTGTCACCATAATAAAATATCCGAGGAAAAGCTCAACCTGATACAGAACATTAGCACATTCATCATAGATAGCAACCCAGTCTCTCTTTGCACCATCTGATTTGGGATCAAGCTTTTGAAGATATTCTGCTATTACCTGGGGGAACCAAATCAAAATAGAATATCAATGCAAGAAAAAATAAAAGAAAGAGAGAGAGAGAAGAACAGGGAGAAAAATGCTGGTCAATTCATAACAAAGATGCAAAATACTTATCAATGCAAACATAAATAGATTTCAATCACTCAGGAGATGAAAAAAATAATCTACATTGCACACTCATCAGACATTGTAACCCGGTCCCTCTGCACTATCTGATTTTGGGTCAACCACTTACATCTGTTTTAACACCCAATATTAGCATAACCATAATAAACTTGTTTAATAACAGTAGAATTCTTAGCTCATTATGAGCATGTCAAACATGAATCGTAGGTTCTTGTCTATAGGGACAAGAAACAAAATAGAAAAGAAACTGCAGTAATAACTCCGTAGAAAACAACATAATCAATCAAGGCTGATACCAAATAATTGAGTTGGACCACATGAATCGCCCTCCCCATTTTGAGAAATTAACTAAATGAAAGGAATTAAATATCTTCCTCTTTAAGTGAAGCATTGAACAAACGGTAACCAAAACCAGTTTAGTTACTAACCCTCAGATTTTTCAAATCAATGTCAAAAAGATCCTTGAGACCAGGTCTTTGCACTTTAACAACGACTTCCTGCCCCTTAAGTCTTGCACGGTGAACCTGGCCTGTGCAGAAAAAGGAGGTAACTCAAATTTCATTTATTTATCAAATATTAAGGCCATACATTCAAAAAGAATAATTTCAGGGGAATTCATTGATTGACCAGAATTTGCTATCAAATAACATGTAAAAGAAAATCCAGGTTACCAAGACTGGCAGCAGCTATGGGCTCATACGTAAACTGATCAAAAATATCATTAGTAGGGGCTCCAAGCTCTTCTTCAATTATAGACACAGCTGTTTCTGATGGGAAAGGAGGAACTTGATCCTGCATTCAAACTGCAACACTCAATAAATTGGAGGGAAGAAGCAAGAATGAAAGAAGATGAAGTTTTAATAGCTGAAGAGCGCTGTTTCTTTAGCAGCGATCATGAATGGGAAAGGTCAACAGATATTTTATGTTTTTTTCCCTTGATTAATAATACCAAATTTGGAAACAAAAAAAAAAAAAAAAGGGGCAAAGGAAGAGCAGATTCAGAAAAGAAAAAAGAAAGGCTTAAGCAAGCATAAGGAGATGGAAACAATAACTAATGCAAGATTTTACAACTTTAGTTGTCAATATTGTTCGGGATTCAAAATTTTTGGTCCAAATCTTGGTGTAGGACCATCAACCAATAAGTTAAAGGTGGTTTTTTGTATCATTTTGGATTTCCAAAAAAGAAAAAAAATATTAAAGGTAATAGCTTTCATAACATGTTCTCCGGCTGAAAAGTTGGAATTCACACAAGGCTATCACAAAAGCTATTATTTGTACTTTACAAATACAGGTCATATATTATAAGCTGTTAAAGATGACACCACAGAAAGAGTAGGATGCACCCTGGGTTTTGGATCTTGTTTAATTTTCAATCCATCTATAACATTTGCCTTATCTTTCGGTTAAATTACTTTTGATGCAATCAATCATCATCCATGAATCATACTCATTGTGCATTACTTTTTAACAACTTATGTCAATGCCATGACCAACTTTTGTCATAAATCCTTTCTCCTTTTAATCTCATTAGGATTCAGACCTCTACAACCTCAATTAACTACATATGCTTAAGCCTAGGCTTTGTTTGGCTCACTTGCGTTTTATTTTATAGTGCTTTATCTTAGTTAAATGGGAGAAATATCTAAAAAATTCATTATAGTCAACTAATCAAAATGACCACCAAAATGAAATTTAGAAGAATGTTTACAAGTCAAAACCTAGCCACACCCAAACCTCAACTTACGCATCTGAAAACTTTGAACATGTCCCAAGTCCCAACCTGATTGAATATATTATTCCGTTGAAACTGTAATAGTATGGACATACGATTCTTCTAGCAATTCAATTTACTATCTATTTTGTAGACCTGGATAATAAGATGCACATTTTACTGCCAAACTCCTTTATTTGATGAGTTATCTTCAATTGTCTGACCAAGTACTGGAGCATGCAAATGTAGATGAACAATAAAAAGATTGAAGATCACTACCGAAGACAACTATATTCTCTCCAACTTATTCTTCTCTATTCCCTAAGCAAAGAACATTATCATTTGTTCTAGACTCTAGATGGAACATAATGTGAATCATAAACTAGAGATCTTGTGCAAATCATCTTACATCTTTACTTCTTCTATTTTGTGACTACGCAGAGGAACTTTTCATTCTTTCTCATTCAACCAGCAATCTTTGCATTCAGATCCCGAACATGATCCCATATATCATGAGCAGGCATCTAAAGCATTCCAAATAAACTAAAATATTTTAGTTTCTCCCTGGTTCTCAGATTTTGTATGTGGACCTCAGTAAATCACTTGTGTAACAAAATAGAAAGAAAGAGAGAAAGAGAGAAGATGGAGAGAAGAGAAAAAATCGATCGAATTAATCATCCCCCCCTTACCCTTATCTTATTTATAATAAGAGTACTTACAAGTATTAGAGTCTAAGTGGACTTCACAAGAATTAGAATTAAACTAGGACTTCAACTTAAACTCCGCCAATGTTATGCTGCCGTTCCCAAGCCCGGATAAAGGAAGACGGTTGGTGTGTCATGTCGGTAGCCGGTACCCAAAAAAAAAAAAAAAAACCTAGCTAAACCCTTAACATGGATTCACAAACAAAAGATAATCAGCGTAATACTAGGGTATTCTCCGTAAATGACGCGTTACACCAGGTTTCTGGTGTAGCGAAAAATGGGCAAGGGCCACCACATCGGTGCTTGGATGCAGTGATAAATAGGCAACAATTCTTGCACCATGGGCAAGTACGGGTAAAGAAGCTAGTCCATAAGCGTAAAATTATGCTAGTATCTTGGAACATAGGATCTTTAATGGATAAGAGTCTATAATTGATAGATGTTATGAGGAGAAGAATGATTAACATAGCTTACATTCAAGAGACTAGATGGAAGGATAAAAAAGCTAAGGAGTTTGATGACTTTAAACTTTGGTATACGGGGAATAAAAAATAATAGCAACAGAGTGGGTATAATAGTGGATAAAGATTTAAAAAATGATGCGGTGGAAGTTAAAAGATACAGTGATAGGATTATAACCATCAAGTTAGGGATGGAAAAAGAGATAGTCAATATAATTAGTGCATACGCACCCCAAGTAGGATTGGATGCGAGTAATAAGCTACAATTTTGATAACACATGGATGGATTAGTGCAATGTTTTAGACAAGGAGAAAAGATTATAATAGGGGTTGATCTGAATGGACATGTAGGGGGAGATCATAGAGGTTATGAAAGTGTACATGGAGGATATGGTTTTGGAGTGAGGAACGAGAAGGGGACTTCAATTTTAGATTTTGCTACGACTTATGGTTTATCCATCGTAAACACATACTTTGAAAAGAGACAGGAGCATCTAATCATCTTCAAAAATGGGCATCATAAAAGCTAAATAGATTTTTAAGTTGTTATGTAAGGATTGTAAAGCTATACCGAAGAAGAGCCTAACCACTCAACATAGATTATTGGTCATGGATATATGTCTCATTACGCCGAATCGTAAGAAAGGTTAGGTTTTTTGCCCTAGGATACGGTGGTGGTAATTAAAAGGAATACCTTAAAAGCTTTTACTGATAATATGGTCAAACAAGGAATCCGGGACTTTGAGGGATACACTTATACAATGTGGAACAAGAAGACTGCTTGTATTAAGAAAGTTACTAAAGATGTTCTAAATGTATTGAAAAGAAAAATTCATTCCCCTAGAGAGTCTTGATGGTGAAATGATGAGGTTCAAATAGCCATTAAAGTTAAGAAAGATAATTTTAAAACATGACAAAAGACTAAGAATATAGAGGATCTAAAAAGGTACAGGATTGCAAAAATAAAGCCAAAAAGACTGTGGCAAAAGTAAGGGCGAAGAAATATGAAGATCCTTATAACAATCTAAACACAAAAAAGGGAAGGAGAAAAAACTATCTATAAAATAGCTAAGATGAGGAAAAGGAAGAGTAGAGATTTAGACCACGTTAAATGTATTAAAAATGCAGATGGTAGACGAAAACATTAAAGAAAGATGGAACGACGATTTCTACAGCCTACTAATTGAAGATGTTTCAAGTAATAGTGTCCTAGATTGCTACATTACCCACCATGCTACATTACCCACCATGACATCACAATTCGTAAGTATATATGCAAAATTAAGGTGACGGAAGTGAAATAAGCTTTAAGGAGGATAAATGTAGGCAAAACACCAAGCCCAGATAAGGTTCCAATAGAGGTTTGAAAGAGCCCAGGAATGTATAGAGTATCTTGGCTAACTAAGTTGTTCAATAAAATTATGAGCTCAAAGATAATGCCAGATGAATGGTGGAGAAGCATTGTGGTTCCAATTTAATAAAAAAAAAAGGTGATATTCAAAGCTACAATAACTGCAGAGGCATAAAACTAATGAATCATACTATGAAACAATAGGAGAGAGTTACTGAAACTCGCATGAGAAAAGAAACTACTATTACGAGGAACTAGTTTGATTTTATGCCAGGTAAATCCATGACAGAAGATTTTTACTTGCTTAGGAGACTCATGGAAAGATGTAGAAAAGGCAAAAGGACCTCCATATAGTCTTTATTGATATAGAAAAAGCTTACGACATAGTTCTTAGAGAGTTAATCGGGCAAGTACTAGAGAAGAGAATTGTTTATAGTAAATACGTGACATAATTAAGGATATATAATATAATGTGGTGACTAGTGTGAAAACCGTAAGGGGTCAAGGTCATGAATTCCCAAGTACAATGGGGTTACATCAAGGATTATTTTTAAACCCTTATCTGTTTGCCCTCATTATGGATGATCTAACCAGAGACATTCAAGATGAAATTCCTCGGCGCATGTTTTTCGCTGATGATATTGTTTTGGTGGATGAGACAAATACAGGGATTAATGCCAAATTGGAACTATGGAGATCAACATTGGAATCAAAGGATTTTAAGATAAGTAGAACGAAGACGGAGTATATGGTGTGTAACTTTAATCACACAAGGACGGATAATGAGGTGGTGAACATTCATGAGAGAGAGATACAACCAAGTGATCAATTTAGGTATCTAGGTTCAATCATAAACAAAGAAGGTGATATAGAGGATGATGTTTCACAGGGAATTAAAATAGAATAGATGAAATAGAGAGGTGTGTTTAGAGTGTTGTGTAATCGGTGTATTCCTTTAAAACTTAAAGGAAAATTTTATTAGACAGTGAACCAGCTATGATGTATAATGCGGAATGTTGGGCAATTAATAAACATCGTAAGATAAACTTAGTGTGGCTGAAATGAGGATGTTGAGATGGATGTATAGCAAAACTAAGAAGAATAAGGTAAGGAATTATCGTATTAGAGCTGATTTGGGAATAGCGCCAATACATGATAAACTATGAGAAAACAGTTTAAGATGGTATGATCACATTCAACGGAGGCCATTAGATGCTCCCGTATGGATGAGTGATTTGATTCAGATTGAAGGATCTAAAAGAGCTAGGGGCAGACTTAAGATGACTCTATGGGAGGTGGTGAAGAAAGACATGCATAGCTTAAACCTTCTTTCAAGTATGACATCAAACAGAGCTGATTGGAAGACAAGAATCTATGTAGCCGACCTCATTTAGTTGGGACTTGGGATAAAGCTTTGTCGTTACTGTTGTTGTTGTTGTTATTGTTGTTGTTGTTGAAGGACTTTAACTTAAATTGGAAAATAATCAACCTAATCTAGGTGACACCTAGACAGGCTTGGATGACACCTAGAGAGCAAAACCAAAATGGTACAATCTTCAACAACTTTTACACAATAGCATGACCTTGAGTAACTATAACCTGACAGGAAACACAGCAGGTCACAATCTGCTGTTAATGGTTCCAAAGCATAACTACACCACAAGGAATCATGATTCTATAAAATTTGCACACTTTTTAAGCCATTTAGGATTTCAGGAATATACTTGAAAAGAAATCCATTCTATCAGGGGAAAGAACAATGAAGTCGCTATACTTTTTCAAGATAGTGGTCTAGAATACGACAAAAATCGAAATGAAAATGCTGAAAACCTCAGTTCATAGCCATGGCAATGTCCATTGTTTAGAAGTTTAAGATATAACCCCCTAAAACTGATTAGACTATTATACAATAGAAATGGAGATCCAATAATCCAGAATGCAAAACCAATTCTGTGAACAAAAATAGACAATCAAAAACTAGAGGCATCTAGAACTTTAGGTAGGTGGTTAGACAAATTTAGGGTCTTCTTAGACAAATTTAGGGTCTTCGCTTTTTGGTGTATGGCCAGAAACTACAAATAAGATGAATGATATCAATACTAATGTGTACTTGAATCCTGCATAAGGAAAAGAGGAATTTACCTGTGTGTACCCATAGATATAGGTACAATCATTGCATGAGTCACATTACTAACATAATTCTTTTTACCTGAAGTTCAGACAACTGATCAACATATTCTTGGTCGAGAATGTCCACCCTTGTGGAGAACTGCTGGCCGATTTTGATGAATGTGGGGCCCAATCTCAAAATACTTTCTTTTAACCACTTGGCAAGGGCTTTCCGCTTTAGTTTTTTTTTCTCCTTGGTCATTCCTCCTGCAATTACCACTCATTGAAATACAAACAGAAAAAACTCATGAATACTCCAAACAAATCCAATTGGAATAAGGTTTCAAAAAGGTGACCACTTCGGCAAAATAACTAGATATTTCATACTCACACAAACCATGGGATATAGTTATCAAGGCATCGCCTAAACTCCACCTACGCATCCAGGCGTCTTACAGGTGCCTTGGTTGCCTAGGTGGGCGTCTTAGGAGTCCGGCAACCCTCCAACACCTTGGTCTGCCATGATAACTATGTCATTGGAGTATCTTTCTTTCAGGGGATTTTTTTGATAATACATTTGGGACATACTCTGATACTCACATGGCCATAGACATCCTTCCTTATGTTTGCTCATAACAAATAACAAACAAGGTGTAACAGTTTTAGGTTATAATTATTAAGAGAAATTGCCACTGATAATAATTGTGCCTATAAATTGACCATCATAATAACTATCTGGTCTTCTTATGGACACCACTTAAATGACCCTTTGAAATTGCACCTAACATCAAATATCTGCCATTGGAAGCTCCAATGGGGCACAAATTTTGTGAACAGGTTAATCTGAAGGTCCCTTGCCCACATGTCAAGTTTCAGCCAATCCAATTGGTTAGGAGGCAAAAGCTGAGGGGGTCCATGGACATATTACATGGAAGGGAAAATGATTGAATTTAATGCTGAAATTTGACATATGGCCAAACTAGACCTTGACTTGACTATCCAAGTGTCGCAACTGTAAATATCATCCTGGAAGTAGGGACTAGGGACATTTGTTATCAGGTGAGATTTCAGATGACACCCACCTGGGTGATTCATAGTTCTTCCCATAACTATATTTCAAGGTTTTAAATAAGAAAAATGACAGGGGCAATATTAATGGACTGTTACGGTTATAAAGCATATTGTTGATACAGAAATTAGCAATATTCTATTTCCTATTGTTGAATCTAGTGTTCTATGCACTCTATTTTAGAAAAGAATACAATAAGCTGCAACGCTATGAAGACCTAAAACAGTGTGATAACAGCCATTATAGAGTTTAAATTTGATAACAGACACTGTTTATAATAAGCTGTTATACTTATTGGCCATTACCATTATAGTGGTTACAGTAACAGGGTTGGGAAGAACTGAAGAAGTGTCGAATAGTCAAATCATCAAAAACAAAGTGTTTGAGATAGAGGAAGGCACAACTCCAGAGCTGGATGGATATCTTCCTTGGTCCATCCATTGTTTCTAATAATGTGGATCTGTTAAATTGTCTCTCTTATTTACCCAAAGAGGCATACACACCCATAATGTGTTCCAAAGAACTTCTAGTAGGAGGCCATTTTTTACATGTATTTTTTCTTCTATGATGATGAGTGGAGAGACTTCCCTAGAGACTACATTCTGGTTGATTAGATTCAACCTATTCCATTATTTTCTGTTCAAACAAGGAACAGCTCTCAGCAAGACTAAAACAAGCTAACTTGGAGTCTTGAATAAACCTACTGGGCCGGTCTAATTCAGTGCAAAAAAAAAGTAACTAACCTCGATACATGAACTTTTGGTTATTTAGCCATGCCTTAAAGATAAATGTTAGAACAAAGCTCCATATTTCCAAGGTCCTCTGTATTGTTGAATAGGTCTTGAATCTATTCCAACGACCACCTGGTACAACAGAGACCTGCAAAATAGTGTTCAGGCACAGAGAGAAAAGAGAGGAATAAGACCTTGTCTCTCCCAATAAGATCTTGCAGTTTGATGAATGTATTGCAAATAAAAATTAAAAATAACCGCTCCAGACCCAGGGTAGCTAACTGCTCAACTAAAATAAGGATAAAGGGCTTCACATTTAATATTAATATTAATATCCACAACCTTTAACACATGCTGTCTATCAACCTTCCAGGGCATTTTCATACTCAGATCTATCAAGCGTTCATCAAAATAGTTCTTTTAGCTTTTCAAGATTATTTGGATATCCATACGAACTATAAGGCAGAGTTTTCTGCTCTGATAAGCAGTCTCTTAAAAGGAAAGAACGGCTTGACAAATCTCTGGATAGCATGTGACTCGGCCGCAGTATTGTGTCTATTCAGCAAAATTCTGTGCCATGGTGTTCCCGCCAGCAGTGGTGGTTTCATTCCTTATACTTGGCAGCAACGCAGTGGAAAATCTCTCATTGTTTCAGGGAGGCCAACCCAATAGCAGACTTCTTCGCCATACAGGCTGCTGTTCAAACAATCACTTACACCTTCTCTGTTCTTCCCAGTTCAATCTCTGAATAGTTGCAGAAAGATGCTCCTGGTAGAGACCCATTATCGCTTTGTGTCTTAACTCTTTTGGGGCATTGTTTTCTTGCTGATGGCAATTAGAAAGGTGGGATTTCAAATTTCTGATTTTTGAATTTTTGAATTTTTTTTCTCTGTCTGGGGATGCCAAGAAGTTAATATTCTGTATTCTTTTTCATTTTTTAATACAATTCTTTCTGATTCTTAGGGAAAAAAAGTGTAGGTAAAACTATCTAACAGCTCTGCGAGCTTGTAGACTGGAACCCAATAATCCATCCTTGTGCCTCCTTGCCTTAACAAGTAACAACACCTACAAAAATCAACCTCAATCTCCAACCCAAAAACTCTTAATTTCTTGGCCAATTTAGAAAATCTGTCGTCTATCCTTTCTTAGCCAGCGAGCATTATAGTTAAATTATTTTGAATTAGTGTAACATAGAGAGAAAACATTAAATTGCCATTAGGGATCACATTACTTGTGCTCCTTTTCAAAATACGATTGCAGTATGAGTAAATTACAAAAGGGAAAGAACAACATATTCGCTAAAGTTAAAACCAGCAAGAGGAACGAAAAGAAATGAAAAGGCAGATCACATGGATTTCAACCTGTACATTATCTCGTCCAGCTTGCGTGAACCAGGCATCTTCCTGTCCTATCTCTTCCACACTCTTTTTCCTCCTGCCCTCCGACTTTAAACTGGAAACTTCTCTTTCCATCGTTTTCGTTGCAGCGCCGTTCCCGCCAGCATAATTCTCCAAACTCCCATTAATCGCTCCATTTCCTTCTAAAACCGCACCGACACTGCCGTTGGAACTAGGAACCGATCCATTATAGCCGAAGCTGCTTCCGTTACCATTCAAGTTGAAGTCATTCACTCCATTTCCCAACGAATCCTCTCCCTCTTGTTCCTCTACAACTGCAATACGTCCTTTCTGAACCGCTCTAAATCGAGGCCGAAGATTTATATTACATCTAGAGTTCTGAAACTGCAGTCTAGACACAGGAATTCTTATCTTAAAACTGGTATCAGAACGGAGAAACGCAAAATCCAGTAGTAAAATTGTAGAGGCAGAAGCAGCAGAAGCTGCCATTGCTAGAGTTCTTAAGAAACTGTTCCAAGGTTTTTCTGTTTCTTCTGACACCTAATTTTCATGGCCTCAGTCTAGTGTCAAGTGGAAGGAGGATTGGAAGTTGCAGGATACAAAGAAAAGGGCAGAAAGGTAGAGTGAATGGGTGGGAAGGATGAGTGTGGCTTAGAGTGGTCCACGTGGAAGTTCAGAGGATGAGATTCTGAGGCGTCTCATTGGGTAGTGAGAGAACCACGCAAGCACTTCAGTTGCCACGTCGCCAGCCTTCCCAGCCACAAGGTTATTCATATTTGAGGCGGGGGTGTCAACGGGTCGGTCCAATCTAGGCTGAAACAGTGTCGAGTTTTATAAACTTAGATCGAAACATGTCCGTTAAGGGTTCGGGCTCGAGTGGGCTGCCCTAGGCATATAAACTAAAGGACCGGTCCGGTGTCATTTTGTTATCGGGCTGATTTTAGGCTTGTTTAGTCCAGGCTAGGTTTATCGAGCTGAAAATTGACATTTCTTCTTCAAAGAATGTTATAAAAAAAAAATCAATATAGAATATGGATTAGTTATCTATATAGACATAGTGGTGTTAACCTATTAGGTTTAGGATTTATTTCGGGCCTAATGGGATGTCGGTTCGAACCTTATCGATCCCCTTAACGGGACATCCATCGGGCTAACCCGGACTGGTCCAAAACACGAGCATTAAAGTCTCGGTCCAGGCTGGGTTCAGGCTATTTCGAGCCAACTCAGTCCGTGCTACCGGGTCGGCCCAGAATTAACACCCTTATTTGAGAGCTGGAACAATTTATGCGGATACTTGCATGTCACCCTACATGCATGACGAATCAATTTATCCCTATAATTCTTCAAACTTTCTTTGCCAGTACTTCTCATTCCTTGAGGAAAACAAACTTCCACCTCCTTGTCTCCCTTATTACTTTTAAATCGATAAATTATCACCCGTCTCTCCCCTCCCTAAGGGTGTAAAAACTGGGCCCGGCCCAGTCCGGTAGCACGGAACAAGCTGGCCCGATACAACCCGCACTCAGCCCGGACCAAGCCTTAATGGACAGGTTTCGGTCTGGACATGTAAAGTCCGACACCATTTCAATGTAGACCAAAACCAGACCAGACCGGCCCGTTAAGAAGCCTGAACTAGCCTAAATCGATAATACTCAACCCGAATCACTGGTAAGGTCAATCCTGGCTCAGTTTCTTAATTTTAATGGTTTTAAAATTTAATGGATTGTGTTATACTGTCACAGTTCACTTCTTGATCCGAAAGATTATGTGAATCTATAATTGAAAAAATTATATTAATTGTTACATTTTACTGAATTACATACATATGGAAAGAATGATGCTAATTTTATAGATAGAAATAATAAAATAGGCTATACAGCTTACATATAAAATGGACACGATAAGCCCAATAAATCCTGTCCAGACTGAACCAGTCCGAAATCACCTCAATGAACCCAGCTCAATAACAAACCGACACCGAACCAACCTGTTAGTTATTGTATCCAGCACAACCCATCCCAGCCCAAACTCTTAATGGACATGTTTTGGGTTGGGCTTATAAAAACCAACACTGGTTCAGCCCGGACCGAAACCTGCCCGGACCAGCCCTTTGACACCCTCCACAGCCCTTCAACACATGCTTCCTGCATTCCCTTGACTCCTCTTCGTTGTCTCCATGTTCCGATCAATTGATGATGCTTATCTCCTATAAATCTAGAGTAGTAGAAGAGCTCAGCCCAGTAGACATTGCTAGCAATCTCATGATCAGGTGGTATCGGATGACTTGTGCGGTGAGCGATGAGTGGCGGCGTAGGTGCATAGAGGCAAGGGCATGAAGAGTGACCGTAGGCAAAGCAACAAGAGAAATATTTTGGTCTAGATGAATCGCACGCACTCGGTATTCTCCAAAAGGGTTATGAGATTTTATGTCTCGTTCACAATCTAACACTATGAATCTAGTACATTAATATATAGTCAAGGAAACATCATCCATTGGTGCACCAAAATCCATGATGTGTAACCCATCAACAAAGACCCCTTAGGTCAAGGGACCAATAGAACTCAACTAACGAGAATGTTGTTCCTCATCAATTGGTATTATCACATGCAAGTTTTTCGTTTGAATCTAGTTTAATGCACAATCAATATGTGCACTCACACTTATTGAGAATTCACAATGAGTGCAAAAAGAGCAAACAAGCTAGCTGATATCAGCTGGCACTATTGACTGCCAGTGATATTAGTAAGGGCATGTTTGGCCCTTACATATCATAACACCCTCCCTCAAGCTTGAATGTACAAGTCATCCATTCCAAGCTTGTAACAGTTTAATTGATACGTTGGTCCAAACATAGGTTTTGTGAGAATGTCAATAAGCTGATTTGAAGAAGATACAAAGGGAGTGACCACCAATTTCTTCATAACAACATCTTGAACAAAATGACAATCCACCTCTATATGCTTGGTATGTTCATGGAACACTAAATTGCTAGCAATATAGATAGCCGTTTGATTGTCACAATTAAGGGTATTGGTCGAGCTGAAGAAAAATCAAGCTCTTGCAAAAGATTTCTCAACCATAACAACTCTGCAGTAGTCTGTGTCATAGCACGATATTCAGTTTCAACGCTCTACTTGGATACAGTAGTTTGCTTCTTACTCAGCCATGTAACAAAATTTTCACTAACGAAAGTACAATATCCAGTCGTTGAACATCTGTCACCATCAGCTCCTGCCCAATCAGCATCAAAATAACTAACAACGTCAAGGTGACGATGTTGATGGTAAATAAGACCATTACTATGAGCTTCCTTCAGATAACGTAATGTATGACAGAGAGCTTCCCAATGTGCCATTTTGGGAGATGTCAAGCCGAGTGATAGTAAGATAGATTAGCTTTCCAACCAAGCATTTATATTGATAAACATCAGAGAACTCAGGACTATCACATGTTTCAAGTTTCTTATGTGGGTCCACATAAGTATCATCAGGCTTGGCCCCAAGTAAGTCAGTTTCAGAAAAGAGATCAAGTACATATTTTCGTTGAAAAAGACTTATGCTTTTGTGGTTACGTACTACTTTAATCCCCAAGAAATAATGAAGAAGCCCTAAGTCTTTCATCTGAAATTTAGTATTTAAATATGACTTGATTTCATAAATACTAGACTTGTAATTTTCTGGGGATATAGCACCATGCTGAGAGGCAGTAGTGGAGGAGTCATCAGCAAGGTAAATAGTTACAAGGCTAGTGGTATCATGAAGGGATGAGAAGGTAGAAGTCTCACCAGCCATGTGGCAAGTAGCTCCAGAATCAAGGATCCAAAGAGAGATATGGGAAAAAAAGGCAGAGTTACCTATATGGGCTAAGGTAGCAATGGATGTGGAGCCGGATGCCTCAAGTTGTTGAACCCTACGAAGTAGGGCCCCATAGTGTGTAGAGGGAACTGTGGGTGTGGGTGAAGGAATAGGGACGGCAGCAGTAGGAGATACGTCATTGATGGCAGCAGTGTTAACCAAATTGTCTGCCCATTCTAGACGTCCAAACTTTTCCCAACAAATTTCAGCAGTGTGATTGGGCTTCTAACAATGAGTGCAAAAATAAATAGATTTATCAATAGGTGGTCTTCCATAACTACGACCATGGGTGGTACCACGATCTCTTGGGGAGGAACCTCGTCCACGGCCAGCAAATAAGACAGAAATATCTTTAAGAGAAGAGTCAATTTGGGGTACAAGACATTGGAGACGAAAGAAAATCTCACTCAGAGTAGGTATGGTGCTCCAGCAAGGAGCTGACTCTTCACAGCCTAATACTCAAGAGACGAGCCAATAAAGAATTTGGCTACATAGAAATCAGACTGTTGGGCTTTAAGTTTGGTAATATCAGTGGTTAGAGGTTGCACAACTTGAATCTCCTTAATCAGATCTTTAAAGCTCTCATAATAATCAGTCTGGGATTTATCACCAATGGAATAGGTAAACATTATTTTATACAGGTCATAGATACGAGACACGTTCTTATCCTGTCCATAGGTCTCCTTTAAATCAGCCCAAATGGCCATAATAGTATCATGAAACATTATAGTAAGCAAGATAAACTGTTCAATGCTATTCCATAACCAAGTCTAAACAAAAGAATTATTACGCTGCCAAGCATCATAAAGCTTAGTTGATTCTTTATCTGTGTCATCAACTGTTAAAGCCTCTTCAAGCAACAGTTTAAGTTTATCTTTACATTGGATGTAAGCTTTGATGGCTTGAGCCCATAGTAGGTAGTTGGAAACCCCCTTCAACTTAATAAAAATAATTTAAGTCTCTAAAGACTTGGATTCAGTCATATTGAACATAAATAATCAAGCACAATATGAAAAAAAAAATTTTGATTCCGCCAACCAAGTGGCCAAAGAATGAAGGCTCAAGATAAAAAACAAGGTTGGTGGAGGTACTGGGTAAGGAACCTCCTAACGATTAATGGCTTAGAGATCGGTTGTATCAGAAATCAATTTCGAAGAACAACACCGTTATCGCCGAAGCTATTGATTGTTATTCCTCTAGATAATTCGATAGCCACTATCTCTTAACACCAAACAATCAGGACTTGTGATATGATGATATGTTTTATTTTATTTTTTTTGTTATATATATCGGTTCAGCCAACCGATAGACAAAAAAAAAAAAAGAGAGAGGCTCAAAGTATGGAGGGGTGGCGGTAGTAGTAGGGTAGCAAAAATAATCTATAATTCTCAACATATGAGCACAAGATAATCGAGCAATTTACTCAACCTACATTAGTAGCTTAGATGAACTAAAAAGAAAACTCGATCATCTAGTAGTAGTAAAGAAGAAGTAGTAGAAGAAGAGCAAAAACATCAAAAGCCTATTAAAACAATAATTTTGAATGATAGCCAAGATCTAATGCTCTGATACCATGTAACAATTCTCAAAGAAGTAACCAGTAAGTTCACAAACCAGAAAAAGAAAAGAGAAAGAGAGAGAGAGAGAGAGAGAGAGAGAGAGAGAGATAGAAAGAGCTGGACACTAGAATTGATACAAACTCTCTCTCACACATATATTTATAGATATGAAGAGGAAAATATACAAGAAAACTCTCCATGAGAGGAATAGACACATAAAGGAAACAAATAAGAACAGAAAAGGAAACAAATGAAGTCCAAAGATGGACCAAACAAGCCAACCGATATCAGTTGGAGCTATTGACTGCCAGCGATATCGATAAAGACCTGTTTGGCTCTTACATATCGTAACATGCACAATTCACATGTGCAATAGATTTAGGTTTTAAAATTACAAAAATAACCTTTGCCTAGAATCTACATGCACTTTTACTCATAAATCTAAACTTAGGTCTTAGGAACTATCCCTCATGTAGGAATTACATGCCCTTTCACGCGTAAACCTAGACTGTTATTGAAATTATGAAAATACCCCTCGCCTAGAATCTACACACACTTTCACACATAAACCTAAACTTAGTTCTTATGAATTGCCCTCACCTAGATATTACATGCACTTTCACGAGCAAACCTATACATAAACCTGAACTTAGGTATTTAGAAAGTCATGATCACAAATATTTACATGCCTCTTTAATGTTACTCTTTTAGGGCTTCTGGATTCAAATCCTCTCATGCCCTTCATGTTAGTATGTGCAAGTATAATCGACCTCTGCGAAGGGAGAACTTCGCTGGTTCGTCTATAGATTTAAATCCCAGAACAAGCTCAGCCTCCAGTCCTATTTTAGCTGAGGCAGAAACCCACCTCCCTTCCGATTTAGTTCCTGAAGCGAGGGCTGTGCATGGGATGACATTGATTAACGTCACAAGGATTAGAAACTTTTGTTGGGTCACAAGGACTTACTACAAAAAATGATGAATATGCTTTATAGTTTAAGATGTTTGTCTAGACAACAAGGAAAAAGGGGTTCGAGCAACCCTTGATGGTTGCCACGTGGAGCATAATTAATCCGATGGCTAGAGATAAACGCCTGCAAAATTAAGAGGTGAGTGAATACTTTACAAAATGATTACCGGATATGAATCTCATTCACATAAATTCTCCCTAGTCCCTACTCCCTATTCCCTAGAAGGGTACTGTAACTTAAGAACGAAGACCTCTCAGGTCATGACCAATCAAACTCTACCAATGAGAATCTTATTCCTCATCCACCAGAAGCATCATATGCAAGATTCTTGTAGTGTGATCCAGTCCAATGCATAATCTATATTGGCACTCACTTGTATCTTAGATCCACCCTTCCTAAAAATACAGTGTGTCGACCATCCCAACAGGAAAAAGATCGTCTGTAACACTGTTACGTAACAGTGCTGATCTGACCGTTGTCACGTGTCTCGATGCAATCCCAACGATTAGAAACACTGCTACAGACAATCACACTTGATATGAACAAGATGTCCAGTTCTATCCCTAGTTGAAAACAATTTTAAGTGAAAACCTAAGGACAGTCATAGCCCATCAACAATCAGGCACAACAAATAAATCTAAATATTAATTAAAGTATTTGGATTTGATGGACACACATCCTAATTCCTACACCTCTGTCCATAAACTCCCTTCCGCAAACTCCTACAGAGAATCCACTGCTCTTCCTCATCGTGCTGCAAGTCCTCATTACCTCTAGCCTCCCATAGCTGCTGGCCCTCGTCACATCCGCCACCATGCCGTGGCATGCTGGTATTGCAAGTTCCTTACCTCTGCAACAACCGGCATCAGAGTTGACGATTGAAAAAGTTAAATTTAACCAGCGTCAGTCAAATTTGAACCTGAGAAGTTACAAGACAAGGCAAAAAATATAACCATGAAGAATGATTTGAAAAATTGGTGGCTGATGATAAATAAATACATAGGAACCAATCCAACAAAAGGCGAGCTCTACATTGGAATTGAACCACCCTGAAAATGAAACAACGTTATTAAAAGATCAAGGAATACAAAACCAACCACGGAAAAGGAGCATGACACATACAGTGGGTGCTTCCTTTAGCCAAGTTTAGAAGTTCCCTCCAGCACCCTAAAAGGTCAATGTCCATCCGGGATCTTTTAAACATTGCATGATCATCATTAAGAAATGGCTGTAGCAGATGATACAAATCGGACCCACAAAATCATATGCACAAAAATATGAGGAATTTTCACTTTTGGATACAGAGATGAGCTTACATAAAACTGGAAAAGACTTGTAAAAGAAGGGAAGAAAGAAAAAAAATATATAGGGTGGTTAAATAATTGCTTTTTCAATTTTTTAAAGCCGTGTCAGTTCATCTTGGACCAGATAATTCAACAGCATGCAGGTTGTCCGTAGAGTCAAGAATCCATTCAGAATTCCGGTGTGGGGCGAGCTCAACCTCCTGGCGGACCACCTCCACCTTCTGCCACTCTTCCCACCTCTCTGCCAACCCATCACCTTCAAGCATTCTCACTACATCTGACATCTTAGGCCGGTCCATTGGGGAGCCTTGCGTACATAACAATGCGACCTGGATTAGCTGCTCTACTTCTGATTCAATATAATTGTTTTGCAGATCAGGATCGACCAACATTTCCAGCTTTTTCTCCTTGAGAAGTCCTTTTACCTGATATATTTGCCAACATTGTAAGGGAGTGAAAAATCATATTACTCATAACTCAAAAGTGTGCATGCCAGAAGATAGAAGATTTCTGAAGCAAGCTACATAGAATGAGTTCAGCACTACGGATTTTAAATATCGAATTCAAAAATAACAAAACTTTCGTTTTTCATCTATTTGTTTCTTTTTCTTTCTGTCCTGCATTGATATGGAAGACATAAAAATCCTAGTCCCCAAAATAAATAAGTACCATTCAACTGAACTTGTCCCTGCATATCAACTTCGACGATAATCAAGTGATGAAGAAACATTTCAACTCGGCATTTAGTGAGACTGGTCCTATGGAAATCAGGGTCTAAGGAAAGGGAAGAAAAGGTTTAGCATTAAAGTAGATGAGCATTTGCTTAGTGGTGAGACTAAGAATTGCACTTGCAATCCAATAATGCAGCAAAAGACAATAAACAGAAATGATACAATTGGTTTTAGGGATGTGAAAATACACCATCCATCCTACAAAAACTTCCTCTTTGGAGCTTTTCTATGTCCCAAATTCTTTGCCCATTGTATCATTTAATGAGTTATTCTCACATTCTCAAATTTCACTTTATCATTTGTTCTATTAAAACCTAAGGAGAAAAATTAAATAAAAAACAAAGAGAACATATGACTGGCTTAGCTGTCACAGTACTTCCTTCCCTTCCATCTAGAGACAAACCTGACCATGAGAGATTGGCCAACAGGGGACGCTACAGGTGAACCTCTCGTAACTATTGCCAATTTATTCTGGAATAATCTTTTTAGGAGGGGCAATTCTACATATTTCTGCCATATCCTTCTATTATTAAATATTTTGATTCTTCTGAACAAGTATAAGGAGAAAATTTATATAAAAAAAACAAAGAGACAACATATAATTTTAGAAGCCGAATTAGAAGAATTAGTAGCATAACTACCTAACCACAAAAGAGTGAGATTCATCTTTGCGGAACAGAGGTAGAAAAAAGAGAACTCTTTGACATCAAAACAGCAAGGTAAAGATAGAACTCCATAGAATTTCAATGAATTAATACTATTCCACAGAAAAATCCCTGTTCATTAATGCCCTACAGGTGTTTGCAACTTCATTAGAGAGCCTTTCTAACTCTAGTGGAAGTCTAACAAAGTCCCAACCACTATAGATATGCCTGTTTTGGACAGAGGTGACCTTATAATTATGTTCATCTCTCAATAAAATCATTCTTGTTCTTAAAAATCTTAATTTAAAAAATAAATAAATCCATGTCAACAAAGACAAATTAGCACCTTGTCAACCATATTAAGTCATATAACCAATCCTAGCATTAAAAACTACAAACTAAAAAGAACTATCGTACATATAACAATGTGAACTAACTGAAACTGATACGAGAAGGAACAAATGAAAAATAAATAGAAAGAAAGGACATAATGAATACCCAATCCAGCAACATGACATCATCATCATTTGCAAGCCGTGCAAGATCAAATGCCCTCTGTCCAGTTATAAGTTCAAGAAGCATGATCCCATACCCAAAAACATCGGTCTTCTCCGAAGATTTCCCAGTGGACAGGTATTCTGGGGCTATATGTCCAATTGTGCCACGTACAGCTGTAGTTACATGAGTATCTTTGTAGTCCATAAGTTTAGCTAACCCAAAATCTCCAACAACAGCCTCAAACTCTTCATCCAACAAAATATTTGCAGCTTTTACATCACGATGAATGATCTTTGGGTCACAATGATCATGCAAATAAGAAAGCCCTCTAGCCGATCCCAAAGTAATTCGTTTTCGTGTAGGCCAATCAAGAGGTAATTCTCCAGGCGGACGTTCTACAAGAAAGCAGTTTAACATCCCAAGTAAACTAGTAGCCACACCACAGCATTAAGAGAATAGATGCAAGAAAGCAATGGAGGACAAAAAATTGAAAATCATGTCGAACGCTAAGATGTATACCTCTCAAACATGATGCAACACTTCCATTAGCCATATAGGGATAAACAAGCAAGCGTTCAGTTGGTGTCATGCAAAAACCTCGGAGCCTCAGCAGATTCCGATGAACAGCCATGCTGATCATCTCTACCTCGGTCTGAAATTGCAGTTCTCCACCAGGCGTACGCTCTTCTTTTAGTCGTTTTACAGCAACCAATGAACCATCAGCTAGGCGTCCTTTGTACACCTTTCCAAATCCACCTCTACCCAGAATATTTTTGTTGCTAAAGCTATCAGTTGCAACTTGTAGTTCACGAAGAGAAAACCTTTTAAGCTGGCCCAGATGAACTTCCGGATCCTCTTCAGCTGCAAATGGATGTAAAGAAAGTTAAAGAACATGTACAACACATGTTCAATACACTCAAGTTAAACCACCAACCAGGCACATCAAAGAAATGTTCTTGCGGTTTCCGTCGACGCCACCATGCAAAGCCAATGGCAGGTGCAGCAAACAATAAAGCAGCACCGGCAGCCACGCCACCGGCAATTGCTCCAGTGGCAGTATTTCCTCCTGAAATGGATTTTTACACACACAGTAAGGCAATTTAGTCCTATGCATATCTGAAATCACTACACCCAGCACCAAGCCCAAATCCCAATAGAAAAGGTATATGGATAGAATAAAAATGTTAAGGTGTCGACCATCATGGATGCTGGACCTCATATGGAAAAAAAACAAAAGATTATAGTAGAAAAGATGATATCACTCCTTTTTAAATTGTTGAATCTGGGAACTGATGAAATACATGAAACTGATAAAAGACTAGAAAAAGAGGGCAAAGACAAACAAAATTCAGGACATAGGTTTCCATAACAAAGTTGAAAGCAACTCCACATAACGAAAGTGAAAGTCCTTGGCTCGCAAGACTCATTCTGTGCCAACAGCAATGACATATAAGGGATGTACATGTGCATGAGGGGAAAGGGGAGGGGAAGAGGGAGAGAGAGAGAGAGATTACCTGGAGATGGGACTGAGGGTGGTGAGACAAATGGAGGGGGTGGAGAAAATGGAGGAGATCCTGGGCAAGGATGCCCAGTAACCGGGCCACACAAAGCTAAATTGTTAGCAAAACTGCAAAATTAAAATAAGTTGGAGTCAACATAACATTTTTGCTTAGAGATAAAAAGAAAAATTAGATTTTGGGGAGTTTTAAGAGCAGCTAACCTGATGGGAGTGAATAAAGAAAAGGAACCATTGTCTGGAACAACTCCCGAGAGACGGTTGTTAGATAGATCCCTGCAGTTTGCATAACAAAACATTAACAAGAGAATCATTTAACCAAAACTATGCCACGCAAAGAAGAAGAGAAAGAGATGACAGCTATGCTTACAGAACTTGCAGGGCAGTAATATTTGTCAAAGACATTGGAATTTCACCCGTCAAGCTGTTATTGTTAAGCCGGCTGTCCTTACACAAGCATTACAAGAAAGACAATGTTGAGATCTAGAATAATAAGTGAGATCCAGAATAATATGACTAGTGGTTATTCAAAAATTTAAGTAATTGAGACAATCTGATCCAGAATGTTTAACCTTCTCTAGAGAGAGAGGGATCAGCAACTAAAATTTATTTTAAAAAAAAAAAAAAAAAGAAGAAGAAAGTAAATAGAGCATGTGCGGAGGAACCCCAGAAGCATCAGAAGGGCCCAAAATAGCAAAGCCCGAGAACATCAGAGGTAGACGAACAAGATCAGAAGAAAACAAAGGAAAAAAAAACACATTCTACAAACGATAACAAAGAAACTTCAAAACTGGACAATCCGCTTCAAAGAGGCATTATCATTTTTTACTGTGATCCATATCCGCCTAAGTGATGATTTTATATGCACAATGATGTAGAGCGGTGACATAATATCAAAGAGGAAACGGCATCTATGATTGAGATGCAGAGTTTACCAAAAGAGCTAAAGCAGGTTCATCACATGTCAAAATTGATTATTGAAAACAAATATTAAATAGGTCTTCTGTGATCAGCAGTTTTAATGAATGAATAATAGGATAACTCAACTGAATCAGCCAAGCCTTATCAAAATTAGATGGGGTCAGCTAAAAAATCCTGTTTGACCATTCAACTCTATCTAAAGTTACATTTTCTGTTAAATCCACTCCATCCACGTCTTTTCTCAGTTCACCCCAGGTTGTTTCTGGTTTGCCCCTTGTCCTTTTAATAGTTTTTAAAGCCCGACCAAACCTCAAATCAAAAAAGCAGCCAGTTCTGATTTTTTAGCGGTTTAGTTCGGTTCTTTTAAAAATAAAAAAATTAAAAAAATAAAACCAGTTTTGGGGCTTTTGGCCAGACCAAGAAAGGGTTGGTTACAGTTTTCTTATGGCAAGTGGGCAAGTGTTAAAAACTATGATTCTTCTAGCTCACCTGATTTGTACCACGTCAATCCTCCATAAAGTGCATATATGGACTTCTTTTTAGAAATCCAAAAGTCACCAACTTCGATTAGTTTTAGCTCTTTCCTTAAATTCTAGGACAGGATCATTTCTACAGAGAAGAGATGCCGTTGAGATTGACTGGATTATGCAGTCATTTTGGCTAGAAGGTACACAGAGAAAGGGGTAGAGTTTGATTAGACCATGGACATGAGATTCGGTAGTAACATTATAATTTGGTCTTCAGGGTTGAGCCTGGGAGTTGGAAATCAGTTGAGATATTAAGACTAATAATATGCTAAGCTTACAGCATTCAGCTTTGAGTACGAATGAAGGGAGAAGTTTTTGTAGTCTGGCAGGTCTAGAGAGAATCTCCACACAGGCAAAAATATCAGGCACGTGGAAAAATGCATGGAGCTGGAATGGATAGGTAAAACACCAAGTTCCCCTGGTAACATGTCAAGTTTTAGCCAAAACAGAATTGGTCAAGTGGCAAAATAAAGCTTTGAAATTCTATAAAAATGTAACTTTTCTTAAAGGAAATGAGCAGTTGAAAATACAAGGAATATTCCTATACATGGGAGGATATATGGTTGAATCTAAGTCTGAAATTTGAGATGTATCCAATCGATACTATATTCTAGATTTCCACATGGGAAAAACTCGGTACTTCTCTACAGATGCCCTCTAGACTTGCCTGTCTAGAAAACTTTTGTCAATAAAGAAGTAACATAATAACACAAGAAAGACAGAATATAGAAGGAAAGAAATAGGATAAGCTGAACATTATGAGAGGAGTGAGAAAATTCGACACAGGTTTGAGACAAAGGTTAAACACATTTGAAAAATTAATCTCCAAAACTCAAGTAATTTTACACTAATTGCACACTGAAGGTAGTGCTCTCTCACACAAGTGGCCCTGAAGGAACAGCCCAAACAAGGCCCAAGAATTATGTTTTTAATGCTTGATTACCTTAGTGTTGGTCTTCAACGGTGCCCAAGACGTATCAAGCCATGCTATTATTGCCTAAAATGTCAGGGAAGAAGGTCCAGGCCTGAAATAGCAAGATAATTCTAAACCTCCCCCCAGGAAAAAAGTTAAAAAATATTGTTGATAAGACTCAGTGACTTAACTTGGTTACACTAGTCAACCCACTACACTGAGTCACTGAATCAGCCTCACAAGAACAAGTGGACCAGAAAAATCAGCCAATCAGTATAGCCAAGGGGAAATTTGGGAATTTTTATAGAATGAAACATCAAGAAAAATGATCTTCCTTACAAAATCAGCATCTCTAGAGCTGGAGGATAAGAATGCTGACATTACTACCCTGATTTTTATTCCGTTCTTATTGGTTCAATGTCAGGCTCAAGTTGAACCATTTGAATGACAACTGGTGTCAGGATGATCAGGTCTGGTCATTTTCGGAGCCTCACTTGTTGGGCTTATAACTCCAACAAATGCTGAACCAGCTCTGTTGCCATTTCTCTGGGAATTGAGTAATACAATTATTTTAGTTCCTATTTTTGCCTTTTGACCGCAAAAGCCCTTTGCAAAAAGAAAATGTGATGCCATGTTGAGTCCAGGTATCTATCTTCTTCATGTTTGCATGTGTGGTGATGCATGGTGTCTTGCAGGTTGTCTGGTAAGAATTAGTAACACTTGAGAGATACACTCAGTCACTGGCTAGCCAATCTTGGTATATTGGTGACCCAGGTGACTGGGTTGCTGAATTGATACAAAATTATTAAAGGTTATAAATATAAAAATATTAAACAAGAATAATATAAAAAAGATACGAGTGTCAAGAATGCAAAAGTTAAGAAGAGAGAGAGGGATTTTCTGAAAAATAGCACTCCACACCAATACAGATGAGGGAGTCTACTAATTGCACAAACTGGGAGAACACTTTTTTCCAAGGGGAGATTGTGTGGGGGGCTGCTCCTGGAAAGTGGTGGTAAAGAAATTAGGGGGTTAGGGGTGTAATCCAAAGGCATGAACTCTATAGGGTAAAACCTACAGGCAGTTCTAACCACCAACATTACACACCCGGTTAAAATAGATCAAAAAGCCCGTGTCATATACCTCCAAACAACAGAGAAACACTCAAACTTGAAAGAAAGGTTTCCCAGGGCCATTTGGCAATCTAATGAAAATATCTCAGAAGTCTAGAGAGTCATGGAGCTTCCTACTAAATTGAGTTTGAAAGGATTACTCAACTCCAACTTTGCACTCAAGCATAAATCCTCATTATTAGAACTTCATCAAGGTACTTCTTCCCATGATAGCAGGTCCTTGACAGAGCAGAGATGAGTTAATTCCAAGTTTACCACCACCCCCCGGCACATGCGCCAAGAAAAGTGCAAAAAAAAGGAACAATACCTGGAGAGTGGCTACAGTAAAAGTTCATAAACGCAGACTAATTGCCTAAAAGATAGCCCTAAGATATTCAATCCTCTCCATATGGAATGAATTTTTAACATAACATCAATTTATCGTGACAGGAATCAAACAACAAATAATAAAAAATAATAAAAAAATTAGAGCTCATGACAAAGAATCTTCTCTTGTCAGGCCACCAAGATGGAGTGAAATAGAGAATGCAAGGTCAAACTTGCAGTAGATATTTTCAACAAATTTAGCTGCATGCTGTAACTTGCATGACTTTGGAAGTCAGCTCATGCTCTCCCATAATTTGCATTAAAATTACTATGCCATTCTTGTTCCAAAACCTAAACAAGTGACACCATGGTGTTTCTCTTTAAATTTTAGATCGAAATGATCAGTTCTATTTTTATGGTGTCATATATCAGAACAAAATGTTTTACCTGTTCCCTAGGCAAGCCTTATAGTCAACAACCAAATAATCCCTTGTTGTTACCACTAAAGCTAACTCGAAGAAGTAAAGACTAGCAAACACAAACTAATAATTTGGATGAAGGATGTCTTACAGGAAACGCAGCTTTGTCAGCTTCCCCAAGCTGTCAGAAATGGGACCAGAGAAATTGTTTAAATAAAGATCCAAGCTCACCAAGCTTGTCAGATTCCCAAGGTCACTAGGAATAATTCCACTGATGTTATTGCTATAAAGCTCCCTGCCATAAACAAATTTCAATGATCTAAGCTTTTAAGAGATTTGGACTAAAAATATAGTAGGAATCTCCACTTAGAAAGCCAAAAAAAAAAAAAAAAACAATATTCATGCTTCCAAACAAATAACAGCTTCTGCTAATAAAACAATTACAAATACACATCAGGATACATAATGTTAAATTGAAGTACTGAGGTACAATCAATCATATGAATACAGTAACAAGTGGAAACCGAGTTGCAATTAGTAATAAAGGTGCATATAACATGGACCCCTGAACCAATAAAATAGTCATGTTTCACACAAGTTAATAGAAGGTCAGGGGCTAAACTGTAGATTACTAGCATTAAAACATAGAAATATAGAAATACCTGAAGTTTTAAGCCATCAGTGCAAATGGCCTTTCTACCAATCACCTCCAGACCAGAATTCTACATTTAGGCACTCTCACAATCATTCGTTTTGAAATTACAGTGATGGGACTCGCATCAATTGCACGAACTGTGCGTGCTGGATGTTCTACATCAAATTTCTCTTACAACTGAAATGGCCTGATTCCCCCAAACAAGTTTCCCCTGCCCAAAAAACTGACTCCGCCTCAGAAGTCAGAACAACACTCAGGTTCCATTCCGTCTTGTTTCAAGAGCTTCATGAGTTAGTGGAGCTTCAACAACTAGAGAAGGTCTCTCCAAGGACGATCAATTGGTTGGGAGGTTTGGTTTGAGGATAGATTGGGAACTTCTCTTTAAAGCTTCAGAAATTTAGAGGAGAGATTCCAAAAGCTTGAAATGTGAGACGAGAAAAAACAGCTTTCATTACTATGGTTTTTGCACCATTAATTAGAGCTTGAAGACAGAGAAAACAATGGTTTAGGGTTTCTGCAAAAGAAATGCAAGTGAGAATTTCATTGGATTTCCATCTCATTAGGGACACTAATGGGTCCTGTGGCCATCTGTTAATTTGATGGGGAGCATCGATATGGATATGGATATGGATGGGTTTATGGGTTAAGTCAGGTTTTTCCCCCTAATTTGAATGATTCTATAGGTACTACCACAATCTCCTACACTGTAAAATACACTGTTGCCAAGCATCTCTTTCACTAGCAACCAACCATATCTCAAATATAACCCCTTATTATTTCATAAATCCCAATCTCACAGATTCTACGAGATTCATGAGCCTTACAGCCCAATCATCTAAAAAAAAAACTTTTATCCCCCTATTTACAGGGTTGCTGATGCCCAGATCTCATGTGACTGGTTAGATAGGTAACAAGTGAACTGTGAGGTCGTTTTTGTGAGGTTAGCAAAGCCCTTATTTTTCTGGTAAAAACAATCTCTGTGTATGTTCAAAAATATTGGACATAATTAACAAATAAATATATGATTAGAAGTAATTAGAATTTATTTTTTCTTGTTTCTGAAATCTGGTACTTAAACATTACTAAACTGTTGCAGTCACTAGGTCCATTAATATGTCTATAAACTGCTTAAAATCATGCCACGGTGGTCTCAGGATCTCCAATGGGCATGATGCATCATTGAGAAGAATGCATCAGTAAAAAATTAAAGCACGAGGGGCAAGCTTCCTACAAATTTATTGATTACAATAAGAACTGGAATAATCTGACTTTTCATATACCTAGGTGATATCAATTCTAACCTTGCATGATGCAGGATAAAAGAATTTCAACAGTCCCAAAAGGCAGTGAAGGAGTTCAGGACATTAAATATCCAGGGATAGCTAAGAAATGCCACGTTTGAGAAGAAATGCAACTTCAGATGCATTAATTAAGTTTAACAACCAGTTTTAAAAGAAGCCTTAACCAACATTCTTATAAATATTAGGAAAAAAAGAATGAAGATGGCGCAAAATACATAAAAGTTCATGCCACAAGGTGAAATCTCTTTTAAAGCCATCTCTTGGCTAGAATACTAGAGTTTGTGCCACCAGGTGAAATGTTGTTATAATTTCATCGTCTCCTAATTTGGAAGTTACAATCTACATATTAGCTAGAGCACATTGCATTTCAAAATTATTAATAAAAATGATATGATTGTTTACGTTCAACTATAATTAATATTTTACCACATTTCACACTAACTTTTCTTATCTAATTTAACTATTGATATATGTTAACTCTGACTCATAACTTTCTGTGATCCTATTGATACCTGTTGAATTTGAATCCCCAAACAGAAACTAACAGAATCAGGGATCTTATTACAGAAAAGAGGAAAAGAAGAATAAACATGAAAAACACTGAATTTCATTTGAAGCAAGAGAAGAAAACCTTTTGGCATGGCATGTAGAACAAGCAACAATCCCATAAACCGAAACCAAATCCCAGTTCACTGAATAGATGCATGACTTACAAGTACTGCAGATTTTTAAGCTGCCCAAGTTGTGGGACAAGTTGACCAGACAATGCTGCATTCCCTAGATCACTGAAACAATACATTCGTGAGAATCATTATCATATGGAAATCAACAGCAATTAGAAAGTAATATCATCTTCCCAGCAGCAAGTTATAAAATAAGTACATAGCATTAGATACTCAAAAGGCAAACAACTCACACTCTGATAACGCTATTATCATTGTTGCATGTAACATGAAACCATGTGCAGGGATTAACAAGGGTAGGATCCCAACTTTGCAGGACATTATTAGGATCTTCTAAATTTGTCCGAAGGGTATGCAAAGCATCACCTGGAGAAATAAATAGAAGACCAATCAGCTTACAGGTTAAAATATTAAAATCAATGCATAAATCTCCAGAGGACAATGCAAAGACTATAGCATGAGAAAGTAAGCATCAGTATCTACAATTGTCAAAAACAGTAATGATGATACAGAAAAATCCCACTCAGATACAGAAATAGCAGAATTTAAAATTTCAAGAAGCAATAGAATTATACTTGGACATCATTTGAAACTTACGATTGTAAGTTTCCATTCTTTATGCAATTCGGAAACCACATTTCTTAATGAAATCAGCACGGCTTGTCAAAGAAATAGAAACGCATCAAATACATGTCAAAACGGGAAATGTTCAACCCCGTAGTTTCAGGAACTCCTTACCCAAGTCAAGAACCCATTAGGGTCTCAATTCCACGCAAATACAACTCGAGACTTAGTATTCAACTCCCAGTATTTCTGCCGCGCAAGTACGACTCCAAAGTTTTATCAAGGTACGAGAAAAGGCATTAAAGTCAAACCAGTTCTTTAAGTCCCAACATTATGAATTTGCAATGAAATTCGGAAAAAAAGACAACGCATGAGATCAGCAGCCAAATACAAAATCTAGCCAATTTTCAAGTTAATTTTTCATTCAGATTACCAGTACAAAAAACATGGAGGTGAGGGAGGAAATACAACTGAAAAAAAAACTAAGAAACCACAACCTGCGCAGAAAATTCTTATTTACCTGTCTTGTTTGAACCAACAGCAATCGGTATCATGTCAGCAATAATGAAATAGTTTCAAACACACTCATTTCAGGAAATCAAAGATCTAAGTGTTAGAGAAACCCCGGAAAAAGCACCAAAAAAGTGCATACCTTCCATATTGGCAGTGATCTTCGTCAACGGATGAAACACAATGACCAACCAAATTAGAACCGAAGTGACGATCTCTCTTTCCATGACTCTCATCTCTCTCCAGCTAAAAAGTCCTCAGCTACTTCATCAATCTCCTCAGATCCGCACGAATTCCACTGAAACTCTGTTGCTACAACAAAACTCCATACCCCCAAACCCTAGCTCAAAATACTCATAAGAACTAGACAAAATCTCCACCATTTCCGTCAAATGGAACATCAGCCGAATCAAAATTAAAAGCCGAAACCATCAGATGATAAAACTGGCTTTAAACAGAGGATTTGCAGCAGATTTTCGACCATTTTTGAAAACTTTTTTTCCCTGAAAATTTCCTCTCTCCTCTATAAAAATATATCTATCTATCTAATTCTAATCTCTTACCATGAAAATGGTTTACGATTATCTTTTTGTTGTCTTTCTGGTGATCTCAAGTGAGGGGCGTGCAGTGTTTCAGCTGCCCAAGTGGTGCTGCCCGCTGCCCGACTCTAGTCAAAACACTTCCCAACTCCCCAGTCTCTCTCTATCTCTCTCTCTCTGTCTCTCTCTCTCTCTTGGCCCAAACGTGGAAAGAGACCCAAACCGGGAACGTCACCGTTTGGTCAAAGGCAGCACACTCTTGGGCCCACCACTGCCACCTCAGTTGCGGTCAAAACCCTATTTAATTTTCCAACAATTACCCAAAACCTGAAACCCGATACCGATATGCTAAACCGAAACGGTCCGTTTGCTTTTTTATGTTTTGTCGACTCACGAATCCCAAGAAGATGACGTGGACCATCTGGACGGTTCATCTCTCTATTTTCAATTTTTCATCACATGTATTTTAATCGTACGGCAATAATAATGTAATGGAGTAATATGCAGACATTTAATTTAACTCACCGTACATTGCCATTATTTTTACCAATGTCTTGTAGATCCTAGATGTTTCATTTTGTGGGTCCCATTTAAGAGAATGTGTATTATATAAGGATAGGGTTCTCCGAGTTGGCAATAATGCCACGTAAATCCTGGATTTTCAATTATGTGGGTCCCTTAACTCAAATGTATTGACATATACTAAATGTAGATTAATACAAATGAGGGTATTTATTTATTTATTTATTTATTTTTGATATAAAAGTTAATATAAATCATTTCTCTGATTAATAGTTAATGTAATCAATATAAATCATATATATATATATATATATATATATATATATATATATATATAATAGATGATGTAACCTTTAGAAAAATAACAGATTTTATGACAATAATAATTTTTTAATTATTTTTAATATGAATAATATATATGGAAAAAACTATATGCAGAATAAAGTGGGAGCTACACAAGCACACCTCTCCCTCAATCTCTGTCTCTCTCTTTCCTTCCATGCCCTTTACTAACAAATTAATTGTCCTATTCCCAGTGATGAGCATAGGAAACCTTGCCACTCGAGAACCCAACCCTTGCCATCGAAGGTGTTAGTCGGGTGGTTAGTGATTAGATCTTTGGAACAGGGGAGAGTTCTCCAACTTGCCAATGACAAATCATATAGTAAGGCATGGAAGAGAAAGTGTGTTAGAAGAAAGAGATAGGAAAAGGAATCCTCTATAGTGACTGCCAAGCTGTAATGAGGATCTCAACCGCTCACAACGCATTGGCATGTGTCCCGATGCACTATTAGCGGCTGGGATCCTCACTGCCGCTTGACAACCAGACAGAAAATCTTTTTTTGGAGAGATAGAAAGGGAGGTGTTGGTGTAGCATCTGCTCTGAACTCATGTAAGACCCCGTCACCCACGTTGACCAAAAAAGGTTGATGCCCATGGAGAACCATGAGACCTTGTGTGGATGGCCTAAGGGAGAGTCAAATTCATGACCTTCATATGGTGTTGTAAGGGAATGTGTATGTCAAAAAATGGAATAAAGTTCTCAACATTGGTTGGGGGGGGGATGCATCAATGAGAAAGGCGCATGGCGATTTGTAAATAGAGGCCAGAAGGAGAGAGAGTATAAGGGGAAGAGAGAGAGAGAGAGCGAAAACGTATTGGCACAGCCTCCACTACCAATTAATCCTTTGCACATTAAAATTATCCAAATTGGTTTATCTTTGCAAATGTAGTGTTATTAAAACTCACAATTGAGTTTGAACTAAAAAAAAACTAATAAAAAACCAAATCAAATGGAATTGAATTCTTATCGATCACAAAACAAGATTGGACGAAACCAAACTAATAACAATCTGATAATGGACCGACAAGAACCTGTTCAACTAACCCAACAAAACCGAAACCAACCAATATTAGACTACTCAACGGTTTGGTTTCACATTGTGCCGATACAACTGATTCGGACCATTGAAACCGAACCGGACCGGCCAAAAGCATTGTGTGAAAACATCCATGATAGCTGCCACCGTGCTACGTGTCAAATAAAAGTTATAAATGGCACCAACTTGCCATTGCCATGAATGATCATAATTTTCATCCAGTCAAAACTCCAAAACTTTGACTAATGACTCCTTAATGCCAGGGATTTTGAAATGATAAAATGTGTGACGGATCATCTCTCTCAATGATGGAGCCCTTATGTACGGAACCAATGGCAGCTTGAGTAAATGAAATCCTACGGTTGTGATCGTGATATGAGATGGTAATATGAATCTGTACACATCCGTGGCTTTAGTTGTAAACCTATACGATATTTTCTGTTACATATGATCTTAACGGTACCGAAACTAACGGGGTAAAGCCAACAACGGTAATAATTAACGGGGGCAGCTAATGGACCGTACGAATGTGTCGTTAATGGTGTGTACTATTTTCTTTCACGGAATGATGATGGGTGATGGGTGATGGGTGATGGGTGATGGTGTTAGTGGGACCCACATGGGTCCCACTTTACGCATGAAGCTCTCAAAACGGATCAGCCACTAATCTGACCGGGAAAAGATTCAGGGGTTTCTGAGCTACTTTTTAGTGAGGGGTCTCCGTTATGAACTGGCAGTAGCCGGTGGAGTGACCGGGAAATCGAGTTACCAATTTCCAAACCACCGAAGCGGGTCGCTATCTCTGGACATTCTGTGGTGGGTGGGACCCACGTATAAAAAGCGCACGGCCTTTTTACATGGTGAAGATGCTATCAGCGTGTGCCAGCTGTAAAATTGCCACGTGTTCAGTTATTTGACCAGACCCTCCGTATCTTTACTGTCATGTATTCGTAAGGACTCGTTTGTTTTGTTCTTTTGTCGTGATTACACAGCATTTTTGGTTGGGGTAGGATTAAATTAAACCCAATATGTGTTAAACTAGGGGTATCAATTTAGGAACTGATCCTATAGTTTAGATCGAGTCAACCCAAATCAACCTTGAAATTGATTTGGGTAGAACTGATAGAGAACATGTTTTAGGTTAATCAGGGATTTGGACATATGGTGATCAATTCCATCCGTACCAAAGTAAGATGACATCCTTACCAAACTAGTAAATGAATCTGAAATCAAACCAGTTCGAAACCAGTCAGGTAACAAACTGATACTGTACCGATCCGTTAGTTAATACGCACAGTGCAGCCCATCTAGTCCAAACCTCTTAATAGACATGTTTCAGTTAAACCTTATAAAGTCCAACATCGATTTAACCCGAACTAACCGTTGGCATCATGTTATAAACACAAACCAATTGGAAAAAAGAAAGCCTTGCAAATTGCAATATTGTGATGAAAAAGAAGAATTAAAAGACCAAAATCCATTTATCATAAGCAAACAGTACCTAAACCATGGAGTTCCATCAAGATTCAAGACTAATCCCACTGTACGATTAATCTACATTTACAAATATCGAAGTGCAGCACTTCTTTCACTATTTTTTTTATAAGGGTAGTTTAGTCAATCCACATGTCCAATAGTCACGTGATTATTTACTAAAATAGCCTTGCTAATATAATTCCCTTGACAGCTTGAATTGCATAATTGGTAGATATTGGTACCCTTTGCAGCCTTCAATCAATAATCTAATACAAAATTGGAAATTTTGAAACGGTGTGCATTGATAATATGGGACTCAATTGTGGAGTTGGATATGTGGCATCTACACGTGTGTCGATGCATTCTAACGGATTAGATGCAACTACATGTAAATCTTTTTTTTTTTTTGCTAACGTCGGGTAACGAGACTTTAGGCCTGACTAGTTCTGTAGGTTCATACTGTCATTATGGGGTTGAATGAAAATCATTCCACTTGTATGCAAAAGAGGAAAGAAAAAATAAATAATACCCCGGTGTGAGTAGACTAAAGAGGAGTCAAATTCAAAACCCTCTACTTCTTGAGGCGTTTACCAACGGAGCTAATCCCCCTTGAGGTTAAACCAAAGTAGGATCTAGTGGATTGACATTGAAAGAGATATATGATGGATTCTTAGTCAAATACTTGGTGTCATATGTGTGTCATATGTGATGACTTGATGGAAGCAAGGTTCTAAATGCATGTATTAGAAATAGTATTGATAATGTCAAAAATCGATCTAATTCAGATCAGATTGATATACAGATTTAATAGAAAACTGATATGTAACCGATATGATAGATAATAATATTAAAACATGATTAGATCAAAGATCGGAATTGACAAACGAAAAAAGAGGACAAATAAAATAAGAAATCAAAGGCACTTCTCCCATGATTATATGTTGTTTATCTTATGGGAAGTGATGGATAAAATCAATCTCATTATCCTCAATTAGTGGAAAAAATCACTTTTATCTTTAGAATTTAGGAGACTGACTAAGCCTGAAAAGGGTTAAGAATAAAGTTTATTCTTTCCTATTTAGTTTCCTTAAATTTTATATTGGGGTATGTTAATCTATCCTAGCAATCGCCAATGGATTCTCTCTCTCTCTTCTTTTCTCTCTCCACATTTATTTCAAAATTATAAGATTACTTAAAATTAAGTTTGAATTTACAAATAACCCTAAACCCACTTAACTTTATGTTAACCAAACTATCTGGTGTCCTACAACTAGACTACAAGTATCTTAAAGGTCATGGGTTTGACTTTCTTATCTACATTTATGTTTTAAAGGCACTCGTTGTACTCCCTCCTCCTTCCCTCTTTAATTTTAAGTAGATTTACTTTAAAATCTGAGTTTTGAATCCTCTCTGCCATTTGAGGAACGCTAGCCATGATCTAGTGGCTGAAGTTCATTCGATGTGTATACCAATACTTCAGTATTCATGTTAAATAAACTATAGTTGCTGAATCATGACTGAATAAACTGAACAATAGAAAATGATCTTTTTCTCTAAAATCTCATTGGACAGATAAATAAAGATAGATTTTTTTTATACTTTTATATATATATATATATATATTTTATAAGAATGTTATTTGAAACTAATGAATGAAGGGCATTTGATCTCAAATACAGGCATTTTTAACCTCAAGTGATAATTTATTTTTAATTAATCTTGATTTGTATACCTCATAAAGATCAACTTATCAAAACTTAAAAAACAAGGATTGAATTGCTAACCTTGGAGAACATGTGTGTTAATCCATTGTTTAAAGAATCAGATAAAAACCAGCAAAAACAATTGATTCGAATCGGATCGGCCGACCCTGATTCCAATTAATGCTGAGTCTCACAATGGATTTTAGAATCAACCATAAATGTTCTAAAATTTCTATTTTTTTCAAGGCGGCGGTAGAAATTATCACTAATGGGCCGGTTCCATGGTATTCTACCACAGGTTGTTAGTGGTATCTTACAGAGATTTCTTAAAAGATTACTCATCTGTTGTATGAAGGAAATGTAGTGGTTGATTATCTCTCTCAAGTCGTTGCTAAGGCCTATTTGATAAAATTTTAGATTCTGGATTCTGGTTCTTAGGGAGTCATTTTGGAATAGAAGTGCATTTGACAAGTCCGATTGGATTTGAGCTCCCACAGAATGAACTGGATTCAAAATGGTTTCAGAATCCAAAATTTTGGAGTAACTAATACTTGCTCTAACGTATTGGATCAAGTTTTTAAGAGAAAAAAAAGAGTCCGACTCTCACTTGACTCTCACTTGATGACTACCACCACTGCCACCGCCCACCACCACCACCACCTACCACAACCACCATCGCCACCACCCGCCACCACCGCCACCTCCCATCACTGCCACTAACCATCACCCACCACCACCACTTTTCAAGACTTCAATTGGGGGATAATGTTTATCAAACATGTTTATGTTCCAAAGAGTACTACTCTGGAATCCATTACAGAAAACACGTTATCAAACATGGTTTTACTCCCAAATAATCCTGAAGTAGCTTGAAGTAGAATCCAAATTATGAACTAAAATTCAAAATCTAGAATCTAGAGTAGAAGTTTTATCAAACAGGCGTAACAATAAAGAACCTTTTCGCTCTACGATTTGATAATATATTAGATAGGATACCCAAGGGCATCTAAGATCTAGGTTCAGTTAATTTGTTGTAATCTTTTTTTTTTTTCAAGAAAGTTTTCTGATATGGCAAAGCGAAAGGTGGGTTTCTTTCCCCAGTTATTAATTTTCTTTTATATTCTTTATTTATTTCTATCTCATAATAAAATCTATTTGCTGACTTTTAGCGCACAAAAAAAAAAGAAGAAGTCATATTTTAAAAAAATGAATTTAAATCTACAGTCTCTGATTTTACTAATGATCAATTTCAAAACCTCTACTTTGAATCTGTCATGAATGCAGTTAAGTCTTTAGGTTCTTCCATTTCCCCCACCATTTAGTTAGTCAAATGGTAAAATTTACAAGTCTTTAAAATAAAAACTCTAAAATATAAATCTGTAGAATATTTTGATCCTTCGATTCTTCCTGGTTTAATATATAGGGCTTTAATTAATTTTTTATTGTTTCGACAATTTCGATCTGATTCCAATAGAAATTAATGGAGGTTAATTGATCTTGTCCGCGAGTTCTTAAACCTTGACTTAAGTATACCCTATGAGGTTAGCAGAACTTCACTAAAAGGCAATGATTCGATTGTGGAAATCATGCACTCTCAAGTTTTCACCAGTAAAGACTGTGTTTGGATGTCAAAATAAGAAAAATGAAAACATAAAAAAAAAAATAATAACAAAACAATTATGAATTTATGTGTTTATCTTCCTTCTAATAAGAAATAAAACTTTATTTTCTTAACATTCAAACATAAAATTTCCACAAAATAAAAAAAAAATAAAATATAATTAGGCTGTCAAGAGAAAACATCCCTTATTATAATATATATTTTTCTTGAGAAGAGGGAACATCCCTAATTAGACTGTCTAATCAAGTTTGCTTTTGAGGAAAGATGAATTTTTTTCCAAGACATGCTGGTAGACCATGCAGATATAGATCAATAGAAAGCAGTGTTGAAAAAAAACATTGAAGGACCCACAAATATTTCTACTCCAAATGGAGGAATAAATCTTCCCTCATGCATATATAGAAGCTTAAACTCAGCTGGATCCAAGAATTTAGTGAGATGGATAATAGATTGATAAAGACCAGTGAGAGAGAGAGAGAGGAGAGAGAGAGAGAGAGAGAGAGAGAGAGAGAGGGGGGTTTGGTTAGTACTTAATAGTCAACAAACAACAACAGAATTTTATATTACTGGGGAAACCTGATAAGATGATTTATTAAGATAATCAACCCTGGCCAGAGATATACCAACTTTCAAGTGGAAATTATGTTTTCACGTGCGGCTCTGTTTAGAGAGAGAATTTAATTCAAAGGGAAGGAGGAGAATTTTTATTGGTCATTAAAAGGCATCTTAATTTGGTCATCTCATTGAATTAAACCCAAAGCAACCTCGTGGACTTTGTTGTATCTATTATTATTGATAAAAACTCTCAAAGGATCCGTACATGTATTTAAAAAGTTTTAAAAAAATAATATTAAAATAAAGTAAAAGGTTTCGTATATGGTTGTGTATGAACTCGGTCAACAATTGAGCCGTTAATAAGAATATTCGATTCTCATGTGTCTAGCCGACAACTGAAGTTTTGTCTGTATGATTCATAGTTGCCCCTTAAGATGCAAACCGGAGTTGCATATATAATGTACAACTTGACTTTCAAGATAAAACAGCCCATGATTTGGTTTTTAATTAATGTTGCACTCAAATAACTAGACCTCATTGGAACTACCACTTGTTGAGAGAGAGAGAGAGAGAGAGATGGAAGAAGTGTCTTATAAGTCTCTTCCCAATAGCCATTTTGTCCTCTATTATATAGAGGGAAAATGTCCCTTGGACACACCTCTCGAAGAAAGCTCAATAGATATGACTCGGATGCAACAGTTTTGGCCGTTGCTGGCATCTGCCTTTATAAGCCAAACATTTGGGTGCCAATCCAGAGCTTGACGCATGTGTCTAAACCACATAAGACCAACACACATTTTTCTAAAATGCTTTGTCCACCCTAGTTGACGGTGTTTCATACACAACCGTATATATGAAAACTAGTCTACCCAACAACAACAAAGCTTTATCCCAAATGAATGGGGTCAAAGAGGGAGCAAATAACGGACTTTGCCCCCCTTTATGATATGAAGAAAGAAATAAGGATCGATGTTTAGACCGCTCACAGTAGTTCTACCTATAGAAAAGATCATGAAGAGGCGATGATCAGATGTGCTGGAATGGTGTTTCCTACTGATCCATGATAGTCGAAAATGAATGCTTCCCTTACTATTTATTTTCTTCCGACGTATGTTATTTGAGTTACAGGTTCGGAGTGAGCCAATTCAATAAGTCTTTCCTGTCTGATCTCAGGATCAAATCTTCAACATTGAGATACTTAACCCTAGTCCTATTTTATTAGTAGCCATGATTAGGGGTTATAGTATACTTACTATGCATAGGAGTATACAGGTGAAAAGAAAGGATGTATTCCGACAAAATGCTATTGATTCTAGGAGGACTACAATGAGGACTAGATCAGCTCACGCCCCAGTTCAGTCGTGTTTTCGACTAGGGGAGGGCTATATGAATTCTTGCTCTCTAATCAGCTTTGTTAAATGTCAATCATAATTAAACAAGGCTTAAATTATGTATATCTTTCCTCACCACCTCCCCTATAGTCATCATAAGTTTGCGTTTAATTCTTTTAAATCTTTTAATTTAAATCAAATCACTCATCCTTCGTTAAACATGAGCATACCATCTAAAACGATTTTCTCGTAGTTCATAATGTATCCGCGCTAATACTCCCAAATCAACTCTCATAAAACAAAATAACAACCTCACTTGTCTGTTTTAGAATGAATAATAAATGTGAATATATCACCTGTCTTCTGCATATATATATATATATATATATATATATATATATATATATATATATATATATATCAATATTAATCTGTGGGTCTATCTTAATGTGGGTCTTCTTAGTTTTAATTTTTGGTCTTTGGTTGTCTCAATCCGTAACACCCACGTCCATTTGTCTTTGGCAATTTGCTCTTTCATTTTCAACGATGCTTCCTTCCTTAGATTCCTCTTTTTTAAAGTTTGAGTCCGTACTGAAAAATAACCCTTAAAAAACTGATAATTATCAAAAGAAAAAAATAATAATTTCATTTGTTATAGATATTCGGGGTTGAAATCGTCTTCAATTATTAGAGGTTCCAATCCAGCATCCAGCGATTGGAGTTAATCAGGTGCACCTACCGATGTATTGGTTAGTGCATTCAGTTAACTCCAGTCATTGGATGTTGGATTGGAACCTCCAATAATTAGAGACGAATTAGACTCAAATATTAAGAGGACTGACTTTGTAGAGATAGAAAGGTAAACCGGATCAAAGATAGTGACAACAAACACATGAACTTAGTTCAATATTTTTTTTTTCTTGAGTTTCATTCATAAAATTTGTTTGGGTGAGAATTATTATTTTTCTACGGTTGGACTTTTATCTACCCTCATTATTTATTAATCACTTCAGTCATTTTATATGATAAAATGAGTTCTAGCTAGAAAATTCATTGCACCTCCTGTATGTTCTCTCTATTGAAATGATTAGATGAATGGATTCTTATTTTAACATTTTTACTAATAATAATAATAATAATAATAATAATAATAAATGTTATTATTATTGTAATAAGGGTTTGTTATTTTTTCAAATATCATAAAGAATCTATTCTGTCACATGGGAAGATGATGTGTCCATTCCAACCGTTGGATAGAGAGAACATGGTCTAGATTACCCACATATTGAATTTTAAATTATAATTCAATCAAATGCCTCTTATGTATTGGCATACACCCTGTGTATGTCCATACATGTATATGAGTACTCTAAACATTATTATAACACTCCCCAAGTTGGAATTGATTAGATTAAAAAAAATAGTAAAAATGAATAGTCCAGATTTGTTTTGTTATATTTCCAAATGTGACAAACTCTTGTTATAACAATAACAACCCTAATAAGAATAATAAATAATGATCCATTTTTGTGCATGACCGTGTACATGCATCCGTCCTTACTCCAATAGGGAGGTTTAGAATTGGTATTATATACTCTCATCTCTCCATCATCTTTCATCTAACAATTGAAGCACATATCATGTATTGTATGCAGGCATATGAGCACGTACAATTTTTTTTTTTGATAAAATAAATAATATAAAATTATTTTAAAATTATTAATTAAATTATATAAAAATATATTAATGTTAATTCATGGAACCAACTTTGCTTCTTTGTGTATCAACAAATATAATAATCTTTCCAAGACCTAACTACAACTGACCTTTTCCATTGGGCTGTGAGGGAATGCTTCATTGGTTGGTTGCAAGTAGGAAAAAAAAAGAAAAAGAAGGAAAATGAAATAAAATAAAATAAAATAAAAATGGAAACTTTTGTAATCATTATTGTGTAATAACTCTTACCAAATATGGATCATACTTTTCAAATAAAATATATTTTTTTAAAGCTAAGAATTTGGTTGCAAAATATAATAAAAAGTTTGAAAGATTTTTCATACATGGATTGTGTATGTACACGATTGAAACATCGGCACTTCATCTTGTAGGGAGTGGCATTTTTGTGATTACACTCTCCCCCCTCTAGCTCATCTGGCGGTTGAAACGGTAGCTGTACATTAAAACTTTTGCCTAAAATTTGATAGGGAAGAGGACATTCTTCTCCATCCTCTCACTTGGCGGTGTAAAATGACTATGTGCGGAGTGGTTATTTCACACGCCATCATGTGAGAGGGCATAAAGGAACGCTGTTGGGCAGCGATCTATTTCTCAATTTAATAATCAAATTTATAATTTTTAACGAAACTTTTAAAATGTTTTGGAATTAGTTACACTATCATAGTAGATGATGACAAAAGGAAAAGTTTTATTGCAACTAAAGTTGGCGATAAGCCGATAAAGATGAAACCATGCTTTTTTGCCCTTCTACAATGACACTTTCTTTTTCAATGAGGATAAAATCTTATCATTTATCATATATATTTGAAAACATACATGACAATAACACTAGAAAATGACATAATGATAATTCCACTTTCAAATTATTTTTGAAAACTCTTTTACCCTTGACTTAAAATAATTTTTAGGAATAAAGACGAGAAAATCAAAAGAATGTCACAATTTTCTAAATTCATCTCTTTGGTCACAACAAATAACACCTTGCAATTTGAGGGAAAGTTTCTCTGAACACCAGAATAGAAATCTGTATGCCATCATCCTATTTTCTCTCCTATCACTCTTATGGGTCATCCCTCCGGGGCAGCATCCAGAGAAGCTAAGGTCCAGATTAGGCCACTCCTATTTTCTCTCCTATCACTCTTATGGGTCATCCCTCCGGGGCAGCATCCAGAGAAGCTAAGGTCCAGATTAGGCCACTCCTAGAAAGCATATGTTGACATATCGATAACAAAAACCAGAGGGACCCTTTAGAGCAAGGTTCTAAATCTCGTGTCTTGATCACAGTCTCGGTGAGGTCAAGATTTTCCGAGATTACGGGCTTCTGATATCTCACCGAGATTTTTGAACATTTATTCAAAGTTGACATACTGGAGCTTAATTCTGAACTGAAAGCCAAAGATAATAGCTTTCAATCACCGAAAGCACTTGCAAAGCATGCGGAATCTGGTTGGGCCATGCATTGAAAGCGTCCACGGCCAAGAAGCAGCAACAGGAACTACCCACCACTGTCGCTTTGACAGGCTTGTTTGTGGGTCTTCTTTCTGCTTTTGGGTGGGTAAGAAACCATATTCCTTTTCAAACATATTGCACGCTTAAGATCACAAGCCATACCTCCCAGACAAAGAAGCCAAACAGTGAGTCACGAAATCATAAACCATGCTTAAAGGTAATCCCATTTTAATCATACTACAAGATCACTTTGGTAGTGCTTTAGTCAGACAAGCAAACATCAAGTGATGATATCAAATACTCTTTCCAAACTATGACATCAGAAAGGCAAAAAAATGTCCCAGAAATCAGTTATTTATCCACTACAACCTACAATTTACATCTTTACAATTATATATGCAAGGTTAGAGAAACAAGGGTTGTCAATAGTCATAACAAGGTACCGGATCTGGCATCAACCTTGCTCCTTATATGGGGTCCATATCAATTTGCTAACATCAACCTCAAGACCACCACGACCAGCAGCCTTTAGGTGGCGATCAAGAACCTTGGGGTCCGCACAGATGGCATGCTGCCCTTTCCTGTACTGGATCAAGTCTAGGCTCTGCAGTGTGCTCAAGATATCATCTGCCTTTATAGCTGTCATGTCACTAAGCTCCTGCCCAACACAAATAGATTCACAACACATTTGAAAAATAGAACTGAAGGTCCTCTACCAAATAAGAAAAGTAGTTACCTAAAAGTCTGAAAGTGAACCTAAAATAACTTTCCCAAAGCAACACCTAAAAATTACTTTGATGAAGTAATTGCCAGACATTTTCTCCATGATTCAAGGTATGAAGAGTTGGACACCATCAATCAGGGAAATGGCTCCATGGTGCAGGAGCATAGACCAATACACATCGAATAGAAGCTACCGACCTACCAGGCCTGTGGAAAAATCAATGGGACATATGCATGGTTACCCAACTACCAATAAAATGTACCAGAAGGTTCTAACTCAGGGATTTCTTTTTTGACAATGTACCCATATAATGACATGAATTAATCGGACAATGACTTATTAAGAGTATGAATTTGTACGGACAGGCAGACCGAAGGATGCATTTCTGTATACAGAACATACATTATAATACTAGTAAATATGTAATATTATTCTATCAAATATTATTAGTTATTGCAAAAGAAATAACAGGGTTGTTTATCGCGCAAGTTGGGACAAGGTTCATTAGTTTTATCTCATCTCATATTTTCCATGCGTCAGTCTTGCAATATCCAGCTTTCTCATGACCGAAGTCCAAGACACGACAAGTCATTATCCCTTATTCACTCTATCAACAAACTAAATTATTATGTGAATACACATAAATATAGGACCAGTTACACATAAAGGTGAGGCTCAGACCAGCCTTCAAGTCTGGTGTACATCTAGTCCCAGGCTTAACTATCAAGACTTTCAAGAACTTATGGCGCCGGAGTCAGGTAAGACTGGGCCTGAAATTGCCCACATTCTGTTCGAGTGTTCAGTACAATTTCCTTTTTCTTTTAGTTCCCTTGACTATATTTATTTCCTTTCTTTTAATGACACATCTGATCTGAATACAGATCATTCTACAATCTACACTGATAATTCACATCCAGTGTGGATGAAAAAAATAGTGAATCCATCGGGATCTCAAAGATAACAGAATAAATTAGTAGTAAATTTCAGTCTGGCGACAAGAAGACAGAAGAACTCTGGCATGGTTTTAAATTTCTTCAGCAGAAGGGAAAAGGCTTGATCAAGCATACCTTGATGGAGATGTTGCTCTTGTGCTTTTTCAGGATGTCTAGAAGAACCCTTGTCCAGTATCCCCTGTAGCTCAACATTCCAAGGTCAGAAAGTGGCCTTTCAGGTGTGCCTACTTTGCCTTCTTTCTTAGAAAGTTCATATGCTGTTTGATGACAGATCCACATTAAAAACAATTTTTCATAGAGACAAAAGCAAGCAAACTATTTATCAATTCAAACAATCCAACAAAAAAATAATGCTCAATGTTTCTACACCATCTCTCCATTGGTACATCACCTATTAAAATAATGAAACATAAAAAATGGTGAAACCAATTGTCCCAATTAGATATGCACTCCACTAGAAGTACAACCATGGCAAAGGATTTTATAAGGAAAAAGGTCAAGGATGACCAACCCATCCGGGAGGTATCCAATACCTATTAACTAAAAAATCAGACAACCATGCATACAGGCTCATCAGGGCTACAACTCTGCATGATAACACTAAAAACACCAACCAGTCTGGGACTCTGGTGTCACCTCAATAATGGTATAATTGGATACAAGGCAAAGCAGCTCTTGGTATATGATGCTTCGCTCAGAGCAGCGTTCATCTTGTATTTCTTTCTTCCCCCCTCCCCCTTTTTTCCATCTGGATTCTTTACATGCATTGTCGCTAAATAATGAATATACGCAATAAAGCAGAAACTGAAGTATCATGACAAAGAAAATGGGGCAGACAATCAGAGCTTTCAGCTTCGCTATCCAAATCAAATAGCAATCTAAGATAACCACACTGAGATATAAGGAAATTGGGTTGCAAAACCACTTAAATACATCCATTTAGAAATATCTAATACATCAATGACACAATCTGTATATATTTCAATTAAAAATAAATAAATAGTAGGGCAGAAATATACAACAGAAAGCTTACAGAAAGCAATTAGAAATTTTCCGTAGCCTTTTCTTTGGTAGGGAGGCAGGGTGAGAATGCAAGCCAAATTATAGGATTCCTCTGAATGCTTTTCCTGTATCATTAGAATATGTGTAAACCAAAAATCTTTGAACAACCAAACATTTATTAGAGAAGTATAGAAACAGATCTCTAATATAGAAACAGAAGGCTATTAGAGTAGTATAGAAACAGAAGGCCCAAGAGAAAGGACCACAAAAATGAAGGTATTCAAGGAAAGCAAAGAAGCCAGGCTACATAGTGTCATGCCTCCATCTCTATGAAATCCTCCATATTTATCCCCACCCCTAGCAAGCTCATCAGCCACAGAGTCGCAAAATCGTCCCTAGTGAAACATGATTTTCCTCAATGAATAAAGGGATCTAGTCAAGGTGCCAAGTATCAGTGTCGGTTAGCGTATCAATATGGTGGTTTTAAGAGACCTATCGGAGGGAGGAAGCAACATCTACGGTGAGGAGTTTCTCCACTACCGCTACTATCATGACTCCCAACGCTACTACCATTACCACAGATTCCCATAAAACTTTCCCAGGGTCTTCATGACATTGATTAAGGAACACCACAAAAATCAAATTACAAACAAATTGAGACAAATCTCTCATCACAGGCTCCGCCAATTTACTTATTCATTTATTTATTTATTTATTTTGGGGGGGGTTGGTGGGGTACCAAACCCACCTGTAGAGATATTTTGGCAAGAATTCGACTGATAATTGGGAGGAGGCAAGGGAGGAGGAACATAGATACTAGAAGAGTTATGTTGTGGAGGGGGAAGAAAACAATAAGCTATAAAAGGAAATGATGAAACAGGAATGTAGGCTCTGGGAGGACTGGTGGCCTCTCAGGGAGCACTGTAGAAGGCCCAAGCTAGACACTGCCATTAATAAGGTTCTCGATCTCGTCAATATCAGACTCGGAAGAAGGGTATAGTAGTACGATATCGCTATGCACAAGCAACATATCCACACACGAAAGCTTATCCAAATCAAATGAAAACAAGAAAATTTCTCTGAGTGAAACGCCAAACTCAGCGGCTACTGTCACCGTTGTAGTTTCTCATCTCGGTAACTTCTATATCGATACTTATTGGGCTGATACACTAGATACATATCGATACCGTCTAGTCTATACAATGAGGTTTGAATACTTAAAGAGGTTCTCAACTTATAACGACACACCGGCTGGATGAATCACCACGATAGTTCAAAATCGTAGAAATTTCACCCATTTTGGAGAAATGTTTTGGTTTCAACAGCCCTCAAAACGAAACCACAATCAACTCAATAGGTTTACCATGTTTTGGTAGAAATTTTGACATTACCCGCATTTTGGATTCACCAAAACAGGTTATTATTAACTGACAAAACAGATTGAAATTTTGACCCATTTTACCAGGTTTCACCGCGAAATGAGGGATTTGGACATTCCTCATCATCCTTGCAGGTAGGGGCTCGAACAGTTGGGTGTCTGAGTGTCTAACATATAAAATTGTGAAAAACAACCACCATGTATTTAGCCTATTTTTGGTAAAAATTTATTTTGGAGAAAAATGTATTTCTTCAAATTTGAAATCTGGCCAAATCTTCCCCTAATGTTGTTATATATGTGATGTGGCAATCCCTAGCAGTTTACTCCAGTAGGATGTAGAGCTGAAGTGGCAACATAGTCGCGTTTGAATGGTTACACTCGCACACCGTCACCTTTTGTTGGTGGCAATAACGACGGCAGGGATGACGATGTTGAGGTGATGATGGGGGTGACAATTGACAAATATGCTTCCCTCCAAGAATATAACCAGGCCGAGCTGGAACAAGAACCCATTCGATTCACTGGAGAGATCCAGTTTGATCACGTCACACAGAATACCGACCACAGTGCACGTCCATCCTCATGTGCAAGCAACATGAGAGGGTGGGTCGCACCACCGGTTGAGAAGGCTGATGATAGCATGGAAATCGACGTTTCGATCTTGTCTAGCACATGGATCTATGTTTCAATCGAAAATGATTAAAATCTCCGAGTTCTCTCGGTTTTGGCCTAGCATCAAAACCCAGGGTCGAAACCTCGAAACGAGATTCGGCACTCGAAACCGTGATGTAGTTCCATGGTCTATCACTCTTGAAAGCTTGATCCTAGAGGACAGCAGTGGATATGGGGAGTATAATGCCCCATCCTTTGTTGTAGAGAGCATCAGGTCTGCCTACAGTGGGAATGGTGTCAAACTAGTCAAAGAGTGGATCATCCTTTGTAGACAGCTTCTTCTCCTACCCGGCCCCCCAACCATACATGATGGTAGCATCCAGTTTCAGTAGCTCATTACATGGATCTTCAGTGTAGTGACCCCCTAAGTTAGGGTACCTCAAATATGTTGATGATGCCATTTATAAGATGGTTATAAAAGACTTCCAACATTTCTTCCGGCATAGTATAACATGGCTATCATTTGTGATAGAGTCAGAAGAACGGTGGCATTGACATGATTAGTCTAGTAGTGGGCTCGATCCTCCCTGCAACTCTCTGTGATTGGTATTAGGATGGGCAGAGGGGGTCCATCTTGTAGCATCTACTTATGTACCACCAAGTACATTCTCTTTATGGAAGTGTTTGTCAATTGTTAGTTGTCACTATGTATTACATGTACAATGTTATGGCTTTAATAATTATCTAATATTACGTTTTTGTTCATTCCTAGCGCATACTTTAGTTGTATTAATTGCATTTGTGTCTTCTAGTACTAAACCATGTGTAGAATAGGCTATATTATAGAAGGTATATAACAGGGCCTGGCATACACTGCCAACCTAGGGCCCAAAGCTAAACTACTAGTCTGTGTGACTTTTCCTGCCATCTAAGGGTTCCAACATATTTATAGAAGCTTAAATAAAGTTTCCATGAAGTTCCGGCGGCCATAAATATGGCCATCTGACCATCAAAATGGCCAGTCAAAAAACACTGCCGAAATTTAGCCAGCAAAATTTCCATGAAGTTTTTGCCCCTGTTTCGCTTGTTTAGACAGCAAAAATTTAGAATCATGACCACCACTAACATCTATGAGTAACCACTCAAGTGACAGTGAGTGCTTTAAACGAAACAAAAAAAATGAAAGCAAGAAACAAAGAACCGAAACACTAACCTTTGAAAAATACCCAACCATGTGGCATCCTCGATCATCACATTCACATAGAACGTAAAACAGAAAAAGATCGACATCATAATAGAGTGTCTTGTGATCAAGAAACAATTTTGCCAAATAGCAGAGATTCTGACCATAGACCTTGTTCTTCTTACCATCAACCTGTTACAAATTATCGATACAGATCAAACAATGATACTGAAGGAATCAAGAATTATAAAAAAAAAAAAATTTAAAAGGCCACCAATATATAGTGCAGAAAGACTAGAACAAGTAATTTATTAAGGGGGAAATAGAATGTGAAACTAAACTCTTATTTTTAATCCTGACCTCTAAAACTTATTCTCTAAAAAAGGAAAAATCTAATATTAAAAGCCCAATGATGTGAGTTCAAAACATGCGTAGATGTTCATTTAACAAGAAGCATGAGAAGTTGGAGATGGCAATGCAGAGTAACCATCCAAACAACTCATCACTTGGTGAGACTAAAGGCACATTCTCAGGTTTCATAATAAGTAAATGAGAATGAAATTGCAGTTCAATAAAAAAAACAAATGATAACTTGCCTCGAACATTGATAGCGTGCCACTACGATATATCTCATCACCTGGAGGATGCTTGAGATCACATTTTCTCTACAGAAGATAATATAGAATGCATTATTTACAGAAAAAAAAAAAAAAAAAAAAAAAAGGTCAATAAAGGGCCAGAAGAAAGCTCAAACAGAGAGAAGAATAAATATAGTCTACTGGAAAAGTCATAAAACAATTGCTCTTAGTGCCATTCGGTGACTGCGAAAACCAAGATTTAGACTGAATGACCAAAATTCAACTTAGTAGGTAAGACTGCCCTGTCTTAGAAACATGATGTAGATGAGGAGGAGAAGACTGGCACAAGAACTGACCCAAAAAATGACCGAAATAAACAATTGAAATATTGTATGTTTTGCAAGTCTCATCAATTTTGTCTCAGTCTGTCCAAAAACCGAGAATTTTTGGCAATCTTGGAGATTTTGATCTGTGGTATTACATTCTAATCCACTCTCTTTTGACAGAAAATAGGAAAGAATTTTCCTGTAAGTTATAATCAATGGTACAAAGATATTATTGAAGAACAAAATGACTAAGTACAGCATCTTTTATCCCCAAATTAAAGGGAGCACTAAATGGCATGCATGTAAATTACACAGGATTGGTAGATAATTTTTGCTCCAAAAGTGGATAATGATAGGGATTGGGGCAGAGGAGGCAGTTATGCCAACAAAACAGAAACTTATGCCTGAAAGGCCTTGGCCTGGGATTATTTTTAGGAGCTCACAATGGATTGTTCTTCCCCATCTCAGATCAAAGGATCACAGTCAAGTATTCTCCTCTACATCAGAAGAGCTATGCATCGTGAAATGCTGCTCCCGTGCTTTATTCTTCATCATTTCCTTCCTACGCATATCTAAATGGCATGCATGTAAATGACACAGGATTGGCAGATACTTTTTGCTCCAAAAGTGGATAATGATAGGGATTGGGGCAAAGGAGGCAGTTATGCCAGAAAAACAAAAACTCACGCCTGAAAAGCCTTGGCCTGGGATTATTTTTGGGAGCTCACAATGGATTGTTCTTCCCCATCTCAGATCAAAGGATCACTGTAAAGTATTCTCCTCTACATCAAAAAAGCTATGCATCATGGAATGCTGCTCCCGTGCTTCATTCTTCATCATTGTCTTCCTATGCGGATCTAGGGCTAATACGAAATAGAGGACCAAGCATAGTTGTCAAGGCGCCAAGGCAAACCAAGGTGTTGGAAGCCTGACGAGGCGCCTAAGCGACCAAGGCGCCCAATTTTCCAAGGCGTCACAAGGGTGCCTGGGCGCGACGCCTTGACAACTATGGGACCAAGAACCTTATAATGGCTGAAAACCTTAAGAGATAAAAAGGGAGGCTTCCTTTTCCTCTTCCTGCCATTCCCCCCCACCCCCCTCTATATATATATAAAGGCAGATGTGTAAAGAAAATTTGTGGGTACCACCAATGTTTTTGGTAAAGGCAAGTGTTCTTATTGTCAAAGCAACTGCCCACGGATACCATTCACAGTCCCTTAACAGTAATGGATTCCTTATTCTTCCATTAAATAAAAAAAATTGTTATAAAAAAAATGCCTGCCACTTATTCTGTTTTCATAAAATTTAGTTCCTAATATATATATATATATATATATATATATATATATATATATATATATATATATATATATATATATATACTACTCTATTCCCTACTACTCTTTTTTTTTTTTTTTTTTTTGCAGTTCAACCTTAAAGTTCCATAAAACTAGACTCACTGCATTAGAATGTTATGAAGATGATGCCCAGGCATGGCATAGGCAACCAGGCAGTCAACCTAAGCAAGGTTAAGCTACGTGCTCGCATAAGGCATGTGCCCAGGTGCATTTTTTTCCCTTCACCAACTACGAGTAAGAGACATAGAACTTAACTGATACTGGAAATAGATGGGAACACAATTGGCACTTTCTATGAAAGATTGATTTGCTCGGTAAGATTTTGGATGAAAAAAACAATGATTTGGCATCTTTATTGTCAATAAACAACCCACCTAAATTCCTAGTAGCTTGGGCTACAATAAGAAACCAAATCAAACTTGAGCAGCAATTACTAACTCGCGACTCGCGTAGGGAAATCATTTAGAATGCAATGCCGGTGATACGTGATCAAGAAAAGAGAAATCAAATGGCATCAAAATGAGGCCCAATGTTAAGCCAACGACGAAGCATGCAACCAGGCCCTCAAGGAGGTCCAATTAAACAAAACTATGCCTATTTGGTGGCTCTTCTCCAGAGCTGGTTTCAGGCATCTTTGCTTCTACGTCATACAAACAATGCGAAACCGATCTTAACAGTGTTCATCTTAGATGTTATAAAGCATTCATTCAAAAAGAGTATCATGTAACCAAATACGGAACAAACCATGGAACCCCATAGGGAACAAATAAGTGAAAGTAGAATCATGTAATGATTGCAATGTGTACATTTTAATTTAAAGTCTCTAAAGCATTCTGTGCAGTGTGTACCCAGAAAACAATGGAATGACTGCTAGAAAGAGGTCAGCATTGCAAAAGGGATTCAACAAAACTACTACATATGAGAACATAACTGAATGAAGTGTCATCATTAAAGCACCTTTACTCCAAACTAATAACATAAAATTACAACTAAATACTTTCCAAATCAAGTCAAACTATCAGAAGTTAAGGGTAGCTCACCATATGCCTTTGAAGCTGTTCTTTTCGCTTCATGAAGTTCAGGCAAAATTCACAAAAGAACAACTTCAGACAGTCATTGTATTCTGGCGGAAAGGGGGAGAAATACCATGTCTCAATCTCATATCTTCCAAGTTCAATGGTTGCTATATTTTTCACTTTTGTAAATTCTTCATGTTCACGCAAGCTGGCAGCATCAAGCTCTTCATGCCCCTGAAAATGAAGGAAAGTATCCCTCCAGAGTAATCAAAAGGGAAGTCCAAGATGGAACAATGTAAATGAGGGCAAGAGAGAACTTCCCAGAATGTGCACAGTATATGCATGAAAATAAATTGGCAATATAATGTGAGTGACTTAATCATTTAAACATCCACCTTAACAATATAGCTTGAAAAATAGGCAGCAAATATGCTACTTTTTTCAACAGATACAATAATAAAAATCAGCAGTAACATCTAAAATCAAGTAGTTTGCAACCATTACAAAACAAAAATTCCAGAAATGGAAACATCATCCCCAATACCTTAAAATCAGCTTGCACCTAAGATGTGCAGCAGTCACTTTTCATTCGAAAAGAACAAGAAAAACAAAAAAGGAAAAAACAGAAATATATAAGGTTGGATACAGGTATCACATTGAAAAAATAAAATGCAACCATTCAATAAAATTACAGACTTATATATACCTCTACATGTGTCTCGTCAATCTTACGTTTCTGGTGGCGTGTCATTTTCAAGCTTGTTGCCTGAAAAGAGTAAAAAAAAATCATGCGTAAAAAAACTTCTTGTGAGCTATAAAGATGCAAATCCTCTCTATGACCAAAAACATGTAATGTTGGGAAGAGTGGAAAAGTCGGAACAGGCAAAAAACAATAGAATTAAAACAATAGAATTAAAACAAAAGAATATCTGCATGACTGTGTGAGGAAACGGGGTACTTATAGACTGCATTAAAACATTACAAAAATAAATTATAATGAAGTCTTGAAACACATCCGCAAAGCGAAGGTGGGGGCAATAGCAGGTAGTACACTAGTTATGGAATGTTCATGGTAGACTTTGTACTGGGCATAACTTCAATTGCCTTACTCGCAAAAGACAGTCAACAATGAAAAGACGGACATAAGAAAATACCTTATCTTCCACTTTTTCATCAACATCAGTCTCTACCGAGTCAAGATCTAGTTGTTCAAGCTTCACCCACTCATCGAGCCTTCTATTGACTGTAAAAGGAACAAGAAACAGAATAAATACCATAGCTTCAGAATCAGGTCATGAGAATGATAACTAGACATTCCAATGCCAATCATGAAATGAAATTGGCTACAATAACGAAACCTAGCAGGTATTCAAATCTTACATGTTTATGCACCTATATTCAAATCCCAACACCCAAAACTCTCCCAAAACCCTAATCTTAACCGTAGCGGATATAACTTTTATATGACGAGAAAAAGGGAAAAGAAAGGGATTAGATATTCACTTCGCAAACGAACAACAAGCTTTCTACTCGCTCAAGTCCTATTGAATTGTCCTCTAACTGCCTGAAAAGTGAAAACCCTAACCCTAAACAATAACTTTAATTCAATTGACAAAAAGAGAACTGATAAACAGAGCAGAGAAATGTTCTGAGACATACACTTAAGGATGTAAATAGATAACCGAAAATCCGGATTTGATTAGAATTCGACTCCGTTTAAGGAATCCGAATTCGGAAAATTCGGATTCAAATTCGGATTCGGATACTTTTAATCGGATGCGGAGTCGAATTCGGATTTGACCTAAACGGATCGGATATAATCCGCTCCGATTCGAGATGTTGAAAGTCTTTTTTACCCTTAGGGTTTGGGAGGTATAAATACACTTTTTACCCTTATTTCCTCTTTCACTCTTCTCTCTTATCGGTGGGATCTGTTGTGCGATATCGGTGGCGTCATTCGGTTACCTCCATCCTTAGCTCTCTTCATCCTCTGCGGAGAGGTATCAGCTGGGGTTTCTGCTTTCTTCCTTTGCTTTCAATCTCACAAATTTGTTTGTCTTCACACCCATGACAATCGAGGTAATGATCTTTAGTGTTTTCATCCGAAACCCCTAACTCTCAAGTCTCCTCTTCTGTAACCCCGTCTATAATTGATAGATCAGAGTTAAAAGAGAGACAGCGAACTTGAAAATTATAGCAGAGAGAGAGGAGAGAGAGAGATGGGTTGGATGAGTCGATTTCTAGCTACAGTAGCTTTCCTTGCCTTTGGAGTCCTCTTCTCTCCAGAAACTTTTGATCCCTCTCCATAAACTTTCGGATCAAAATCAGAAGGTGGGTATTCGTCGAAACTATCAATCTCTCTGAAGCTTGCTCTTCTCTTGAGTTTTGCTACAGTGCTGCTCTCTGGGTTACCTTCATTGGCGGAATTATCATGTTCAAGTAAGTATTTTTTTTGTTTATGTTCCTTTGAATTTGACCCTCAATATGTAGCTCATTTTGATCTAATCATACCTATGTTACTTATGATAATGAAGAGATGCTAAATGTTAGTGCTGTGTTTGATCAATTTCTTCTTAAACTTTTCATGGAAACTCAAGGTTCTGCCGAGGCATCAGCTTGGAATCCTATAGAGCAAGATGTTTCAGGCATATTTCTCGTTGGTGGGGGTCTGTTGTGCGATATCAGTGGCTTCAGTTCGATTACCTCCATCCCTGGCGATCTTCATCCTTTGCGGAGAGGTATCAGCTGGGGTTTCTGCTTTCTTCCTTTGCTTTCAATCTCACAATTTTGTTCGTCTTCACGCCCAGGACAATCGAGGTAATGATTTTTAGTGATTCGGATGCTTATCCAGTTAACATGCGAATTCAAATTCGGATTTTTATTATTTTGCTGAGCCGGATGCAAATGGGGTTGTCAAATTTCGGATTTGAATTCGGATAGTACCCTATCCGTACCGAATTCGATCCGTTCACATCCTACATACACTCAGTGTAATGGACTTAGTAATCATAGTTAGGGTGGACAGATATATCAAAGCAACCATATTCTCCACTTAATTCCCCATTATCCACCAAACACAGTGTAGAAGATCGAACGAAAAGTGAAAATATTCATAATTTATATAATAAAAAATTCCTCTGCGTATCACTTAGAATACCCGAATTCCTTAAAAGGAACAGACCTAGCAGGTATTCAATTTTTACATGTTTATGCACCTATATTCCAAATTCCAACACCCCAAACTCTCCCAAAACCCTAATCTTAACCGTATCGCATATAACTTCTATGACGAGAAAAAGGGAGAAGAAAGGGATTAGTTATTCACTTCGCAAATGAACAACAAGCTTTCTACTCGCTCGTGTACCGTTGAATTGTACTCTAACTCCCTAATCAAGAACTTCAATTCAATTGACAAAAGGAGAACTGATAAACTGAGCAGAGGAATGATCGGAGGCATACATTCAGTGTAATGGACGTAGTACTCGTAGTCATTGGGGCCGGAGAACAGAATTCTGCGACGCTCGATGACCTTGACAGGGTGAAACTTCCCGTCTCTCCAACGACACATGACGCGAGTGCCCACCTCCAGTGGGAGCACCCCTGTCTTCCTCTTCTTCGATGCGTCATTTTCCGATGTCCTCTCAAATACCGGCTTCGAGGGGTCGAGTCCGTCGCCGGACTGTGTCCGTTGTTGCTTGCTGTTGCCGTTGCAGATCGTGGTGGTCTGGCCATTTTCCGTTGTCGGTAATTCAATAGAACCCATTTTCCCAGCTTTTAGAAAACAATGAGATGGATAGCGAGATTTTCCAAATACAATACTCATACTTCCCAGCTAGGTTCCGTTTGTTTCCATGTAAAGTAATGGAGATTAAATTTTTTTGGTAAAATAGAATTTACTATGGTAATGTTTTGAAGTAAGGTTCCGTTTGTTTCGATGTAAAGATGAAAATGTAAAATTTATAGTAAAATTAGTTTTACTGGAAAGTACTTCGGTATATTTTCACCCCAATTTTACCATAAAATATTATTTTCAAACAACCTATTGTGCAAACCTATTAGTATTTTCGCAGTACTTTTTTGCTTGATAATTTTGCTTGCTCGCAACAGCGACATATTGCCTGGCAATTCTCTGCAACGACAGAAGAGGATCATTTCCATTACTTCGTCTAATTTCTCTAATGCTTCAGTTAGTCCGTAAATTTCTAGGTTTGTTTCTACAGCAACTACAACTATAGAAGAAGATCATTTCTATTGGTTCACTCTCTTTTCTTCTACAAGCTTCTTCTTCTTTTTATTCTTCTACAACTTTTCTTTTTACTTCGTCCTACGTGGCACCTTCAAATACAATCAAACCACTGGTAAGTTTATTTGCTCTTAATCTTCTACTTTCTCTCTCTCGTGCAATTACAAAAGAACACACAGATTATTTGTTAGTTTTTTTTGTTTATTATTATTTATTTTAATAGTTTTAATTTCATTTTAGCCAACTTACAATTTGCACAAAACCATCATTTTTAAGATGTGTTCCAAATTGCAGTGCCAATGATCTTTATGTTAAAGATCGCAAAAAAATAGATGTCTATTAGTCCTGAATGGTTCACTTTGTAAATGGATTTCCCACAATTATGTCTGTATCACTCAAATGTTGCTTTGAGTTGATACTTGTTCTTGGTATTGAGAAATGAGCATCAATATTACTTCATCAACATACAATCTCTTAATTTTAATAGCATTATAAAGTACAACAGCCTCAAGATTTGCATTCACCACTTCTTCCGTGATATCTATATATAGTAACTCACTAAGCCCCAAAAAAGGACGGCCCACATGAAACAACTCAGTTAGACTCATTAAATTCATTCGAAATATAAATTTACCGGAATAGAAGCTTCTCAGTCAAAGCTCGCCATGGAGAAAATGTTCTACAACAACGAAAAGTGTTGGTTTGAAAGAAGACGTTGAAAGTGAAATGTAAATATGAAGTTGTAAGTAAAAAAGGAAGGGTTTTTCTTTGGGTAATTAAAAAAAAAAAAAAAAAGAAGAAGAAGGTTAGAATAAGTATATTTGTCCATATTGTCTAAATACTGCTAAACAAAAGCTTCAATTATATATATATAAGTTATATGGACTGAAATTATATGTAACAGAAAAAGCATGTAGTAAATGAAAGATATCTATGTATCAACTATGTATGTATCTATGTATGAATATCATATAGTTAAAAATAAAACATACATATGATCACTATGCGTACCTTATTTGCAGTAATCCGAAACAAAGAGAATGGGTTGAGTCGTGTTGGTACACTCTCCTTAAGACAGTATTTGCCCTCTATCGGTGTAGAAGGATTCCTGCAAATCTGCCTCCAAGATGAAACAACCCCTTTGGAAGGATACCTACCCAGTGTGCACACATTGATAGATATATGCGGTTCCGACGGCTAAGATCAACTTTTAGGAAAGAAAACACCGAAATCTGACTCTTCTATTAAGCAGAAAAGAAGAGAGAGAGTTGGAGGGGAGAGAGAGAGAGAGAGAGCTCGTACTCAATTTTAAAAATATGCATAGGGTCGGGCTCTATTTATAGGGCCCAAAGGCCTCTTGGATGTGTACACTGGATGGGTTGTGACCCTCCAAATTAACTTAGATCTCAAATCCTGAGATCTACGGTCCAGATGTACCCCTTAACGTGTAGAGATGTAATACATCTCTACACTTGAACCCTTTCCAAAAGGGTATCTGGGTAGGGGATACCCGTGGCCCGCACCCGCGCCCTGCGTCACGGGTCGCGGTCCGGTCCAGCGCGCGTGTGTGTCAACCTAGAGCCGCTTCCATTTAGAGGCTCAAAAGATAAGCGACACTCCCTACAAATAAAGGTCTCTTCCCCACAGACCATAAGCAATGTGGGACTAAAAAAGTCCTACATTGGTAATGCAAACTCAAAACCGAAAAATCAAAATTCCCGCCCAAACCGAAAACTAAATTTTGGAGCCAAAATGAAAATTTATGAATTTTGACATCTTTTTAAACTTATTTGGAAAAAACATTTTCCTTTGACTTTTTCCAACAGTCCATTTAGTCTTAAGTTTAATGTTATCGAAAAAAAAAAAGGTACAATTGTAATTGTTTGAGAGATTTGGGGTGTATTAGTTTTGGGCAAACTAAAGGGAGGTGTCCATAATTTTTCTAAGAATAAAAAATTCTTATAAAATATATATAAGTATATAAAATAAAGAATGAGAAACTATTCTCAAAAATGGATTACCAAACGTATTTTTCATTCGTGAAGTTGTTTTCAACCTGATGCAACAAAAACTATTCTTAAAATTGTTTTGATGAAATCACTGTAAAATTGAAAGAGAAACGAACCAAAGGTAGCCTTAAGTTCTGGCAAATTGGCCCTCCTTACAACCACCAGGCAATCAATTCAGATCCAAATCGCAATGCAACCTTCTGGGGCAAGCTGAAACGAGATTGAGCATTCAATCTGCATTTTTGTTTGTCTCCATTCTTTACCGTAGGTGACGCAATCTATGGTCCCGAGATCGGGATCAGGCGAAGGTGCTGAACTCGAAGATCATCTGCAACCGCAGCTCCAACTAGTCGAGCTCACAACGACTTGATACCATGACTGTGATGTGAAGAAGGTAACCTAACACCATTGTTGATCATAATTGAGTGCCTCTTTATTACCGTAAAACTGTATCAGTATATGCAAAAAACAATGTCATTAACTGGATACGAAGTTGGGTTGGATAAGAATTTTGGGTTCTCAAAGTAGTTCCTACCAAGCATGAATTTGGGGAAGAGGTGGGGCGTGTGCATTGCCGGTATGCTTGCTCTGCAAGGTGGAAGAAAAGGGAGTTGAAGGGGCAGGTAGTGGCGGCATAGATTAGGTCATTCTTCGTTAGGTTAATCGATTTTTGCTCTGTAATTTTTATCTAATGTTGCAGGAAATCTGTCCCATGTATAATGTTATCCCTGAATTTCTTTTCACATTTTATATTGGAATATGTCAGTAAGTTCGATCTCAAGTCTGGTTTCTACGTTTCTGCTTGGTTCTGTTTATTCATGTGGGTTGTTCTATAATTGTTGATCTTCTGAGAATTTTTTGTTCTAAACTTTGCCTCAGCCTACCCAAGTTTCAACTGAAGTCGTTCTTATTTCGTATTAAACCTCAAGTATACTGTTTCAGGTTTGGCCATATGGTTTTGCTGTTTTGCTCAATAAAGGAGAGTTTATTGAAAACATTTGATTGGGAGATGCAATTTTTGAAAGTTCACATTTAATAAAGATAATTTTCTTCAACATTTGCATTTTTGCTGGTTTTCCTTTAAAAAAAATTATGATGATTCCCAAGTAAATGCAATTAGTTGTACGTGATTCATGGAGCTCTTGAGGAATTTTTATAATTGATACTTATGGATTGAAGTTTCCACCCCCATCCACCCCACCCCCCACCCCCCCCTGGCCTTCTATCAGGCCAGTCTGTTGAAATTGAAATATCATTTTGTGGTTTTTAGGAAGATAAAAGTAAGCATAGGACTTTGGACAATACATGTGAACAGTAACAATAATGGTAAGCTTCGAGGAAAGAGAAGAAAAGATGAATTTAAGAGAGAAGAAAGAACTGTAAAGGAGATGGAGAAAAGAGAGAACACAGCCTTTGCTTAGGCACACACAAACAGTTAAAATTGGATCCCAATCAACTCAACTCAGTTGTACGGTGGTTATGCTCTTATATAGAACAGTCTTTTTGAACTAAGACCCTTCAAAACTGTAAACTTCGGAACTACTTAAACAAACTTACTTTGACTCTTTGTCTTAAAGAAAAAGAAACTCTTTAGAAATATAAACACCTATTAGGAATTTCTAACTCAAGTTAAGATTCATAAGAACAATAGAGTTTTTAAAACATATCTAGGTCCCCAAGATGTGTAAAAGTAGACTAAATTTATGTCCCCCCCTCCCAATACCTTTTCTTGGCTTTATTGTGTACAAAGGCAGGTTTAACATTGCAACAGAAACCGGAATGTTGGTAGTACCAATTACACTTTCGGTAACTGGCACTAGAATACAGGTTACGCTAAATTTAGAGATTGTGAATGGTAATATTTCCAAGCTTATCAAAGGAGAAAATGTTTTGGAAGAGGTGAAAATGCAAAAAGAAGGGTTGAGTCCAAGTGTGATCGAATTGTAAGAAAAGTCAGGTTTCTTGTCCTAGGATAAGTGGTGGAGCTTAAAGGAAATACTTTGAAAACTTTTAATGATAATGTGGTCAAACAAGAAAAATGGGACTTATAGGAAGACACTAATACAATGTGGAATGAGATGACTGCTTCTATTAAGAAAGTTGCTAAAGATGTCCTACGTGTATCGAAAGGAAAATCTCATTCCCCTAAAGAGTCTTGGTGGTGGGATGATGATGTTCAAACAACCATTAAAGCTAAGAAATATAGATTTAAAACATGGCAAATGATTAAGGATATAGAGGATCTAAAAAGGTAAAACTTGTCAGAAATGAAGCCAATAAAAGATTGTGGGAAAAGTAAAGGCAAAGAAATATGAAGATCTTTATAACAATATGAGCACAAAGGAAGGAGAAAAAACTATCTATAAGATAGCTAAGATGAGGAAAAGAAAAAGTAAAGATTTAGACCAGGTTAGATGTATTAGAAGTGCAGATGGTAGAATTCTAGTAAGGAGCGAAGATATTAAAGAGAGATGGAATAAGTATTTCTATAACCTATTAAATGAAGACACTTCGAGTAATAGTGTCTCAGAAGGCTACATTACCTACCATAACACCACAGGTCGTAGATATATATGTAAAATTAGGGTGACAGGAGTAAAAGAAAATTTAACGAGGATGAACGTAGACGAAACACCAGGCCCAAATGAAGTCCCATTAGAAGTTTGAAAAAGCCTAGGAATGTATGGAATATCTTGGCTAATTAAACTATTCAATAAAATGATGAGTACAAAGAAAATGCCAGATGAATAAAAGAGAAGCATTGTGTGGTTTTGATTTATAAAAACAAATGTGATATTCAGAGTACAATAACTACAGAAGCATAAAACAAATGAGTCATACTATGAATTTTTGGGAGAGAGTTATTGAAACTCGCAGGAGACAGATTATTAATATGGGGAACTAGTTTGGTTTTATGCCAAGTAGATCCACGACAAAAGTTATTTTCTTGCTTAGAAGACTCATGGAAAGATTTAGAGAAAGCAAGAAGGATTTCCATATGGTTTTTATCGACCTAGAAAAAGCTTATGATAGAGTCTCTAGAGAGTTAATCTAGCAAGTATTAGAGAACAGAAATGTTTCAAACAAATATGTGGACATAATCAAGGATATTATGTATTATAATGTGGTGACTAGTGTGAGAACCGTGGGGGGTCAAGGTAGTGAATTCCCAATTACAATTAGGTTACATCAAGGATCAACTTTAAATCCTTATTTGTTTGCCCTCATTATGGATGATTAACTAGAGATATCCAAGATGAAGTTCCTTAGTGCATGCTTTTTGCTGATGATAATGTTTTGGTGGATTAGACAAAAACAGGGATTAATGCCAAGTTGGAGCTATGGAGATCAAAATTGGAATAAAAGGATTTTAAAATAAGTAAAACGAAGACTGAGTATATGGTGTGTAACTTTAGTCACAAGGACGGATAATGAGGTGGTGAAAATTGATGAGAGAGAGATACAACAAAGTAATTATTTTAGGTATTTAGGTTCAATCATAAATAAGAAGATGATATAGATGATGATGTTTCACAGATGATTAAAATAAGATGGAAGAAGTGAAGAGGTGCGTCTGGAGTGTTGTGAAATCGACGTATTCCTTTAAAACTTAGAAGGAAAATTTTGTAGGACTGTCATTCGACCAATTATGATGTATGGTGAGGAATGTTGGGCAGTTTAGAAGCATTATATAGATTAACTTAGTGTAGCTGAAATGAAGATGTTGAAATGGATTTGTGGCAAAACTAGGAAGGATAAGGTAAGAAATGATTGTATTAGAGTTGATTTGGGAGTAACGCTGGTACATGATAAGCTACGAGAAAGTCGTTTGAGATGGTACAGCCATGTTCAGCGGAGGCCGTTAGATGCTCCAGTAAGGAAGAGTGATTTGATCTCGATTGAAGGATCTAAAAGAGTTAGGGGCAGACCTAAGATGACTCTAAGGGATGTGGTGGGGAAGGACATGCATAGCTTAGGTCTTGTTTCAAGTATGACATCGAACAGAGCTGATTGGAGGGTAAGAATCCATGTAGCCGACCTCATTTAGTTGGGTTAAGGCTTCGTTGTTGTTTTTGTAGTCCAAGTGTGATGATCCTTTTCCAGACTTTGTGAAAATGTCAAATTTACACAGGGTTTGTGGAATGCCTTTAGGTTTGCAGATGTAATCATTTGCATAGATTCTATCTCGTATCAAGCTATTCATGGAATTCATACGCAAGTAAGGGTGAGATGTGTAAGTCTGCTGAAGAAAATGAGCTTCATATATATGTAGAATGTGAGACATGGATTTTTCTGCTTCATATGTTTGTAGGAGCTTATGAGGTGTGACTGGTTAGATGACATCAAGGATGTTATTCTGTCTCATCCATGTTGGAGTTTTTAGGTTAAGGGTTCTGTTTTATGGAAAATTATTCCCAGATGACGTTAAGTATGTTATTATGTCCCAGCCATGTCAATGCTTTTGGGTTAGAGGCACCATTTTATGGAAAATTGGTCTATTTTGTCGGAATTTGGTTGGAAAGGTGTAGGATCTTCAATAGGAAGGAGAGATCTATATCAGAGGATTGATTCAAGATTGGGCATTATAAATGAATTTATAAAAGGGATTTATTTCGTAGCAGGATTCAGCTGGTCTGTTCAATGACATGGTTCCTGCTGGGATTGGCTAGTGTTTGCAGATTTGTTTGTTTATGAAGGCAGATGTGTTATCCTCTACACGCCTTTCACAGATGTTTCTCTTGGAATTCATATTATAGGCTTTTAATTGTCTGATGTATCCACAGAGGTTTGGTTGATGACTTGATCTTTATCCATTGTTTTGATGGGAATTGGGTTAGAGTTTTGTTGTATTATATCTGTGTATAAGTGAAACCTTTTTCTGTTTATGATCCTCCTCCTTCCCCTCCCCCCACAAAAAAAAAAAAAAAAAAAAAAAATAAAAAATAAAAAAATAAAAAAATCCAGATACATTGTATGATAATGCAAATAGATTGGTGTATGTGCTCGGAAACATAATTTATTGTGTTTGAACTAGATGAATTGTTTTGAAGAAAGACTCATTGACTAGTTTTATGAGAAGTACATAATAAATCATGACATCCCATTGAGATTGACCTCTATTTTGGAGTCCCAAAAAGTCCAAATTGATCTAGTGATCTTCCTCTTTTGTCCTGACATGTCTGGCATCCAACTTCATCAGGAAAGCAACTTTATGCTCATTTTTACTAATCGATTTTTTCATAGGTTACAAATCTTTATCATAACTGGCATTGTATTGTTTTCGCAATTTCTGATTGATTCCATCTTAACTGCAGCAGCAAACTCTAGGGTTTTCAAGGTGAAAGGATCCATGATTGTGTTCTCAGTGAAGCCCCTCTTCAGCATTCTCCTGGTCTCGCTGTCCCTACTACTTGCAGTGATTGTTTTGTCTCCTTCAACTCCATTTTCTGAAAGATCACTTGCACGGAATCCTCTACTGTATGTTTACAGTTTTCCTGATTTCTTTTTTCTTTTCTGTTTGAGGAAAACTAAATCTCTGCATTAAAATTTTGCTGTGTAGTTGACGCCTTAATGAAACAGGTCTGATTCACGTAGTGGAAAACAGGATATATGGACTGTTCAAAGGACAGTAGAATGGAGACCATGCAACTGGTGGATGGAAGGAGCCTTGACTGGTTAGTCCAGTAGTTGTATGGTTTCAGGCAGGGATAGATATAGACGGTTCATTTTGCTTTTTTAACCTGAATTCTTCTTAACTGATTTCATTTCAGACCATTGTGTTGGTTTTGTTGAACTGCTGCAGCTCTGCCGGTGGAGAGTAATGGATATATTAGAGTGGATTGTTATGGAGGGCTCAATCAAATGAGACGTGATGTGAGTTCTCTTTAGCTCTCCTTAGTCGTGGTTTCTAGGCCTATGTTGGTTTTACTTCTCAGATGTGGAATTGTTATTTATTTTGTGGTATACATGTTTCACTGTGAATAGTATTCTGGTTACTGCAGTTTTGTGATGGTGTTGGTATCGCTCGTTTGTTGAATGCTACTCTGGTTTTGCCAAAATTTGAAGTGGCAGCATATTGGAATGAATCAAGGTATGTAGTGCCTTTTATTTTTATTTATTTATTTATTTATTTTTTCTTTTTCAAAAGAGCATTGGGAAAATGTTTTTAATTTGTACATATATCTATGTATTGCATAACTCACAGATGAGTATCAGATGTCAGATAAATTGTGGTCAAAATCACCGAAATACTTGGTCTCTGTAGGGACCAAAATCAAAATATTTGAAGTAATTTTGTTGAAAATCAACATGAGTCAGTTAGTAATTACATAATGTTGGGAATATAATTCCTGGCCACAGATGTGGAACTCTATTTGGTGTTCAGGAAAATTCACATTCTCCCTCAAGTATGCATGTAATTACTCATACCCCACTATGAAATACCTCTGCACAACTATATCCAAATCCTTAAATTTACTCAATACTTCTCCGCTGCTTTGTCTTAAATCTTGTAACAATTTACAATAAAAGGAAACCAGAAATATAAACCGCAAAAAGGAAATAGAGAGAGAGAGGAATAGAAAAAGAGGGAACAGAGGGAGATTAACTCTAGCAAGATAGGGGAAGAATCGGTTGTGCAGGTCCCCCTCCCCTACTGCTATATTTTTAGAAAATAAAGACTCAAAAATAAAGGACTTAAAGTCATAGTTACAGCTGAAACAGAAAATAGAAAGTCCTAATTCTATTCAAAGTAGGAAGCCTAACCGTAGTCTACAGAGGACAGCAATTAGCTGCACTAGATAGACTAGAGCAGAATCGGTGATGGGCCTATGAATAAGGCTCAACACTTACAATAATAAAATAGAAAAGAAGTGGGAATGGGCCTAATAGAAGTGGGCCCATTCCCTTACATAAATAGGCCTATCGTTAACAAATCTAACACTGCTCATCCTAGCAGGTAACTTCCAATCCACCTGTCCTGAACAAAATTGTAAATAGAATTCGGCCTGGATATAAAATTAGCATATGACAAGTTATGTTGAATCGTCTTGTCACATCGTCCCATTCCCACAATGTGCACATTTCATAAGCAAAAGCATTTAAAACTAGAGCAATAAGTAAGCCCCACTCAGGTTAATAGGCACCTGGTTATGGCCATTAGATCCTTCAAACTGGCATTGACAGGAACCAACCAGGAGAAGAAATGTTGGAACTTAAAGAAGAGTAGGGATAAACTGATAAATTGTTGTGTAAGTTCAGAAATTTGGGTACAACTGTGGAGAAGTATGTCATAGGGGAATATGAGTACCAATAATTATAGGTATTCTCGGGAGGAGATATTAAGATTTTCCCTTGGTGTTATATCCCTAACCATGTATCTGCCTTTTCACACTTTTTGAAGGCATTAGCAAGCATGAGTAGTAAACCATCATTAGCAGAGGATCCTTTAACCTTTAGGTTGAGCATGGGTTGAGAAAATGCAAGCCTGTGGAGGATCTAACCCAACCTGACTTGAACATGAAAATTACTTGGGATTTGGCAGTTAGTGTGGGTTGGGTTCAAATTCAAGTACAGTTTGGTTGACCTTGGTTTTGCTACATTTTACTGGGTTGTTGCTCTATGTAAAGGTGTATGAAGTGTACTACATTGATTTTTTCTACTTCTGTTAAGATTTTTATTGAGCTATAAACTATTAGTGCCACCCCAGTGGTTTTGCAGATGTATTTGATGTCGACTACTTCATTCAGCAGATGAATGGTTTTGTAGAAGTTGTTAGAGAGTTGCCAGCAGAGATAGCATTGAGAGAACCATTTCAAGTGGACTGCAGCAAACGCAAAGGTCATTTTGATTATATTGAAAGTGTTCTCCCTTCCTTAAAGGAGCACCATTATATTTCAATTACACCGGCAATGAGCCAAAGAAGTGATAGGTACAATTGCATTTTTTTTTCTTTTTTGATCTCATTACATTTTTACCAGGTTTTTACTCCTGCTCGGTTAATAATGGTTTCATAATCATTACCATCATCAGTGCCTTAATCCAACAGTTGGGAATATGTTTAGGCTCTTTAAAAATGTCCAAATAGTCAGTAGTTCCTGAAGAAAAGGTTTTTTTTTTTTTTTTTTTTTTTTGGTGGGGTGGGGGAATCCAAGAGAAGTTACCATGCTACATTTATCCTCCCTTTTCCCATGTATAAAAACTAAGAAGGGGAAAAAAAAACTTTTAATTTTTTTAGTTTTATAGCTGACTTTTAGTCCCTTGATTTCATTTTTATCTCAGTTTATTTCTTTTAACTTCCAGTTGTACTCTTTACTTTCCTTTTTTTTTCCTGCATATACTTCGTTGCTTAGAAGAGTTTGAAGGCACATTTACTTTGACATGCTCTTATTAATTAATTAATTATTATTCTTATTATTATTATTTTTTTTTTGGGGGTGGGGGGACGGGGGAGTGTTCCTGAATACTTCCAGAGTTGCTTTTTGATGAGGACTTCCTACTTATGTCTGTTGTAGGACTTAAACCTTCTGGTAGATACAAAACTCTTGTAATCATTGAATAACCTTTGTTGATTATAATCAATAGAAGCAACTAATTGGGTACAATCCAGATGCTTCAAACTTTGTGGCTGTGGCCCATACAACAAGTGCCTTCTTTCTGTGCTTGGTTTAGACTTGGAAATTGGTGGCAAAGAGGGTTTCAACACATCCAATTCATAGATGCCTCTTTGCTACAGGATCTCTATTCAGTCCAAACCCAAATTTAATAAATAAGAGTAATTGAAATTAAACAAATAATTCCACAACTTCAGATTTGTCTATAAGAATGCTTCAAAATTTGGGATCCTTGATCCTTAGGATATGAGGAACAATATCCCAGAAGATGAGCTTGATCCAACGGGTGGGATCGAAACCAATCTTGCCCGTAGGTCTCAAACATGTATTTTAGCAAACCAAAATTATAAAATTATGAAAAAACTTACTTATCTTGAGATTCAGCCGTTGGAAGGTTTTCAAACTTTGAGGGGAAGTACTCTACATGTGCTTGATAACATACCAAAATTTGAAGGTGATCCAACCATGGATGAAAAATTATGAATTTTCGAAAAACCACTATTATCTGAAAACGAGAATGAATAAAATAGGAGTTTCGGTTGAGTCTCAACTAGAATTTAATATTAAACTTTGGCCAACTCTCTTTCTACTGCGGCCAGCCCTTCTTCTTTTTATTTATAGTTTGAAAAATTACATTAATTTAGAAAGACAATTAATTGAAAAATAGGAAACTAAACTCCCTTTATAGAGTAGGAAGTTTCTAACAAAATAATAGGAAAGTTCCTAAAACTAGAAAATAGAAAAGTTTCCAAAACTTCTAGGAAACTAGATTAAAGGAAAATCTTAGTCTCCAAATAATTGAGACTTCCTAAATTAACTAACCTATACTTTAGGAAACTAAATAACATCACTAATCAATTAGAAATAAAATATTTCAAAAAAAATCTGCTGGTACTGTTCACGTGAACAGTTTTGGCCATGTGGGCTGGCTGCCTTCTTGGACTGCATCAGAAATGTTTGAGTGGATAGGGAAGCAAGTTTGTCTCCGTCTTGCCATTCCATCCACTGTCCTTAGTTGCTCAGAGATGCCATCTGTCTTTCTTTAATGCTAGAATGTTATAACTAGATGCAATTCTTGATCTTTCCTGCTTTTTTCCCATCGCACCTTTCCTTTTAAGGTAACTCGTCTTTAGATACTTATTACTTGTATTGAATCCTTTGAAAGTTCAAACTACTTGTTCATCATAGAAGAAAGAATGGAAACCAAAAAACAAAGAATGGAAGAAGATAGGTTTGCACTTGGTGCAACTACGAATGTTGCTTGCTCATTTGTGCTATTCTTTTTTATAGGTATCCGTTGTATGCAAGGGCTGGGCGCTGCCAAGCTTGTTACAATGCTTTACGCCTTTCCAGAACCCTGGAGAAGAAAGGCTCTGAGCTTTTGGATGCCATACCCAAGCCCTTCCTTTCCCTTCACCTGCGGTTCGAGCCAGACATGGTTGCTTACAGTCAGTGTGAATATGCAGGCCTTTCCCCTTCCTCAATGAAAGCCATTGAGGCTGCACGAGGTGATCGAAAACCCTGGACAGGGGATGCAGCTCTTGTTTGGAGAAACCGTGGGAAGTGCCCCCTCACCCCAAATGAGACAGCTCTCATACTCCGAGCACTATCCATCCCAACAAACACAACTATTTATCTGGCTGCTGGGGATGGTCTGATGAAAATTGAAGGTTTAACAAATGTGTATACGAACGTATACACGAAAGCCACCCTCCTCAGGCGGGAGGATTTCACAAGCATGCATGGGAATACAAAAGCTGCATTGGATTATTATATATCAATCAACAGTGATTCATACATAGCAACATATTTTGGTAACATGGATAAGATGGTTGCTGCTATGAGAGCATTAAAAGGGTTGTTCAAAACTCTTTTCTTGAGCAGGAGGGCTTTCGCACAGTTCACTTCACAGGGGCTGAAAGGAGAAGAGTTATCAGAAGCGCTTTGGAAAGTTCACAGAGATGACTTTATGTTGGGGAGAGGATCTGCCTTGCCTGATTGTTTTTGCGACTTCAAATTGTAACTGGCACCACATTGTCTCCTCTGATTCTTATCAGAATCTTTAAATGATATTATAATTCATGGATTTGTGAGTTCAAAATATAACTGGCACAACATATTTTCCTCTGAATTTTACTTCAATTTTCTGTTGGCTGATATGGTTCTATTGTCACGTCAATCTACAGGTGTGCTAAGTGGGACCCATCATACTTTATAACCGCACTTGATGGGAGGCAGTTACAAGGAGGCATTTGCATAGGGTACTCTAGTTTTTAGTGGGCGATATTCACAATTTATCCTTGTATGTATTTGTGAGAGAGACTAAGAAACCATAAGACAGTCTTCTAGAATCCAAAGAAGAATGAAACAGTCGGAGAGGAGAGCTTGACAGCAGCATGGCATCGAACACGTCCATAGTAGATCAGTCACTATTCGTTGTACAAGGCATAGGAGGTATGTGGGTAATTCCCTTTAGCTCACATTGTCAACCAAATTCAATGGATATGGATTTGAGCAGGAATATAAAGAATCCAATTGAAAATTTTAATTAACATCTTGTATAAGATTTTACATTAGTTGCACAATCATGTCTAAAAAAGGTTTAATTAGATCTTACTGTAACTAATGCTCTATCCTTCAGTAAAGTTTCGGCTGCGATCCTTCCTGAAACCAAAGCCCCATCAAAGGTGGCCGAGTTCCGATGATCACCGCAAACATACACCCCAGACCCTATCTTTGGGTTTTTCTTTAGATCTGTCGGCGGGCTTTGGTTCGGTTGTGCGAATCTGATACGATATGTTCTCAAATGCTTCCATGACTCCACAGTGGAATTCCCAAACCAACCCGAGAGTTCCTGGATGACCTCAGCCGTCAGATCATCATCCGAAACACCCGCGCAAGTCCCGATAACCGAAACCGATACCAATGTCTTTCCGGGCGGACTATAAGACGAAGCCACATTGGATGCGAAAAACATGTTGTTGACGATCCCCTTGCCAGAGCCGTTAAGAAAGAGAACCGGTTCTCGAACCGGTGCCTGGTCCGCTGAGAAATATAAACAAACGGTGCTCCGGGCGGGTCGGTTTCCTGTCGGCCTGACCGCAAGCATTCCCGCCAAAAGCTCATTGGCTTCTGGTTCTTCTACTGCAACAATCACTCCTAGTTCGCTCCTCAAGATCTCTCCGCTCTGTAACTTCACACTTGGTGGATTCGAATCGGATCCATCGAATTCGATCGAAACGACTCTTGAATTCAAAGAAATCGAACCAGATGGAAGCTTTGCTGCCAATTGCTCTGGAATCGCAGAGATTCCTCCAGCGGGAAGCGTGTTATTGCCTAAAGCAAGACATTTGAAGATGAAATCGAATAATCTCGACGTCGTCTCTAGCTCTGTATCGAAAAAGATTCCACCGAAGAATGGCCGGAAGAAGCGATCGATGACAGATTCAGAAAACCCCGTCTTCTTGAGTAAATCTATGATCGGAACCTCATCAGCAAACAATATTTCTTCCTCAGATCTACCGAGGACTTGAAGTCTCTTCAATCCGATAAGCAATTTGTCAAAAACTGTTCCGATTGGGTTCGTCAAGCTCCGTAACGCGTCAGGAAAATGTCGCAGCGGATCTGCGACAGTGTGGAATTGGCCGTCATAATAGACGAGAGCACCAGAGTAGAATTCCTGAAGATCTAGGGCTTGGTAGTCTAGAATCCTCTGGGCTTCAGCGTAAGCAGTGATGAAGATCTGAAACCCTCGGTCCAGTAAAAACCCGTCGACTACGTCGGTTCGGACACGGCCGCCGACGGCATCCGAAGCTTCCAGAAGGATGAAGGGGATGTTCTCCGACTTCAATTGAGTTGCAGCAGCTAAACCGGCGAGCCCTGCTCCGACGATGACGACTCCGGTAGTTTTGATGGGTGGAGCGCCAGAATCCTGCAATGGGATTGAGATCTGTACGGCCTTGGTTTTGAATCTGCTTAATTGAGAACGAGAGTGATTCTGGTGCTTGTACAGTTCATGGGAAAGAGAGAAACGCAGTGAAGATGGTTTTGAGAATGGCAGAGAGAGCATGATTTTCAGCGGTTGTGAAGATCAGGAACTGCAAAAGCTCTGATGTTTGTGGGAAATTGACCATGACTGTGAGTCCCCCTTATCCATTAACGTTATCCATTGAAGGAAGGTGGTAGAGTCAGTGGCCTCCCAATTTGGAACCTATGCTCATGTGGCCTATGCACTAAGAATATGTTTGGATGTTAAAAAAAGAAAAATAAATAAAATGAAAGAGAGAGATACTACTTTCGTCATGATTTTTTTTTCATTTCTTGACATCCAAACATAATATAATGAAGGCCGAGAGCAGAATTTAAATACAGTCATACAATCCCATGGGGTTAGTTGAGTCGTACGCCTCAGGAAACAGATGGTACTAAGTTCAACTTTTCTTACTGTCTTGGGATCACTCATACAGAGGTGTTAAGTGTCTTGGGGTCACTCATACAGAGGTGTTAAGTGTTTTTTCTTTCCTGCAATGGATACAAGTGGAATGGTTCTTATTCAACCGTAGAATGACTCAGTTCATGCGGTTGTGGGGTGTATTGGCCTGCGAGATGAGCCAAATGTCTGGATACCCGTCGTTAGCCAAAAAAAAATTACAACCATACAGAATGCAAAACGTAAGGTCACAAATATTTTTTTCATAAACATTTAAGTTACAATAAGATTTTCTCTCATTGCCTTGTATGTTTTGTTGTAAAATTTTCTATAAAAATGATATTTTATATGAAAATCTTATTGTAACTTAATGTTTACATCCTTCTTTCTCCTCCTCCTTCGGGAGTCACATGATTCATGATTTGTCTGCATTCAAACAGAAGGTTGAATGCTTGGATGATTTATAAATATTGAACTTTTGTCACCTGGAAAATTCTGAAAAATCTTAACAAGGACTTTGGAACTATCCGAAGTCTCAATCTTGAACACATCAATCTTTGGTCTCCAGTCTCTTTCCAATGGCTGAGTTTTGGCACCATAGCTTTTTTCCTGCCTTTTCTTTTTTAAATTTCAGTATGAACAGTGACTTACAGCGAACAACATTAGCCATCGCCGACCTAATTAGGCCATGGATTATGATAGGGTTTCCTTTGTTTTGAAGCAGTTGGTCTACCTCTATAGTTTCCTTTGGATGCAAGGAAAATCAAAGGAATAGAAGTGAATACAACATGATTGTATAAACTATTTAAATTTTTTTACTATATTTAGTAATGATATATTTTAAACATAATTTTAAATTTTTTACTATATTTAGTAATGATATATTTTAAATAATAATGATCCGTGTACAAAAAAAACTGTCCCCTGAAAAGATTAAAGAAAAAGGATTAAAAGGTAGCAAACCCCTCAAGATCAGTTCCCATCCTTCTTTCCAACCAATGAATGGTCTTAGAGAAGCAAATGACTGAATCTGTCCATATTAGGAAAAAATCGTCTTCAGTTGTTCAGTTCCAATCGCGGTTGGAGTTCACCAGGCATGCATATCAATGTATTAATATACGCACCAGGTGAATTTGAGTCGTTGGATGCTCAAGTACCTCCAACGACAGGAGACGATTTGAATCCTCCACATTAGTGGTGGAGATGTATGGGGAATACAAAATCAACTATCTATAAGATACTAGCTACGCCGCCTTTGTCACGGAAGTCACAGTTGGGTTATGTCTCTTAGAAGAAAATGTAATTCTTGGTATCTATGCTGATTGTGGGTGGAATATTAATTGTAACCCATCTGAATGGCTAGTATATACTATATGATGTTGAGATTACAGTACATCAGTTTATGACTGGAGATTGCAGGCATCCCCAATCCAAGGAGATATATTCTATGCTGGATGATGTTGCAGAAAGGTTTAAGGTAGTAGACTCTATGCGATTGAAGAAGACAAGAGGAGAGCTTTATGTGGACTCCCCCCACACAAGTCATGGGATACCATAAGGTAGTGAAGATTCTGAGTCATCTGGCAACAAAACTGATCTCAAATTTAAGAAGCAGAGCTTGTTCCTGCAATGATTGTTGGTGAAATATCAGATAGACATGAACTGCTAGAACGTGTAACTGGTCAATCATCTCGGAAGGTTATCCTCTTCAACTTATTAGGGTAACAGTTTGATTTTCACCTGAAGAGATGAAAACTAATTCTTTGGCATTAGGGGAATTCGGCTCCTCTGTAGTGAGGGGGATTTTTATAGAGGTGGCAGTGAAGAAGAGATGCTAGCCAAGTATACAAGAGTCCATCCGATAGCCAACCGGTGTTTGGCGTATAATAAGGAGGGACACAGAGAAGCAGTTTAAAAAATGGTGGTATTTGGAATGCTTTGTTTTGCAAAGTCTTGATAAGCAGTGGAAGCAGATACATATTTACCAATAATCAGAACAAGAACAAGAGCCATCACTGAAATGGTGGAAACGGTTGCAATCTCTTGCAATTATGGGTCTTTTATAGTACTTCGAGACAATCTTCATGAAAAGATGGCAATCATCACAGACCCGGAGATTCTTAACAATCCGAATTGGAGTTCCGTGCTGAGTACTAAGAAGCCCGAAAGCAACAGCCAACTTCTCACTATGATACATAAGTGTTTGCTCCTTCCCATCTAAGTCCACATCATGCAAAGCAGATGATAGTTGGGGTACATATCCTTCTGTCTTCAATCTTGAAGCCATCTGGTTCAACATCTCATATATCTCTTTGCAACGAGGGTGATCTCGGTCTCCAGCAAAGAATTCATAGACATCATTATTCACCTCAATCGAACTACATCCAGGCTTCTTAATCACTCCCCTTTCCTTCATCTTCTTCCGCAATTTTGCTGCTTCATGCCATCTCCCAGCCTGAGAGTATATGTTTGACAAGAGCACGTAATTCTCACAACTTTGAGGCTCCAATTCTATAAGCTGAAGTGCTACTTCTTCAGCTAACTTAACATTGTGATGTATCCTACAAGAGCTAAGCAATGTAGCCCATACTATCGGATGAGGCTCAATTGGCATACTCTTCACAAGTTCATGAGCCTCTTCCAAAAGCCCTGCACGGCTGAGAAGATCAACCATACAACCGAAATGCTCCATTTTTGGCATCAATCCAAATTCTGCAGTCATCATTTCAAAGTACTTCCTTCCAATATCCACTAAACCCGCATGGCTACAAGCCTTCAAAAGCCCAACAAATGTGACATCATTGGGTTTGATCCCAATGCTTGTCATGTAAGTGAAAACCCTAAATGCTGCCTCTGCCTTCCCATGCATTGCCAGTACCTCAATCATTGTGCTACACAAAAAGGTATCCTTCTTGATGGCTTCATCAAAAACCCTTTGTGCATCCTCCAAAGCCCCACATTTGCCATACATATCTATCAGTGCTGTATTAACATAAACATCCATCTTGATTTGATGCCTATGAATAAAAGTATTCACCCACTGACCCAGGTCCAAGGCCCCAAGGTGAGCACATGCTGGAAGCACTGCCACTACTGTTACTTCATTGGGTTTGATATCTGTGACTTGCATCATTCTGAACAACTCGAGTGCCTCTGCGAATCGTCTGTTGTGCACGTAACAAGTAATTACTACATTCCATGACACAACATTTCTCTGTGGCATTTCATCAAACAGTTTCCTCGCGGCCTCACACTGCCCCACTTTGGCATAGCCTGAAAGCAAGGCGTTCCACGAGATAAAGTCTCTCTCAGGCATTTCATCAAACAAACGGCGGGCCCTGTCTATGTTCCCACACTTGCAATACATATCGATCAGAGTGTTCCAGGATGAGATGTTCTTTTTGGGCATCAGATCAAAAAGCTGACTGGCGCTACTAAAGTTGCCGCATTTGACGTATCCAGCAACCATGGTGTTCCAACAAATCACATCTCTGTCTCTAATTCTATCGAAAACCAGGCGTCCACAATCGGAGAGACCACAAGCACAATACATGTCGATAAGTGCAGTCTGGACAATCACCTTCGAATCAAAGCCCGTTTTGGTGACTAGCCCGTGCAACTCTTCCCCAACATCGATCCTAGCTAGTGTAGAAGCTGACCTCAGAACAACAGGAAATGTGAAAGAATCACAAGGAACAGAGCGAGCCCGCATGATGGAATATAAGCGTAGTGCTTCGTGGTGAGCCCCTGTTTCGGAGTATCCTTTGATCATGGCATTGTAGAAGAAGAGCTTGGGTCGAGGGATCGCATCGAAAATTTGACGAGCGTAGTGCATGGAATAGGAGAGGGAGCAGCACAAGAGGAGCTGCCCCGAGACAAGATCATTGGCCATGAGACCGGTCTTGATAGTCTGGGCATGGAAAGATTTGAGTTGGGGTAGGGTTTTGGGAGATTTGAGAGAACAGAACAGCCAATCTTCTATGAGCTTTTGGAACGAGTTCGGATCCTCCAAACTATGGGGTTGTGGAAGAGAGACCATGGAAGGAGACAAGCAAGCCATATCGCCTCCTCAATCTCTATAATCCGTCTCCCTGCAACTGGAATTTACAGAAAATTCAAATAGAAAGGAAGGAACATGGCGAATGCAGTCTTGTTGATGCTGAAATCCGTATATGCTTTGTAAATCTTCGGTGTTCTGAAGACAGCTTCCGTTAAAGAACTTCTTTCAAAGAATCATTCTCGATTTCACGGCCATCGTCCCAGGAACACCAACTAAGAAGTAGCAGAGATGGCGTACAGAGCTCTTGCTCCTGGTTCGTTCAGGGGAGATGTCTTCGAACTCGCTCTTTCCGTGTTCTACATCTCTCATAACTCGCGGGTCATGACTCATAAACTCACGGGGATCTCTCAGGAGAGTTCATCTGGACGTACGTATAGCTTCATGGGACCTCATCAGTCATCACCGTATATACATATTTAGTGGGCCCGATCAGGCATAGAGATCCAATAGATGATTGACACGTGATCAATTTTATTAAAAAAATAAATCACATATACGATAAAAAAATTTTTGGAAATATTCCGACCACGAGTAATACCAAAGTTGAACGACCTGATACGAATTACAAAAACTTAGGGTTAGTGGAATCAAACTTGTCACTTTGGAAAAAGTGGGATGGCCTTAAGAGCATCTATATGGAAGTTAGCTATAAGAATTGATTCTAGACAGATAATTAGGACCTAGACCTCTCATATCCTTCATTCGTGTCAGTTCTCTATCGGACAAGTTGGAATGTTTAGCATACATGTTGATGCATCCCAGTCCGTTTAATAGACGATTGATGTGTTGGCCAATGATCTTTTTCGAAATAATTAATCTTCCTCGTATTCTCACAAGCTGGCTTTAAAAAAACACATAGTTTTATGAGGAATGAAAAGTCATATTTTTTACTCAACTGTTTATCTCCCTCTAAAAAAAAAGACCACATGCCATTTATGGGTTTAGTCCCACATGGAGTATGTGAGTGTGAGTTTACGTGGATTTATGACATTTTGTGATACTATGGATTGCCCTTTTGATGTTGACGTATGTTGTTCTTGTCCTACAAATTATGCAAACACCTGCTTGACCGTTGGTTGGCCATTGTTCTCTTGCACATGTTCCCCATCTGAATAACCTAGAGTAGAGTAGGACCGGTTATAATAATATAAAAAATGAGAAATTTACTCAAGATACCCCCTTGACAATTGATTTATTACATAAAATTATTCTCTCTTGACAAAAGTTACACGAACTATTCCTCAAATAATGTTTTATGACAATATAGTTCACACCGAACATTAAAAACTGATGAATTTTTTTAAAGACAATACTATCCTTACTTAATGTAAAATTACATAAATATACCATCGTTTATCCCTGGAGCGAGGCCTCTATATAGTAAAAATTGATGAATTTTTTCCAGAATTTCTCCCGTCGATTTTTAACATCCGGTGTGGATTATATTGTTATAAAATATTATTTCAAGAGTAGTCCGTGTAATTTTTGTCAAGAGAGTGTAATATTGGATAATAAACCAATTGTCGAATGTCAGACTAAATTTCCCTAAAAACCCTTGGACAGCAAGTTAAGGACATCTAGACCTTTTCCTCTACAATGAAAATGAGGTTAGTTGCCAATAGCCATTTGTCACAATTCCAATTAAAAAGGTTTGATCAGGGTTTTTCATTTTCTTTTTTCAGAAAAATTTAAGGTTAATTTTCAATTTTAAGAAAAAGTCTTTAAGGAAGGCAAAAAAGAATAAGCTCTACTAAGAGATGTAGGCAATGTAGCTGCCAATATTTATGGAAAACATAGGGTTGTTTTTCATTCTTGATGGATGTGATGGGAAGAATCTTGAACAAGCACTTGAACAAAAGAAGAAACAGGCATATGTACCAGCGGCCCAGCTGCCATCTCTTTTTCTGTCCTTTATTTTGCCTTTCAAGATACCTTTTCTAATGTTATCCCAATTGATTAAAACCCTAATTCAATCATCATGAAATATGTTTATTTATAGTATACAAAAATGAAATTTAAACCATAAAATGAAACCATGGTTTCATTGAAGATATCCTTGCTTCAACTTAAAGGGTTTGGATTGTCTCTTATTGTTGGATAGACTTCAGTCATGATCCAATGCCTGGAGTTTACTTGGCATGAATACCAATCCATTGGTATATGTGTTAGGTGAACTTTAACTGTTGGATCACGGCCGAAAGAACTAGACAATAGGAGACAATCTTTTCCACAACTTAAAACCTTAATCGACATGAGGGAGGCTATGATATCCTTGTTGTGGAATGTTTAATCTTTTGAAATGTTTAGTTCTTTGATCTTGCATCATGTAGCATTAGGGTATTCAATCTATCTAATAGAAGAACGCTTTGGGTTACTTGGTAGTCCATAGTTGCAGACTCTCTAAAAAAATACAACATTTGAACGAAATGGGATTTTAAACCCTAGACCAAATATGTAGGTAGAAGGAGAGAGAAAGTGAGATGCATGGAAGAGAGAGAGGGAGTAACCAAAACACTGACACAGAGAATCAAAATCGAGAGAGGGAGTAACCAAAACATTGACACAGAGAATCAAAATCTTCTCGAATGTAGGTAATGATCTTCTCTCTCCCCTCGAATTGCTATTTTATTACTTTCTTATGTCAGTCCTTATAAAAAGGCATCCCAGTGCACGAGTCTCCTGTTACTGTAGGATCTGGGGAGGGACATAATGTATTTAGTCTTACTTCTAAAACGCGGAGAGACTTCTGTGTTTCTCAAAAAACCAAGCTTTTCTGATCTGATTTTTTCCGCCGAGCTTCTCTTATTTGGATCCGTCTTCATTTTATAAATAAAATTATATAGTTAAACTTTAAGAACAATTAAAAAATGAAAATAAAAATTAAGGACATTAAATAGTTTTGGAAACATTGTAAAATATAATTATTATTTTAGTCCTTTGTAAACTTTTTACAATGCATGCCATTGAGTTTGGAATTTTTTTTTTCCAATCATGATCATAAGTAAAATTAGAAGTAAAATTACAAATCCAGTGCACTGATATATAGCCAAGGAGACATTAATCATTAGTACACCAAGATCCATAATATTTAACCATTTGCATCTCAATCATAATCCTGATATGAAAGGCATTGACTTGCAATGCTTATTGAGAGCTTGTGTCATGCTTCTTCTTTTTTGGCTAACGAAGGCATCCAGATCTTTGTCAGCTTGACTAATCTTGCTGGTCCATACTGACCCCACAACTGTATGGACTGGAATATTATGAGGTTGATTGCGAACCGTTCCACTTGCACCCATAGCAGGAAAGAAAGAGCACTTAACACCCCCATGTGAGTGGTCCCAGAGCAATAAGAGGAGTCCACCTCAGTACTTTCCGCTTCCTGAGGCCTCCTTGCCAATTGAACTACCCCCTTGAGATTTGCTAGTGTCATATCCTCATATTCCCCCTTCCCCCTCAGATCCCACATCAACCCTTGGGCTCATAAGTGGGGAAGGGAAAACCCCCCAATAAGTGCATCTTTTATTAGGTTGTGAACCAAACTTATGACAAACCAACATCAGTTGAACTTCTAGGGTCCCTCCTTACACCAACTGCAAGCATATCTTCACAATATTGTAATCAGAGAAGAGGGTTTATACATGCACCTCAATAACCCCAAAAAAGAAGCATCTCCTCTGTTTTTATGTATCCATGATGTCATACCCAATTGAGAGGATCTACAAGATATTTCTCACCTTAAACATAATGCACCAAAAACAACTTGAATCCTGATGTGCTGGTTAGGTTAAGTTGGGTCACCAACTGATTGCTTATGCCAACATACAAAGAGAAATGCTTCAGGCTAAAGCCTTTGGTTCAGTCAATGAGACTACGTGAAAACCTGATTCTAATTTTCTGATTATTCCATATTTGAACAAGTCTCCTTTGAGAGGTTCTTATTAACAAGTGCTTGCTCATCCTCTCTTTTTTTCTGTCTACATCAACTCAACTTTTCATCTTCTTTCAGCATAAAAACCACCACTTTCTTAGATCCCCCCATCTCTCACAAACCTCAACATTTCCTTCTTATTCTTCTTTTCCTCCTCTTCTTATGATCTCTCTTGGCATGACAGGAAGAAGAGAGCAGATAAGCCCAGTAAGGAGCCCTCCACTGGAGTTCGAATCCGGTACCGCCGACAGCCTCTCGGATTCCTCTAAAGATCAAGATCATTTCCTCCCCATAGCTAATGTTAGCCGTATCATGAAGAAATCACTTCCGGCAAATGCGAAGATATCGAAAGAAGCAAAAGAAACAGTCCAAGAATGTGCTTCTGAGTTCATCAGCTTCATTACTGGTGAAGCTTCTGATAAGTGCCAAAGAGAAAAGAGAAAGACCATCAATGGAGATGATCTGTTATGGGCCATGACAACTCTTGGGTTTGAGAACTATGTCAGGCCTTTGAAGGAGTATCTTAACAAGTACAGAGAACCTGAAGGAGAGAAGAACACCATGGCTAGACAAGGAGACCATGAGGCTAACTCTAGAATTCAAGACAATGTTGGTAATTTAGTGCCAACTGAGGAGAACCTTGAGGATTTTAACAGTACTGGGTTTTATTGTCTTGGGGCCCAAGTAATTCCCAAGAACTTTTGGGATGAAGGAGAAGTCATCCGCCATGGATAGACCTTGAAGGTGGATGGTGCTTAGTTTATGAAAATGGAGGGTATTGTAATCACTATCATGGTGTTTCATAAATGGCAACTGATTGAAAATATGAGTCGCTATCTTCTCTTTTCCTTTTTCTTGTTTTAGCTTGCGTTTGTTAATTAAATTCTTTAGACCAGCACATGGTGGAGATTCTTTAGTAAAGAAAACCATAGTTAATGAGCTTTGAAATTGCTGGGAGAGGTTTTTTTTTTTTTTTTTTTGGGATAGGTAGGCTCCAAGGATATTTGAACTCATGACCTCTTAATTCTTTGGTCCGAAGACTAGAAAAATCGAGGGCATAAGGTCGGAGGGGTAATTACGGAAATTTGTTTATAGGATCGGGAAGTTTGCGCTTTTAAAGGTGGATGACTCAGGACCATGGAGTACTCTATCGGTAACTTGCCGACAGATCAGAAAAACTTTTTCTTGCGTATTTTGAACCATGGAATTGTTTTTCATTTTTTTATTTTTATTTTGACTTATCATAATTTTTGCCACATGTAAGGCTATTTCAATTGAAACTTTACAAATGAATAGGGTTTGTGGACCCTACCTATGGTTAAAATTTGACCATCAAATGTGTTACCACATAGTTCTTATAATTAGCTAGGGCAAGTCTTCATGTGATGGTAAGATTATCATATTACAATATGGTGGTCACACATTCAAAAAACGAAAACAATCTCTCTGCGTTGCAGGATAAGACTGCGTACATTATGCTCCTTGCCTGAACGGGTGTTCAGCTACCCCTTTCCCCTTTGATAAATTCTAGCACAAGCTCCACTTAATGGAAGCACCACTTTAGTAGATGCTGGATTCACTCTTTGAATTCAAAAGTAGAAGTACTGCTACTTTCCTTAGCATTCTAGAGTGGAATGGAACAGTACTAGAAAGGGAAAAAAAAGAGAATGATTGGGCTTGAGTTGAACGCTTAAATCATGACCAAGGTTCTAAATCTAGGTATCGGATACGGTATCGATTATATTCAAAACCAGCATATAGATTTAATGGGAAACTTACACATGACCGATATCATATATAATAATGTTAAAATAGGGTTCGATTGGGATTGATCAGGTTCAAAATTGATATAAATCGACTTATCCGATACCAGTTACTTAAACCATGACCTTGACTCGATCTAATCAAGCCAATTGGACTCTTACATCATGTTACTCTTCTTACATAAGAATAATGGAAGTCACGCTCAAAAGATAGCTATTTCAAGAGGAAGGAGAGAATAGAAACTGTCCAAAACCCTTTAAATATTCTGGGTTGTTGATATGGATGAAAGATATGAAAGATATTAAATTACAGAAAAAATTTCATCTAACCCCCAAAAACTATGTCAAATTCGATCTAAGCCCCAATAATTTCAAAAGTCTCATCTACCATCCAAAACGTTTTCAAATGTCTCATCTACCACCCAAAAATTTTCCACCGTTAGTCAAAGAGACCCCATCCGTTAGTAGAGTTCCGTTAGTCGATGACGTAAGCACTATTTGAAAAATCTTGGAACGATAATACCCTTATTTTCAAATAGAAAGACCATTTTACCCTTATTGAACCATCATCCACAACCCTCATTCTCCCCAATCCTGTAACCATTCAGACTCTCCGCCAAGCTTACGCCTTCAACGCCTCCTCCACCGCCGCCGCTGGTCCTCATCCTCCTCCACCTCCACAAATCTGGTTTCATCGCTCTTATTTTGCTTCTAGTTTTTTCGATATCTTCTAAAGAACATTGCACTCTCTCTTTCTCTTCTCACAGCTTCTTCTTTCTGATAATTGATTTGGGAATTTTCGCATTCGTTGCTTCCATTCTCTGCTCTGTTGCTTTCTTGTACAATGCCAAGGTCATCTCTTAAGAGCCAAATATAGGTATTTTCTTTTCAAATTTATGTTTCATTTAGGATGAAATTGAAGAGAAGGTTGTTACTTTTCCTTTCAGGGGTTTATTTATTTATGTTTTCTTCATGTATGTTGCTTAGGGGTTCCCCCTCACCGTTCTCCTCTTTGAATTCCCATGTTGCCGTCTAGTCTCTAGTCAGGTGGATTTAGGGGTTTTTAGAGCAAGGAGCTGGATAGGGGATCAGAATCCGTCTGGGACTAGCTTTGTTTTTTACGTTTTTTGTTACTTTGCCATTTTAGGATCGCCCTCTGCAACCCTTGTCGATTCTGTTGCTGATCAGGATTAGCTTCGGATTGGCCGGTCTGATCCTCCAATCACTAATCTCCTCCAACCAATTCTCCGTCGCTGCAACCACTACAATCGAACCCATGAAGATCTCTTCTCCGCCGGAGAAGCCACTCTTCTTCGAACCCTTGTTCTCCACCGCTGCAACCTTTGAACAACCAAGCCCTTGAAGCCCTCTTCTCCGGCGCTGCAACCTTGAAGGAAGGCACCTCTCTCGATGCCCAAATTGTCGCTGCGAGTTTTTCGCTAAACCTCGCCACAAATCAAGAAAGGGTTCGTATCATCTCCGGTGAGCTTGGGATTCGGTTGATTGTGCAGGTCCTCTTTGTGGGAGAATAAAAAAAATAGGTCTATTTTTGCTTGAGAATGTCTTATCAAAGAGTTAAAAAAATAATTTGGATTGTGAAAGTGGTAAAAGGTCAAATTAGTAATTTTATCTCAATTTAATGTTTTTTAATTTCAAATACAAAGGGTAGAAATGTCTTATCACATTTTCAGTCAACTCCGTCAGTTAATTGAGGTCGGTTGAAGTTTATGCAAACCATTTGGGTGGTAGATGAGATTTTTGAAATTATTGGGGGTTAGATGGAATTTGACATAGTTTTTGGGGGTTAGATGAAATTTTTTCTAAATTAAATGATTTGAATTTTAAATTTGATTTTATGTAGGTGTGGTTGGAGGCCATTGGTGTTGATCGGCTAAATATGTTAATATTTAAATAAGGGGTGCCAATTTTGGGACCAAAGGGATAGCTTGGATCGAGCCGACCTGAATTATCCCGAAATCGATCCAGACCAAGATGTTATTAGACATGTTTCGGGTTGAGGTATGACGTATCCTATTAGTCCCGGTCTGGTCCAGACTAGCTCGAAATCAGTCCGAAAAAGTGGACCAATGAGTCCGAACCAAATCGATTTAGACTGAATATTAAACCCTAGCTTCACTATTTCAGCCTTCTAAATGGTCTTAACGTGTTTCCTAACCAGTCGTAAACAACCTGATAAGCAAAGCCCGATAACACCCGAAATCGACTGGCCCATTAGTTAATGTGCACAGTGCAGCCCACCTAGCTCAAACATCTTAATGGACATGTCTCAGTCAAGGCCTATAAAGCTTGACATCGATTTGGCCGGGACCGAACTGGTCGGATGAGCCCGTTGACAGCCCTAGTTTAAATTCAAGTCATTGTAGTTGGAACTTAAAGTCATACTTATGAAGAAAAGGCAGAATATAAACTTATTTTGGGTATTAGCTTTAGTAGAAGGTTTGATGAATTAAATTCAAAAATTTCAAGTTATGATATTGAGAATGTTTTGATTCATGATAGACTTATTCCTATAAAATTTTCCAATCCTATATAAATCCATAAATGTATTTTATTTGTTATAAATCTTTGTTACAAACTCGAATGTTTCAGTCCTATTCATTAAGTTTTGAGTGTTCAGAACCATTTTGGAACTAGAATAGGACCGTCTCATTATTAAATGGAAAGAGTTTCTAGTTTTGAAATCATTTAGTAAATGGAATGGTTCTCGGAATGATCTCGTTGAGACCGGAACCGGTAATGAATCGTCACAATTGACACTTTTTGTAAGACCCGCACTCTATGAACCTGATCTAAACTTCTATTTCATGTTATAATAGGTTTTTCAATCATAATCGGACTAAACGGGACGAGCGGATGACAATCAGGTACAAAAACGGACCAAAACAAAGAAATATTATCATACTGATCTTATGATACCAGTCTATGGTACTGGTCGACCGGTATGTCTGCCCAAGCAGACTAGTTAGATCCGAAAACGGATCTCTATGGGTCCCGCTTGCCAAATCTCAATCCTAGAGACTTTCCTAACGTAGGAAAACTTTCTAAAACCTAATCTAACCTATTTAAGGACCCTCTAAACCTCCTTAAACCTCTTTGATTGATTCTCACAAACTCTAGAGAGGAGAAAGAGTTAAAAAAGGTGGAAGAGGAACCGCCGTTGGTCAAAGAACACCTTAGTTGAGAACCAACGGTAAATGCTTGAACTTCTCTCTAAGTTAAGCATTATGGATGACTGATCATGACTGATCAATACCATGCAAGGCTAGGTATTGATCAAAGTCCCTAACTTCCCGTCAAACCCTAATTCGGTTTTTAAACCCTAGATTTGAATTATAAACTAAGATTTCTAAGAATGTAGGCTTTAAATGAAAGATAAAAACAATCTTAAAATATTGCTCAAGCCTAGAAGGCATAGGAGGAACCCTAGAAGCTATAATGGATGACCGACGAGAGACGAACACCAAGTTGGTGGTCTTCCGGAGGCATACCGGTTGACCATACCGGTTGCACCATATGCGATGATGCGACTGGTACAATGACCAGTACCTCTCGGGAGCTGGTCTTGAAGGGACCGATCGACCATACTGGTCGCACCATTCCCTACAGGGCAGCCACCGGTACCTGCGATCGGTATGCACTGTATCAGGTATATTTTGATACCAGTTGGTTTTCGACCAAACATAAACTCTAAGAAACTAATTTTAATTAAATACTAACATCGTGTAGGACCCTGTGATAGCAAGATTGAACGCTATGATGCGGAACAAGCTAGCAATCAGGTGTCAGGTAAGAGAATCGAACCCAAACCCTAATTTACTAATAACAGTAAAACATTATTAATAACTATTGTTCTATGGGGTGTTGCTTGTGCATATTCACATGTAAGGATGTAAATGGATAGCCAAAAATTCGGATCCGATTCGAATCCGCAACCGTTTAAAAGCATCCGAATCGGAACAATCGGATTTGAAGGCGGATTCGGATACCTTGAGCCGGAGGCGGATGCGAATTCGGATACCTTCCAAACGGAGCGGATATAATCCGATCCGTTTATGGTTGTATAATGGACAAACATGCCATTAATGATAAAACCGTAATATATAAACACTTTGTAAATCAATAAATGCCAACTACGTTTCCCACTTTCTTCCTCAATACTCATTACTCAATACCCAAGAATAGCGTTTGTAGACGACTCCTCAGTTCTCTGACTCTGAATCAGTTTTCTTCATCAATACTCAACACAACGCCCAAGAAGGCAAAAGTAGAGCTTCGGAGGTGTCGACGGCTTTTCAGTTCTCCACCTTCTCAGTTTTCCGACTTCTCAGTTCTCACCTAAGAACTAGAAGTCTTTTAATCTATAAGCTGCTGTCTTGTGATTCTTCCTCTTAGTTCTCAACGGTAGCAGCCGATTCAGCCCTACCTTGTGATTCTTGTTCTCAGTTCTCAGAAGCATTAGCCGATTCAGCCCTAGCTTCTCTCTCAAGATTCAACACCCAACATTATCAACCCTTTGTTCTCTCTCGGTTTGTGTTAAGGATTTTGAGCCGACCACCGATTGTAGTTGCTTCTCCATCTCTTAGCTACTTTCGATGACTCAGGTAAGGTCTCTTTGTTTTGCTGTTGTTTATTTGTCGATTTCTGTGTTTATGGAATAACAATGATCAAGAAGGGGAATGGAAGGGAAAGGGGTTTTGAAATCTGAATCACTGGTTTATTGCATTCAAATGAGCAGGCAGAAAATTCGGATTCGAATCGGAATTTTAACCGGATATTCGGTTAAAAATTTGGATTCGAATTCAGATTTGTTAAAAAAACAAATCTGACGGAGCCGGATCTAATTCGGATGGAGGGAATCGATATCGGAATCAATATCGGATTCGAATTCGGATAGTAACCTTTCCGTTCCGAATTCGATCCGTTTACATCTCTATTTACATGCCATCTTTATTTTCGGTTATTATATTGTTCATGCATATTCGCTATGCTAGGTTGTGATTGTTAGGTATATGATTATTTTCGTTGATGTGTGGAATGGGAATGACCTAGGGTCTGGGATCATTCCTCACACTAGTACCTTTTCGTATCGCTACTATCTTAGAATGCTTGGTGCGGGTAAGGTATCAGAGGGAGGACGTGGCACTATGGTCTCCAGCCTGGCCACTAAACGCGAGCCCTATCTCTATGCCGTAGGAAGCTGTGCGGGGGTAGGGTCTACTATGATGACATATAAGATTGGTTAGTTGCGAGTCCAGTTTGTAAGCCCTCAATAGGGGCTTATGTGTTAGTATAGGTAGGGCATCAGGGGAAGTGTTGATGGTGTGTGATCCGGACACTTTAACTCTATCTCTATTCCATGGTGGGTGCATGTAGGACGGCAATGGTGTTTGATCCATTGGGCGGATTCACACACTCGTGTATAGAGGTGCGATGGCCACCAATCCTTTCTATAGTACATTGCAAACTTAAAATCAGACCATAATGTGAATGTTACTCATGGATGTTGCTTATTGCATTGTCTGATTTTATTACTGAGCTAAGTTGTGAGCTCACCCTTGTATATATACATGTTTTTAGATGTTGAGGCAGGTTATACTGTAGAGGACTACGTAGACGCTCCAGTATATGGAGGTGTTGCTGCTTTAGAAGTGCAAGCAGGGAAAGATGAGCATAACGCTTCATGCGAGTGTCCTTTCTGCGTATACCTCTAAGATGGTTTATTTTATTTTAGTTGGATTCATAAATTGTGTAAAGATATTTTATTTACGTTTTGGTGTAAGGAATAATTGGTTACTATACTTATAATATAGAACTCATTTCATTTAATTTAAGACTTTCGCTGTATTTATTTATATTCTGATTGTGCTAATGTGCAATGGTTTGTATTAGTGGATACGATCTTATTGAGATTCTGGTGTAAACCGTTGATTTAATGGCGATTCACTCACACTTCTAGTTCAGTCGGAATTAGGGTGTGACACTTATAGTAACAAGTACCGATCGTCCCCCCATAGTTAAGGGTGCAAGAAATGCACTGAAACCGTTTATCAAAATTGACCTGAAACGTTACACTGGAACCTACAAATCGCTTGGTAAATAGTTCGGTTCTGATTTGGGTTTTCACACCATTTACTGTTTAACCTGAATACATGCATAACCGTTTATGAACTATTTAAACCAGTTAATTCTTGGCTATAGAAATCCTTAATCTCAAAACCCTAAACTAAGTCCCAAACCTTAAACTAAATCAAAACCATCACACACACTCACAAAAATCTCTCATTTTTTGAATCTCTTACTCTCGTTCTTTTTGTCTCCAAACCGATCGCCCTTTTTTGATTGTTTTAGTTCTTAACCAAAACCTTTAGATATGAATATCATTTAATTTACAATACTTTGATTGCAAATCTCTAATTTTAAAGGTGGCTATTCTTTTAAGATCCATGAATAAACATTAAAATTTGATCCTTAAGATGACATTTAATCGACATACAAATAAAATTTGCAGTGAAAATGGCTGAATCAGTTTCTAGTTAACTATTATGATAAGCTGTAAAATGATTTTTCAAAAAGGGGGGGAAGCTGATCAGTGACAACTACACAGTTTAATGGCAAGAAAGTCTCCAAAAACTGATACGAAAATTGGTCTTAAACCGTCTATAAATCACAAGTAAAATCGTTTAATGAAAAATCAATTAAAAACAAAATAACTGAAATTGATAATCGGATTTAGTTTCAATTTCATCACCGTTTAGTTAATTGGTCTGATTTCAATTTTACCTTCCTACATTACGTCCCACATGATTTAACCGATAATAAACCGTTTAGCACCCTTATGGGGTAGTAGTAACTTTTCCAGGGTTCCATCAAAAAGTACGTATCGGAATTCAAAAAGACGTACCGGTATTGTCTGAAACTTTATTTGGAGGCCGCCCTTCTCCGTTGTTTCAATTTGAAAGGTTTTTTTCGAGTTTCACCCCTCTTCCGCCATGGAAGCCGCTTCGGCTTCTTCTGATTCGCAAGCTTTGGAGTCTGATGACGCTGCATTCACCCGAGGGGAAGATGAAACCAAAGCTGAAGAAACCTCTGCGGCACAATCGGTTCTTAACCACTCGAATTATAGTATGATGGTCGAGGCGTCTCCCGAGGTTGAGAATGCGGAGCTCCGTTCTTATACTTCTTGTCAGGCTTCAACATCCATGGCTAATAGCAGAAAGATTGTCAGCAGGAAGAAGAGGACTTCGAGAGATGCTTCTGCCATTGCTTCTTCTTCTTCTTCCTCTTCTTTTATTTCCCAACAGAGAGGGTTGCGTCTTACAGCTAGACGCCGTCTTCCTAGAGTGTCCATTGGTGGTGATCGTCGCGGAGGGAGCGATTTCGATGCGCTCGCGCTTCCTCTTGGGATGTCTATCGCTGCGGTTGTGGCTCAGGTTCGATTTCTAGGGTTCCCCTTATATTTTTAGTCTATTCTCGGATTTTCAGAATGTGTTATTTGATATTTTGTAGAAATTTTCGATTTTGATTAAGACAGATTGACAATAGATTATCTTTTATATCTCGAAGCTGTTTAAGTCTACACCGAGCGTAGGTGCCTGGATTGTAAATTGTAATGGGTTTGAAAAAACAAGGACTGTTTTTAACGGCAAAAAACTAGTTTCTACGGATGATAGAGTAAACATTGATCAGAGTATTCAAAAACTCTTAGCTTCCAACAAAATGCCTCGCATTAAAGGGAACGGGACGTTTAAAATAACTTTTAATTGTTTGTTATGAATTTGCATTGTGCTCCTTTCAGCAAATGAGGAAATTCTTGTGGAGGAATATGTAATTAGTAATCACAATCTGTCAGACCTGCTGCGAGTAGAAATAGAGATGTGGTTTTGCTTACCAGATTGTTAGGTACTTGCATATGATAATTGAGAGCTCCCTCATCCCTTTCCAAAAAATAAAGGCATGTTGCTAGCATAAATTTGCAACCGTTCAAGTAGGTACCTACAAAAAGTGATTTGACACCAGTTACATACTGTTCTGTCTCAAAATAGCTTTTATTAGGGTCTACAACTGGCTAATTATTGACAAAGACTGTAGTAATGCTACAGGATGGATACAACAGATTGAGGGCAGTCTGTAGATTTTCTAATTCCTCAGGCAGAGTGTCATGGCATTGACTTGAAGGTGAATAGCTTATTCTATTGCGCAATGCCATTGTTTGCCACGCGGGCGGGAGGGGGGGCGGGGGGTTGGTTTTATTTCCTTTGCTTGTATGACCTAAATTACTTTCTGGGAATAGAGGCGGTTCGCAGTCATAAGAAACAAGTGAATAAAGACAAAATTGTGGGGTTTTAGAACATTTTTTGGGTAAACTGTATTAATGA